>OZ020191.1:100175612-100823910 GCA_963971165.1 Philopedon plagiatum
ATTGTTACTGCTCTTCGTTGGTGGGCAAATACTCTGGCCAAGTGGGCTGAACGGCCCCAAGACAAAATTGCATGGCAAGACAGACTGGATAGGCCCTTAGAAGGCCATCAGGCATACACCAGTGTCTACTACCCTGGTAAGTTGTTTAAGCTAAGCAAATATATTTACTTATAAATATATGTATATATATATATATATATATATATATATATATATATATATATATATATATATATATATATATATATATATATATATATATATAAAAAGGTGAAGAAAATATTGGGGAAACTGTCTGTATGGTAGTGCTCGACACGTGTTTCGTGCTTATTAGCACTCATCAGTCGCACATAACCAAGTTATTAGATGGGAAACTTGAAAGTTGAAAAAACACAAAGAGTTCACAGACCAGGGACCTGCTAGCACATTTGCGGTTGTTTTTTGTCAGGAGACCCAGGGATTTCCGGGCAACACCCAACATCACCACGGAGGCTGCAATAGCACCTGCGTGAAACCTCTACCCCAAGGGATATAACAATATAAAGAAATATCGACAGGACTATTTATAAAAAAAGGTGAAGAAAATATTGGGGAAACTGTCTGTATGGTAGTGCAGGTGCTATTGCAGCCTCCGTGGTGATGTTGGGTGTTGCCCGGAAATCCCTGGGTCTCCTGACAAAAAAACAACCGCAAATGTGCTAGCAGGTCCCTGGTCTGTGAACTCTTTGTGTTTTTTCAACTTTCAAGTTTCCCATCTAATAACTTGGTTATGTGCGACTGATGAGTGCTAATAAGCACGAAACACGTGTCGAGCACTACCATACAGACAGTTTCCCCAATATTTTCTTCACCTTTTTTTATAAATAGTCCTGTCGATATTTCTTTATTTCTTTATATATTTATATATATATATATATATATATATATATATATATATATATATATATATATATATATATATATATATATATATATATATATATATATATATATATATATATATATATATATACAGGATGTTTCATAATTGAATGCTGATTCTTAAGGGTGATAATCCTTGGATGATTTTAAGAAAAAATCTTTATATGAACATAGGTCCGCACAGCTTTATTTCTGAGATACAGGGTGTTGAAATTTAAGAAAAAAATCTGTTTTTCTTCAATATCTCTAAAACCGCTTTGTATTTTTGTTTTAAATTTTGGTAGGTGCAAAGTACGCTTAAAAATACATTTTCTTCAGGATAAAGGTTTTTTTAATTTTCATCAGTGGCGTCCCTGTTAACATGCCCTGCAATATTTTTAATAAAAAAATGATACGCCACTGTCTTTTTTTAAATAAATGTAATTTTTATAATTGCCTTCTATCTTCTCATAAAAATGGTCTCTTGACTTTTTTTTATCCGGCGTACGGTTTTCGAAATAAAGTTCATTCATTTGCTTGTCCCTATGTGATTTTATCTAGTAGTCTCAATTTCACAATTTGTGGTAACCTAAGCATCTAGGCTAGATTTTTATATTTTATAGTAACTATTATTTAGTTCTAGTAATTAAAGCCGTTAAAGAGTGGGATTATTTTGTAGGCTAGAAACATCTAGTATGCTAACAACACATTTCGTTGTTTTATAAACGCAAACAGTTAATTTAATTTTGGTATATTTTGTCCAAAATGGTTAAGTTTTTACAAATAAAAAATGTATTTTTATGCGTGCTTATTATTAGAACTAAATAATAGTTAGTTACTATAAAATATAAAAATCTAGCCTAGATGCTTTGGTTACCACAAATTGCGAAATTGAGACTACAAGAAAAAAATCACATAGGGACAAGCAAATGAATGAACTTTATTTCGAAAACCGTACGCCGGATAAAAAAAAGTCAAGAGACCATTTTTATGAGAAGATAGAAGGCAATTATAAAAATAACATTTCTTTAAAAAAAACAGTGGCGTATCATTTTTTTGATTAAAAATATTGCAGGGCATGTTAACAGGGACGCCACTGATGAAAATTAAAAAAACCTTTATCCTGAAGAAAATGTATTTTTAAGCGTACTTTGCACCTACCAAAATTTAAAACAAAAATATAAAGCGGTTTTAGAGATATTGAAGAAAAACAGATTTTTTTCTTAAATTTCAACACCCTGTATCTCAGAAATAAAGCTGTTGCGGACCTATGTTCATATAAAGAATTTTTCTTAAAATCATCCAAGGATTATCACCCTTAAGGATCAGCATTCAATTATGAAACACCCTATATATATATATATATATATATATATATATATATATATATATATATATATATATATATATATATATATATATATATATATATATATATAAACATATGTTACGGCTAATATGCAAATTTGGATAATTTATAAACTAGCTGGATAGTTTATAAACTAAGCAAACCATTGGCTATTTTGATAGAAAACGCAATTTCCACTAAAATAGCAGCTATTTTGCAAACTAACCAACAGCCTTGGCTAATTTGCTTGAAATTATTAAGAAAGCCAAAATAGCTGGTTAGTTTATGAACTATCCAAGGCAACCTGGCTAATATAAAATCCATAATATCTAGTAACACAAAATAGCCAAAGCTTTGGCTAGTTTATAAAGTAACCAACGAAATTTCTGGTTAATTACAAAATAAAGTTAGGTTATGAATATGAAATGTTTGTTGTCCTGGTCGGGTTTGCTTTTATATTTCACACGAACAGCAACAGTTATTGTTAATAAAATGAATCACAAAGAAAAATTTAACGCCTCTTTATTAGATCTTTATAATAAGAAAGCAAATAATTCCAAACTTTACAGTAAAAGCAGCTATAAAAGTGTTGTGGAGAGGTTAATAACCTTACGTGCCAATGGACCATCAAGTGCCCAAAAATCTGATTATTATTTCATTAAGCATTTTGATTTACAATGAGTTGATGCACAATATATTCTTCTAAGTAAAAAATCTGGCAAAATATTAGCTTACATGGACGATTTGTTTGATATTATTAAAGAATCTCATAAGTCAACTGGGCACGGCGGAAGACAAGTTACAACAAAGCTAGTAAATCAAAAATATTCAAATATTACCCAAGAAATTGTAACTTTGTTCATTGATGGATGTGAGAATTGCCAGTTAAAAAAGAACAAAGAAGGAAAGGAATTGTGGTAAAACCGATTTGTTCAAATACGCCCAAAAACATTTCTTGCTATTAAAATATCTAAGCCTATATTGTACTTATTTAAAAATTTTAATCACGAGTTTGCATTTTATTCATCTCTAATTCATCAAATAAAAAATGCCATGAACTTAAGCCTAGTTAGTTTATCAACTCGCCAAAGCTTTGGCTATTTTGTGTTACTAGATATTATGGATTTTATATTAGCCAGGTTGCCTTGGATAGTTCATAAACTAACCAGCTATTTTGGTTTTCTTAATAATTTCAAGTAAATTAGCCAAGGCTGTTGGTTAGTTTGCAAAATAGCTGCTATTTTAGTGGAAATTGCATTTTCTATCAAAATAGCCAATGGTTTGGTTAGTTTATAAACTCTTCAAATTTGTATATTAGCCGTAACATATATATGTATATATATATATATATATATATATATATATATATATATATATATATATATATATATATATATATATATATATATAAGTTTCCCATCTAATAACTTGGTTATGTGCGACTGATGAGTGCTAATAAGCACGAAACACGTGTCGAGCACTACCATACAGACAGTTTCCCCAATATTTTCTTCACCTTTTTTTATAAATAGTCCTGTCGATATTTCTTTATTTCTTTATATTGTTATATCCCTTGGGGTAGAGGTTTCACGCAGGTGCTATTGCAGCCTCCGTGGTGATGTTGGGTGTTGCCCGGAAATCCCTGGGTCTCCTGACAAAAAACAACCGCAAATGTGCTAGCAGGTCCCTGGTCTGTGAACTCTTTGTGTTTTTTCAACTTCCAAGTTTCCCATCTAATAACTTGGTTATGTGCGACTGATGAGTGCTAATAAGCACGAAACACGTGTCGAGCACTACCATACAGACAGTTTCCCCAATATTTTCTTCACCTTTTTTTATAAATAGTCCTGTCGATATTTCTTTATTTCTTTATATTGTTATATCCCTTGGGGTAGAGGTTTCACGCAGGTGCTATTGCAGCCTCCGTGGTGATGTTGGGTGTTGCCCGGAAATCCCTGGGTCTCCTGACAAAAAACAACCGCAAATGTGCTAGCAGGTCCCTGGTCTGTGAACTCTTTGTGTTTTTTCAACTTCCAAGTTTCCCATCTAATAACTTGGTTATGTGCGACTGATGAGTGCTAATAAGCACGAAACACGTGTCGAGCACTACCATACAGACAGTTTCCCCAATATTTTCTTCACCTTTATATATATATATATATATATATATATATATATATATATATATATATATATATATATATATATATATATATATATATATATACAGTGACCGGCAAAAAGTTGGACACATATGGGAAAAATTTTTATTATTGTAATATTGAAAAAACTTTTTATGCCGATTGTCTCTGCATGATGGGTAACCTAAAAATTCATTTTGACATTTGTTACGTGATTACTCGTTTGCCGGCAAAATTGAAAAAAATATATATTGTCATGGAAAACTGGTATTAGGTGACAAGATATTGAAAAAAATTATTAGAAAAAAGTGTTTAGATTTTAATTTTATACTCCTTGGCAAAGTCTGGAGCCAAAATTAAAAAAAAAATATTTTACATTTTTTGAAAAAAAATGTAGGTACAATATTAGTTTCATATTCCCATGAATTTAATGAAAATGTGTTAAATGATCGAAAACCAAGGTAATAACCTATTATCTCAACATTTTTGTTATTACTTAAAAGTTTTATTTGATAAAATTTAAAATTTAGCTTTTTTCCATGTACTTGGGTGTGGCCAGGCCCTGTATCTGGCAACCATTTTGATAGACACGTTAAAATTTCTTCAAAATTAGAGCAAACGGTCTTTGGTAAGCATATTGTTCCAGAAGTAACTATAAATGGTAAATATCGTTGCCAGATACAGGGCCTGGCCACACCCAAGTACATGGAAAAAAGCTAAATTTTAAATTTTATCAAATAAAACTTTTAAGTAATAACAAAAATGTTGAGATAATAGGTTATTACCTTGGTTTTCGATCATTTAACACATTTTTATTAAATTCATGGGAATATGAAACTAATATTGTACATTTTTTTTCAAAAAATGTAAAATATTTTTTTTTTAATTTTGGCTCCAGACTTTGCCAAGGCGTATAAAATTAAAATCTAAACACTTTTTTCTACTAACTTTTTTCAATATCTTGTCACCTAATACCAGTTTTCCATGACAATATATATTTTTTTCAATTTTGCCGCCAAACGAGTAATCACGTAACAAATGTCAAAATGAATTTTTAGGTTACCCATCATGCAGAGACAATCGGCATAAAAAGTTTTTTCAATATTCCAATAATAAAATTTTTTCCCATATGTGTCCAACTTTTTGCCGGTCACTGTATATATATATATATATAAATGTAAATGCGAAGATTTACTTCTTCGCTAGTGCAGCGAAAAGGCCGTGAATGAAAAATAAAAATAATGAGGACTATCTTTGATTCTGGTCTGGGTGACCTCCTGCTATCGATTTCTGGGCCCTTACCCATCAGCGGGCAGGCTTATACCCAGGGTGGCTTTATTTTTCATTCACGGCCTTTTCGCTGCACTAGCGAAGAAGTAAATCTTCGCATTTACTAGGGATGTAACGGGTACTCGGTCTACCCGGCCAAAACCGGGTACCCGGCCGGGAAGGCCGGATACCCGGTTTTGCCGGGTTCAGGTGTTACCCGGTCGGGTACCCGGTTTTTTTATTATGTTTTCTATTTTTGATAAAATAAAACATAAAAGAACTGAAACGGTGTATTTTTGTGATGATAAAAAATACATAAAAAACAGATTTTAAAAGGTTATAATAATAAACTTTGTTAAAACATTTAATAACTAAAATCAATTAATGGCAAATTGTGATGAAGATAAACTAAAATTTCACCATTCTCAGAGGATAGTCGGTTTCGGGTTTCTTCATAAATATTACCCGCTTCTGAAAACAACCGTTCACTAAATATTGTTGAGGCAGGTGCTGAAAGAAACTTTTTAGCAAGCTTTGCTAGATTAGGAAATCTCTGCGAATTTATTTGCCACCACGAAAATGGGCTTGACTGTCTATCAATTAACGGCAACGCCAAATATGAACTTATTTCATCCTCCACGTCCTGTTGTATGTTTGGTGCTTTAGCAGATGATTTTTTATTTGTATCTCGCGTGTTTGCAATACTGGTAAACACATCCCAAACTGAGCGTTTATCTTCTCTAGGTCTTTTTGATGAGGATGGATTATCTGTATACAAACTAAGAGGAACATTGTCATCTGAATCTGAATTGGATGACAAATTAACTTCATTATTTTGGATTAACAAATTTGCTTCAAGGATATATTTTATTACTTTTTCCTTCAAATTATCTGTGTCAGTAAAAAATGCAACCAGATAATTATTGTTCGTGTCGATATTCGAAAACCTTCGACTTAATCCTTCCATAAGATTTTCTTGCATGGATCCTAAGCCTGGAACTTGTGTTTCTCTTAAAAACCTCTTTGGCGAAAAAACTGTAGGAATTACTTCCGATATAGTACAGTGTGTACTGCTGAAATGTTTAGTTGTTTGTTCAAATGGTTGTAGCAGCTCCAGCAACTTTTCTGCTATGACCCACTGATTAGAAGTAAAAGAAGATATTGCCAATAGTAATATTCCGCAAGACCGGGTACCCGGGACCGGGTTTTGCCTGGTCTTAATTGACCGGGTACCCGGTTTGGCCGGATCCTAAAAAGCGCTACCCGTTACATCCCTAGCATTTACATTTATTATATTACCTATAGGCCAAGAAATCTTCCATTTTTCTATATATATATATATATATATATATATATATATATATATATATATATATATATATATATATATATATATATATATATATATATATACAGGGTGACCAGTCCTTTGGGGAGGTGTTAGTAGAGCTCATTTGTAATTATATAACCATAAAAGCCATTATGCTTTGTAATAATTTTATTTTCGTGTTTTCAGAAATGCTCTCACTACTACTACTAATAATTTTAAATTAAGGATAAAAATAATACATTTTTTGTTTAATGTTTCAGTTTCCCTCGTTAGTTTACACTAGAGCTTGCAATCCCGGGATCCCGAAATCCCGTCAAAAATTCAGTCCCGAAAAGCATCGTCGCATTATCCTAAAAATAATGTTAAACGCGTGATATCGCATTCCTGGAAGATTCATTTAAGAACTTATGTAAAAGAATTGAAATTATGTTTACTTCTTATACTTTTATGTGTCCTCTGCATAACATTGTTTTGTTTTTATTTTAAAATTACAATAATAAAAATAAAACTAATTTACCTTTATTAATGTTACAACTTTTCGGGATCAATATATCGGGACGGTAATACATATATTTCTTAATAGAAACATGTACGCCACACTGATTTTTTCACATTTTCGTATCTCAATAAAGTAGTATGTTAAATTCTTGACAAAACTTACCTCATCATATTTTTTCAATTTTCACTTCGTTTACGAGATACATGCAATTGTATTAAGGCACCGTACTGGTTTAGTTTTCCCAAACAGATTATTGCACATCGGTTTTAACAAGTTTAGTAGAGCATTTAAAAAATTTAACAGCCTGTATCTATGAAACACATCAACTGTGGACCCATGTTCATATGAACTTTTTGGCATAGTTTCTTTTGAAGAATCTCCCTTTATACGTATATTTATAAACAAACAATAACTCTCACCTTCTTCAACTGGTTTATGTCCCTTTTTGCTATACCTCTTGCTCTCCCTCCTTCGAAGTAACCTAAGGAATTTTCCTCTTGTGCTGCGTCTTAACTGTGTCTTTGAAAAGTGTCCTGCTGGCTCATTTGGTTTATTATGGTCCTTACTGTGTGTAACAAAGGGATGACAATCTATGTACAGAAGCTCTCCAGAAAGGTCATTTACATAAGGTTCCCAATCTGGAATGGTGCTAAAAAATAATTTCGCATTAAAGTTTTGAAAAAATATATAAAACTACTGAAAGTTCTCTCAAGTGAATTAAAAATATCTTTTTTTCTGACTAAATGTCATTGGGTACTGCCTAATGAGGCTTTTGTAGTCAATTTTCATATATTAAGAAGGGCTTTAAGACATATTAATATTTACTCTTTTAGCATTTGTACTCCTTAATTAAAAAGAAAACTACATAGCTAGTCTAATGCTATAATAATAACAAAAATAATAATAATAAAGTCGCAGTTGCTTCTGATTGGCGGCAAGAACAGTTTAATTGGTTGTGGGATCTTCTTTATAGGATTTAGTAACAGCCAATACTATATAAATTATCAGTATGAATGAGGCGCCAAAATGGATGAACCTATTGAGAGGGAAACAGTTTTTTTCAAAAACTCTTACAAAACACGAATATGTTATATTTGTGGGGAACGCTGGTGCTTGGTTTGGAAGGTCAGTTTCTGAAGACTCTACTGAAAAATTCCTCGGACTTTCTCCAAAAACCAACGTAAGTATATATTGTCCAATCACCTTTTGCATTTCACCAGAAAGACTTCAATGTCTTACGAGGGAAAAATTTAAATTGAATTGAAATGTGAATTTATACTCTTAACATGACATCATAGTATCTTAATGGGTACAGCAGCCTTGCCATTTTTAAACTAACCAATAAGGAACTTTAAAAGTGCTAGTGTAACGAATAACACACTCAAACTTTCCAGAGGTTTCTTTCATCGTAGGTTCGGTTAAAGTTGTAAATTTCAAATTTAAATGATTTATGAACAATTTATTATTATTTGTATTAGGCTTGATCGATTTAACCCTATATTTTTCCTTAAAAATGTTTTTGTAATGGTTTTTGACATATTAAAAGAACCACCTTTTTCTTCTTTACATTGAGGCTAATTTACCTACAAACAAGAAATCTGTTTATTTATTTTTTTCTTTAGGTGAACACACCACCAGTACAGTACAAAAATCCTTAAGTCAACTAGGTAATATTAAAATACACAATTAATCTTTTGGTTGGTTTTCATTATTTTATTATTTACTTTCGATAATGTCCCTCCCTCTTAGACAAGCCCATATTCCCTGATCCCTGACATAATGTCAACTAAGTATGTCCAACACTTTTCATGTACAGGTATATCTAAATAAAAGTGAACAGGCCTTATAGTTTTTTTTAAAGATGAGAAAAAATGTTAAATATGAAAATTTTCGAGATCTTTATGGATATTCATATATTTACTTATCTTATTAGCAAAACAATTGAGCATTGAATAAAAAAAATATAGTATAAAACATCGATATTCTCTCTTATTTTAAATTGGATGGTATGATTTTTATCATATTTTTGGATTCTACGAGAGGTTCTAGACATATTTGGTATAACATACCCTATGCAGTTTTTCAATCGTTTTTGAAATATTTGAAATTAAAAATTATTTCGCATAAATATACTTCAAATGTAACTATCCAGGTGGTGAATGAAATACCTGCTACCTTTTTCAATTTTCTTCATAGGTAAGTCAAAGTTAATGTCAAGGTTGACAATAATACTTTAGTCACCGTGAATTTATAATTTTATTTTTATGCAAAATGAGTTATTCTATTAAATAATAAATGTTGATTTTTATTACTTATTAATACATATTTGAAAGCAATAATCAATGATTATAAACAATAACAAATGAATTATAACATAAACAGATAAAAATGTTAACATTGGCGAATAAATATCAAAAGAAATTTTCAACATGTCCGCCATTTAATTCTTCGCACTTTTCATACATTCTTCTCTGCCTCTGAAGTGTGTTTATGATACTTTCAGCATCAGTTTCGTTCAGATTTCTTATTTCATTTCTCATCTTCCTTCGAATTTCTTCAATATTTTCATTATGATTGCTGTATGCGACATTTTTCAAATGACCCCAAAGAAATGTATCTAAAGGTGTGAGGTCTGGGCTATTTGCAGGCCAATGTAACGTTCCATATCTATCGATCCATTCGTTATAACTGGTTTAAAAAATTGTGAACCTCGCTTATATTATGGGGACGCGCTCCGGCCTTGTTGCCATATAATACATCGACATTCTTCAAGTGGCAATTCGTAGAGAATATCTTCAATTTCATTTTATAAAAAATTAAGTTAGCGCTGGCCAGTTAATGCTCCAATAAAAAAATGGTCCTAGAATTTTATTTTGTAATATCCCACACTAAACGTTGATTGAATTACACCCCTGAAAAGCAATATCTTCGACGGTAGAGGGATTTTCATCCGACCAAAGATGAACATTTCGTCTATTAAACATTCCCGCAGTTGAGAAAGTTGCTTCGTCTGCCCAAACGATAGTATGAAATAAATTAGGATACTGCCGCATTCTTTCGTTAATATTTGTGACAAAAGCATATCTCCTTTCTTTTTGATTGGCACTAAGCTTTTGAAATGGCATAATTTTATATGGTCTATACCTAAAATACTTTAACGTTCTCTGAACTGTTCCATAAGTCAACATTTTATCTCTTCTTCCATATCTGAGATACAGCACACAATCGGGAATTGTTTTTTTTTTGGATTCTCTTGAAAATATAATAAAATCGTTAGGTCCCTTTCTTCATTTCTTACTCTTCTTCTTTTTCCCTACCCAAGAATTCCTCATTCTTCTAGTCTTCTATTTGTTTTTATTATGGTGTTTAATGATTCTTTGTCCCTCTTCAATACTTTCTTCATATTGTCTTTGAGCCGCTCTAACATCACTGATATTTTTTAAATATAATTTTAACATTTTGTATCTCTCATTAATAGAATAACTCATTCTGCATAAAAATAAAATTATAAATTTACAGTGACTAAAGTACTATTGTCAACATTGACACTAGGAGTTCTCCTAGAATCCAAAAATATGATAAAAATCATACCATCCAATTTAAAATAAGCGATAAGATCGATGTTTTATACTACCTACATTTTTTTTATTCTATGCTCAATTGTTTTGCTGATAAGATATATGAATGATCCATAAAAATTCCCAAAACTTTCATATTTAACATTTTTTCCCATCTTTACTAATAAGAAAGTTATAAGGCCTGTTCACTTTTATTTGAATATCCCTGTATATCATTTGCGGATGGTTTTAAGATTTTTTAAAATGTTTCAGGTGAAAATGATTGTAAAAATTTACAGAATGATTTAGAAAGAGTATGTGTTTGGTGTAAAGAAAATAGTTTTAGTTTAAATATTAATAACTGCTCCAATATGACTTTTAATGTAACAAACATTAACTAACTACAGGTACAAGATTAATAACAAAGTGTTAAATAAGGTAAATACTCGAAAAGACCTAGGTCTGTTATTTGATGCAAATCTTGATTTTAAAGAGCATATGTCTAGTAAACTTGCAGATGCCCATAAGTTAATGGGTTTTGTAATATGGCCTTGCAAGTGGTGTGACGTCAATGTGTTTGAAATTGTTTGACACATTAATTTTGCCCAAGTTGGAGTATGGTAGTCCAACATGTAGTAAGGGCTATAGAAAATGTGCACAGAAAATTTCTTAAGTACATATTAATAAAAATTTGGTTTTTATTCTGAAAAGGGATATGATCATTAACTATTGTTTGACAAATTTAAAAGATTATTTATCGCTTGAAAATAGGCGCATAGAAATAACCCTTCTTATGATGTACAAAATTTACTGCCCAGAAATAGTAAAACAATGATCTTTTTCAGTGAAATAGGCAAATACTAGAGGAAGTAATGTTTTTTATTTGGAATTTCCAAGAACAAGCACATATAAAAATTCCCCATTATACCCCATATGTGATCTATGTAAAGGTTGCAAATGATCCACATCGATATGACTGCTTAGTCTAATGAAATTTAAGAAGATTATCATAATTTAGTAAATGTAATTTGCAATTTGTTTATAATATACCGATACTGTTTATCTTAAGTGTTAAGGTGTATCTGTAATTGGTATTTTTACTGTTGATGTACAGTTTATGAATAAAATGAATAAAAACCCTCATATCTTAATTATTAGTAGTTGTATAACAATGGCAAAATGAAGCTAGGAAGGAAAGGGGCTTTTAAAGTTTACAATTAAAGTATTAGTTGTTTCAAGAGTAAAAGATAGTAGATAATAGACAACAATAACCAAAAACGAATTCCAATTTTCCTCAAGTAGCTATTACAGTTGGCTCTTCTAATATGGATCAATATAAATTGTTGTGTCTTGAATTATTCAAAAAGGAACAAAACTAAACTGCAATTATTTTGATCAAACGACAGATAAGGGGCACTCAAAATGAAGGACAGCATACAAAAATAAAGAATGGTCTTGTAAAATATAGTACCTACCTATTTATGGCCACCGTAATTAAAATGTTTTATCTACAAGAGCCATTTTTATTTTACTTATTAAGAGCTCCCCAAATTTCCTGCCGTCACTGAGTGCAGCACGCGGGGCGGGCGAATTTTGACAACCGAGCAACGGTATGTCGAAATATCGGCGTCGCAATCTTGTGAGTTTTTGCGGGCGGTAGCATATGCAAAATGTCTCGTAGATGTTCACCATTTTATGTTAACATTCGGAAAACCCTATCGCAGTTTTAGGATTTAAAATATGATGGAAGTGCTGTTAGGTGCATTGTATGCCAAAAGCGATTTTTGTTGCGGCATTTCCAAGATTGTAAAAGACATGTAACAAGCGCTCAGCATATCAGCAATCGACAAAATCAAATTCCATATGCTCATTTTTTGTTTCACTTACTGATTATTTAGTGATTATTAGAGCTGAGCAAACTATTTGAAAAAAGTAGTGGAGTATATCTACTACTTTATCAAAAAAGTAGTTTAACTACTTGCTCAACTACCTGGTAGTTAAACAACTTCTTCAAAAAGTAGTTAGACTACTAATATTTAACTACAAACCAAACTAAATATGTACCATTGTGGCTCTGTGGCTCAAAATACCAGTGTCGTAGCCGTACTTACAAAAATGATTAAAAAAGGACTTGAACCTATATCATCAAATAAAAAAATTACAAATAAAATAAAAAGCCTTTTATTATTTAAACTTTATTTTAAAGTTAACTGCCCACTGACTTAAATTTAAACATAAATTATTAACACAGTTCCTTTTTGGTACAAAAATACAAAACTAAACATATTAGGTAATAGGAATAGGAGGTATTTAAAAAAATAATAAATTTTAATTTTTTTAAAACTTTCAAAACTTGCAAATTCTATATTAGGTTTGTTTATTGCTTACTTGTCTGGAAACGTCAGACGAAAAATTTCAGAGAACTTGTTTTAATGAGATTTTTGGCAAGTGTTGACATACACTTAATGTAATGGTGAAATATAGGGAAGTAGTTAAATATTTTTAAAAGTAGTTAAAATACCTTAAGTAGTTAGCACCGAGGTTAGCACTGAGTTTAACTACTTTTTGTGAATATTTTATGCAGACTTAAAATAAGTATATCTACTAGGAGAAAAAAAGTAGTAAGAATACACCTACTTTTACAGAAAAAGTAGTTAACTACTGCCCAGCTCTGCTGATTATGTGTAAGTGCTTGCAATATACCCTGTTACATGTTTTGTTTCTGGAACAAATATGTACCACAGTGGAAATTACCATCCGAAATGATATTCAGGCAAGTGGAACGTAAAGGAACGGCTTAAAAATGATATTAAGGACGCACTCCGCACTCCATAACCAAAAAATATGGATAATAATTGATGAAACTATGGACTCCAAAAAACACAGTATTTGTAATATTCAAGTCCATAAGTTGTCTTCAGATAAATCACGGGCTCCATATTTGATAGCAAGTAGAAGACTACCACACTGTACTGTGGATATCTTAGAACAACTAATGGTAGAAATACTAAAAAAATTTACAATTTCTCATAGTCAAGTTTACATGCTAGTAACAGATGGACATAATACAATGTTAAATCTAGAGTGCTCTCTTAAGTCTCTGTTTCCTAATGCATTACACATTACCTGTATACTTCATGATCTCCATCTTGTTGCGGAAACTATCAGGGCAAATTACAAAAATGTCAATGAATTAACAATTGCAAATGCAAAAGCTGTTTCCATAAATCACCCAAACGTACCTTAGAATTCCATAGCAGTTGTCCTGGCCTTGCACAACCACCTAAGCCTATTTTAACATGATGGGGAACATTGAACACTGACTAAAAAATTTTACTTGTGAAAGAAAAGCTTCAAAGTATGATTGTTAAGCCGAAATGCCTTTAATTACCAATATCTGATGTAAAAATGTAAATGACGCCGCTGGACGTAAGGAAAACTGGGGAGCCCTACTTATGACATATTTGGAAAGAACAAGATCATTGTTATTTAAGTATAATTATAATAGAGTTAAAAATAAACCCTGCTAATTTTAATAGCCTTTAGATTCTCTATCTAGGTATAGGATAAGTACCTGTTAAAAAAAACATATTTAAGTACCTACCTATGTAAGAACAACAAATGTTTTAGAATGTTTTACATTGTCCCCAGTACCAGATGTTTTAGATAGGGCAGTAATAACCTGAATACCACCGAAATTGCTATTTTCTGGCCCCAGTATCTCCGAGTATGTGGCCATTGTGAGTTCTAGGAAAATCTTATCCTAAACATATATTTTATAGGCGTTTTGGTGTTACTTACCTCTCATCAGAATCTGAATAGGAATTACTACAACTTGATCTATCTGTCCAGTCATCTTCAAAACTTTCTTCGGATATTGCTGCTTCTGGTGGAGGTAATAACCTCTGAGACTCCATATCTTGCTTTATGTTATTAAAATCGTATAAATAAACTATAATATTTATGAACAAAGTGCATCTTAATCTTTATGACAAAAAATTTATGGTTACAAACACACAAAAATAAGGGTTCGTCCAGGTCCAGGTTTTCTTGCTGGAATAAACCCTAAAACTTAAAAAAATGTTTTGTATAAACAGTAAATACAAATAGTGTCTACAGGGACCCGGATACTTTCGCTGCTTGGCTGCTTGACAGAGGCGATTTTAAATCAGAGACCTAGTCATGACTACGCCTGACTACACAATTTCAAATCAGATTTAATGACGTCATACGGAAGGTAGTCTTGACCTAGTCTGCTATTTGCCTGACCACGATTGCGAGCATGGTCAACCCCATATGCTGTCATTTTTGTCAATGTCAATTTTTATATTTATAAAGGGTTGTTTGTTTTGATTTATGTTTTTCCATTTTTGTGGCAATGCAAGCCGAGCTGGAAGCAATTAGAGAAAGAAATACCGACAAAATTGTTTTTTCTAAAAGGCGAGAGATATTCTTATGCGGATGATAAACGGTAGAGGTAGAGGTCTTTAATTTTATGGAAGTCAGTAGTTCAGCGATACCTTGACCAGGCTTAAATGTGTCCTAAACAAACAAAAATTTGTCGGAAAGAACAAAATGACGTAAACTACTAAGTTAAAAAGCAACGGGACAGAAAAAATGAGCATAAAATATAAATACTTAATAAACTGAGGTTAGTTTTACCACTGATGTGATCTGTCATTCAGTGAATAATATGAAAACGAATTTAAATCAGATTTCTCGGTGACGTCATTTTTGTGACGTTTGATCATGAATACAGGTCACTGATTTAAAATCGCCTAAAAGGCGATTTTAAATCACTGACTAAAAGCCTGACCTAGTCACCTGTATTCATGATCAAACGTCACAAAAATGACGTCACCGAGAAATCTGATTTAAATTCGTTTTCTTTGAAGCTTTCACCGTTTGCGTTGTTACAAGTTTACGTTTACCGATTTTGTAGCATCAGCCGCGTCGTAGTAGGTCGTAGTGCAGTGGTAAAGCATTCGCTTATTGGCCCTTATATCGAGCTGGTTTTTTCGGTGTTTTTTCCAGCAGAAAATGAATAAAGAAACGTTGCCATAAAAAGTTGTTTTACCAAGTTACCCAAGCAATTGATTGCGGAATTAGATCTATCAATGGCCTTTGTAAGCACTTGCGGAAAGGGTCGGCCAAAAACCAACTTGAGGTCTAAAAATCTACCTAGGGCTAACACCAGCCCCGGCCACTGGCTGCTTGCTCGGGGTCAGCAAATAAATTCCATTTATTTCTGTACCATTGTAACGATGAAATACCTGTAGTAGTTTAAGGACTGAAAATGTAAAATTATGTACTGAATAAATGCCTTTGAAAGTAAGTATTGACCCGCAGGCGTTGGTTCGATTCCGGGCCCGAATGGAACTTTTTTTTTAAATTTTTGTCATTTAAAATATACAAAATTAGGAAATCGCCTCTAAAAAGTGTATTGGAAATACTCCTTCCTTCATAAAAATTTTGTTTTGTCTTTTTTTAAAGGTCCCGAGCAAAAAATTAATCCTGTCTAGGTACCTTAACCTAAAAATTATGTTTTGCTTGAGAAATAATATAATGTCTTCTTGTGGCCATGGAGTTGATAAATACGTTCTCGGACAGGTTTGCTCAGTTCTAGGGTTGCTCAGGATCTTTTTTGATACTTTTTAAAGGTTCCATGCAAAAAATTAATCGGGTCAAACGTCAAGAAGCCCAGCTGCCAAAGTATCCGGGGTCCGAGGTCCCTGTAGCGACGAGTGTAAACATATTTCAATTTAGTGCTGGGCGATGTTCATCGATGTTTTTTAAAGATCGATGTTTTCTTATTGATATTCGACGTTTTGCCAGAGAAAAATAAGACAGAGAGAATAATATTTCTTCTTTCCGCCAGCTCGACCACGCTATGGCCTTCAAACGGCAACACCCCGAGATTGGTGCATGGAATTCTCACAATACACCACGACCACAGCACATAAAATATTTTATGTGCTGTGCCACGACATTAACCAGTGCGGTAGCAACACGGCAAGCAGAGAGAGTTTTCTACGGCACGTCTCAATACTCACTCGCGCTCTCACTGTGCTTTATAATAACCCAAAATCTGCAGCGCACGCCCGTGGCTGCTTATTTAAACGTCGGTTTGGAGGTCATATGAAAGCAAATCGTATTTATGAATGAAATCAGTACGAGATATTATTAGTCGTTTTTTGGCGATTCAAAACCATCAAAGCCAAACCCAAAGGTTTACCATTATTTGCGTTTGACTGCATTGTACAAATAAGGATAACAATATTTTTTTGATTTTTGTGGCATTATCTTTGTTTGTTTACGTTTAATAACGTTGGATAAACAAAGAGAGCACGAGGTTTTGGTTTTGACAGTTTTAAATCGCAGAAAAATGCGAATTGTCTCTATCTTAGACGTTTTTTAGCGATTCAAAACCATCAAAGCCAAACCCAAGGGTTTACCCTTAGATGAGGGAAAGAGAGAGGATACCGCGCATGCCATTAAACCAATGAGCAGAAACTGTTACGCTTTTCGAGCGGCGGCCATTGTTTATGTGGCAAACAAACAAAACGCATCGAAAGTTTATTTTGCGAATTTATATCAGTAAAGTGAAGGTGAGAAGTGAAGTATATTAAATTTCATCATGGTGAACTGTTCAGCATATTGTTGTAAAAGTCGAAGTGAGAAGAAAGAGCCTGGAATATCATTTCACAGGTAAAAACTAATAGAGATGCTTTTGTCCCTTTTAGTTTATGTTTAAATTTTGGATATAAAGCCTAGTCTTTGAGTTATTTCTTTATAATATGTTAAAGTATGATCAAAACTGTAACAATAGGCAAAATTTTATCTAAGTATTTAGTTACTTTTAGTCAGAATTATGTATTTAAACTCAGGTTCTTTGGTGAAACACGCCTTGTGTTCATAGGCGTACCTAATGTACTGTTATAAAATTATAAATTTTCTTTGAAAGAAATTTTAAATATTTTAAAATGTGTAAAAGAATACATGGTTCGTTGTAAAAAAGGGTCACTAAAGAAAAATAAAAGAGGGAAAAAAAGGACGAGTAGTACCTACCTACTTAAGTAATTAACTTTTTCTTTCAGTTTTCCTAGAGAGTGAGAGCAATGCAAAAAGTGGATAGAAAACATGAAAGTAGATGATTGGATGCCCTCAAAACATGATCGCCTTTGTTCAAAACACTTTGAAAAGCATTGGTTCTACAAAAGTAACTCGATCGCAGTCAAGAGTTCGTTTACTGAATGAAGAAGCAGTTCCAATATTATTTTCTGAGCTTCCACACTATCTGCAGTCAAAGAAGGTATTTTTAGTTGTAAAGTATAAAAGCTTTTTTAAAAAAATATATTTTTTTCATTTAGTTGAAGTAGAACTGTTTGTTTTTGTAGACAAGAAAGATAGCATGTAGTCCACAACCAGGCCCTTCAAATGAGCCTACATTGCCTGTAGCAGATCCTGAAGCCACGAAAGAAGTCATTAAGAAAACAGCTTTTCCGTGAGGTTGCTAAAAGCAAAGCAAAAACCAGAAAAATTCGGGTATTAACTCAGTCTTTAAAAAGATATAAAAAAAAGTTGTTTCTTTAAAGCAAATGGTACAAACTTTACAAAAAAATAATTTATTAGATAATGAAAAAGCAATGCTATTAGGGAATATAACATCTGTAACTAAAGAAATGTTACAAAGAAAAATTGGGAAAAAAAGAACATATTCGCCAGAATTACGGAAATTTGCTCTCACTTTAAATTTTTTTTCTCCCAAGGCATACAATTATGTAAGAAGTGTTTTTGATATTTGCTTACCACACTGTAGTACACTAGGGAAATGGTTGCAAAATATTAATGCTGCCCCAGGCTTCACATTTACTGTATTACTTATGTTTATATTTGCGATTTCTGTATACTTATATATTATATTTATTATCCTTTAATTACTTTTGATGCTGTAAAATAGTTTGTCTTTTATGTTTGTATGTAGTTTTACATTTTTTGTGTTTAACAAAATGGCAAGTACTTAATTTATTTAAAATTAATAAAAATTTGTTTTGCATTTGTGTTTCTTATTATATTAAGCTAAACCAGATGTTTCACAAACAACGAAAAATAATCAATATCTGAAAAAAACCTATTTAACCATGTAAATGTTTTTCAACTAATTCTTATTTTATACAGTTCATTATTTCTGGTTCTATAAGTCAACAACTTGAAAGTATCCATAACAAAAACATACTATTAGTTTAAACTAAAATGTAACTTTTAGGTTGCAATAAAACTGCCATCGTCATTAAAACAACTTTATTTTTAATAAATTATATCAATATGACCGTATTTAAAATTCTCGTTTACTCCTTTTGCGCGATACGCCACTGGAGAGACCTTGCTGTTTTGGCCGGCCATGATATATGTGGCAGTCGGTAACAGGCAGGCAGGCATCGTTACTATTCGTTACGCGTCCTCTCTCTTTCCCTTGTCTAAGGGTTTACCATTGTTGTCTTTATTTATTTACATTTGACTGCATTGTACAAATAAGGATAACGATATGGTTTTGATTTTTATGGTACCATCTTTGTCTGTTTACGTTTAATTACGTTGGATAAACAAAGAGAGCACATGGTTTTGGTTTTGATTATTTTAAATCGCCAAAAAACGCTACTTGTTTTTTCAGGGGCGCATTCAGATTCGACGCCCGGGTGTTCCCGGGTAAACAACCGACCGTTCAGAATCAGGCGGCCAGCCGTTGGTTCTTATGGCCGTGACGTCATTGACAAGTTAATTTTTACCCACGGGGCGTCGATTCTTAATGCGCCCCTGTATTGCCATCGATGTTAGGGGCAAAAACATCGATGTCAATATCGATGGTTGTCTTTCGATGTTCGACCGTCGACCTTCCGTTCCGAATCTATTGACAAAAGATTTTGGGAGCCAAATTAATAAATATTACTTATTTAGTTTTAGGTTTTTAAGGGTATACCTTTTTTTTATTTTATTTGTTGTTATTTTTTAATACAAAGATGTATGTTATTTCTTTACAGTTATTTAATTTGGAATTTGTTTCTGTTGGTTGAGTATATTTAACTTTTATTAAATAAATTATATTTATATCTGATTTTTACTTATTTATTTTACTTCCCAATCTATTCAAAACTAATAAACAGCGATGCTACCTTACCTTCAATGTTTTAACAACGATGTTTTATCGAAATCGATGCCTGCTTTCGATGTTAACATCGATGTATCGAGTCAATGTCCCGGCACTATTTCAATTTGACGAACGCATTACGTATTGACGAACAGCAGAATGAAGACATTTGACATTTAGCTAAACGTGACGTCTAACTTAGACAATCAGCGTGTTTCCGCGAGATCCCGTTGATCAACCGTGAACGGCCGGGAACTATAAGTCATGTGATATCTGCATTGATATGTTAAGTGACATACACGTGAGACGCTGTTCAAGGTAGATCAACGGGATCTCGTGGAAACACGCTGAAGGAAAGAGAGCATATAAACCTCTTTCCTCGTCTAAGGTTTAAACATCAAATGGTCTGCTCGTCTGTGTGGCACGATCAGCGCTAACATACACTATTTTCGGTCCACCTCGGGTTGGCGCTTGGAACGCTCCGAGCACACAAACGGACACTTTTTATGTTAGTACTTACTTTGTCAATGTAGGTGAAGTTTGCATCGAAGCTGCCTCAAACAGAAACTAAAAGAAGGTTTTCCCCAAAACTAAACATTTTGTCGCAATTTTTTCACTTTTACATGAAAGAAGGGAACAGTCCGCCGTTTGTAACATGTTATTTATTTAAGAAAATTTTAAAGAGAGTTCAATATTGATAAAAATACATAAAGGATACACTGTGAGCAAGTTTTCTCCAAAACCAAAACCTTTCTCGCTGGTTTCTTACTTTAAAAAGAAGGGACCAATCCCCGGTTTATGAGATAGTTTTCATTTCTTTAAAACAATGTGGAGGGGCCAAAAGGGCAAAAATTAATAAAAAGACTTAAAAGTTACCTTAAAGATATCTTGAGGATGACGTTTTCCTCGAGGGGCTGCCTCAAACAGAACTAAAAGCCTGTCTTCACCAAAACTAAACATTTTGTCCATCCTTTTTCACTTGTATATGAAAGAAGGGAGCGGTCCGCGGCGTATGACATATTTTTTATTTAAAAAAATTAAAAGTTTAAAATTAATAAAAATACATAAGAACCTGTGAGCAGGTCTTCTGCCAAACCAAAATCTTTCTCGTTGGTTTTTTACTTTTACGTAAAAGAAGGGAACAATCAGCGGCTTATGACATATTGTTTATTCTTAAAAAGTTCAAGGGGGTCAAAATTGATAAAAAAAATACATAAAAAAGACACTGTAAGCAGGTCTTCTTCAAAAACCAAAACCTTTCTCGTTGGTTTTTTACTTTTACATCAAAGAGGAGAAGCAACATATGATATATTTGTATTTCTTTAAAACAATTTAGAGGGGTCACGGGCAAAAACAATAAAAGGCCTAAATGTTACCCTAAAGATATCTTTAAGATAGTGAGTGAATGCTTGCTTGGACATGTAGCTTCTTGTCGGGTCGTAGTCAGTACGTACGAATTAATAACTTTGTTTCCAAGGAAATTTGAGTATTTTCTGGAGTTCCTCAATGTGGTCCCTTATATTTCAATTTGTTCGTTAATGATATTGGCAGCGCCATTGCTTTCTCTTATTTGCCGACGACTTGAAATTGTATAATGACCTTAGGAGCATTACAAATATCCAGAACTTGCAGAATGACCTTAATGACTTGTCTTTGTGGTCTGAAAAAAACGGTTTGCGTCTGAATGTAAATAAATGCTTGTCTATAACTTTTAATCATACCAGGAGCCCAATCTCACGCAGATATTTGTTGAATGACGTAACGCTCAGATCAGTTTCCGAGGTTCGAGACTTGGGAGTACTACTTGACTCCAAACTCTCTTTTAAAGTTCATATCGACAAAATAGTACAGCAGGGATTTAAAAATTTGGGATTTATCTCAAGATATGGCAAAGACCTTTCATCTGCCTCATTCAAGATATTATACTGTTCACTGGTGCGCTCTGGTCTCGAATATACCTCTGTAATTTGGTCCCCATATTATCAGGGTCGCAATACGGTCGCATTATTATAGTCGAAAGTATCCAACGCACATTTTTGAGACCGCCCGTTCCGGGACGGTCTCTCTATACCGAGCCGTTGGTGAGAAAAATGTGTGTATGTATGTATGGCCGTGTGTTGTCGTCCCTTTCGACATTTTCAACTTTTCAATTTTTTTTCTCGAAAACAGTTAGAGGGGGAGCAACCAAATTTTCTGGGTTAATAGAGGGATAGTGCGGCTAGCTTTGGTAAACAATTCAGTTATACAGGGTGTTCCGTTTCGGAGTTCTTAAACGTCAAATTTTCGGGTACAGGTCGCAAAACTTAATTAAATGGATTTAAATTTTCGGCGGTTGTAGAGGATCGGGTCTTCCAAACCCTATTGAAATTGGCGGTATTCGGAAAATGGGAAGTAATTCTTTTGAATTTTTTTATGTCGAAAAATGCCGTTTGCAGGCCCCTATTTGGCCCTTAATAACTTGAAGCCGGAACGCCGGTCAGAAAAACGGATTAGAACATAAAACTAAAGAATCTCAAATCCCTTCTTTTTGCAATACATTTACCTATACCTAAAACGACTGAAAATTGGAGAAATTTGGGAAAAACTGGAAATTACGGTTTTTCATGCAAATTTTCGACCGTTTTTAATTTTTTTCGGTATCAAAATGGATTCAAATCGAAATCCCATGTACCTAAGAGCTCGCCGAAATACGTCATTTACATATTTTTGGTTCCTTCATTCTTAATAGGAAAGGAGCAATCGACGATTAAATTTCGATTTTTTACGATTGTTTTTCATGAAATCTCTACATTTGAATCACTCTGTATGTTTTCCTATTTAATTTCTTCCAACTTTTTCAACGCTATCCCTTGGGGATATAATCAGGCTTTAAAACAAATCCCGAACGGGTCATCCAGGACCTGATTTAGGGGGTAAAAACTCATTTTTTCTATTTTTTTTTTCAACCAAAATTCATCTTTAAAAGGCATTATTATATATTATTTCTATTATCTAAGAGTTCTTTTTTCGTTTATTTTCTTCCCTCATCATCTGAGAACACTTCACACTAATTAAAATTGCATATTTTTTCGTTAAAGTTATAAATAAATAGATTTATTCTACCAGGGCACGAAAATTTTCTACAAAGTGCGAATGTTAAACCATGCCATGGAAAAAAACAATTGAACAGATGACGCCTTACATCGAAATTAAATATAACCTGTCAAAATATCCAGTTTTTCTACCGATATTGGAAAGATTCTGGACCAGTTTCGGCTTGGAATATACATGTTAATCGATAAAATGGACGATTTTTTTATGGATTCCGGTGCATTTCATAGCATGAGCTTGGCTTTAAATACCGTTTTTATTGAATTTTTGTTGACCCTTCATTGGATTATAAAAATCAATTTCTATACGGAGAATGAATTAATTTAATTATAATGAATGAAGTGTCAAAATTTGGCTAAAATGACAACTTTTTGTTGCGAGATTGGAAGGAGTCTGGACCAACTTCGGCTTGATATTTACCGGGCAAGGTATTTAGGGACCTTATACTTTCGGTAGAAAGACATTTCATTTGATAAATTTGGCTTTACATACTAATTTTATCGATTTTCCGATGACGCTACAAGACATCATTGAAGATTCTAATATGGAGCTAAGTGGCATCGAAAAATATGCATTTTATTTTCTAACCATGAGCGTGTATACCTTTGGGCCAATATATTAATTATTATTGAATAATTTTAATTTAATTTTAGGGAAATGACTTGATTAGGATCGTTTTAAAGTATCCAGAACGATTGGAAAATACATTTTATATCTTCCAGCATGTGCGTGATTGTATATATGTCTACAGGGTGTCCGAAAAGTCTTTGGATGCGCAAATATCTTTGTCATTAGCACGAAGAACAACTTAAATGAGTCTTATTTCAAGAAAAACGAAAATATTTAAATTACTATGTGTCGTGTTTGTTGTGTTTGTATGTATGTATAGTACAGGGTGTCCGAAAAGTATTTGTATGGACAAATACCTTTGCTATTTGTACAAATATCAACTTAATTGTCGGATTTAAAGCAAATCGTATATGTTTGCTTTTCTATGTGTACGGAGATATATGTCTGTATACAGGCTGTCCAAAAAGTCTTGGTTGGAGCAAATACTCCTAGTAGTACCAGGATAAATGTAATTAAAGCGGATTTCATGCAAATCGATTATATTTGTTTTTATATGTGTTGTTCTGCATACAGGGTGTCCGAAAAGTTTTAGTATGGGCAAATACTTCTACTAGTACCGAGATAAACCTAATTAATTCAGATTTTAAGTAAATCGACTACATTCCTATTTAAACGTGTGAGTGTTAGTTTGAATGTATACAAGGTGTCCAAAAAGTCTTGGTATCGACCATTACTACGACGATAAACTTAATAGAGTCGGTTTTCAAGAAAATCGAAAATATTTCAATTATTATGTGTCGTGTTGTGTTGTGTTTTATGTATGTATACAGGGTGTCCGAAAAGTCTTTGTATGGGCAAATACTTTTGCCTTTTGTACAAAGCTTAACTTAATTATCGGATTTAAAGGAAATCGTATATAATTGCATTTCTATGTGTACGGATTTATATGATTGTATACAGGGTGTCCGAAAAGTCTTAGTATGGGCAAATACTTCTACTAGTACCGAGATAAACCTAATTAATTCAATTAAATCGACTATATTCCTAATTAAACGTGTGGGTGTTAGTTTGAATGTATACAGGGCGTCCGAAAAGTCTTGGTATGGAATTCCTATTATTACTTAGACAAACTTTAATAGGTCGGATTTCACGCCAATCGAATATATTTGTATTAATATGTGTTTATGTTAGTATGTGTGTATACAGGGTGTCCGAAAAGTCTTGGTATAGGCAAATACTTGTACTAATACCGAGATAAACCTACTTAATTCGGATTTTAAGTAAATCGACTATATTCCTATTTAAACGTGTGGGTGTTAGTTTGAATGTATACAGGGTGTCCAAAGTCTTGGTGTGGGCAAATACTCCCATTATTACTTAGATAAACTTTATTAGGTCGGATTTCACGCAAATCGAATCCATTTGTAGTAATATGTGATTATGTTTGTATGTATACAGGGTGTCCGAAAAGTTTTTTGTTGGCAAACTACTTTCTACGTGTGGTGTTTGTATGTGTGTAGCGACACGGTTACGAAGGGCGGTCTATTCTGCATCATCAGTCCGAAGGAGTGTGATATCTTCCTTAATACATGCTCTAGAAACACGACATTTTCAGGGCATGACAATGATGATATTACCGCCATTATGGAGTCCCCTTTCAGTGCATGACAATGATGACATTACCGACGTTATAGAGCCCCCTCGGGGGGCGATTAGGCGGTCTACGCATACTAGTTACGTAACTAGCCTTTAGGGGAAATATAAATATTTATAACGATTTTGATTATTAGGTATATTAATTATAGTATTGTAATTATAAGGTCATTGACGGAACGACGAACTTCTGTTGACGTCGTGTTTATGATTAAGTTTTTAAACAGTATAATCTGCTGCCCCTATTTACTTCAACTTGTTTACTTTAATTCAGTACATAGAACAAGAAATAGTACCATATGTTTATCACTCCACTTCATCTAACTAATTATTGCTTTCAACGCCCCATGTCGCGCATGATTCGCTGATTTAACGATTTTAATTTGGACCCCTCTGGTGGGACTTTGATAAGGTTTAGAAAGAAATTACGCAATGTGCTATATGCAATCATAGGCAAACACTGTGGCCAATTTGATTGTCAAGAGGCATATTTATTGGTTCTATGTTACAGATGTGTATATATTATGTTTAATATATATAATGAATTCATGTCCAGTATTGTACATGTACTTGTAAATTGTAAAATGGAATGGAATAGTTTTCCTCGAAGCTGCATCAAACATAACTAAAAGTAGGTCTTCTCCAAAACTAAACATTTTACCGCAGTTCTTTTTACTTGTGTATGAAATTGTTGTGAAGAAGGGAAGAAGGCTCCACGACTTGTGACATATTTTTTATTTAAAAACAATATAAATAGGGGTCAAAATTGATAAAGAAATACTTCAAAAATACACTGTAAGCAGGTCTTCTCCAAAACCAAAATCTTTCTCGCTGTTTTTTTACTTTCACATGAAAGAAAGGAACAATCTGCGGCTTATGACATATATTTTATTTCTTTCAAACAATTTAGATGGGCCACAAGAGCAAAAAACGATAAAAAAGAGCCAATAGGTTATCTTCAAGATATCTTTAAGGTAACCTACAGGAGTTTTTATTGTTTCTTGCCTTTGTGACCCCTCTAAATTGATTTAAAGATATAAAAAATATGTCATAAGCCGCGGATTGTTCCCTTCTTTCATGTAAAAGTGAAAAACCAGCGAGAAAAGTTTCGGTTTCGGAGAAGACGTGCTTTAGTTTTTTTTTAATAAAGAATATATCATACGCCGCGCACTGTTCACTTCTCCCACATACAAGTGAAAAATGCGACAGAATGTTCAGTTTTGGAAGCACCTGCTTTTATTTTCTGTTTGAGGCTGCCTCCAGGAAAACTGCATACTCAGACATCTTAAAGATATCTTTAAGAAAACCTTATAGGCTTGTCGTTTTTTGCATTTGTGGCCCCTCTAAATTATTTTAGAGAAATAAAAAATATGTCATAAGCCGCGAATTTTTCCTTTCATTCATGTAAAAGTAAAAAACCAGCAGGAAAGATTTTAGTTTTAGAGGAGACCTGCTTACAGTTAATTTGTTATGTATTTTTATAAATTTTTATTTTTTTAAATAAAAAATATGTCATAAGCCGCGGACTGTTCCTCTCTTTCATGTAAAAGTGAAAAAACTGCGACAAGTTGTTTAGTTTTGGAGAAGACCTGCTTTTAGTTCTGTTTGATGCAGCCTCGAAGAAAACTAAATACTGGGACATCTTAAATATATCTTTAATATAGCCGTTAAGGCTTTTTTTATTGTTGTTTGCCCATGTGGCTCCTCTAAATTCTTAAAAAAAAAAATAAAAAATACGTCATATATCACGGATTGTTCGCCTCTTTGATTTAAAGGTAAAAAGTCAGCGAGAAAGATTTTGGGTTTGTAGAAGACCTGCTTACAGTGTTACAGTTAAGTATTTTTATTATCAATTTCGACCCCCTTATTTTTTTTTAAATAAAAAATATGTCATAAGCCCCGAGCTGTTCCCTTCTTTTGTATACAAGTAAAAAAGCTGCGATAAAAATTTCAGTTTTGGAGAAGACCTTCTTTTTGTTCTGTTTAAGGCAGCCTCGAGGAAAGCTATATACTGGGACATCTTAAAGATATCTTTAAGGTAACCTATAGGGCTTTTATTGTTTTTGCTTTTGTGGCCCCTCTAAATTGATTTAAAGAAATAATAAGCCGCGGATTGGTCCATTCTTTTATGTAGAAGTAAAAATCCAGCGAGAAAAGTTTTGGTTTTAGAGAAGACCGGCTTTCTATGTATTTTTTTTTTATCAATTTTGACCCTTTTAAATTTTCCAAAATAAATAATATGTCATAAGTCGCGGACTTTTCCCTTCTTTGATATAAAAGTGAAAAAGCTGCAAAAAAAATGTTTAGTTTTGGAGAAGGCCTGTTTTAAGTTTTGTTGGAGGCAGCCTCCAGGCAAATTATATACTGGGACATCTTAAGGATATCTTTAAGGTAACCTTTACGACTTTTAATGTTTTTTGCCCTTATGGCTCCCCCTAAATTGTTTCAAATAAATAAAAAATATGTCCCAAGCCGCGCACTGTTCCCCTCTTTCATGTAAAAGTAAAAATTCCACACGAGGGCCCCGGCCTCAGAGGTCTCTTTAGGTTTGTTCTTTTGTGCTGCACCAAACTGCACTAACCTACACTTTTTTTATTCGTGGAAGATACCCATAAGCAAAAAATCAGTACAGTTTCGTGCAACACAAACGAACAAACCTTTTGTGTGTGCAGTGGCACTCTGTATGAAAAATAGCGATAGCGATCGGGTCTTTTTGCAAATTCTTACTTTGTATCAAAGAAAATAAAAGGGTATGATTCTTTGTATCACCGTTCGGTATGTTTGGAAGAGAGCCCGATCGCTATCGCTATTTTTCTTAAGCCCCCCACACACTACGATGTTTTACCACTGTTGGAGGAAACTGCACTAACCTACGCTTTAGGTTTATTCTTTTGTGTTGCACGAAACTGCACTAATTTTTTTCTAATGGTTTCTCCTAGAAATAATAAAAAAGTTTAGTTTATTGTTTAACTGTTAAACCTGACCAAAAACAAAAGAATACATCTTTTTTACGACTTTAGAAAGACACCCATTAGAAAAAATCTGGAGGGCAATCTAGAGTTAACAAGCCCAGTGAACACAAGGTGGCTGCTCCAGAAGCGGACAGAAATCGCATTGCTGAAAGTCGCGTCTGGCCCGAAACACTGCAAACTCAGCGGATTGTAGACCGGACATGTCCTCTTTGCCGTGGCGGCCCCTAGAATGTAATGTAATGCCACTCATGGGCCATGAGCGTGGCATTAGATTCTTTGTTCTGTCTCTGAACGCAAATTAAATATCTGGTTCGACCAGGGCTCAATACCGGTTGGAGACCCAATCAAACCCAAAACCTGTATTAGTATTCGTTGGGTTGGAGATCCGCTGTCTGTACACTGGTCGATTAGCCAAGTACTTACTTTGCTTGAAAATCTTCGTTATTCATAACATATATTTACATTTCACCCCTACATTCACATCTAAAATATATATTTACAATTCAATACATTGCTATGTACAATATTGACATAAATATTGTCTAGCAAGACAACGCGGCCAGGCCGTCGCCGGGGCTGGTGTTGATCCTTTGTGAATGGTGGTGAGGTAGTTGCAGCTGTTGGGCACTTTCCGATGATCTTTCAGGGTCATTTGGGATTTGCTTTAGGTCTTTGAAATATTTTAGAAACGCAAATATATGAAGATTTCTTTACTCTTGTTTTACTGGAAAAAACGTTAGAAAAAAAATAGTTCAAGCAAACCCAAGCTACCGGTGCGCAAAGCAAACGGGCCCAGGCACCCAGGGAGCCCAACGGCAGGCCAAAAAACTGAAAAACCTCGGTTCGATTTACAAATTCATTTGATGCCGTTTTTCGTCATTTTAAATCTATAGTAAACTAATATAAAACTTAATTTTAAATAATTTTAATAATAAAAACCTAAAACATTTTTTATTGGGAAACAGTTTTAATTGTTTAATTTTTAGTTGTGTCTATATCAATAAAATAAAATTCCCCTATATACGTATATTGCAGACTTCGGGCCCTTGCTACGCCAGTGATGAGGGAGCAACTTTCTTAATTTGAATCACCAATAATAGGCGATTCAAATTAAGCCAAACAGCGTTGTCACAGCTTCAACCAGCTGATTTTTAGAGGGCAAAAATGGCCCACTCTCACTAGACGATTAAATTGACAAGCCAAATAACACAATAAAGAAGACAAAGACGCAAGGAAAACATTGCCCAGATTTATTATGGTTTGCTTATATTGCCCAGGTTTGTTATGGTTTGCTTATAGAAAACCATAACAAACCTGGGCAATGTTTTCCTTACTACTAACTTTTTGCTAACTGCCATGTAGTTAGCAAATCGGCCTATGTTCTTAATTTGAACCAAGCCTTTATTTTTCTATGATTTGAATCGCCAGTAAGAACGTGAATTAATCATTTTCGTTGTAAATTGTAACCATAGATTTTTTTGTTATAAACTTTAAACACGAATCAATTCAAATTTTGGTGGGCAGTTAATCTAGTACAAGATTATATTATTAGGATCACATATACAGTGATGATGCGGACTTTTTTGCAAAACACTGTAACTTGTAAAGACTGTTTTGCAAAAATATAGACGTACAAAAATGTACATTTTTTTTCGTCGTTAAAAATTGTTTTTTCTAGTTTTTCGGCAGTGTCCCGATTTTTAACTTTCGGGAGTTGGTCACCTTGTATAGTATGATTCTTTGATCTATAACAAAAATTTTAAAAATATATAAATATAATACCATACCTACTTTAATAATGCTACATTTGCCGCCGCCTCCAGTTAAATACACTCTGTAATAATATTCAGGACAGTTAAATTATGGGTTAAACTTTATTTGTCAACCAGTTGGTTGACAAATGAAATTTATCTATTGTTTAAGTATCAACCGTAACCGTGAACGGAGGCCATCCGAAAACGCTGTAGGTGCTTAGCCCTGTTGCATATATGGCTGCATATCAAAAACGCATTTGGCAAGTTGTATTTAGCGCAGTTGTAGTACCTATGCACAAGTGTACTGTTATGTAACTGTCAAGTGCAAACCAAAGATGCACTGTAGTAAGCAGCAAATGAGTCTTTGGTACTTTGGTCTGCACATAGCCAAACAAAACATGGGTCCGTTTGGCATGCTACACATTATTACAGCATCGCCCGGGGTTCCGCCATGTACAATTTTAAAATTTAACCTCAAGCTTTTTCAGCAGGCCTGGACGAACCCTTTATTTTTGTGTTTGTAACCACAAATTTGTTGTCAAACATTTAGACGCGCTGTGTTAAGTATTAAAATTTAATATTTAACAATAAATAAAGCAAGATATGGAGTCACTCGTCCTTTGTGGAGCTTGTACACCCCATCACCATGGAAACAAAAGGTTTTTATGACATATTATTTAGCATTTAGTTTAAAAATTTGGTGGTATCTGGTTAGGACATTATTAGAGCCCTCGACATCATTTTTAACCAAATGGCCAGACCCAGTGGCGGTTGGTGAAATTTCAAAGTTGTATATCCCTGCTCCTACTTACAGGACCCATACCCAACTTAAGGGGTTTTAATGGTGAGCCCACTAGGAATATTTTGGTAAAGAAAAAAAACCTTTTGTAATTTGCGAAAAAAGTTGATTTTTGCTCCACAACCACCCCCCCCCCCCCATGGGGAAAAAATGAACACGTTTAGGTATTTTATTTATTTTTTCTAAACAAATTTTACATCATTTTATCGACAATTTTTAAAATTTAAGACAAAAAATGGGTTAGTATAAAGTTATAGTCTTATAATTTTTTTTTTTTAAATTATATTTTAGGTTTAAAAGAATTCAAAAGACTATAACTTTCTACTAGCAATTTTTTTCTCTTAAAATTTAAAAATTCTTGACAAAATGATGTAAAATTGGTTTATAAAAAATAATAAATAAAATACCTACCTAAACAGGTATTTTTCTTCCAGGGGGGGCTGAGCAAAAAATTCAACTTTTTTCGCAATTACAAAATGTTTTTTTTTCTTTACCAAAACATTCCCGGTGGGCTCACTATTAAATTGGGTAAGGGTTCTGTAAGTAGGAACAGAGATATACAACTTTGAAATTTCAGCAACCGCCACTGGCCAGACGCCACTGGCCAGACCTTCAAAGCGATTTAGGTAAATAAAATACAATATTGTATAAATAATATATTTATATAACATACACGCATACCATACATACATACACTCAAGTTTTGACCACATGTTATTAAAAGATTTATAATCTGCTAACAGTGTGGTTTTATTGTTTATAAGTCTATTAAGGATATGAATTGTTGCAGTCGTGTAACTAAAATAAGTGAAAAGTTCTATAAGCGTCTCGGATCTAATGTTACAGATATTAAAGCGTAGTGTTTAAACCTAAAAACTAAAGAAATACGTTTGTACTTAAAAGTCCGAGTTCTAAATGTCAAATGTATATAAAAATAGATCTCTTTTTTTCTTAAATAATAGATTACTTTCTGTGAACAATTTCGTTCTTTAATTTTTTTCAAAGAAGAACATCAAATTCCTGACTAGAGTCAAAATTTTTCTTGAAGAAAAGTTGAAACATAAAATATAAATACAAAGATGCAAGATATCTAAGTCTATGATAGGAACGCTCGGACTGTGGCTTCTAAGGGCTTCCGACAAACGGCACACGTTTTAAGAGCGGCAGAGCACTCTACACAGGCAACAATATGTCCACAAGGCAAAAATACAACACCTACTTCATTTTTATAACAAATCTTGCATAGAGTTTTTTCGTCTCTTTCTTTACTTTCAGAAACCGTTTCACTCTGTTTAACACTTAATTGTTCAGTTTCAGATTTTTCTTTGGCTTCGGAGCTAGTCGGCGCTCTAGGATCCTTCCTTTGTTTAACCAGTTCTATGTATTCTGGGCCCTTCTTTAGGAACAAATATGTGCACTTGGGGAACCAAAGTGCGTGCTCTTCCCACGGGTCGTCGTTTTCCTCCCAGTCTTTTAGGCCCCCACCACAGTGGAAACACAGAGTTTGATCTCCCACGCCGACGTAAAAGAAACCGGCCTCAGCAAGATTGTGTGGGGTCTGCTTTATTGATTTTGGCCAAATTGAAAATGTTTTTAACCTGTTCTCAAATGAAAACTTTTCAGGATAAGCGGGTCCTTTGTTCTTTTGAATACCTAACTTTTCTAGTTGTATTTCTTTTTCGTCTTCAGGAACTGAATTTGGTAGGATCTCCACACCATATAATCCACAGGTATCTACGTCTCTACTGGCGCTATTTGTTGGGCTATCGTGATCCACTGAATTCATCACAAAAGGGCAATTGGGGCTCCAAGATCTGTGATCTTCCATGGGGTTATCACCAGCTACCCACTGGTAGCCTTCTATATGACAAAATGGACACTGTACGATATCATTGCAATTTTTATAAAAAAATCCTGCTTTAGCCAACACTTCTTCTGATATATCCTTATTTGGCCAATTAACAAAAGATCTTAGTCGGCCGTCATATTTTGTAAAATCTAAATTTTCACAATGAGGTGATTCTAAAGTTGCTTTAGGACCGTTGTCGGTTTCACAAATCAATTGGGAAAGGCTTCGCTGAACAGATCTTACAAGAGGACTTCTTACAACTGACCCGCTCATAATTCTAACTTATGTGTAGCTAAGGACCCGCAAACCTGTAAGAGAAAGAATAACATATTAGTTCTGTGTTGTCTAAAATAATCAGTAGTACAAAAAATCTTCTTATAGTCCCCGTCAACGATAATTCATATCGTATAAAACCTGTTTTTTTTTTTTTGATATGCCAACTGTCCAAGATATCGGCAGTAACTCCAGGCGAATAGGTTTTCTGAACGGATTAAATACATAATAAAATAAATTCGGTATTTGTACAAAATTATTGTTTAAATTTATTGCAAAAGGTGTATTTAAATTAGCTTGTAGCACCGTTTTTCAGACCTTTTGAACTTGCAAAAAAAAAATAGGAAAATACAATACTTAGTCGAAAAATATAATTAATTTAATATATGCGCCCGGACTAAAATTCTTATCTAGGCTGGCGATTTTTTGTACCCGAACAAAAAATCGCCAGTCGAGATAAGAATTTTAGTCCGGGCGCATATATTAAACTAGTTATATTTTTCAACTAAACTATTGTTCTAGTTTTCATTGCAAGTTTAAAAGGCCTAAAGAAAGGTCTAAGCTAATTTAAATACACTCTTTGCTCTAAATTTAAATAATAATTTTGTACAAATAACGAATTTATTTTATTATTTATTTAAACGGATTAGAAAGCCTATTAGCCTGGACTAAATATCTTGGACAGCCGGCAAAATAAAAAAAAACTACGAATATGAATTATAGTTGACTGGGACTATAAATGTTACAATATTTCTAAGGAATCGATTAAAATCTTCAAATCTTATACTGATTCTGAATCAAAAGGCATAGACCATTTTTAAGCTGTAGGTCAATAACTGATATTTTGGTAATCAAGCATTGATTGTATAAGTATGTACCTACATACCTACCTATAGTTGTGGCGAAAATAAAGTTTTATTTTTATAATAGAAAACGAAACTTTATTTGGGCCACGACGGTAGATTTAACAATTATTATATCAATTATTACTCATTTTTTGTCGACAAAAGGGGACCTATGACGTATGAGTTCAAAGTATTTTTTTGCACGTTTCATCATCATGAAGGCAGATATACTACTTGATTACAGTTTTAAATGAAATCCTTTGTTATACCTCATCAAAACAAAAATCGCTGCAGAAGTCATAAAATTACTAAACTATTTACTAGTATTTACCACTATTACCTATTATTTACAATAACATAAAGACGCCGACGCTTGATATATTGCAGGCAGGGCTTATTTACATTTCGCCAAACGCTTTCAGATCAGGTAAAAAAAAATCTCGCTAAGGGTAATCAAGTAATAATCATACCCACTGTAAATAGCTCTTCAGTTTTTTTAGGTTTAACTCATTATTACATAGTATAAATAGTTTTCTATTAAATTTTAAAAACAACTTTAACAAAGATGGCGCTAGCATGAAGCGATAAAGGGGCCACTTCAGCACCATGTCAACAGAGGCGCTTAAAAATATGCTTTTAAAAAAATTAAATAGAATTTGGCATACTTGGTCGAATACTATTGTGAACACTGTGTGAATTGGATTTTGTGGATTTGTATCTCATCAAAAAATGGTATAAAAGTTAATTTTATAATGCATGAAGATAAATAAACATAGATGTATGTAAGTACGGTTTTAAAATTTTGGAACGTTAAATAGTTACATACCTAGTGCAAACTAATAAAAGGAGACACTACCTAAGCCACCGAACAAAAGAAACTTTTTGCTTTAAACAATGGTCATATATAGCATTTTTACAATCAGCAATAATCAACCTTTCTGCCTAAGTACCTGATACTTATTAGATTAAATTTTATGGACTTATTTTGTCGAACATAAATACTTAATAGTACTGATAATAAAGTTTCTAGGAAATTGCTGATAGAAATTATCAAAAAATGCACATAATAGTGCAGTAGTGTAGTCAGACAGCAGCTGTGATAAAGTTCACTCTTACTTCCTGTCATTTACGCACTGCTTAATTGAAAATATGTATGTGCTATTTAGTTAAGACATTTATATGTATCAAGACAAAAATATAAAGGCTATTCTATTTCTCCTAAATTAGACATCTACCGATACCGACATCAGTGTCGGTAAATTGGTAAAATTAAGAAACATAATTACCGATGATTAAAATTAGCAATAAAGGGCCGATTTGTACTGCCGATACATTATAACACAAACTGCTATACCTACAATAAGGAGAGTCTCACATATTTTTAAAAAAGTATTAAATTAAGATATAGGTACAGTATGTCCACGGACGAGGTTGACAAGAGGACAAATGGACCAAATTTTCTAAGATACGAAAAAAAGTCATTCTTAATAAAAATTTTCGCTTGGCAAAAAGATTCACGATGAACATTTTTTACGACATGGTGTCTAAAAACCCAAATAAATGTGTTACAATTTTAACGCAAAATGCTAAATAATAAGTTGTTTTAAATTAAACGGACCCAACCAATCAAAATCCAAAATTGAAAAAGAAAACTTAAACTTTCTGAATTAAAACACATTATTTTATAAGGCTTTTTGAGCTGTTAATTCATAATTTTTATAATTTACAAAGTTTAAATTTTCTCGTGCAATTTTGGATTGATTATTTACTTCACTGTAAAATTTAAAAAGTTTTTTTTTTTAAACATTTTGCGTTAAAATCATAAATACAATAAGTACATATGTTTATTATTAACAATCTTATGTATTTGCATGAACCTTATTTTTTACTAAAAAAACCTTTACAAAAAATACTTTTTTCATATGTTTGAAAATTTGACCCGTTTGTCTCCTTGTCAACCCCATCCGAGGACATACTGTATAAACAATATTCAAACATACTGCTTTTCATGTTTTAGGTATTGGAAGTACGATTTTATTCACCTTTTCAGCACATGAAACGATGATAAAATGAATAATTTTCGGTTACCTACATATACCTACATATATAAAAATTTAATTGTGTTAGGTATTGGCGATGTTGTTACCCTCAAGTGTAAAAGAATCGATTTTTCAAGAAAAAAACACACAAACGATTTAATCCATGAATTATACCAATGTGAATAAGTACAGTAATAACAGTTTAACTAAAATATCTCAAAAAAGCGTTTGGGAATCAACCGCTGTAAATATAAAACCATTTATGTAACTTAAAAAGGGGCGTTAATCTTTTGAGGTTTGCTCAGTTTAAGGCGACATTCTCCACGTGGCGTCCACGTTGATCAACAATTTCATTTTAGTACAATTTTTTGCTTTATTTTTTTTTGTACGAATATTGTGACAATCCCTAGTAACAGAAAAAACTTCACCATAGATCTTTTAAAATATGAATCTTCTGAATGAAATCACACGTTGAGACTTTAAATAACTGACTGAAAATTGCTTGCAGGATATGAAATATTAATTTTTTAAAATTTTAAAGCCGAAAAACATTTCAAAATGAAATTTGGTTGGGTCGACGTCGACGCCACTGGAGAATGCCGCCTTAAGAGAGCAAGTATCAATTTTAAAATTTACACGGTCTGTTGTTCAGTGTTCAGTGTATAACTGAAATCGTAAAAATGGAGTATCCCTAATATGAATTCCGTGCAGAATGTTGTACTAGGTTTTAACCAAATGGCGCATATTGAAAAGATACGAAGGCGGTATGTACCTACTTCTATCAGCGTTTTGCATTGCAAATTGCAAGAACTAGTGCGGTGAGGATCTGCATCTTACTTTGTTCCATATTGTTAACAAAGGATAGACATGCATTCAGTGCGGACTAACTTGACCAATGAAAAACTATATGTGCTAAATAAAACACAATTATTGAAGTTTTTGAAAAACACCAGAAAATCGCGATTTTGGCGACATTTTTAGAGGTTTTATTAAAAAGTATATACTTAGACAGAAAAATCAATCCATTACTTATACGGTCTGTCTATTGTTATACAACATACTATTGTTTTTTCATAAAAAAAGGTCTTTTATAAAAAGTATTAATTATTTTTCCTGCAACGCACCTGTGCTTTTTGTTTAGGGCTAGGGTAGTTAATCCAGTTATTAGACTATATTAATACTATAGTTTTTTGGAGACACCCATTTAAAAAAATTGTTTCTTAAAAGCAGTTATATTTTGAATGTGTAAATATACCTCGAAATATACATAGGTAGGTAAGCCATCATGAAAAATAGTAACAGTTTTTTTTAAGTAAGGATAAAAATGGAAAGGCAAGAATTTATGTAGTAGGCATTATAAAAACTTTTTTTTAAACCCATTTATAGGTACCCGGAAATAATTGGGCCCTGAATTCGAAGGCATAAGGCACTAAAATCGTCAGTTTGAAGCTAATGTTACAAAGGTTGTCTATTATCACAGATCCATATCGTAGCTATATGGATCTGTGCTATTATAGATGCCTAATTATACACAATAACTTTGCTCTAAGCCGATTTTTCCGGTCGATCTATTAAAAAAGCACGAAATTACATATTATGTATTTCTATGTTTCTGTCTATAGTTAGGTACCATGCCCCTTTACTTGAATTTTCGCTATTAGGCACATAGTACCTAACAGTATTCAATTCAGACCGACTTTCTTTAAATTCTAATGTAGTTGTTAATGTATTTCTCAAGAATAATGGGTTCCAGTACCCGCGAGTACAGTCGTACCGAGGCAGAAAAAGGACGGCAACATCGTTGGAATTCAGAAACCATTCACGACTTTCGACATTCTTTCATACCGCTCCCCGACCCGTGGATATCGCTCTAAGTTACCAGCCCTACCACATTCCACACAGATCACATCAATGACCGAGCGCCGGAAACACAAAAAAAGAAACAGCAAAAGACAGAGATAGACCCACACTGTGGGTCTCCAGACGGATTCTCGGAAAAGCCGGCATCTTTACCTACCACAGACGGCGAGCCAAAAGTGGCCGTATGTAACTTTGCATTAGTGCCAACGTGGTAACTCGTCTAACTTAATGATAAGATTGATAAGACATTTTATAATGAAATAATTAATTGTTAGGTTAAAGTAGAACACAAGGCTACGACATATGGTTAATTATTGGAAAGTTATGTCGTTTAGTTTAAAGAAAACTACTTGTGTGTGTTTGTAATGGACTAGTAAATTTAACGAAGATTGTACTAACCTTAGAAATAGCGTAGGACTTTTTTTCTACACAAATTTTGACATTTTAACCGATAATTAAAAAAATTGCCAAGAGACTACGTATACACCCGAGAAGTGAGTACAACACACAAGACACAACTCAACAGAACTGTCTGCTGTCTGGCAGCCAACTATGCGAGGCGATGTTGCCAGATTTTAAAAGAGGAACCGAGAAACTCGTTTCGTCGACCAAAAAGGTCGTGAAGAATCAACGAGAATCCACGGCTGGAGCAATCAAATTATTTAGAATAAAATTAATTATCTGAGAAACAGACTTTTTTATTCCGTACAGCCAAGTACGAAGTTATTGTATGAATGAACCCACACCGATTTCATACCCGGAAGCGAGAAGATTTTTGACATTTATAAAATAAAAAAAAAATTACAAATGTCGTTAAGTAGGCAGTTAGCATCGCAGTTAACACAGCAAAGAAATTATAATGGGAACTAGAGAAGAAACAGTGTGTGTGGTGGAGAACAAATATTCAACTACGCGAAGATAAAAATACAAAATTGTCGACCATTTTTTACAAATTCCCTCTGAACAAAACTGCCGACGCTTTCTTATAACTGGTCGAATTTTTGTGCTGGAATTAAACTGTAGACCCTTTTGCGATTTTTTCGAAAATGCAACGGTCGACTTTTTTTAGAAGAAGAAATTCAACTTCAAAACGATCCAAAGAGTCCCGATTCCGTTGAATATGGAGCTTTCTTATTCTCATCAATATTAATAGGCGCGCCTCTTTCGGTTTACTTCCATTATCGTATCGTGAAGTCGGGGTATCGGGTATTTAGGCAAATAAAACGAACAAAAACCGGCCAACGCAGAGCGAAGTAGGTACATATTATTCTTAAGAGATACAAAAATTACAGAACTCTTTGTTGTCTTTAGCGGAGCCTTTGCAAATATTAGATGATGTGCAAATAGTTCTATACAGTCGTTAAATGTCGACAAAAGTGGCTGTATTACAGAAAAATTTAATAGTGTATTAAGAAAAAATAATTGCCTCGCTAAGTTGAGACAGACTTTTTTATAGTGTTCCAATAGATCCGTTAAGCAGTTTTAAATATCATTTTACCTACGCACAGGTTACATCGTCTGATGTCGAACGGCCATTCTCTTTAAATAGGGCGTGCATACGTTTAGCGAAGCTCATCCGGATTTCTAATATTCACCGGGTAAGTATTTCATATTATAAGAAATTTTTGCGATATATCGTTAATTATCGCTTATAGACGGTGCGATAACTGCCCCACAATTAAATTTTTTTCTCTCCAAGTGTTTATACCAAAAAACAAGTGGTTAATGCAGCGGTTAACCAGTATATGTTTTGATCAAAGCTTTGAGGTGAAAAGCACCGAAACAAAACAGGTTAATGTTAAAGGTGCTACATTAAAAAATCTGTAAAAATACACCACCTTAAAGTTCTCAAACTTATTTTCTAAAAAGTCGATGACATAACACGCATAAAACACCAAGACCAGAAGATGACGAACTTAAAGCAAATTTTAAAACGTGAAATTTTCGAATTCTATAACAGCTGGGTATTCAATGCCACTTGTCACTGTCAAATTTTAAACACCAGCCGAGTGGTGCATTTTTCTCACAATAAGTGCATGAACTCCCAACAGACGGTGAGCGGACCGGATAAAACTCGTTGGTTATATGGTAAATTGCGATGTTGTCAACAATAAACCGTAGGCAAGGAGTAAATAAGGTTTGCTTAGCTGTAGGTTTCTCTTACATGGGCAGTTATTTTTATACAGTTATTCCTTTTACAATCTCGCAGCTCATAACAAAAAGTTTAACATTGGCGAAAGTCCAAAATATCTAATCGCATGGCATAGATAGAATGTTTTCTTAACCTCGAAAATAATGCCTCAGAAATTCTAAATAATGTTTTAAGACCTAATTTTCTGGTTCTGGGTTATTTATATCTGCACAATGATATCTTATATGCAATGTATTTTGTATGTGACTGTGTATACATAGGCACGAAGGTCTGTACTGTCTGTACATCATTACAGAAATATAAAAGTAGTGACTGTGTATACCGAGGTGTATACATAGGCACGAAGGTCTGTACTGTCTGTACATCATTACAGAAATATAAAAGTAGGTAACTAGCTACATGTTCATATCAGCATTTATTTCAGAATCGGCTAAATTAAGGTGGCATTTTCCAATCGCGTCCATGCCTACTGAATTTAATTTTGCAATGGTTTTTCGGCTTTAAAATTTTAAATAAAAACATTATGAGTATATTAAGTAGGTATTAGATTCATATCCTGCAAGCAATTTTCAGTAAATTATTTAAAGTTTCAACGTTTATAATGATTTCATTCAAAAGATTAATATTTTAAGAGATCTATGGTGTCATTTCTTCTGTCACTAGGACCTAAATATATTTTTTAAATATTGTTTTCCTAAAATAAATCATAAAATATCTTGAAACTTGTATTAATACGTTAAAAAATATCCATAGATATGAATTTACGGTTAATATTGAGAAAATATTCATACAAATGAAATATACAGCAAGATATTATACTAAAATAAAATTAAGTTGGCAATAAATGGGTGTGGTTGGCAAATGCAGCCTTAAAAATTGGCGAAGCGCCTGACGCTGATGAAAATTTCATACTTTTCTTAAGATTGCTAAATTTTCATTTGCAATGCAAGCACGCCAGTGGGTATACCTTGCCTTTTAAAAAAAATTCCCAGGGTCGCGACCTCGATCTGATAGAACATTTTTATAGTTGTGTAAAAAACTACAGAACAATCCAAGTTAATACTTTAAAAACAGACCTATTTGATCAAAACGAATTTGTTTTTTAGGAAAGCAGTATTTCTTTACCATTTCGAGGAGAGTAAAAAATTCATAAATACTACATGTACATGTTTTTTAGACCCATAGTCGTTATACTACACAAGTTTTAAGTTATCTTTTAGGTGCTTTTATGAAGATCTGTATGTATTTAAAAGAGTTTAATAATATAAACCTCACAGGAAAAGTAAAATTATAAAAGGGCCCGAGCCCGAATACACCTTTCAAATTAGTTAATTACCAATAATGACTACGGGTGTACAAGTAAAAAATTAGTTGTTTGTTACTTTGCAAACTAAATTAACCGGTTTATGTCTTCAACTATGGAGAGGCAGATCTTACTGTCAGAATGCCACATTCCATGCATGGAGTACCTATACATGAAATGATCCTTTTTTAACCATTTTAGTTGCTGAAACTTTATAACAACTCTATTTTTTATACAAGACTTATTAAGGTGGCATGTTCTAATCGTCCATGGTGGCCAACTTAATTTCCGAGTTAATTTCATTTTGACATGGTTTTTCGGCTTTAATATTTTTAACATTAGCATTATGGATATATCAAGTATAGATTCTTATCCTGCAAGCAATCTGCAGTCAATTATTATTTAAAGTTTCAATGAATAAAATGATTTCATTCAGAAGATTAATAGTTTAAGAGATCTATGGTGTCATTTTTTCTGTCCCTAGGACCTCAATATTCTTTTTAAATATTATTTTCCTAAAATAAATTATAAAATATCTTAAAACTTTTATTAACACGTTAAAAATACCCATAGAATATGAATCTACGGTTAATATTGTGAAAATATTCATACAAATGAAATTTAAAGCAAAAAATTATACCTACTACCTAAAATAAAATTAAGTTGGCAATAAATTCGGCAGATGCAGCCTTAAAAAGTACGAAAATATCAAGTTAACATTACTTCTGCCTGTAATTTTACTTACAAATGGGATTGTTAGATGTAGGTACTTAAGTCAAATTTGAAATTTTACCAGAAACTGTTTGGTTGTAAAAATATTACTTATTAATTACTCTCGGTTGGTTGAGAGTATCTCCATCCTTTATTTGTCGTCTGCGAAAATGGAATTCATATTGTAGAGCAGCTATAAATTCATTTGTGTGAATCACTTAAGATATGGATGTATTTTTAAGATATAGAGGAAATTTAAATTTCCCAGTAACGGAAAATCACAACAGTTTCGAGTACATTGGTTGTAAAAATATTACTTATTAATTACTCTCGGTTGGTTGAGAGTATCTCCATCCTTTATTTGTCGTCTGCGAAAATGGAATTCATATTGTAGAGCAGCTATAAATTCATTTGTGTGAATCACTTAAGATATGGATGTATTTTTAAGATATAGAGGAAATTTAAATTTCCCAGTAACGGAAAATCACAACAGTTTCGAGTACTTAAATGATTAATTTCGGACTAAATTGACGTAATCTGGGAAATTTGATCATAAAAGGCAATAAGCACAATAACGTGTTTTCTCTATACGTACTCTATCTAATTTAATCAGTAAACAATTCAAGATAAGATTAAAAATTTTAAAATAATAATTTTCGAATTTGATATTTTAGATTTAGGTTATCGACCCATAGGTACACCTAACTTCAAATTTCTAAATTTCATTTAAAATGAGTTGTGGATGTAGTTTGGATAGATTTCATTCGGCTTTACGGCATCACAGATTTATTTTTGTGTGAAGATTAACAATCAGTCAATCAATTAAACGACTAGCTTGTGTTGCATAATATGGGTACTTCCTGAAATTGTTTATTTGATTTTATTTGAACACCGTTTGTTTGTTCCTCGTAACAGGAATTCTCAACACAGTTAACATGACCAAAAATATTTAAAACAAAGTAAAATAAAGGTTTTCCTATTTATTATTATTTGACGATTTCACAACACTGTAAGCGTAGACCAGCTGACAGGAAATTTATTTTTGGTTGAATTTTACATTTGATTTAGTTAATGTAAATGTACCTAAGTGTATTTGTTTTGAACTTACATATTGTTAAGCTGAATTCCCATAATATAGGTATACCATTCAATTATAGCAAAATATAAACAAATAATAAAAAAAAATGTTCAAGTAAATACGAAATGGAAGTATTGATTTTTTTGTCGCGAACTGGGAAAGCACTATTACTATTATTTCTCTAAATGCACGTACAAGTGCACTACTGGGGTTTTCTTTTATGAATGAATGAACGAAAATGACTAGCGTTAAATTATAAAACCATGCGTCATAGTTTAAAGAGCGATCACGTGTAAACATAAATGCTTTTCAATGTCGTTTGCCTGGAACAGAGAAAATCGATTAAAAGTTCCATGACGGAAACGTCGGCGTCAGAAAATTTCCACGAATTTTAGCTGATAAAAATATAATTTAAAGTTAACTTACGTTGTGTAACTTAATTATCATGTCCAATATTATTCGGCACAACAACACATAGAATTTTGGGCAATTTTTGGTACACTCTAAAAACGTAAACAAAAACACAGAACAGAATGTCACACAGCCAAAAGAGCGTGAGAAACTACGAACGAGTCGCAACACTAAGAGCAGTGGGAGCCTACTACAGCTGAATTTTATATATGTATCTCTCTCCGGATTAGTATGTACTTTGTCTGACTTTGCGCTCTGCCGCGGTCTTGTTTGCGATTGAGTGATCACGGAGAGTGCGATAGCGAGAATGGTTCTTGAACTAATCCCACAATAAAAAAAAAATATACTTATTGAGTGAATGAATATTATAGCGGGGCACCTATATATAGTTGACATACAACAATCAATTGATAAAACATTGATTATTGTCTATTCCCATATTACAAAATCGGATATTATTTTGATATTTTATTTCAAATTTACAGATTAGATGAAAGACCTGCGATTGGGTAATATCTGGCAAAAAGGTGGACAAACTAAATATCATTAATCATTAATGCCATAGGTATAACCTGTCTAGTTCGTTTTAATTTTAGAACTTAGAAGCAGTGCGGTATAACTAGGCTAAATTTTGACTGAAAAGGCAAGTCAGGATTTTTACGCCCCTATAACATGACCTAATTAGCTTATAGACTATAGTTTAACTGTTTAGTGCCCCTTGCCACCGGCGCGGCGCCCCTAGGCAAGGACCTATACCTAGCTACGGCACTGGAAGTTGAAGTTAGTACAAGTTTCGGGAACGGAGTTAAAAATGAGATTTGGTTTAGTAATATATTATTAATTTACAAAGGTAAGCGGCTAATCAGCTCCCATTTCCACTGTTTTGGTTCCTCTAACGTTGTTACTCCAGTTTGTTGAAAAACTTATCTAAAAAGACCTATGTATATCTACCTAATTCATCATATAAATTAACGGCCAGATTCTCCAACGCTAGATTGGCCTAATTTGATAACCAAAAGTTTTAAACTACATGTCGTAGAATAAGACAACTAAGTTTTATAGGTACTACGAATTTATTTCCGAGTTTTTACGCAAATTTATAAAGAAAAGGGCAATTTTAGTACATACTTTCCACAATAATAGAACTGAATTTATTCTAGCAACACGTTCCAAGATGAAAATCGTTTAGAAACCAAGCAAATCGCTAAAATAGTAGAATAACTGGTAAGTTTTTAATGTCGACTTATACTAGAGACTATAACGGCGGCGTCGGTGCAAAGTGTTAACCTGCTAACTCCACTTATATAGGTCAAAATGGGGATTTGGCATTATTAAAAAGAGGAAAAACCATTCTACTAGTAAGAAAAACGCTTTCTCCTTTTAAATTATAAATAAATGGATATTTTGTGTCAATCATGGATTTATTATAATAAGGATTTGATGTCCGTATACTGTGAGCGTATCGAACATGAAGTCTTATCTTTGTTGTTTGTTTTCTCTTGTGAGAGGAGTTTACGAACCCAACCTGAACACTCGGTCACACGTACGTCTTTGTCTAATGAACTAGAAAAGAAAAAGTGCGACGTACAGATTTATTACACCTTTAGAAATAACATATCCTATAAATAATAAAACCTTTTTAACTTAAATTTCTTATTATTTAGCAGAAAAATAAAATATTTTAGGGCTTACTTTTAGTAAATCTTGTGATGTTTCTAACGTATTTTTTTTACAAAAATACAAGGTAAAATACTTAAAATAAGATGTGGCCAGTGTTTACAAATTGTGTTTACAGTGTCGCTTGAATGGTTTGTTTTGGCTTCAAAGAATGTTAAATCATCCCATATCCAGTCTTAATAAATCCATGGTGTCAATAATTCATGCTGTCTCCACGCAATTCACCCGGCGAAATGCTGCTATCTCCGGCATGGGCGCCCGCAGACTTTTTTCTCAGGGGGGGGGGGTTGCAAAATAAAAAAAATGATGCATTTTTAAAGATTTTATTTGTAGTGATTTATACAAATTCACTAATAATTAAAAACAGAAAAAATTCAGTCAAGTGCAAGCTACAGGTACTTGCAAAATTATTATTCCGTGCCATCAGCCCTCTACTTAACCTGAGCAAACCTCGGCCGCCCGATCTCCGCCCATCTGCCGCGCTATCCGCTGCCGGCAGCACCAACCCCTTATCACATCGAGTATGCGCGGAGCTGAGTGGGGAGCGCTTCGACTGAGCAAAATTTTGAAAAACGTGTAAGGACAAAAGTTGTTCCTTACATTGTGAGAAATATTTTTTGTCCAAAAACTTTTTCTCTAAAATGGTTCAGCAGTTTTAAGGAAATAAACAATTAAATTGTTTCTAACAATTGATCGCCCTTGAATTTTTCAATCCTGATAATTTTGGCTCAATCTACACCTAACTCTCAATGTTAATGATTTTTTCAGATTTTTCTTAGCGATTCTTTTGGTGGTGATGGTGGAGGAGAGCAATTTTTAAGCATTTTTCCCGAAAAATGCATAAAAAAATACATCATGTATAACTAAAGGTAAGTGAAACCGCAAAAAAAAGGTAACGAAGCCGACACCTTTGACGCAGCCGTGCCGATAAGGTCCAGCCATAGGCGTCCCAAAATATTATAACCAATTTAAGATGGGACACAATAAAGAGTTTTAACATTTTAACCAAATATTATTTATAGGTATATCAAAACCTAACTGAATCTGCAAAAACGATGTTTAACCATAGAAATAATTGTATTCATGGGCGTACCGTCGACCGATAATTAAGACTTTAAATTAATGGCATAAATACGTTGTTATTTTTATGATCGTTTTGTAGTAAGTTTAACTATATTATATTGTAACTATATCTATTGTCATGATCGAGATCAGCTATTCAACTGAGAACGAAGGACACACATAAGGGCTCGGATGCGTTCCCGAGAATCTTGAAATTATTGGAGTTTCTTACGTGACCATGGCCATCGTAATACTGTCTAATTTTTTTTTTTGGGGTAAGCGGAGGTGAATCTTCCAAAGATACCCACATGCGACATTCGTGGGTTATGTCACGATTTTTACTGACTAAACACCCCCCCTAGAGTAGTTGGTTTCGGACCGGAGTCTATAAACCAAGTATCTCTCGATAGATTATAACCGCTCGCATGACCCGTTGTCATGCCGAACTTTTATAACCCTCCCATATTTTCGCATACAAATATGGGGTTTATCTCTATCCGCTTTTGAAAGAATTTCGTTCAAAACTTGAATTTCTATCAAGGTTTCTCTGTATTTTCTGGAAGAGCATTGTGAAAAGCGGTTTTCACAACAAATGCTATATATTTTAGAAACCTGTAAAATCCATTATCAACAATAAAACAAAAATATCTACATGCTGTTGGAATCGTCAGAAGATTCGGAACTAGAATCATTCGCATTTTGAATCACAAGTGGCGCTACTGGCGGTAAAATAGGATATTCGTCTTCTTTTTTTATAACGTGGGCTACACAGTTTCTCCAAATATCACGGCTCAATTCACTTATTACTCGTCGAATATTATCCAGTACCACTGCACTTAATGTTGGTGACTGATTACATTTACGAAGACGTTTTTTTATAGTACCCCAAATCATTTCAATTGGATTAAATATGCAATAATAAGGAGGTAACTGCAACAGGCTATGGCCGTGTCTAGTGCAAAGATTATCAATTACATATTCATTTTTAAAATTTCGACTCTTTATCATTTTTATCAGCTCTTTTTTTCCGGGACCTTTTCAGGAATTTCCATATTTTTATGCCTGATAAAATTTAAAATGTCTTCCTTTTTAGTATTATTATTCGGTATTTTGTTTAATATACGCGAATGATATGGTGCATTGTCCATGACGATTACCGAGTTTGGTGGAATGTTCGGTAAAAGCTGATCAACAAACCACTTTTCAAATAAATCCCCAGTCAGGTCCTCATGATAATCGGCAGAAGATTGGGTTATGTTTTTGGCAGACAAAAGCAGTGCATTGTGCACGAAACCATTTTCACCTCCGGCATGAAGTATTATCACGCGCTTTCCTCTTGAACACGGTGCATTTAAACTGCAATTTTGAGTTTCATCTACCCAACCGTACTGAACAACATCATGAGTATCAAACCATGTCTCATCTAGATACACTATATACCTATTTTATTCCCGGTGTTCTTTTATTTTACGCAAATATTCTTGACGATGTTCAACAAGACGGCGCGATTCCATTATAACCATCCGATTATCAATTTTTTTGTGTTTAAATCCGCAATCTAATAAAATTCCTCGAAGAGTTTCCAATGACTGGTAATTGTAATCAGGGTAATCGCGTAACTTATCCCGGATCATTTCTAATGTTGGCACCGTATTTTCCTTGTATAGATTGTACACAATTCGTCTAATGACATCTTTTGCTGCATCGTCAACTTTCTGAAACTTTTGATTAGTTTTCTTTCGCTTTACCGAATGATCTGTAACATCTATTGTTTTAATTACGCGATAAATTGTAGATATCGAAAGTTGTGTTAATTCGTTAACTCTTTTTATAATGGCTTTATCTGACTGTGCCGGATTTTCTTTTTTTAAACAGCCGTAAATATTTAGAATTATTCGTTGACTTTGAACATGTAAATCTTTATTAAACTCCGGACATGTTTCGACTGGCGATGCCACTGTCGGTACCGAAGGTAATTCAACATGTAATAATTCGCTTTCATCTACCTCAAAAGGTCGCCAAAAAGCCATTATTATAATAAAAATTCACTTACATAAACCAAGTATCTAAAAACAAAAATAATACGCACTTCACTGGTCAAAACCTAAAACTTAACTGTTTCACATAAATCATGTTCTAAACGAGCATCTGTCTAGACGTAACGTCTTAATTATAATAAAATGACTCCTTCCACTGCATGCGCCAATATAATATTACCCTTAGTGGAAAAGAGACAAAACGAATCGTCGCTGCAGGTGTCCCTTCACGAGACAAGCAGCTGCTGTTTGAATTATATACCGAAGTTATCAGTAACAAATCTGAATGAAATGTGGGATACTTGCTATGGGGAATCGAGCGAGCCCGGTATGAGCGGCAGGCGTTTGTCTGGCTTTTTATACCACTTAAATCTTAATAATTTAGATTTATGAGATTCACTTAGGACTGGCAAAACTATATGTATATACTGTTGAATTCGTGCTTCAGTAAGCTGTCATTTGACACTCTACACTACTTATTCCCTTGAAATTTTTTTCCATTTCCCAATTTACCTCCTAAAATTAACCCCCAGAATCAAAATTCAACTTTTTCTACTTCACGTCTATAATTGGGCCACCACACTATGTTTGTGCTAAATTGCAATTTTTTTCGTCGAGTACTTTCAAAGAAAATTGCCTGTGACAGACGGACGGACGGACGGACGGGCACCGAAGTGATTCCGTTATGCTAATTTTAGCACAGAATACTAAAAAAAACATGTTAAAATCGTCTTCGTTAAATAAACATGCAGGCTGCAGAAAATTCATAGTAATTTGGTTGCCGGTTGCATTGAATTAAGACGGGGTTTAAATAATATTCCTAATCCTAATTTAATATTTTTTTCGTGGCTTGATAAAGATGGTCAAACAATCATCAGAAAAATAGACAACATTTATCATAAAGAAAATGTTATTTATTATAAAAATAAAAGATATCGGCAATTCGTCCAACAAAAAGTACGAAGTATCACAATCTCACAACCTCAGGGGGGGCCACGGCTCCCCTGGCCCTCCACTGCGGGCGCCCATGATCTCCGGTGTTTCCGTTGTGTTTATATACAGCCACGTGGTTTTGTTTACTCCTGTGTTTTTTTTTGCGACTGCATTGGTTTCTTCTAATGCACTGCTATTCTGTTGATTATTAATGTTAAAGATATGTATATACTAGACTTTTATAAAAGAATATTAAGAAAAATGTCGATCATTTATAGGAAATTAACTATATTAATATTATGCTGGTAGAGGGCTACTATTACTTATCGAAATGGAGTTAGCAGCTATTTTAAGACATTTTATGAATTTTCTATTAATGTATGGAGCTGCTATCTCCAAAAATTTGCCTTTAAAAAATAAAACTATTTAAAAAATAACTTTCATGATTTTTCAATAAGTGTATTTATTGCTTACCAATAATATAACGCAAATTTACATTGATAACAAGTATAATAATTTATCTAGGAGGTTTTAATGCTCTCCTGTAAAATTGGTTAAAATGGAGATGGCAGGTTAACACTTTCAATAAAGAATATAGACAGACACTCGAATACACCGGAAAGCCGGCCTCCCTTGAGACATTTGGACCATTTGGTGGGTTTACTGGTTTATGGTTTAAAAGTTTGTTTGTCCACTATTATATTACATGTAGATACATAGTATACATATTTATATAATGGTAGACAAACAAACTTTTAAACCATAAACCAGTAAAAACACCAAATGTCTCAAGGGAGACCCGCTTTTCGTTGCACGGCAATGTCCGTCTAGATATTATTTAGTCTGTGCTTATACTTAGTGACAATGACAGGACAAAAACCTGTCAAAACTTAACTCCTAAACCTGTTTAGTGAATCTGAATGTAAAATTTAATATTGTAGTCTATGCATTTTAATTTTTTGCATTTTTTACTAACTCAAAATTTAGTGCCACCTGGCAATTATCAACTCATAAGTAAATTTCCTTAGTCGGAGTGTCGGAGGCCACATTTTTCTATTTCAACTCCCTACATAAGTAAGCGGCTGAGTTAGAAAAGTAAAATACTCGGCTGTGATCTGCTGGCTTATCGCTGCTTGTGACCCGCTAACAAGACAAGGCAATAAAGCTTTTATGTTGTTCGCTTTTCAGAATAGCCAAAAATGTAAATAAATAAACTGGAAAAAATAGATACTCTTCCTGTTAAAAGCTCCGAAAAAATTCAATAAAAAACCCTCTTAACTCGACCACAGTTTGTTAAAATATTTCATTCAAATAGCTGGTACTGGTTTACAGAAAAGTAGTTCTGTACTTTCAAGTTTTTCGGAAAATCAGTTTTAATAAAAATAATTTGTTAGGTATAATTATATTATTAACTAATTTTAGCTTCAAAACAGAAAAAAATTAGTTGCTGATAGAGTTTTAGACACCTTGCTGAGCAGGTCCATAAACCACTTAATACACAGAATTTTAAAGTTTTTATTCTCTGTTGAAATGTATACAGCCATTGACAATTCAAACTTTCAGGTCTAAATGAAAACACAAGCATATTTGAACGTTTGAATTGTCAATGGCTGTATTTATTTTCTATTTTAGTTATCAATGTTTTATATAAAAAATAATAATTGTTCATTAAATAAAATATTCAATTTGTTTTACTAACGAAAAGCTATGTACGCAAATTCCACTAGGATCTAATACATTCGTAGCAAGCAAAACAAAATTTATTCTCTTTAAATTTTCCACCTGTATTAAAATTTAACGGGCATTTTCTCCAACGCTACACCGGTCTAATTTGATAGCCGAATGTTTTAAAAGTGTAAGAATAAGCAACTATGTAATAAGTTTTATAATACTATGAATTTGCTTCTGAGTTTTTTCGCAAACTTATAAAGAAAATGGCAATTTTACTACATACTTTCCGCAATAAAAGAACTAAATTCATATTACCAACACGTTTCAAGATAAAAATAATTTGGAAACCAAGCAAATCGCTGAAATTCCTGTTCCTATGTTTTGTTATCTATGCGTTTATTTGCGTCGTTATGTCTTTTTTATGCGAAAATATGTTATTTGTTACGTATGTAACGAAGATAAAAAAACGTCCTCAAAGTATGCTGTGGAATCAATCACACATGTCTTGAATTATTACTCTTGCAAGACAGCATAGAAGGGGAGTTCGAGCTGACGCTTGGAACGCTCTGAGCACAGAAATTAGACATTGTATATTACTTCTTACTTTGTCATCTATATAGGACATGTTAAGAACGTATGTCTGAGATTTGCGCTCGGAGAACTCCGAGCGTTCAACTCGAACTCCCCCAGCATAGGTAATGAAAAATAGAACTGTCAAGTTCTGAAGTTTTTATTTTTAAGAAAATTAAATATTGTAATCACGGCAGAACAAAAGTTTTTAGGATCGGAAGTTACTTTAGAAATGGTACCCAAGCAAACCCAACCAAACCCAAGCAGTACAATCCTGAAATGTGACCTGCATATGCACGCTTATCGTCTAAGCTCAGTCCAAGAATTGTTACCAAACGACAAGTCGCAGCGAATGCAGTTTTCAGAGTGGTTTATGGGTAATTTGCATAATGAGAACGTATTTGAAAAAACCTTTTTTACTGACGAGGCATGGTTTTACCTCTCTGGTTATGTAAATTCTCAACAAATGAGAATGTGGAGTTCTGAAAATTCACATTTCTTTATAGTAAAACCTCTGCATTCACAGAAAATTGGCGTGTGGGCGGCCATACCGAAAAGAAGGTTAATTGGACCGATTTTTTTTAAGGGACTCGGCGCGATACCGTAATGAAATTTTAGAAAATTTTGTAAACGCATTAGACCAGCGTTTCCCAAACTGTGGGTCGCAAGATGTTTTTTCGTGGGTCGCAAACAGCGTTCAAAAATATGTTTTTAAATCATTCTAATCAAAAGCCTGTGTTTTTTATTCTTGGTTTTTTGTTTTAAAATTCACGTGTGTCACAAGAAATTGTCATTTTTCGAAGTGGGTCGAAAAGCAAAAAAGTTTGGGAAACGCTGCATTGGACGATAAAGAGATGCGACAAGGCTACTTCCAGCAGGACGGCCGCGGCGGTGGCGGACCAATTCACCTAATTCTTAATAATTTAACTTTCTTGGAAGAATTTTTCGAAGACCGAATAATTAGTCGTAATATGCCAGCTAGGTGGTCACCACGCTCCTGCGATCTCACGCCGTGCGACTTTTTTATTGCCACACATTAAAAACTCCCTTGTGAAAATTTAGAAGACCGGGCTAGAATTACAAATAAATTTCAGGAGATTAACAACCCAAGTGCTCACCAATGTTTCTGATGCTGTAAAAAGAAGAATGAGATGTTTGGAAGTAGAAGGTGGACACGTCTCTTATTTAGTTTAAATTTATAATTTTTAGGTTCTTTGTTGTATATGTTTTTATTAATTCTGTATTATGCAATGACAATGACAATAATGTAATTTTCTTAAAAATAATCAGCCAGATTCTCCAACGCTAGTTCAATCTAATTTGACAACCAAAAGTTTTAAACTGACAAGTGTAAGAATAATACAACTAAGTTTTATGCTATGAATTTATTTCTGAGCTTTTTCGAAAATTTATAAAGACAAGGGCAGTTTTAGTACGTTCTTTCGACAATAATAGAACCAAATTCATTACAGCCACTCCTGCCAAGGTTAAAATCATTTGGAAAACAAGCAAATTCCTGAAATATCATAATAATTCATAAGCTTTTAACGACGACCTATTAACAATGACAGGACAAAAACCTGTCAAAACATAACTGATCCACTATAAGATCTGAATTTAAACCAGTACTAAATCTTAAACCTTCTTAGTGAATCTGAACGAAAAATTTTAGAACTTGACAGTGTTATTTTTCACTTACCTATACCTTTTAGCTATGTTACCTTTCAAGAGTAATAATTTAAAGTTTGACAAATGGGGGTAATTCCAGAGACGGCTTCTAACCTAGTTGGAAATAAAATTAGGAGTCGATTTGAAAATAAAATACAAATATTTATTTACCCACATTGTGTTATTTGAAAGTGCGAGATACGAAAATATCATACAGGGTGTCTGAAAAGTCTTAGCATGGGCAAATATCTTTACTATTAATAAAGATAGCGACACCAAATTTTAGTTGTACCTTATTGGTTGATAAATCTACGTTTTTATGTAATTTGACTTTTTCAACCCCCTTGGGGGGTTACGCTAGGGAGTTGAGGTCGAAAATTTTGAATGCAAACCTATGCCGTGTGGCCTCTTCGTTTAAAAATCTTCAAAAAAGAAACATTGTTTTAGTATTTTAGTATTTATTTATTCTTGTAATTCATTTTTAAATGGCAAGCCTATAAAACTTATAACTCGTAAATCGTATAATCGGTCGGGGCAAAAGTCGACCATTAGTCGACCTCTTGTGCCATACAGCACAAGTCGGCGCTGCTATTTTTTGTTTTGTGGGGCACTTTTTTCTAACTTTTCTCCAACTTTACTTCTTCATTTGTCGTTGTTATATGTTTTGTTTTTTGACATCTGCGCAGTAGACCAAAATGCGTACCACGCGCAAACCGAGCGTGCTAGACATGCGTACGCAAGTTCAGGAGATGTACTTGGGTGTCTACATTCGAACCTATTCACTTGTAAGAATATATCCCCAATAGTTAAGGTACCACTACGTAGTTAACTGTATAACTTTTTCCCAAGGTTTTTTCGACTTTATTTTTCGTTTTTTGCCATGTGCGCAGTAGACCAAAATACGTACCACGCGCAAACCGAGCGTGCTGGACATGCGCACGGACTTGTAGGAGATGGACTTTGGTGTCTACATTTGAACCCATTCACTTTTAAGAATCTATCTCCAGTAGTTAAGGTACCACTGCGTATTTAACTTTATAACGTTTTTCCCAAGTTTTTTCGATTTTATTTTTCTTTTTTTGCTATCTGCGCGGTGGCAAATAACGAAAAATACAGTCGAAAAAAACTTGGGGAAAAAGTTTTACCATTGATCAAAATGCGTACCACGCGCAAACCAAGAGGGCTAGACAGTCGCACGAAATTTCAGGGGATGTACTTTGTTGTCTAAATTCGCAGTGGTACCTTAACTACTGGAGATATATTCTTAAAAGTGAATGGGTTCAAATGTAGACACCAAAGTCCATCTCCTGAAATTCCGTGCGCATGTCTAGCACGCTCGGTTTGCGCGTGGTACGCATTTTGGTCTACTGCGCACATGGCAAAAACTGAAAAATAAAGTCGAAAAAAACTTGGGAACAAAGTTATAAAGTTAAATACGTAGTGGTACCTTAACTACTGAAGATATATTCTGAAAAATGAATGGGTTCAAATGTAGACACCAAAGTCCAACTCCTGAAATTCCGTGCGCAAGTCTAGCACGCTCGGTTTGCGCGTGGTACGCATTTTGGTCTACTGCGCAGATGTCAAAAACAAAACATATAAAAACGACAAATGAAGAAGTAAAGTTGGAAAAAAGTTAGAAAAAAGTGCCCTACACAACAAAACATAGCAGCGCCGACTTGTACTGTTTGGCACAAGTGGCCGACTAATGGTCGACTTGTGCCCCGCCCGATTATACGATTTACGAGTTATAATTTTTATAGGCTTGCCATTTAAAAATGAATTACAATAATACATAAATACTAAAATACTAAAACAATGTTTCTTTTTTGAAGACTTTTAAACGAAGAGGCTACACGGCATAGGTTTGCATCCAAAATTTTGGACCTCAACTCGCTAGCGTAACCCCCCAAGGGGGTTGAAAGAGTCAAATTACGTAAAAAAGTAGATTTACTAACCAATAAGGTACAACTAAAATTTGGTGTTGCTATCTTTATTAATAGTAAAGATATTTGCCCATGCTAAGACTTTTCAGACACCCTGTATGATATTTTCGTATCTCGCACTTTCAAATAACACAATGTGGGTAAATAAATATTTGTATTTTATTTTCAAATCGAATCCTAATTTTATTTCCAACTAGGTTAGAAGCCGTCTCTGGAATTACCCCCATTTGTTAAACTCTAGTAATAATTCAAAACATCCGTAATTGATTTCACGGTATACTTTGAGGACGTTTTTTTTGATCTGACGTTATGTACTAACGTTTGTTAATTTTGTTTTATCTGTGGGAAGTTTATTTTGTTACTTTTTAAATTCATTGCATAATAAATTATGAAAAAAATGTTTTTTGCGATCGTTGAAAAATTTAGCTGCGAGTGTCACAGGATGGCTGTATAATTAGGACTTCAGGCTTAATGGCCCAAGGGGCGGGGGGCCCCATCTAATCAGTTGTGCCTAGGGCCCCCAAATGCCTTAATCCGCCGCGGGATGTAGGTAATTTTAGTAGTTTACAATAAATATTCAGTTTACGGCATATACATACATATATAACACCCACAGCAAAATTAAAAAGGATTTCGCATCGGTTCTTGACTGGGGAAATAATTGCCTCCTATTATTACCAGTCTTAATTTCAGGCATTTGGCCATTAAGTGCAGGGCCTACAGTAAATTAATAACGTTGACATAATATCTGATTTCTTATTATGTACTTACTCAGAATATTATACACTGGTACTGGAAATATCAAATTTTAATATTCGCTGTAGTATCTTCTGATCGTTTTGTATAGGCAACGGTAGATGTACAACGAAATTATTACTTTGTAGGTATGTACCTAATATAATATATATTCGCTCGTAAATAATGTACTTTACCTTCACCGACTACTACCAAACCGAAACTAATTTGTTTGTTTATTTTTGTTTACCTTTAACCCAAGGAGGCCTCCTGCTGAATTTATTTATATAATAGAAACTCATAATAGTTTAGTTAAGGAATTTTGTTGTTGCCTGATATATAATTATAATTTTTAATTATGATATAAAAATATTATGGTTTTTCCTTTCGAAAATAGGAAATGATAAAAATGAAATAGTATCAGAGAAAGTAAGATAGGTTAGAACAGAACAGGACAGCGATTTACCAAAAAACATTTACTTCAATGTAATAATTTTGCAACTCATCTAGACGTCCACAGATTGACATAATGATAAAGTACAACTTACTATAATGATTTGCTATTTCACTAAATTTTGATTTTGGTACCAGTTTATAGGTACGGCAAGGAATAATATAATTGCCGACGTTCTTACTTTACTTCATTACGTTGTTAAATGTTTTTTGAGAAAATGAACAAGAACAAAATAAACCTCTTTATTAGAAGTCGCAAATTTTAATTTAATTCTAAAAGTATCTTACAAGATAGAGTCACACTAAGTTAACGACTGTATTCTGGTATTCTGCTCCACTGCTCGTATGTGGACTGAAGGCACTGTAGGTGTCGGATGCTGTCAAACTAAGCTAAGGGTTCGTATAGAACCTGAAGAAAGGAGTATAGCTTATTCTAAAAGTTTGCGGTCAGGGGGGTTTAAGGAATCCTTCAAATTTCTTACATTGCTGTTTTTCACAGGTAAAATACTTGAAGACAAAAGCATGGTGTTTCGAGGGCGAAACAATGGCAGGATGGCCGAATGTTAGGAAAGAATCGCTCCAAATCTAAGTTAGACGCATGAGGTCATAAAATAAAGGCAAAGTGTGACCTTACAGCCAAATGCAAGATAAATGTTTACTTTTTGGGGACATATATATATATATATATATATATATATATATATATATATATATATATATATATATATATATATATATATATATATATATATATATATATATATATATATATATATATATATATATATATATATATATATATATATATGTAGGTTCAAGAGGGAATGAAGTTTAGTTCTGTATGAACGCTCTTTTATGTAACATGGGAGAGGTGGGGAGGATAACATCCGATCCTGAACGCACCCCCTCAGGGGGTGAAACCACGCTGTCAGGGGGTGAAACCCGTTTTTTTCTGTTTTCTGAGGATCTTTGTCAGAATCACGACGGAGGAGGGGTTTGTATGTACAAATATGAATTTATATATACATTATATATAGGTACACATATATACAGGGTGTTGGAAAAAGGCCGGTACTCCTAAAAATTTCCCAGGGGGGGATGTTTATTTAAGAATGTCTCATTCGTATAGCATAGGAAATTTTTCGGGGAATCGAATAGCGTTCAGATTTGGTCCCTATACGGCCCCTGGGCCCTGTGAGGCCTAAGTTTGAGTTTTCATATGGGTACCCCCGTTTTTTTTGCAACTTTCAAATACGTTAGAGAACAAAGTAATGCTTTTTATTTAAAAAAAAATAGGCACATGTTGTGTTAACTAATATTAACAAAAATATTTATACCACCTTCGTGGGCTGTCCGAAGATAAAAAAATACTAATGCAAAAAAGAAACTCTTGTGCCAACAACATTTTTTATTCCATTGTCCCACATCGTTCGTCCATAGTGCATAAAAGTTTGTTGAATTAAAAAAAAAACTTGCAACACAATTAAAATGTAAATTACAAAAACGCGTGCGAACCGCGATGCGAACCAATATTATAAACTTTGTCTAATATAACACTTTTGTGTTGGCATTCTCAGTAACCCTAAATACTAGTGATTTTTGATTTTCTAATTACGTTGGCACAATAAAAGAATCAGGACCGTAATGGACCTCAAATTTAAATTTTATCGAGAAAAAACTTTTTTTGTCAGTTTTAAATGTATTTTTTCTACAAACGTCAAAAAATGACAAGGGTCGCGCATTGATAACAATATGCGAAGTGACACTTTTTTTCATTTTCCTGTTACTATGACCCCGCGTGCGCGAAGTAGTGTGCGAAATAGGCATTTCGCGCACAGCATGTAAATTATACGTTGGCCAGCGGATCTGTGTCTATCAAAGGAATTTAAGGAATGCGCTTTAGTCTACAAACCAAATGTATTTCTAAATGTTTAACAATAATTAACACTTTTCAAAGTATGACAAAATTTTACACTACCTAATTTTATTTATTATTTACAATGTTAACATTAATGGTACAGCCAGTACTCAAAATTACGCACCGACCTTATCTCAACCAGACCCGTAACACCCTGTATAAAAGTATACATATTTTGACGTTTGTAGAAAAAATTTTGTTTGCAACTCGTGCGCGAAATACTTTAGTGATCTCGACTATTTCTTTAACTCGGCGGCGCCTCGTTAAAAAAATTAGATCTCGATCACTAAAGTAGCATTTCGCGCCCTAGATACAAAGATAGCTAATATTTGTTTCTTGCAATATTATTTGTTTTGTGTACGCTATAATAATCTTTAGACCGCTTGGTGTCCTAACCTGGATTTTACAATACTTTTGCTCCGCTGTGCGCTGCTGGTTCTTATTGCAGTCAAGCCCCAAAAAATAATAAAATTCTTGTTTCTGCGGCACTTTAAATTGCTTTAAACCATGGATCTATTATAATATGGATTCGATATCCGTATACTGTGAGCGTATCGAACGTGAAGCCTTATATAATATAAATATTTTGTTGTTTGTTATTCTCTTGAGAGAGCAGTTTACGAACTACGAACATAGACAAGACAACGAATTACTACGTAATTGAATCAAGAATGGTAGTAGAAAGAGATAAAATAGCATTGGAGTGTTGGAGCTCAGAAGTGTTGTTGTCTGCTGGGTGCTTAGGAAAAACGTCTGCGAACGCTCGGTTACACGTACGTCTTTGTCTAATGAACTAGAAAAGAAAAAGTGCGACGTATAGATTTATATAGATTTATAAATGACTCAGAGCGACTTTCAATAAACGCCTTTAGAAATAACCTAACATAACATAACCTATAAATAATAAAACCTATTTAACTTAAATTTATTACTATTTAGCAGAAAAATACAATATTTTGGGGCTTTTATTACTTTTAGTAAATCTTGTGATGCTTCTAACGTATTTTTGTACAAAAATACAAGGTAAAATAAGATGTGGCCAATGTTTACAAATTGTGTTTACAGTGTCGTTTAGAATGGTTTGTTTTGGCTTCAAAGAATGTGAACTCATCCCGTATCCAGTCCTAATAAATCCATGCTTTAAACCAACCTCTAGGTCAGTTATGATATTGGATAATTGGACGTTTTTTTTCTAAATTTTTTTCCAAACTGGGGTGAAACAATTTTAAAAAACGTGTTTCCTAAGGTGGACCCATAAATAAAACAAAACAGGAATTTTTGTTTATCAATTTAAAATATTACAGGAATAAGAGGCTTATAAATATTATTATATAAATTACCCAGAAAATACATTTGTTAAGAATATATTCGATTACTACAGAACACTAACACAGCAAATTCGCGTATTTGAATATTAAAACTGACCTAATTTTAACTTAAAAATAAACTTTAAATAGTTGGCGCTTATGCAAAACTGTATAACGTGATACATGGCTTGCTATGTGTGTTATGGTTATGTAGATGCATCAACCAAAAGTCTTCGTCACAAGCTGTAAAAAAAAATTTTAGTTAGAAATAAACATTACCTGCAACAGTTAAATACTCACGTTTGGCATACATGTCATATATTTCATGACGAATCTTAAATGCAGTAGAATTGCTGACCTCTGTAGTTAGCTTAGCTCTCTTTCTTTTAAGAGGCCTGGTAGTCTCATTACAAAATATATTTAGACCATCACAACGTATTCGCGACACCAGCTGAATCCGTCCAATGTATGGGCGAAAAAGTGCGTTTGTACGCATATGGCGCCAGTCAGGTTTTTAAACGACGGTTCTCTCGAGGCATGCGCACTCGGGACGTCTCGCAAAAGTGGTTGTTGAACTCAATGACGCAACTCGGCGATCAGAACCGGACCCAGTTGTAATCACTGAAGGAAACATATGGAATACAGCTGTTGTAAATGCTGAAGTTGCTATTTCCATTTGCAAAAATTCTTTTAAGTTTTGAGTTATTAAGATTAACTCTAACCGAATAAATTTTCTAACTTTTATCTTAAGTGCACTCCGGTGTTGAAGGGAACACGCACACGGAGAAGTAGAAATATTTATCAGTGACGTATATTGAGTGTGGTCAAGGTGTCAGAAAGGCACTGATGGGGTGTGTGTGTATTAGGGGCATTGTATAAGGGGTAAGATGGTTTAAGAAGGTCATATATAGTGTCAATGTCTCCTTCCCCTATATTGCATAAGGGTGAGTGAGTGTCCAAAAGGCATATTTGCGCTTTCGCCAAAGGGGCACTAAAAATACTAGTGGATTAGGGTAGAGGGGAGCATTTTAAAAGGGATGGCGAAAGAAAAAATCTCTTTCGCCAAAGGATCGCTAAGATATCAGTGGATTAGAAGGGTGTGTCCAAAAGGCATATTTGCGCTTTCGCCAAAGGGGCACTAAAAATACTAGTGGATTAGGGTAGAGGGGAGTATTTTAAAAGGGATGGCGAAAGAAAAAGGCGCTTTCGCCAAAGGATCGCTAAGATATCAGTGGATTCGAAGGGTGAGTGTCCAAAAGGCATATTTGCGCTTTCGCCAAAGGTGCACTAAAAATACTAGTGGATTGGGGTAGAGGGGAGTATTTTCAAAGGGATGGAGAAAGAAAAAAGCGCTTTCGCCAAAGGATCGCTAAGATATCAGTGGATTAGAAGGGTGAGTGTCCAAAAGGCATATTTGCGCTTTCGTCAAAGGGGTACTAAAAATACTAGTGGATTAGGGTAGAGGGGAGTATTTTAAAAGGGATGGCGAAAGTAAAAAGCGCTTTCGCCAAAGGATCGCTAAGATATCAGTCGATTAGATTGACATGGGGCCGTAAGTAAGTAGCGCTTTCACCAAAGTATCAAGTGCACACACTGTAAATAGGTGTAAAAATATTTACATCTTACCATAGAACTTGGTTTGTTCAATAATTATACAGGATGGGATGCCAATCCAATAAAATATACACATAGTTTTGGTAATTTTTTTATTTACTATTTTACTTCTTAAAACAGTTGCATATTTTATTTCTATTGTTTAGAATACTATGTTTATATTTTATTTCAACTTCCAATTTTGTAAATGTAACGTCTAAAAAATTAAGGGGGGGGGGACATTAAAGAGACGCACTGTATATGTATAAACTGAGCTATTTTCGAGGAATTATCGACAGTTTTGTATAGCAAGAAAACTCAGATTTAAGCCAACAAACTATACAATTTTTGTTAAAATCTCACTAATGGTTACATTTTTATCATTAATAAAAAGAATAATTACAATATATTTAGCATTTATTACTCGATAAAAGATTCACGTCATGTGAAATAAATTTTGAAGTACGGTCCTGTCTATCACAAGGCAAACGTTCGACAAGGCGCAAGCCCGCAGAAGACCGTCTGTGTTTACGGATTCAGCTTGGTAAATTTGCCACATTCGCAAATGACATTATTTCTCTATTATATATTTTCTCTATGGGTAGTCTCGTTACAGGGCCCATCCTTGTTTTTGGTGTTGGTGAATTCAGTAAAACTTGTTGCAGCAGAAGTTATCTAAAATATGATACATATGCATTACACATATATTACTATTATTATACATACGAGTACACGCGGTATGCCCTCTGATGTAGTTGTTTATACAACAGACGCCTTAAATTTAATGTTTCAGGTTAGTCTTCATAAAAACTTACTTTCCAAAAAATTAAGTATTTGTTGTTTTAGAAATCAAAAATGCATAGGATAGGCAACCTTAACTGCAGGTACCCAATAGGAAGAGGAAGAACCCCCTTTTCCTTACCCAATATTCATGACATACAAATCTAAGAATTATAAATTTTCGAACTATGTATTTTGTTGCTTTAGTATAAACTTACTCGAAAAGCAGCTCTTTCATCATTCAGGAACTGTTTTTTAAAAACTAAATCCTCTGCTCACGATTTGCTGAGCAGTAGAATTTCCCTGTGAGCATATATTTGTAGAAGGCTAAAAAATATAATTTTCTTTACAACAAACAACAATTTTTAAATACAAATTAAAGCTGTTTTATAGTATTACTAAAATATTAAATTTTTGGTATATCAAAAACTAATAGGTAATAAAAATGACATTAAAAAGATTTAATGATAATATTTCAATTATTATAATTTCATATTCGTTCTTTAACTAACTTACTCGATTTGCTGTTTGGGAAATGGATGGCTCAGAAAAAAAAACTGTTTTAAAATCTAAAATAATATCAGTTTTAAAATCTAGTCGATTTTTAGTATTTCAATTTTCAATTTCGACTTACAGTAACTACTGTGCTTTCTACACATACAGGAATATCCTGTATTGCGTGTTGGGAATGGGAATCCTAAAATAGTATGTAAATTAATTGATACAGCACGATAAAGCAGAAATATCTTTGGCTCAAAGTAATATCCCTAAAAAACAAACAATTATACCTGATTATCTGCATCAACACCAATGTTGCAATAATAGTCTACACAGTCTACAAAAGAACAACACAAATTAGGACATTTAACAAAACCTTAAAACAAAAATTTATTCTAACCTAACACACCTAAAAATTATTTTGGGTCTAGTTAAAAACTAGGCTTATTTTTTAATAAAATTTGTTTAATACCAAAGTCTTTTTTGCTCCATCATAACTCTGAGATCCACCTCGAGTCTCCTCTCTGTGTCTCTTCTGGACTGGATGTAATAATTATTGTGATTCATATCCTAAAAAGTATTTATCTTTATGAAATTTTATTAATTTTTAAACAAACTGACAACTTACTCAGTGCATAAAAAATAGTCCACAGACAAAAAAATAATAATATCAAGTCTAATAATACAAAAAACCAATTAAATCTCTTAACACTCTTAAAAACGGAAGAAACACGACTGAAAAATATCAAAAATTTGGGAAATCACAGAAAAATAAGAGGTTTGTTTGGGAATGGGCGACAAACGTCAATCAGCTGATCTTGGTAATTTTATTTTTTAAAGATGGCGGATAATTCCGTTGCCACTACAAAAGTGTTATATTAGGTAGAGTTTAACACTGTCGAATAGTATACGTCTGAACTTTTAACTGAAATACGCCAATAATACTATGTGCTTGGCGCAAACAATAGAATTCTCACGCAACGGCGTAACTAACATAGGTCTGTACATTAGATTTTAAAATCAATTATTTTGATTTACGCCACTTATTTTTAATGACGTATCTCCTAAAGTTCTATAAACAGGAATATGTCACCTCGTGAGATGAAAGTTCATGGAAAAATAAAGTTACAGGCGAAACTCAAATTTCAAGAAAAATGAGATACGTCAGTTCGTGAGAAAGGGGACGATATAGGGTGACAAAATTTTAAATTTTGCTTTATTTTACATGACGTGACTGTCTGGCATTTTAAGTTACTTCAAAGGATGGATAACTTTCAAAAATTTATTTTTCTTATTTCCAGGAGGAAATTTTAAGAAAAATAAACTGTTTACTTACACGATGAATAATCTACCTATTTTTCGATTAATTCGATTGCTATGCATTCAACTCTTTGACATATGTAGCATTAACCATGTATTAGATATTTTATTAGTTTTTAAATTTTCTTTAAAACTTTACAAATTTGATACACCACCAAAAAATTCCCATTTGTTACTTAGATTTGTCATTTCTAAACATACTGATAATAACTTTGCTCCAAGATACAGGAACCAAACCTGCACCACAGACCACAGCTTACATTCGAAGCTGTGCCTGCACAGTGTGCCTCGACTTCTTAGTGGAAATATTTAATATTTTGAAATAACTTTGATAACCTTGAAAAAAGATTAAAAAAATGAGTTTTTCTTCAGTTTTTGGTACCTACCTCTTAAATGGTATATTCAAATACGATGGTTAATAAACTCATTTTATAGATAATGCAATTATCTACAAATAAAAAAATGCCTTTCTGTCTATAGGTATCTGTTCAAAAAATATAGATAATAGAAGGTTGAAAGATTCGAACAAAAAAAGTATGGAAACTGATCAGTTTACGACTTGACAGCAACGTGTAAGCATTGATAATGCCAAGTGAGACCTTAGCGAATCGTCTGCCAGATTTCAATAGAAATTTTTTTCTAGATTTGAATGTGATTGAGTTTCTACCGAATGCTCTCCATGCTAGTTTTATTCTTCTGTTGATTTCTGGTAGTAGAGATCCCGAGATGTGTATTAGTTGGCCCAGGTATATATATATTCTTCTACCACTTCCAGTCTGGTGTTGTTTACTTGTATGTCTTGTTGGTCTGCCAGTTCGTTGAACATTATCTTCGTTTTGGCTAGGTTCATCTTCAGACCTACTTTATTGCATGCTGTATTTAGTTCGTCAATTTGCTGTTGAAGTGCATCAGGGTTCTTGGCGATTAGTAAAATGTCATCAGCGAATCTTAGGTGGTTGAGGTGTTCTCCGTCTATGCATAGACCTTTGTTGTCCCAGTCTAGATTTCTTCAAGTGTTGCCGTGAAGAGCTTTGGAGATAATGCGCCTCCTTGACGTACTATTTTATTGGTGGGGAATTCCGGAGATCCTTCGTATATCATGACTCTGGCTTTGGCTTCTTTGTATATGTTTGCCAGAGTTTCTATATACGGTTTGTCGACACCTTCTGGCTTCTTTTGGGATATATCGAGTCGAGCGCCTTGTCGAAGTCTATGAAGGCTAGTGTCGGTGGTATTTCATATTCCTTTGTTCGACTGATGACCTCCCTTAATGTGTGAGAATTGTCGATTATACTGAACCCACTTCTAAAGCCCGCCTGTTCCCGTGGTTGTGCAGCATATAGCGTGTTCTGTGTTCTGATATTTATGATCTTTTTGAATACCTTGTATATTATTGGTAGTAGACTGATTGTTCGATAGTTTCTTATGTCTTCTTTACTACCTTTCTTGTGGATTAGAATTATATTGGCGCTATTCCAACTTTGTGGTATATGTCTGGATCTTAGGCAGTTAGTGTAGATTTTTGATAGGATTTGCCATGTTCGTTTATCTGCGTATTTGATTAGTTCGGCCATCAAACCGCCATTGTTCGTGCTATTAAGCGCCTTCTCTACTTCTTCCACTTCGTGGTGTCGTTTCGTGTTCCTCTATCGTCTCCGGCCTTGGATAGTTCACTATCGAATTTGGTTACTAGGTTTATTATTTCTTCTCTGTTTGTGACCCTGGTGTTGTAATTTTTTATTGCCACTACTTGTTTCTTGCCGATGATGAGGGATTTCTTAGCGGTCTTGTAGCTTCTTCTGTTTTCGATTGCAGCTTCTACTAGCTTTTCGTTGTAACTTTTGATGTCATCTGCAATCTTCTTTCTTATTGTCGTGCACAACTCGGTGTACTCTATTCTTTGCACGTTGTTCGTGGCTTTCATTTCCCTTCGTTTTCTCAGCAGTGGCCTAGTTTCATCGGATAGCTTCTTGTGCTGATTATTTATGTTTCCTTGGACCACCTATTTCTTTGGCAGAGCTTAGGATAGTTTCCATGAGCTGTGGATTTTCTTCCTGGTCTTGTAGTCTGTTGTTGAGGAGTGTCTAGTCTAGTATTGACCCGAGTTTTCTATGAGTTTATTTGTGTCTACTCCTGTTGCCGTTAGCTTTCTAACAGTTATCCCATAGTTAGATATTGGAGTGGTTACATTACATACAAATTAACAAACATACGAGGTAATGAGGATGATCATTGACTAGCCAATGATCATCCTGCGAAACCGAAAAACTTACACGTGCCTTACGCCAATACAACGCCCTCCATTCGTTCTAATCTGTATATTATATTTAGTATAAGTTTAATCTGTATGTTTGTTTACTTGTATGATGTATTGTAACCACTCCAATGCATCATTGGTTTAAAACATTAAACTTTATATTAATAGTGATTTCATAAACATACATACGGTAATACTATATATAAAAGGACAAAATGATCCATTGAAAATAATTCATTTAAAGGAAATTAAATTAAAATGAATCAATTTGATATTTTCACTAAGTAAGTAAAAATCGAAAAAAACTTAATAATACAGTTGACGGTTGACACTGTTGATACCATCGCGTTGGTCGCCGCGGACATACAGTTTCCGACTATCCTATCTTTGGTTTTATTCCAGATAAAAGGTTTTTTCATATTTTGCCTGAAATTGAGTCAACTTTTTGAAAAAAATTATGAACAGCCTTAACCATAACTTATAATTATATTGAGATATATCACAGCATATATCACAGCATTCTGATTCCATAATTTTTTTGTTCGAATTTTTCAACCTTCCATTAACTAGATAGAGACTATAGAGAGGTACTATTTTTTTTGATTTCTAGATAGTTGCATTATCTTTAAAATTAGTTTATAGACCATCGTATTCGAACATACCATTTAAGAGATAGGTAACAAAAACTGACGAAAAACTCGGTTTTTCATCTTTTTTCAGGACTATCCAAGGTATTTAAAAATATTAAATATTTCCATTAAGAAGATATCGTTTCTAGGACTTGAAAGAAGATTATACGCCTTAAACATTTTTCATACTGCTCTTTTTCATAAAATAAAGCCGCTTAACCAAGAAAAAAATTAGTAAAATTAAGTTTTCTTTTTAAACCATTAGTCTAGGATTTTCATTTTGGGCTTAAATTACATTAGGCCACACCACTTTAAAAAAATCTGAAAAAGATGGAAGTGGGAAGACTTTTGGGTTAAACTTAGTCGAAACACCTCGTGCCCGCTTTTTGAAAGCTCTGCGTCACTAGTCTAAATAGTCGATTCCATGCCGAAGCCTAAGTACAGTTGTATTTTTTTATGTTCTGACAGCCCACGAAGACCGAAGTTTAAGTACTATGTACCGTGAGTGTACTGGGGAAATCCGACTCATATATCCAGACCTGGAAATATCCGTACGGACTTCACCAGCCCTTTAAGAGGATGTGTGGGGTGGTACCACCTCGGTCGAGGAAGAAATCCTCTACCACCTTCCAAAAGGTATTTATGAAAAAGGCATACAAGTTAAGCGAGCTTTGTCATATTGACAGTATGACAAAACTTTCTTCTCGCTTTAAAACTTGTAGATAGCTTTTCTTATGAATGCAACTGTACCGTGGGACCCACGGCGTGGGTGTACTGGAAAAGTCTGACTCGCGTATCCAGAGCTGGAAACATCTGTAGGGATTTCACCAGCTCTTTAGGGTCCGTAAGGAATGGTACCTCCTCGACCAAGGAAGAGCTCACTAAAGGTGCCAATCGCCATAAATGAGGTTATGTTTTGAAACACTGCAAATAAAATACGGCTCAAATCAGTTTCATATGGGGTAACGTTAAAAAATGACATTACAGGTGGTAGATCTCAGATCAACGGGATGATGAAGAATAAGGAAGATCCGTGTACCGACGCATCGCATAAAGTTGATGAAGAATAAGGAAGATCCGTGTACCGACGCATCGCATAAAGTCGTTTGGACTTTTTCTGGTTGTTCTCATTTAGCACACTGTCTCTAGCAACAGACCATCATCGCCGTCAACGTCTATAGAAGACGTGATCCACAGTTTTTTTGTTAAAACAGAAATCATAATTATTATATTTACTAGCGAAGATCTTCTGTCGAGTCGCACTACAGAAAAATTTATCAAAAAAGCAATCGACTTACGACAACAAGTTCTGGTAAGCTGATAATTGTTGTACGTGATGATATACAGGTGATCACAAAAACAATCTGCAAACTCGACTGTTTAATTGGCGCCATATACAATACAATTACATTTCTAATTGAACAATCATTTCATTTACTCCATAATTAATTAAAATATGTCAAGGTCTCTAATTAATTACTTGTTGTTATTTTTGTAAATTTACTTGACCTATTTTTTTAAGCGTTTCAGCGAACATACCTGGAAATCTACACAAAAATAATAATCATTTATTGTACCTAATAAATAATCTGCACTCTTGAAGTTAAATATCATAAATGATAAGTAAATAAGTCAACAGTAAACTGCACGTAAGTACCTACCAAGTTTAACTGATGGATCTTTTTATTTTTTTAGAATTTACTTAGAGTGCCAACCAAATGAAAATGAAACCCATACTATAGGATTCCTTAAACTATAACGTATTTTGCACCTAAAGGCGGGGGGCTACACCAAACTGGGCGGTAAAGATCAAAGGAATTTTAGCGGGCTGGCTACCGCTCTCTGGTTGTGGTGAACACGGGGGCTCGGTGTGCAGTATTAATTGAAGAGTTCAGACTGTCGTCCGGGGTGAAATCTGATAGTACTACTTTGACCAGGCACTAAACATAGATCATCCCTTTTTACAGTGGCGGCTGGTGCAATTTGAAAGTTGTATATCTCTGTTCCTACTTACAGGACCCGTATCAAATTTAGGGATTTTAATAGTTAGCCCACTGAGAATGTTTTGGCAAAGAAAAAAATCATTTTGTAATTTGCGAAAAAAAGTTGAATTTTTGGTGTGCCCCTCCTAGGAAAAAAATGAACACGTCTAGGTAGTTTATTTATTATTTTCTCTAAACAAATTTTACATCAGTTTGTCGTCATTTCTTAAATTTTGAGAGAAAAAAATGTGTTAGTACAAAGTTATAGTCATTTGAATTTTTTTTAAATTATATTATAGGCTTAAAAAATTCAAATGACTATAACATTCTGCTAACACATTTTTTTGTCTCAAAATTTAAAAACTGTCGACAAAATGATGTAAAATTTGTTTAGAAAAAATAATAAATAAAATACCTAGGCGCGTTCATTTTTTTCCTAGGAGGGGCACATCAAAAATTATTCAACTTTTTTTCGCAAACTTCAAAATGTTTTTTTTCTTTACCAAAACATTCCCAGTGGGCTCACTATTAAAACTCCTAAATTTGGTAAGGGTCCTGTAAGTAGGACCAGAGATATCCAACTTTGAAATTTCACCAGCCGCCACTGCCTTTTTAAGTCTTTCAAAAGCTTACGTTCTTGTTTAAACTAGGACGTACCTAAAACCTGCGTTTTTTGTTTTTTCTTTTAAACAATTTTTAGGATCATATACCCTAATAAAAGTTGTTTGTCGTAAATAGCTCTTCCCAAAATATAAGACCTACTTGAGACTGACTGACCAAAAATTAAAATGCCGAATGCCGCATAATATGTCCATTGCCCAGTCTGGTGTAGTCGAACTTAATTTCGCGGCAAGGCCGCTACAAGCCGCCGAATATAATACCGCCGCGGCGGCAAGTCCGCCAATGTTGCCGGGCTAGACTAATTTGTGTAGCGTAGCCCCGCCTTAATATGCCTTTCTATTATTTCTACATGTGCTCTAAAATAGCGCAAATGTTTGCCTAGAGTATCGTGGGCGATTTACACCCAGCGAGCAAAACGTGTTGCTCTCAGGTTTTACCCTTGATACCCCAGCTCTAGCTCTATCTTTTTAGTGTTTGAGCCACCAGATTATAACTCCGGAAGAAACTTCTGTTTTCTTTTTGTTTCACACACTTATAATTAGATCATCGATTTTAGCCTCAAACGGTAAACTTATGTTATTGCGAAATCTTTGGGTCATGTGGTCTGATCACATTTCGGTTTTAGGTTCCATAGTAAGTACAGCACGTAAAAGTCAGCTCCTTATTACTAATTTAACGTATACGCAAAAGGCAATTTTTAAGAAACTCTCCAACAAAGAAAGTATTGCATCGTTGTTAATGATGTGCTAGTCAGTATAATATTATAGGTATATGCCGATGATAGTTTATTGCTAGGTAACATGACAGAGAACCTGCAAGCTCTTTTAAACATTTTGCAAGCCGCTAGTGTAGGGTAGACCGGGGTCAGTTGTGACATTCTGACTTTAGTATTTAATTATGAAAAAACTATTAGAATTGAAAATAATATTTGTATTGCAATAGTTAAGGTAAATAGTTACCTTTATTATGTAAGTGATAATTTAGGGCTGAACAAAGTTAAAACCTCACAGGTAACTAAAAATTAAAGTGATGTAATTTGTTACAACCGCCCCCGACCCAGTGTCGATTGTAACACTAAGAGGGTCGGTTGTAATACCACATTTATGATAGGACTATGCTTAAAATTGGGGATATAATATAGTTATTTTTGTATTAAGTGCGTGAAGTGAGTGTTTTTTTAATGGCATATGAGAGTGTCAATTTTTTGCCGAGACCGCAGGTCGAGGCGAAAAATTCTCTCGAATGTGCCATTAAAACACGAATTTCACAAACGAAATACAAACAACATTTTTTGTACAACTGAAAGTTTGAATTAATCGGTAAAATTGTATATTATAATAAAAATTTTACCATATAATTTCACATAATCAAGTTAACAGCCCTGTCGTTACTATAGAAATGGTTTGTTGGCACGTTGCTTGTTTTGTTGTCATACGTTGATAGCTGTTCATATTTATTGCAATTTTTTAAATAAATAGTATAAGTACTTAAAATGGATGTAGATTACGATAGTGATAGCGAGATTCCTTCAGATATAGCCGATATAGCAAATTCGGCTATAGCTAACATGTTACCGGCGAAATCAAAATTTATATACGAGAAAAATTATAACCAATTCCGTGAATGGTGCGGCAAGAAAAATATACAAAAAGTGTCTGAAAAGGTACTTATATGCTATTTTGAGGAGAAATCAAAAACTGTAAAACCTTCTACTTTATGGAGTGTCTACTCAATGTTGAAGAGTATGTTGAATGTTAAAGAAAATATTGATATAAAGAAGTTTTCAAAATTGGTGCCTTTTATTAAGAACAAAAACGTCGGATACCGAGGGAAGAAATCTAAAGTTTTATCGAGAGACGATATTAATAAATTCATTCAAGAAGCTGATGATGAGACAAATTTACTTTATAAGGTACAGATGATCAAAATTTTGTATTATTTCAGTAATTTCAATATTTTTTTAATTGTAGGTTGCGTTAATTTTGGGAATCAGCGGTGCTTGTCGCCGTGAAGAATTATTGAAGGTAACTATTGATGACATTGAAGATACCGGGTCTATATTGATTGTTAAAATACCGGATACAAAGACCTATTGCCCAAGAATGTTTACCGTTTCAAATTCTGATTATATTGAGATATATCGCAAGTATAGAGTACTAAGGCCGTCCCATACACACAAAAAGAGATTATTTTTAAAATATTCAAGAGGAAAATGTGTTGACCAACATGTGGGAATAAATAAAATAGGGGAAATTCCTAGTTTGATTGCAAAATGGCTGGGAAAAGAATTGCATAAGAGCTACACAGGTCACTGTTTTAGGAGGAGTTCTGCAACTCTCTTAGCCAATGCAGGGGGTAACATGACATCTATAAAACGCCACGGTGGTTGGAAATCTGCCGCCATAGCAGAAGGATATATAGAAGATAGTTTGAGTAATAAAATTGATATTTCTAATAAATTAAATTGTTCCTCTACTTCCAAACAAATCAATATAACTGATACAATTGTGGACTCAACTTTTCAAGGAATATCTAGCGTTTCTGATCAGCAGCAAGGTGGACTAGCTTCGGGAATTAATATTGGAAGCAATTGTTCGAACTTCACCATCAATTATTATTGTAACAAATGAGATTTTTTGGTAGTTGGTAATTAATTAGTAAATTTGTACAAAAAAATTCAATACATTTTTTAAAAAGTAATGTTTTATCGTTTTTTTTGTAAATCATTTTTCCAGTTAAAAAAAGTCTTTTTTTCACCGTGAAAAAAAGTCTTTTTTTCACTGTTAAAAAAACAAAAGGTTTACGTATCGATAGCGATGAAAAAATGTCAACTTTTTTTGACAGTTGTACAAAAAAATATTTATATAGGACAATCATGGACACTGGTAAATTTTCATTGGTGGCTTCCAGTTTCTTCTTGTATCTTGTCAATGACACGTGGCAGAATTCATATTGTCTTGCTGATGATCTAATAGAGAGATTCCCATTAGTAACTTCTTTATATGCTGGTTTGTAAAAGGTTATAGCTTTCGTACCACGGTCTGTCTTCCTTTTCTTCGTACGGGGCATTCTTAAAAAAAGCAATAAAAAACTATATTATCTGTACTACAACGGGGTCGGTTGTAACGTTACAACCGTCCCCGAGTTGCCTTATTACAACCGTCCCCGACTACTTGGAAATTTGTATTACAATTTTTAAGCAAAAAACACAACAACGCGGTACAAAATTATGCCTATACAATAACAAAATACCTAAAAAAACTGTCTAGCACGATAAATTGTACTTACATGACTTTTTATGCACTTTATCACAATAAAAACGAACTCGAATAAAGTTACTTTTTGATATAAAAAATTTAAATGGCTCTCTACGAACAACTGTGTTTCATGGAGCCGGTAATGGTACTAATGGGAGTTTAGCAACTGGATAGGCGGAATCTTTGACAAATTAGCGCGTGCATATCTATTACGTTTATGAAGATATTTGAGATGTTACTTTTGACCCCTGTTACTTTCGACCCCGGTCTACCCTACCATACGGACAAACAAAGTTTATGATTGTAGAAAGAACCTATCAAACACGTTCAAAAAACAACGATTGGTTGGTGCAGAGAGAGCCTTCAGTTACAAATACGTTACAAACATTATTTTGTTTATCTAAGATATCCCACGTAGACTTCAAGCCTAAGTACTAACGTACCGTGGGCGTCTGAAGAGAAGGGATATGTAGTCCATTGACACGGGATTTTTTAGAATTGGAGGTTGGGACGGGAAGGGAAAACATCTGCAGGCAATTTGATCCATAATCTGGAGACCCTAGGTATGAACCGAGAGAAGTGGTCTGTTCTAGGCTTTTGTAGCTGGATGCATCCGTAACGCGCCTCTTGTTGTTATGTTAGGAACAGTTAAGGAGGAATAATACCGGCTAGTTCTTGAGAGCAAAATCCGTGGAAGTACCGGTAGAAAAGGGATAAATCCCCAACAGCGCGGCGATGAGCGAGAGAAGGGAGTTTTCGTGTGAGGACTGGGTCATTGATGAGCTGAATTGCTCTCTTTTGGATAGAAACAAAGATGTTAAGTGTCGAAGGTGATGTCGATCCCCAGATATGGGAGCAGTGCTCTGGTTAGGTGTTATTTGGAAAACATATACATAGAGCGTGTGTAAGTTGGGAGGAGAGAATAATTTTCTAGTTGGAAAGAGAAAAACAAGCTTTGTAGCTGCCGATGTGGCTACTGAAGTAATGTGTTTGTGCCAGCTGAGATTATGCTCAAAAGATCGAACGTCTCATTGTTCTGTAGAAGTTGGCCATTTCTGTGGATGATATTATCATTGGATCAGTGGTGGATCAGTATTATTCTCGAGATTATTAATAAAATACTATTGAAGTATTTTTTTTGTGGGGCGGAATACAAGTAGTGTGATTCACTTATTTCGGAGGTCACGAGTTGCCACTGGTTTCAGGCATGGTTAGAAACTTAGGCTTTCCCAGATATTTGATTGGAATCAATATAAAAGAAACATCAAATGCTTCCTCAATTTCTAGAAATGCTCCGAGAAGCATTTTCCAGTGTTATTTTCACTTTGATGACCAGCAGTGGCGGATTTTCCATTAGGCAGAATAGGCCCTGGTCTAGGAACCCAATGATTTAGCCCTTGACACCGATTCAGTTTTGCCAAACTTAAAAAAATTGCTCAGGTATAATTTATTATGACTGAAGATTAAGGGATCCTAACGAAGCAATCTATCAACAATTATTGAGGAATCTTATATATCCCTTATTGTAATTAAAACTGAGTAAATAGATCAATTAATAAGTAAATAGACATTTATACCCCTTTTAGGAATTTTAGAGTTAATAACACAATTTGATTCTGTTCTGAATAATCACATAAATAAATTTGGAAATCCGGGGCGCGGCAGCGTTTCGTATTTATCGGAAGAGCGAAAGCCTTTAAAAAAGTACTTAAGTAATTGACGAAATTAATAATGTCTTTATAGGTCATAGAAAATGATATTCCTAATAGCATCAAAAACCCAAAACATGAAATTAGTCATAAGGTTGAAAAACATGTTTTAAATTTTGGTATTTTCTCTAATACTAAACATAATAAAGCCATTTAAGAAGCAAAATTAACAAAAAAGATAACACAGAATACGATTTTGTTCCAATTCGAATTAATTTTTGTTATTGGAGGGTGTTACAAATTTTCCGAAAAAAAATCTATATTTTTAAAAAGTTTTGAATAAGCTAAAAAAGTATCAGTATTTCCATATAATAAATAAAAAAAAATTAAATCGAGTAAATATTTCGGTTGTTTAATTTTTTTTGTATTTTAGGTATGTCCGTTAGTATAGGACATTTTAAATATGTTTTCACATTAGATACCCGTTAGATAAATGGCAAATTTTCATTAATACGTTAAATTGGGTAGACTGTGGTAGACATATTTTATTAGGAATTTGCTATTTTTGGCGACAGGCCGTAATAAAGGCTTCCCAATATGGTGTTATTTTTGTTTATTCCACCACTAATTAACGAGTTAGCTTAGGCTATGGAGTTAAATTACCCAACTGTCGACCACGGAAAATTTTTTCTTTTTGTTTGAAAACCAATTTCCATATTTTTTGTATGAACATTTTTTTAAAATATTTTTTTTTCAAAAGTATCTACATTTGTTAATTTTTTTCGACAGATGCTTTTTCGAACACGAATTTATAAAAATATCTCGAAACAAAAATATACTTTCCAAAAATTGAATTATGAATTCTACTTGTTGAGAACATTTTACTTCGGTCGAGTGCAAGCTACACAATAGTGTTCCGTGCCATCTGCCCCCCACGTAATCTGAACAAACCTCGGCCGCCCGATCTCCACCCATCTGCTGGGCTATCCGCCGCCGACGGCCCAACTTGGAGCTGAGTGGGGAGCGTTTCGACTGAGCCAAATTAAAAATTTTGAAAAACGTGTAAGGACAAAAGTTGTTCCTTACATCGTGAGACATATTTTTTATTTTTTGTCGAAAAACTTTTTCTCTAAAACCAATGGTTCAGCAGTTATAAGGAAATAAACAATTAGATTGTTTATAACAACTGATTGCGCTAGAATCTTTCAACCCCGATAATTTTGGCTCAATCTACACCTAATTCTCAATGTTCATGATTTTTTTTAGATTTTATCTTAGCGATCCTTTTGGTGATGAGGGTTTGGGAAAACAATTGTTAAGCATTTTTCCCGAAAAATGCTTAAAAAATACATCATATATATTGTTGAATTCGTGCCACAATAAGCTCTCATTTGACACCCTACACGATTCCCTTAAGAATTTTTTCCATTTCCCAATTTACCCCCTGAAATGGATCCCCAGAATCAAAATTCAACTTTTTATACTTCACGTCTATAATTGGGCGACCACACTCTATCCCAGTGCTATATCAAATTTTTACGTGGCCTGTGACAGACGGAAGGACGCGACGGACGGATGGACGGACACCCAAGTGATTCCCTAAGTGTTTCGTTTTGTTAATTTTAACACGGAATACTAAAAACAAGATAAGGTCCTGAGCAAACCTAAAGAAACTTCTTTGATTCTTTGGGTTTGATCAGGTTTTCTTAGATTTCCAACGTTACTTGTTAACTAATTATAATTTTTGAAGTAGTTTCTCGAAAAAATTGATAAGCAATCGAAAAATGTATTTTCGACCAAAATCTTTTTCGAAAAAGTATACTTTCAAAAAATATGTTTTGGATTTTTTTATACTGTATTTTGAGAAAATTTAAAAAAATTGTTTTTTAAAAATATTCGTAGTTTTTTGAAAAATATGAATATTCGAACAAATACACCTATTTAGAAAAAAGTGTACCCACTTGAAAAGCGATGTTTTCTAAAAACTATAGTTTCGAAAAAGGTACGTATTTTCGAAAATTGGTTTTCAAAATATTTTCGTAAATACATCGACTACGACTGGTTTTCTCGCCTAGGGGCCAGTTTATTGTTAATCCGCCTCTGACGACCAGCTAGTCGCGAGGTCGTCCTACAGATATGCTGATCTTGACTAATCATTTACGTCCATAATGTGGTCCCTATGCCTATGCGTATCCAAGAGTTTCTCAAGAGTTTTAAGTGCAAACGTACATACATACTGTAATGAATACAAATATTCTTACTGTAGAATATTCTGGACGTCCTAAGTTTAGGGTTAGTAAAATCGCCTGAGTCGGTGTCGGTACGCATTCTAGAGACATACTGACTTTTAGTAGGTATAAGGAAAAGCTTATTAATTAACAGTTCTGTTATTTGTTGAAATATTGCTTAATGAAGTCTATCTGATCCAGAAAATTTTTAAGGCTCAATTAGTCCATTTTTACTAATTGAGGGGTCCAATAGTCCAATGCAATAACCGGCCAAGTCCATGTTTCGACCAAACTGGCATAGGAATACGGTTTTACAAAGTAAAAAATTTCCTTTCGCCCTGTGCAAGAATCGGATCTCTAAATTTGAAAGTAACCGAAATATAGATGTTGCCTGCATATGTAAACTGTGCAAAAACAGGCCAAGTCCTGGACTTGATCGGTTCTTGCTCAGTACTGTCAGGAAATATTTACTTCGTGATACGCTTATTTTGTTGCCTACTGCTGACCAAATGTTGTCTTTGGGTCGGAGATTACTTAAAAAGAACAATTTTGAACATGTAACGACACTGGCAAAAAACTATGTCCCTCCGTGTAACTTCTGGTTTTACAATGAATAGAGGAATATCAAAAATCCTATGAGGCACCTGAGAAGGGCACTTCAATGTTCGACTATAGTAGTGACAAACAAGTAAAAATATTTATTAGTTTATAGGTTATATATGTTCTTTTCTAATGTATATTTCATATTTTGTTTAGAAAATAAACATTTACATAGTTCTTTAAAGTAAACTTAATTTATTAACAAAAATAAATATATACTGCGGAAAAAACACTCAAGTCCATCATGTTTTTTTAATAAGCAAACTATAAAACTGTCGCACATATTATTTTTTTAATTTTGGTTATCAGGGTAGTTGCAACAAAACAAACACACAAACATTCTTATCAATATCCAGTGACGTTTTAAGTTGTTTTTGGCCTGTAGGCCAGAAGCTTTTATGGCCTGTCCAGTCTGTCCTAATTGACTGGTGATTTTAATAAACATTGTGGTAAGAGTAGAAAAAAAAAGCTGTTACTGAACAATATTTTATCTAAAAAAAAACGTGTGACATTATTTATTATAGGCTAAATATAAAATTCTGATTCTAGATGAATTTAATCGCTGGCACAGTGGTTCCGACTATATGGAGAGTGCGGTCATAATTAGGAAGTTTCCATTTTTCTCATTTTCACTTAATAAATTTGTAGTCCTAAAAATGTAAAAAAAACATGTGTATTTTTTGTTTTTAATTATCTGTAGAAATAAAAAGTTATCATCCTTCAAAGTTTGAGATGGGATGTTCACGTTGGCTGAGGCTCGATGACGTCAGAATACACACCTCCGTCAACAGCGGAACAGGCGCCCGTTTAATATTTAGTGTTATTCTTACCGGACAGGACACAGTTTTTGCTTGTCTAACATTTTAATCGTTTGACAAACGAAGCTGCCGAAGATAACAGGTTCGTATAAGTACTGTATTGTTCCAAAATGCACCAGTACCAGTGTAATTAGTTCCAATAAATATTTTTTCCTGTGCCAAAACATGAGAAGTTAGAAAGAAATGGTGCACTGCAATGAAACGGGATGATAAAATACCACTTTCTTTTAAGTCTACGATATATTGGTGTGAAGATTATTTTGACGTAAGTACTGAATATATATTTTTGTGCTATGCTTTATGGATTTTCCATTAGTAAATTACATTATAATAGTAAATATACAGTGTGGTCGATTAAGTGTGCAACAAATGAGAATTTTTTTTATTAGTTGCACAACCAAAATATAAATACCGCCAAAAGTTGGTACATGTCCGGTAACCATATTAGGTGCACTTAGAATGGCTTCAAGTCAAACAGCATGCAGGGCAGGCCAAAAAATATAAAAATCGTTCAAGAGTATTATTCAAAGTATTATTTCGAAAAATACAGAAAACGTTATCAAGCAAAGGTTGTTTAGAATTAAAAGATATGTCTAAATACAAAGTCATAGCCTTCTATTCAAAATGTCCGATAACCATATTAGGTGCACTTAGAATGGCTTCAAGTCAAACAGCATACGGGACAGGCCAAAAAATATAAAAATTATTCAAGAGTAAAGTACCCTTATTTCGAAAAATACAGAAAACGTTATCAAGAAAAGTTGTTTAGAATTAAAAGATATGTTACTCTGTATTTATATAAAAATTTTAGATCTGTTTTGCAGCGAATCCACATAGCTCATTCTAATAATATTTATACTAATTATTATTATCAAGAATATTGTTTCCATAGTTGTGGTCACAATTTACTTTGAATTTACAATATTTACATACAAATATAAGCTTATATTTTGCAATGAATTAACATAACTGTTTCTAACAATCTTTATATTAAGATACAACAGTTGTAAATACTAAGAAAAATATTTTTTGCAATTCGTACGTGAAACGTCTTTGGTGTTCTCAAATGATTTTTCATTCTCGACCACCAAAGTAGTATTTCGCGCACTAGACACAAAAATAACTATTTTCTATAGCCTTTTTGGATATTTTTAAAAATAAAGTTGCTTTACTCTTGGTCAATTTTCAAATAAAAAGTATTTGCACCCTTATTCTTGTTTCATGTAAACGCGAATCGCAAAATGCAAATTTCGGATATTGTTCTAATTGGTCAGATTCAAATTTCAATGTCAAAGTGACCAATGAGGACAATATTCGCAATTCGCATTTCGCGATTCGCGTTTATATGAACAAGACAAACAATTACGTGAGATATGATATGTCGATCTTTAGTTTGATAATACAAACTTTTATTGAGAATAAAATTTTTGAGAAACCATTAATGAAAAAGATTCCCATTTGTTGCATACTTTTTTGGACGCACAGTATAATAATATTATTTGTTCAGTACCTATACAAATCATAATATTATTTAACCGCCTAGATTTTCGGTTAGTTAAAAATGTACAACGCAATAAATTTGCGAGCCAGTCGTTTAGTAATAAAGTTTAAATAAAAAATGACGCAAGTTTTAAACAACCTTGTTTGTAAGTTCGAAGAATTATTCTAGCTAGCAGACCTAGATGACCCTGGCCCCCGAATTTATTAACCAAATTACTTTTACTTTTCATCAGTGTCGGGTGTCGGCAACAGAAAAAATGTTTACCGCTTAAACATTTAATCTCAAAAAACGCATATTTAGTTTCAAAAATGGACAAAATGTCAGGGATGACCTCGGGGATGACCAATGAAAGCCAGTACTTTTGAAATAAAAGTATATTCGAAGAATAATAATTATGTTATTTACATAAAAGAGCGTTTATACAGAACTAAACTTTATTCCCACTTGAACCTTTAGATATGTCCCTAAAAAGTAAATATTCGTCTGGCATGTGGCTGTCAGGTCACCACTTGCTGTTAATTTAGAACCTTCGACGTCTGGCTTAGAGTTGGAGCAATTCTTTCCTAATAAAAAACAGAATATCTTTAATCCGAAAAATTAGATCCTCACAGGACCCATAATATAGATCATTTGCCGTTTACATTTCTTCTCATATCTAAATATGGAAAGAAACGGAAATGTCAGCTGTGCACGGTATTTTAATGAAATACAGAGGCGGTTACGATAATTATGAATCAAGAGCTGATGCAAAATGTTTTTTTTTTCAATATTTCAATCACTACTAAATAATTTTACGGACACCAAAATCTCGTTTTGACCAAAACGAGACTTTGCCTGAACAGGGATATTATGGATATGTACTTTTCACAAATATTAGCTTAATTAGAGTTTTCTCCATTTCTGTCCTTGGTCATCAGTGATACTTACGATTGTAAAAATGTTGGTGAATCTAAATTTATGATTACCCAAGCACTATATTCCGGACACGCCACTGACTAATATGGTGATTTTTTGATGTTTTTTACGATGATTATTGGTATAAAACCTGGCGTAGTTACGAGTTAAGCTGCTCGCCAAGCAGGAACCAAGATTTAGGTATTTTTTTTTTAGTTATGTCATGTTGGTTATATTAACAAAGAAAATTATAGCTACGCTATAATTTTCTTTGTTATTAATCATACATCAAATCGCGAGAGGAAAATAGGTACATAGTACGTAGGTTAGGGTGGGTTGAAAAAAGTGAATTCTCAAGTATCGAATTCTAATAGTGTGAAAAAGATGCGTATTCGCATGCCAATAAAGGGCAAAATATTGAAAAAATCCCTATGTCTAATCTTCAGTTCGCGCAAAGGGCATAAAGTTTGAAAAAAAAACAAACAAAAAGCATCAATTGTACGCTCAAATTTTACAGATTAAGTTCCTTGACTTCTAAAAGCATCAACATTCTTCAGTTTAGTTACCTGATAATAGGAAAAATAGTGGTAAAAAGCGCACGCTTGATTTTGAGTTCGCGCATAAGGCATAAACTTTGCGAATTTTGGTGAAAAATTGATGTTTTTACAGTTTTACAAAGAGTTGTATTAGAAGTATATAAAAGGCCATTTTTATGGACAACTTTGTTCCTACGAGTGGATCAACTTTGAATCGAAAACATCAGCTGGCAGGTGTTCACCCATTTTGTAAAATTATTTTTGCTGAAATAACTCAGGACGTGGAGGTGGCTGCAATTCGAGTTCCAACCACGCCCTCCCCAACCATTCAACCCTTCAGAACGTGGTAAATTATATTGGTTCACCTCTATCCAAGGGCGATATCTTGAACTCCGATTTTTGGTCGAACTTTGGAATCAAAGATCAGAGTTGCTCTAATATAGGCATCTCTGTTATCTTGTTCGTACACTTTTCCAGCGGACTCTGTCACAAGTTTTACGCATCTTTCAACAGCTTGGGTGTGGCAGGAAAACCTTAAAACTTCAAACTCAGGCAGAGTTTTATTTTGCAGAAATGATGAAATATTCTCAGTTCTCAAGCTCTCCATCATTGGACAGCTTACATTTCGTCCACTGATTGAACTGATCTCAGTAAAAACCAACAGTACCTTCTGGACATTGTCGAGACAATTTAGACAGGAAACTGTGCTCCAGATCTGGCTGTAAAAGATCCTGGACCTCTCAGTCATTCCCGATGGTTGACATATGAAACCGAGTTTTATGATTATTCATTTCCTACGAACGAACTGAAGATACTTTCCAGTTACATTGTGAAGACGTATGATCCTGTCTTGTTCGACGTTAAGAGATATCACTAAAATACAGTCCTAAGCTAAGCATATCTTCAAGGTCGTGCAAACAACGCGACATTTGCAGGATAACATTTAAAAAATTATCGATTCCGTGTTGTTGGCTATGATAGTGGATGGGAGACAGCAGCACATGCGAGAGTTGGGTTACAGGAGAATACTGAAAGCTAGAAATCAACAGCCGAACTTCGAACTTTTATGCCTCCCTCAATAAATGTTGGTGCCAGGGACTGCAGTGAGCTGATTGAGTGGACAAAATGTAAGCTGTCGCCCCCTCCAATGATGGAAAGCTGGTCACACAGAATATTTCCTCCATTTCTGCAAAACAAAACTCTGCCTGAGTTTGAAGTTTTTAACATAATTTACCACGTCCTGAATGGATAGATGGTTGGGAAGGGCGTGGGTGGATCTCGAATTGCCGCCATCTCCATATGGTGGGTCCAGGGTCATTTCAGCAACAATAGTTTTACGAAATGGACGATGAACTGCAAACTGCTGTTTTCGGATCAAAGTTGAATATATTAAATTCCTCATAGGAACAAATTTGTCAATAAAGTGGCCTTGTAAGTGGGTCTGTTTGTAAAACTGTAAAAAATCAATTTTTAACCAAAATCGCAAATTTTATGCTTTATGCGTGAACTCAAAATCTAGTGCGCGATATTTAAAACCATTTTTCCTATCATTATGTAACTAAAATGAAGGATGTTTATGTTATCAGAAGTCGAAAAACTTAATCTGTAAAATTCGAGCGTTATGATGTTATGATAATAATTGGTGTTTTTTGTAATTTTTTTTTAACCTTTAGGGCCTTTGCGCGACCTGAAGGTTAAATATAGGAATTTTTTCAATATTTTTCCATTTATTGGCAAGCGAATACGCAACTTTTTCGCACTATTAGAATTCGATACTCGAAAATTCACCTTTTTCGACCCACCCTAATGTAGGTACCTACATGCATATGTATGTATAAAAAAATTTCGTATAATACACAGTCTGATACACAGTGAGAGCCTTTAATATAAAGATAACTAATTAAGATGCGTCGTGACTGTGAATTGGACGGACAATTCTTTTGACCACAACTGGCTTCTTGACTTTGTATACTGTACTCCGTGCTAATTTTAGAACAACTTGGCATAGCGGCATGACATCTGATGTGAACTAATAAGTATGGTGAAGGGTAATGACTAAATCTTTAATTTTCGGCAAGAAAACTGTGGCTTTCCTGGGCAAGAAGGCGACTGGGCACCATTTCGGAACATTTTGCATGTGGAAACGGGATCCAGTAATACCTAATTTTAATGATCTTGCCTTTACTGTACCTCTTGACTTTTTTACATTTATCGGTTTTCGTACATAATATTATAATTTTCTATCTGAATCTACATAATATATATTTTTTAATCATTAAAAAAAATTATATACAAAAAGATAAAAAAACTCTTGGGAGAAACCACTCCACTTTTCACATGTTGTCGGTAACAGTGGCACCACGTTAATCGTGCCTTCATTTCCTCCTTTTTGTAACTAAAATTGGGAAATTTTTCTGCTTGCACGTTGTAATCGGGAGCGTTACACTCTTTGCAGGCCGGTTAGGAATAACGATTTTTCCTGGACCCACTTTTTGTAGTTGGCGTAATTCACTTTACTGTGATAAATTAATCAACCGATTTTATTTGCGATCTAAAATCCAAATACGCATAAGGCACGAAACCATTTTCACGGCCTGCAATCGTGCAGGAACTATTACTAACTAGTCTTTGCCCTTTTTACTAGTCTCCGGTGCCCTTCATTACTGTTACCATTCCAAGATTTTTCATGAGTGTGAAAAGAATGAATGTATGTCTTATCCATATAAATTATTGGACGGTTCTCTTTACAAAATTTTTTCATATTTCCTAAGAAATTTAATCTCTTGTGACGAATATCGGGTGTTTTCATCAGCCGTTTGCGGTTAGTTTTTGTTTTTCGCCACCTAAATCCCATTTTTTTCATAATTTCGTTTATTTTTGCGAATATTTCAAGTAGTTCAAGAAAGTACCTACCTACGTAAAAAAGTGTGTTTTTTGACCATAGTATACGTTTAGATTTGTTTAGAAATTGATAATTTTTTTTATTTACTCTACATTATTCCCGTTAAAGTTGTAACATAAAAAATTGTTTTTAAAACAAACATTACAATTTTGCATTTTAATTTTGCCTCCCCTCCCCCTGGATGTTTAGCCGATTTTGTAAGTAATATGTTTCTATATGTTATATAGTTGATTAGGAAAAGTATAAATTTTGTTTCTGTGGAAAGTCGGAAAAATTCCATCAGACATGTAACTGAAATTGAAGGTTCGTATTTCTACATAGATAACGTTAAAACCTTCATAATTAGTGTGGATGACGAAGGCAGTAATATCGAAACAGAACTGGTTAGTTAGCGTAATGCTGTAAATATTTAAAACTTATATTTGAAATTATATTAAATAAAAATAAATAGACCACAGAAATAATTTTTTTATTGCCATGTTTTACTGAGTCATGAAAATTCATTGCTTATAATACCTAGCTAAAATTGAAGCAAGTCCAACCCTGCCACCTCTGAGGTATATTGTTTGTTTAGGACTCAGACTAGAGAATGGCGTTTTGTCCTATAAATTTTATTGCAGTCAATAGTTCAACGGTATATTCTAAACGCAGTATGCCAATTTTTTCGAAAATTCAAATTTTGCCAGTCATGAATCATGTATGTTTACTTAAATACGATTTCACATCTTGCCTTACAAGTTGAAGACTGACTAGATCATTCACTTGTAAGGCCGCTCGCACACCAAGGATGCATAAAACATGAAACATGCAACATAAGATAAATATCACATACTCCTACTAGCGTACGCCAATACTGCAGCCGTTTTGTTAGTTTTCAGTATTCAAAAATTCAAAATGTCTTCGATTGTGAAGGATGGCATTGTAGCATGGCAATTTCTGCGAAGAAGTAAACGAGAGAAAATAAACTTGCATTTTTTACCGCGTACCGCATGTTTCATGTGTACTTGGTGTGCGAGCAGCCACAAAACATCGAGCATGCTCTAGTGGGGACAGGTTTAGAGGTTTATCGAACCAAGCATGGAAACGCTCGACACGAATGGCGGTTTCAGCAAACCATAGAATTTAAAAACGTAACTCCACCTAATTATTACCTGAATTATCAGTATTCGACAGATACCACCTCTATCTACAGGCCGATATACGGCAAACTGAATGTTTATATGGTGGAACTAAAAACATATCACATTACCGTATTTTTAAATAAATATTTTACTGGCATATGTACATATTATATCAAATTATTGCGGGCAGATATGGTTTACTGCGGGCTTTATGTTACTCAGTCCTGAATGGGCATTCTTTGTTTATAAATACCAAGCGGAAGTGTACTTCTATTTATTTTTACAGACGAACCAACCCAGCATATCCGGTATTTTATGGTCGATAAACAAAGTAAACGCCGCCGTTCGCGATAAAATATATTTCTTTAAGACAAAGGGAAATTTGTACCCACGTTAAAATCTCACTTACAAGGGTACTACAAAACATGTCAATTAGCGATTTTAATAATTTTTAAATAAGAGAATGAGCTGAAACTTCCGTGCAATGAAAATAAAAAACATATCTTTGCGGTTTGAAATGACGCTTATTTTTTAGTATATTCCCCTACCACCTCGATACATTTAAACCAATGATCCTGCTTTAATTTGCCCAAAAGACTGGCATAGTATTCGCCTGTGATGGTTTGGCCTTTTGGAAAGTAATCAATTAGAAGAATACCTACCAGCCTACCTGTTGCATCCCAAATGGAAACAATTACCTTTCTCGCCGATGGAACAACCATTGTCTTCTTTGGGGAAGGAGTGAAGGAGAACGACTACGATGCCACTGTTTAGATTTTTTTGTTTTTTATGTGTCATAGTGGACACAAGTTTCATCTGTGGTGATAAATGGGCACATAAAATCCACTTTGTTCTTTTCAAATCGCTCCAAACACTCAGGGGAAATATGCGGCCGGACTAGGGTTACCAGACGTCCGGGAATTCCGGGAAAATCCCGGAATTTGTTAGGTCGTCCCGGATCCCAGAATTTTACTGTACTATCCCGGAAATCTTTAATCAAACAAAAATAAACCCAATCAAACAACTTGCAGCTGAGCTGCAAATTCGAATTAATTCCAGTTAGACTTGCTCAGAATTTTTGTCCTTTTTATGGGCCTGAAGACGAAAAATTGTTAAAACTTGAGTCTGGCGATAAATATAAGTAGTATTTGTAAACGATGTTTCTGTCGTCCTTTTGGCCAAGCACATAGGTAAATTTTTTGACTACACCATACAGCGTTCTTTTGTTTTTTTTTTTGGTTGACAGGACGTCCCGGAAATTAGTCTTTCGAATCTGGTAACCCTAGTCCGGACCAATTTTTGACCCACAGAGGGCAGTTGCGGCACCCAACTCGAGGACAGCTTCTTCGACTAAAATACGCTATTGTCTGAGAAGAGAAGTGTGACACTCCTTATGCAAAAAAAAATCAAAATTTTTTAGCGAGACGTAAAGTTCATCAATTATGCGAGTTTTATTAAAATTCAAAAATAATTACAAGGACAATGTAATACAATGATAAACAATGCGCGTTTTCAGGTTAGACAAAGTCAGTAGACGCCAAGTAAGACATATGCATGGCACTTTATTTTTTTTGGTTTTATCCAGGCAAAGCGGACAGGGCAAAGCGGCAAGGTGTTCGCTTTGCCCAGACAGTTATTATTTCAGACATAGTTTAGAAATACACCAGAATCACAAATCAAGCGTCTTGGATAGCAGGTAATGAAAAAAGCAGCCATCCAATGCAACGCTGGAGTTTATCAGTATGTAGTGCTTTAAAGAAATATCGGATACTTCATGCTACAGTTTCTAGGCATGCAAAATCAGGGTGAATTATAAAAAACTGAAAAGATTTATATGTAATTTTAAAAAAGAGCGGGGTACATAGTTAACATAATTAAATAATTAGGACATGTCAACTCTATACGGACAAAGCGAATCCCATGGTTTATTTTGCCCGGGCGACCGAACAAAGTGAGAAATTGTATCATTCATCTTAATTTATTTAACTTATTATGCCATTATGCCACCTAAGCTTAGTTTTATATTACATTTAAAGAACATACAATGCTTCAATTTTCTTTTGGTAAAAAATTTAAAACGCTTATTCTTAAAGGTTTTTTTAAATAAACGTGTTCAAAGTCAACGTGTTTTCTTTACCAGGACTTCCCCTAGGTTTGTTCGAGTTCTAAAAATCGGATCGTTCCAAATTTATTCTAGGACTGCGGCCGACTGCGCAGAACCATGTACAGGCATATCCAAATAAAAGTGAACAAACCTTATAACTTTTTTATTTTTAAAGAAGGGAAAAATTTCAAATATGGGTTTTGGGGATTTTTTAGATCATTGATATATCTTATCAGCAAAACAAATGAGCATCAAATACAAAAAATATAGTATAAAACATCGATTTTCTCGTTTATTCTAAATTGGATGGTACGATTTTTATCATATTTTTGGATTCTAGAAGTTCTAGACATATTTGGTATAACATATCCTATGCAGTTTTTCAATCGACAACTTTTTTTAAGCTTAGTATTTTGATCTGTCTGACTATTGAAAAAATTGATTATCCTACTTCGTTTACGTCAAAAAGATATACCTTATTTAAGTCACTAGGAGTAACCGTTTTCGAGATAATCGCATTTGAAATTTCCTATACAATGTATCTAATGGTACATAGTGCAACAGCAGACTCCCCACCCCAGGTCAATACAATGAGACTTTGTTAAACTTACCCAGTCCAAGGGCTGATAATAATCAAGATCAGTCATCAGGAGTAATAATTTTGATTTTGTTTTCGATTTTTTCGAATAATTTCTGAATAAATCCAGATAACGGCGCAAAATTAGGGATTCGGGGGCTTCTTGGAGCGAGAAATGCAAATTCATCCATAAGTTATATCTCATCAGTAGAGAGCGCCACCTGCGGCACATCACGCTTCTTTGAAATGACAGAACTTTTTTGCGGCTTACTGTATCGATTTTACCATAGAAAAAATCGATTCTCCTACTTTTGAAGTCGTGTATGTACTTTGTTGGAGTCGCTGGAACTAACCGTTTTCGAGGTAATCGCATCCAATGCACTAAATAGTCGTATTTAAGTTAAATGACGCCCAACCCCCCCCCCCCCCCAGGAGGCGCTTAAACGTTTTAACTTTAAAGCGATATTATATGAGTGCTTTATTTATAGATTTTATTATTTCTCCCAACAAGTCACAAGGGGAGTTCCAATAAATAAATAAGTTCGAATCCGCGAAATTTCGTTCATCTTTATCGGAAAAATTATAGTATAATCCCGGAAAAAGGTGAATCCCACTGGGATTCACCTTATCTAAGTATTGCATATTTATCTTACGGGTAAATGTTACTCACAATGTGTATCACCTCGGTTAGTTTTTTTTAACACACCTAGTCCGTATCGCAGTTGGTTTTATTGAAAATATCAAGCAAACTTCTTTTGGTTTCAACATTAGTAGCACTCGCAGAACCATAAACCATAACAAATAACTATGTCGCCTTTACTGCGACTAGATATTAACTCGACTTTTTTGTGTATTTTGAGTTATACAGTTTGGTCAAAAACGTTTGAAACAAATGGAAAACTTTTTTCTTACTGATTTCTCAGAAAACTTTATTCTTAATACAAGTTTGCGCATAATCTAGAACGTACAAGAAATAAACAAGTCAAAATTTATCCTTAATAGAAAGGGAAATTAAAAAAAAATTGAAAATGGCTCAGTACCCCTATTTCTTAATTTATTAAAAAATTCTATAAGGAAAAGTTCCCTAGGATTAAAAATTAGCTAAAACATCTAATTTTAGGGTAAAATTTTAAAGAACTGGTTCTTTTATTGGTTTGTAATATTCTATTGCTTACATTATGTCACTGACTATCTTTTATTCTTACCTGTTATGACTTTTTACCCTACAACAATCTGCGGAAAAATGATAACTCTCTAGTAGGTACGAGTATCTTCCATTACATTCGAGTTTCTATTGCACATTATGTACATATGTACAATCATACATACCATTTATAAAACTTCCAGTCAGTTAATTATTAATTGTTATTTTAGTAGTGGTGCAGTATGAATAATTTAGCAGAAATAACCATGACATTTTTTGATGCTTCATTTAGGCGAAACATTTTGTAAACCAGTTTCCGTGAATAAGTGTCATCCAGTCATAGTCATCATTGCTATGTTTATATTATCTGTTTAAAATGGTTTGGTGTAAATATTTTTTTTTCTATAAAAAAAGCATGTATTATATATATATATATATATATATATATATATATATATATATATATATATATATATATATATATATATATATATATATATAAACCACCTTTAAAAAGCCAAAAAGACCATATTCTGCGGATGCTAGAAAGCCCACAGTGGTTTTAAGAAGCCCGGTTCGGGCTTCTTAAAAAATTAGCATGTATTAAGCACAACCATGCCATATATATATATACTACCACGCGAATTTCAGAAGATTTTGTGGGACTTCATAAAATCGATACAATATCTCAAAACATGTACCTTTAGTTCAAACGACTTGCCAGTAGGGGGAGATTGGCTTTAGCAGTATATGTAATTAATATATGATATCGATTTTAGCCAGCCCAGTATGTCTTGCGCATTATAAGAAGCCCTCTAAATCTGGCAACATTGTTTAGATCGCCGTTATTATATTCTTTTCTTGTTTTAATTTTAATAAAATCGTTTAAATCTCTATGTGTAGGGTTATTAATAGAGGAAAGAGAAAAAAGTTGAAAGGAATGCTATGAGTTTGGATTGCGTTATAGAAAAACCGCCATTATCTCACTAGGGACCTATTACGCGAAATATGCTCTCTTGTTTGGGGAAAATGATAATGGTTTATTAGTATATATAAAATAAACCGGTCAACATTCGAAGTGAGTCGCCGGATTTTTTAACAAAATTTCTATCGCTTATAACTTATTTTTATTTTGTATTTAAAAGGTTTTTGTTGTCGAATATGCTTTTTTATTGGCTTCCATCTGTTGTAAGTCCATTTTCTTAGAAACATTTTGGCTTCATTATACAGGAGTGTTAACAAAGTGTTTACAGATTTGACAAAATTCAGTGCTCCCCTAACAACGCAAAAGTTTTTGTGGGATGTTTTTAAGGCCATTATAACAATGCTTGAAGATTTATTCCGGGACGTGTTTGTAATTTTTATTCTAACTTGACAGGCGTAAATGTTTCAGCACTGTGTTTTATTATATCGGGACTCTGAAATAGGCGGATATTGTTATTGAGGGCCACAGTAAAACTTTGCCCCAAAAAATTTGAAATTATCAGCGTTGGTAACCTGTACATGTCTTAGAAGAAAACAGGTCCCGTGCTTGTAACAAATTAAAGGGACGAAAGAAACGTAAGAATGATGTCACAACATAATCACTATCGCCCAGATTTTACAACGCTTAGCTAGTCTAATTTGCAAACCAAAAGTTTTAAACTGACAAGTTTCATACTGTGAATTTGTTTCTGTAGTTTTTCACAAATTTATAAAGAAAATGTCAATTCTGGAACGTACTTTTCACAATAATATCAGTAAATTCATTCTAGCAACACGTTCCAAGATCAAAATCATTTGGAAATCAGTGAAAACGCCGAAATATTAGAATAAGTCATAAGTTTTTAATGACGACTTATTAACAGTTAAAACATGTTATAAACCTGTTAAAACATGGCTGATCAAATAAAGCTAAGCAAATCTTAATTTAAACCAGTACTAAATCTGAAACCCAAATCTGAACGGAAATGTTTAAAATTCAGGGAGAAAAAGGAACAAATAAACTAAAATGTTGAAGATTACAACAAAAAATGTCAAGCATTGACAGAGATCATGATCCACTAGGAAAATGGTCCCTGATATAGAATTTTTTTTCACCTAATAGACTAGAGATCTCATTATGGAAAACGTCAGCCAATCCGAAAAAGAACAGAAAATAGCCCACTGGAGAAACGCTCCAGGACGAAGACAGGCAAAGAGAATGATTAGTTATCAGTCTGACTATACAAAAGAGCTCCTGAAGCTACAAAAGTTTAAACTCAGAACTCAGACTGGTTACCTGCCTTATCACTAGATACGGCTGTTGCAGGTATCACCTCAAAGAGATGGAAAAGCCTGATGATGAACACTTTAGATTCTGTATCGAAGCGGATGAAACTGCCGAGCACTTGCTCTGTGAATGTAGAGTAATCACTCGCCAAAGGCTGCAAAATCTTGAGGGAGCGTTTCTGATGTCCAATAATATACGAGTATTAAAGTGCGCTCACAGAAATATCCTAAATTTCGCGAAACGTTTGGGAATTGATGGGTAAATAATGTAGGGTATTCACAGAAGATCCAATTCGGCTGAAGTGATGTAGGGCTACCAGACATAACAACCCCATGCAATACAATAGCTTCTTCTAAAAATAAGATCTCAATACTAATATGCAGGTGATGTAAAAAACGATATTTTTTCTCAGTAGGTATGCGATGAAAGATTAGGGTTTTGCGTTTGTCCATTTTAGAGACATTCATGTCTGAAAATGAAATCGGACTGTGTGTTTATTTTTTTTATAATGCTAAACATTATTAGTAATTAATAATAATAATGTTTTACTTCAAACAGAAGCTTTGCTTATAAGTTTTGATTAATAAAAGTTATCCATTATACTTGACGTTCAATTAACTGTGGTATAATTAAAAAAGTGTTCACTATACTGGACAACTGTCAATAGCTATAACATCGACAGGAAACTTGTATCAGATGCCAAAACAGTGATCTGCAACCCCAGCGATTCAAGTATTACAATATCTACAGACCTGTTTCTCGTGGGCATTCGACTCGTTTCAAAATTAATAATATTCATAAAAATTTTACTTCGCTATTTTAAATGTATTAAATTTAAAAAGCTCAATAAACATCTTTTTTTTATATACCTGAACGGGGAATTTACTAACCTGGATTGCACCCTTAATATGTAAATACGCGACACGACTTCGTCTGAACGCACCCTTGAATCCCAAGGACTAGTAAGCCATGAGTACCAGCAACAGCAATTTTTGGCTGACTTGATTTTTATTTTATAGCAGTAGACTGTGCGCATCTATTGTAAAACAATCGAGGAATAAATTTAGCCTTTTGACAGTATAATTAAAATTTTATACAAACGTCGCGTTTCATATAACAGCGCCCAGTATTTTACCAATAATTTAGAACATGCTACCCTCTAGATCCGCATACAGAATACCTTCATCTTCATCGTTAAAGAAGCAAGTTATATTTTGGATACTTAACGTTAGTTGCTTTGGGATGATATTTTGTGGGACATATCAGCTGGTTGATCTACATACTTTTTGTGGAAAGGATTTTCGACCCGCTCTGGTATATGATACGATTACAGAGCAAACCGTTATCTGTGTATGGCAAATTTTATTTGGAGTTGCAGGAATGGCCGCTGTGTGGACTGGAAGGGGTTCAGCATTTTTAATATTGTATGCAATTCTTGTTACTACCTTTGTGGCTGTTCATATTTGTGACATAGTGCTAATCCTCATTTATATACACTTCAGAGATAATGATGAGGAAGAATCTGAGCAGTTCCTTAAATATATATACAGTAGTAATGCTTCATATCTTTCTAGGTTCAAGGTAAGTTTTCGTTATTTTTAATGAGTTTAATATAAACAAGTTTTGCCATTCTACTTCGGAAAATAAATCCAGGTGCTGGATCACGATGCATAGAATTCTGCGCGATTTTGACACTAATGATAGTGGCCATGTGATGGATCGTTTGTTTTGTTTGAGTAGTCATGTGACTTTGACACGTAGAATAGAATTCTATGTGGTGTGATCCGGGGCCAGGCTTCGACAACGTCACTAACTCATGCTTTATTCCTACTTTTATTAACATTTTCCCAGCTTTGGTGTATTTTTTATTCACGTATGCTCATATAGTTGAAGCAATTCCGAATTGTTAAAATTATTAGACATAATTATTGTTCTAAATAAACGTAAGCAAATCAACAAAGGGTAAAGTTTTACACACGGCCACTGTGATGCGGTTTTTCAGTTTTATATTGTCATTCTCTTTTTCATGTTGCGTTGGTTAGATAAGGATACCTAACCTTATGGCGAAGTAACGTACTACCGGTAAACAAAATACCTGTAATTTTGAAAAATTTTAAATCAGTACCTATAGGTAACTGTGAAACAGGGCTTGCCTCTCTCTTTCATGAAGGGATTCCAGCAGTTATCAAATATGATTGTATTGGTGGCAATACTTTAGATTGCTCGGGTTTGTTCAGGTTGTTAAAAATTTTAGATCGGTATCATGATACAATAAGTTTTACTTTAGCTATAGGCGATTTTATATAAATTCTATTGGCAATATACTTTGCCTCCTGCTTATAATACAAATTTTAAAGTATATGATTTAAAATAATCATATAAATAAAGAGATAAATTAATTCAAACTAATAGATAAAACTATGCCTAATAATTAAGATAATAATTTTTATTTAGAGGCATATTCTTATTAAAATATATACCTACAGAGTCTTTCGAAAATATGTTATAATTTGCCAAATATTTTTTGGATTTTTTACACTTTAAATAGTAAATTATTAAAAATTATTGAATTTTTGTATTCTTTGATCTTTCAAATTTAAAAAAAAAATCTTAAAATGCCAAAAATTATTCTAAACAAGACAAAAATATCAAAATTTATGAAATTAGGTAAAACAAGAAATTATTTTTTAAGAAAATAGCCGTTTTTTGTCTCTTTTTTGTCGCATTTTCTCGATTAAAGTCTGGCGATTCGTTACCATGGAGATTTTTAGCAATTGTTTGTCACAGTAAACTTTTGTATTGAAGCGAGTTTGTAAAAACATTAAACATATTTGACATTCATGACCTGACACAATTCATGCTTTAAATTACCTTCATAATCACTTTCGTTAAAATGTCTAGAACAGATTCTAGCATTTTTCACATTAAACTTATCTTCCCGTTTGCACAGACGCTTCCAAACACTTTGTGTTTCTTTGTCTTTGGGCACAGAAAACATAGCTACGTAGCTATGTTTTCTGTGCTTTGGGGAAGCTAAAAACTTTAATATCGGGCATAAAGCCCTTGCATTGCAACCATACTCAACGCACCTCATTTTCACTTTTAAACTCTTAAAAGTGATATAAAAACCTCAAAAAAATAACTTTAAAACACAACGCGGTCTTAACAAAGACGTGTCTCATTTAGAAAATATGGCGGAATTACCAACAGCGTGACGTACATGGCCACGCCTACCTGCGCGGTGTCATATCTTCTTTTATTTGTATCATAGATCGGTATAACTGTGAAATAGCACTGGCCTCTCTCCTTCGTGAAGAGGTTCCAGCAGTTATCAAATATGATTTTATGAGTGTAAACCTTTAGATTGGTCGGGATTGCTCAGGTTGTTAAAAATTTTATATCGGCGTAACTGTGAAATAGCGCTGGCCTCTCTCTTTCATGAAGAGGTTCCAGCAGTTATCAAATAGGATTTTGTGGGTGGTAAATCTTTAGATTGCTCGAGTTTGCTCAGGTTGTTAAACATTTTAGATCGGTATAATTGTGAAATAGTGCTGGCCTCTCTCCTTCATGAAGAGGTTCCAGTAGTTATCAAATATGATTTTATGGGTGGTAAACCTTTAGATTGGTCGGGATTGCTCAGGTTGTTAAAAATTTCAGATCGGTGTAACTGTGAAATAGCGCTGGCCTCTCTGTTTCATGAAGAGGTTCCAGCAGTTATCAAATGGGATTTTATTGGTGGCAAACCTATAGATTGCTCGGGTTCGCTCAAGTTTTAAAAAATTTTAGATCGGTATAACTGTAAAATAGCGCTGGCCTCTCTCTTTCACGAAGAGGTTCCAGCAGTTATCAAATAGGATTTTATGGGTGCTAGGTAAACCTTTAGATTGCTCGCATTAAACTTTGAAAACAAAACAAAAATGCCATTTTATGGATGTGTCATCAGTCATCACATGTTAAGACTGCGACACGATCAACTGGTGTCCCAGTGGCTAATTTGTTGATATTACCACAATTTACCAGTCTGGATACCAGGTTGGAAATGGATAACGCCCTAAATTACAACTGGCACAACAGTACCGGACTGGCCGGTTTTGGTCCGGTGAGAATTTTCATCTAGGGGATTTAAATTTGCCATATACCAACGAAGAAATCCTGCTATACATATTTCCTGCCTGGGCACCTACACAAATGGGCTGAATTTGTCCATTCGTCCCTACGTTTTCGTTTTATTAGTACTTTTAATAATAATTTATAACTGACTTCAAGACAAACAGTTTAAAATAAAATGCTAATTAATAAGCAACAAAAGAAATAGCTAAATAGTTATTTATGAAACAAGTTGCAAAATGAGCGACTTTTTTGCACTAGATGTGGAGATTGAACCACGAGCGCAGCGAGTGGTTCAACACATCGTGTGCAAAAAAGAAGCTATTTTGCATCGTGTTTCATACAATATTTTTTGTAATTCAGTTATTAGGTATTAGGAACAATTATTAAAAAAATATTTGATTTGTTTAAATTCCATTTAGACTAAAATAATGTTAAAGGCATTTTTTGTTTCTATAGAAATAGCTTTGATAACAATACATTATTTGAACATGAGTGTTAAAATGAAATCATTTTAGCACTTGTGTTAAAATGAAATGTCATTTTAAAACTTGTGTCAAAATGAGCCACATTTGACAATGAAAATCAATGACCAAAAAGGTGGGGGGGGGGGGGGGGGGGGGTAGGCAGAGGTGGGGCTCCGTGAGATTTTTCTCACCATCACACCTATCCAGTTTAGCACTGTTGCACACTAACACTAACGTTAACGTCCTGTATGAAAGTCATACTTTACTGCGACAGAGGCAAGGCATATCGCGCATGATTGCCCGAGACTGCAAATCTCTGGAATTTGCATCGTGGTCGCTGGGAACGCTGCACCGTGCCAAGCTTTTAACATTTGGTCGTTTCCATTTTTTCAATGACGTTATTTTCCTTGATGGCGATGTCGTGGCGGCAGGAAAGCGAAGAAATGCCTAATGTATAATCATTAAATTTGAATATAGGTAAAGAAAGCCGATTAAGGCAGCAGAATTGACAACCCCGATTGGAGTTGGTTTGGCCACCATTTGGAGACGATCGTAGATCCATATATTCTTATGAAGGCTTCCCGTTTCAGAGGTCGCTAAAGTCGGACCAATTCCCTGACAGTGTTGCCGCAGGTTTTACTTAGTCAATATTTCCATGAAAAAATTATGTATTATTTACATGGATTTATTAGGACTGGATACGGGATGATTTCACATTCTTTGAAGCCAAAACAAACCATTCTAAACGACACTGTAAACACAATTTGTAAACATTGGCCACATCTTATTTTACCTTGTATTTTAGTACAAAAATACGTTAGAAGCATCACAAGATTTACTAAAAGTAATAAAAGCCCCAAAATATTGTATTTTTCTGCTAAATAGTAATAAATTTAAGTTAAATAGGTTTTATTATTTATAGGTTATGTTATGTTAGGTTATTTCTAAAGGCGTTTATTTAAAGTCGCTCTGAGTCATTTATAAATCTATATAAATCTATACGTCGCACCTTTTCTTTTCTAGTTCATTAGACAAAGACGTACGTGTAACCGAGCGTTCGCAAACGTTTTTCCTAAGCACCCAGCAGACAACAACACTTCTGAGCTCCAACACTCCAATGCTATTTTATCTCTTTCTACTACCATTCTTGATTCAATTACGTAGTAATTCGTAGTCTTGTCTATGTTCGTAGTTCGTAAACTGCTCTCTCAACAGAATAACAAACAACAAAATATTTATATTATATAAGGCTTCACGTTCGATACGCTCACAGTATACGGATATCGAATCCATATTATAATAGATCCATGATTATTTATGTATTTAGTAGTTTTTTTTTTCTAAAGAGGTTCTAAAAAAGTTATTTCCTTCCAATTTCAACACAAGCATAAGGAAAACCATAATTGACATTTTATAGTTGAACATTTATCTTATTTAACTTTATTTACTTTACTCAATTCTGATCGTAAGATTAGTAGGTACAAACGCAAATTTTGCATGAGTACGGCGCCGGCGCGGCGGCGGTTGCTCAATGTGGACAGTGTGTAAGCGGCAGCTTTCTGTTTTTCTATATATTTTTTGCTGTTTTCTGTCGCTCGTCTAGATGCAAGTAGATTCGAAAAGGGTGTTCTTCGCGACTTTTTTTACAAGCGTTTATTTAACTTCACCTGTTAGTTTGTAGTTGTAGTTAGTATGTATGTATCTATGGCTGTATGTACATATGTATGTAGGTATATTTGTTAATATGTTTAGGTCAAATATTGCAATCAAAATTTTAACTAGTTGTAATTTAGCTAGAGCTTTGAAAGTTTGCACAGAAGTCCAGTGGCAATGCAATATATTATATCTAATATTGTTCTAAATCCAATATGGCGGACGCCCCAAGATGGCGGATTACCTTTTTCTTTCCAATCCCCTTAACATTATCAAATAAAAGGGGTTGACGAGTAGAATACGATAAGCTATGTGACGTCATTCTAAACCCAATATGGCGGACGCCACAAGATGACGGATTACCATTTTCACATCCCCTTGATATGGGTATCAAATGAAAGGGTTTAACGAGTAGAATACGATAAGCTATGTGACATCATTCTAACCCAATATGGCAGACTCCACAAGATGGCGAATTACCTTTTTCTTCACAATTCCCTTGATATGGGCATTAAATAAAAGGGTTTGACGCGTACAATGCGATAATCTATGTGACGTCACGTCACAGCCAATATGGCGAACGCCACAAGATGGCGATAACCGTATTCTTTACAACCCCCTTGACATTTGTATAAAATAAAAGGCTTGACAAGCAGAATACGATAAGCTGTGTGACGTCATTTTAAACCCAATATGGCGGACGCCACAAGATGGCGGATTACCGTTTTCTTCACAATCCCTTTGATATAGGTATCAAATGAAAGGGTTTGACGAGTAGAATACGATAACAGGTAAAATGTCTTGTAAAAATGATGCATTATCAGGAATGCATAGGTTAAGACGTATCTAAAAATTTAAAAATAAAATCTTGTAAAAAACAGGCTTTGATTATTTAGATGTACTAAAACTAAAAAAATAGGTATAGTGTTTTCATTGTGGCAATGCTGAATGCTCTGTATAAGTGGACGTAGTTCGCGGGGGTGGATATATTATGTTAAATGTGTTGTCTTAAAAGCTTGTCGCGTGAATTGAAAAGAAAAAAATACATACTTAGGTATCTGCTTACATTTTCTGCCAAACAAAATTAATGGCTGTATGAACTTTTCGTGCGCGACGAGCTTTTAAGATAATAAATTTAACATAATATTATATATGTTTCAGTGATAACTTTGATACTACTTTTATTAGGATCCACCTACGTGAACTACGTCCACTTATAAATAGCATTCAGCATTGCCACAATGAAAACACTATACTTATTTTTTTCGTTTTAGTACATCTAAATAATAAAAGCTTGGTTTCAAAAAGTATTTCTTACTAGATTGTATTGCAATATTGGTTTGTATTTATTCTGAGTTTTAGGCAAACGTATTTTTAGATGTACCTAACTGTGCAGTAAAGTTGTTTGTATAACGGCTGGTGATAAACTTTTTATTTCGGTTTCTTTCTGGGATTGGAAATTAACTTTGATTTGTTAAAAAGTTATAGAAAAATAAAATATGTACAAATATTTTAGAGGTTTTAATAAAAACAAACACGCTGTTCATTAAAACGATTTTAAAACCTATATCTATGTACGTGCTTTTATAATATATTATAAAATAAACAAACCTGTTGAACTAGAGAAAGTTGTAATTGTAGCTACCAGTTGAAATAATCTTTTCTGAAATTTTCTTTTAATGCATATTATTAGGAAGCCCTGCCGATGACGAAACTTTCTCACCAACTTTTTTTTATAACAGTTCAAAGTCAATCTTCCAAAAACTGTATTTTCAGAATATTTTATTTTTGAAAAATCGGTGTTTACTCTAATGGTCTTATCGGCTTTTCCTACTTCAATGGATATCGGCTCATTAATGCTGACATGGCAAAGTCTAAAATTATTAGTGTTTTGTACTTTAACGTATTGAATCCCTTAAACATGACATTGCCTAAATTATATAAGCATAACGATTTTCGGACATATTATTACAATTTAAGGTCTAGGGGTGCCCTATTAACAGGACGAAACATATTATGTCACCTTATAATAAGTAATAATAATACTTATTTATTGAGACCGTGGTTTTTTGTTAATTTATTTATTTATTAATCTTAATCAGGACAATCAGGTCTCTTTGAGAAATATGGACGACATTGTCGATTTCGCTGGTAAGTCTGTTCTTAAATAACAAAAACAATTTACGATGGGTAGATAATTAACTGTATACAATTCGTTATAAGTCGAAAGAACAGTAATACTTTGGTAGATCTTGTCTCATGATTATAACATTGTGCTTATGATTTATATCATCAAAAATAAAAAAAATCTAAATTATTAATTGAAATCTAGCGTCTTTTAAAAAGTTTACTTACACAGAAATAGGAAATTCAAATGACAAAATACGAGTACAAAGAAAATAAGCGTAGCAAAATAAACTAAAATCTAAGTATATTATATGTATGCAGGGTGATTCCTAAATTGATACTTTTTTAATATATGGTTTTCCTGTGTAACAGAAGATAAGATTTTGTGTTTTAAAAAATTTTAAAAATCAGGCTTAATTTTGTGGCATTAGAAAGCGCATGCAATACGGTCCTGTCTAAATAGTGTACTTTTTTATTGTTTTTTACTGTTACTTTACTTACTAGAGATAAATAAATAAAACAAGTTATCGAAGTTTTACAAATTTTTCAGCGTGTTAGAAAGTGTTTTCTTTTATTTTTTCCTTTAGGATTACATAATAAATAATGTGGCATAGGATCGGACATAAAAAAATTTATTTGAAAAATCTGTTTTATAGGTGCAGTCCAGTAAAAATCAACGGTCAGATTCTCCAACGCTAGACAGACCGGTCTAATTTGACAACTAAAAGTTTTAAACTGACAAGTGTAAGATTTAGACAACTAAGTTTTATACTATGATTTTGTTTCTGAGGTTTTTCGCAAATTTATAAAGAAAATGGCAATTTTAGTACGTTCTTTCCACAATAATAGAACTAAATTCATTCTAGCAACACGTTCCAAGATGAAAATCATTTGGAAACCAAGCACATCGTTGAAATATTAGAATAACTCATAAGATTTTAACGGCGACTTATTAACATTGACAAAACAAAAACCTGTCAAAACCTAACTGGTCAACTAGAAGATCTTAATTTAAACCAGTACTAAATCTTAAACCTTTTTAGTGAATTTGATCGCAAGTATTTACTTAGGAATTAACCCAAGCGCGGATCCAGAACTTCGTTCGGCGGAGAGGAGGGGGTCATTTAGGGAACAGTAATATATTTTTAACTTTTTTATATTTATATTTTCAATTTTAACAGTTATATGACGTGTTATTGATGATTTTGTGGGGGGGGGGGGTCTTGGTCTGGATCCGCGCTTGAACTACCCTGTATATTTGTAGGTACTATGACACGTAGATAGTTATTACTAGACTTGGCCAGCATAGGCGTAGTTAAGGGTGTGGGGGGCTTGGGGGTGCCTAGTACCTCCAAAATTTACAACCCCCATCCTATGAAGCATTGATTTCTATGGCTATAATTTCGAAATATACTGCGGGAATTCGCACATTGTGTTTAAAGATGAGGTACACTTAACTGTCTTGACTGTGTTCGTTTATATTTTTTATTGCCTATCCTATATATTTTAGAGATATACTTCATAGGATCTGGACATATGCAGGTTGTTACAAATCTGATACGTTAGCATTGGCATCTCGGTAACTATATAAGAGAGAGAGAGAGAGACGTATCATTTTTACAGCGTCATCAGCTCTAATTTTTTACTTATGCATCTGTATTTTTTATTTCATTTTTTGAAACCATTTTGACTCCTGAAAACAACCATGTATCAATATTAAAAGGAAATAAATAATTTTCCTTAAGGCATAATGAGTAAAACGGATATATGCATGTATACATAAAAATAATGTTTATTTTTCTGCTATAAGGGTTATTACATTAATATAATATTAACAGTGATACATAGTGGCATTCAGAACCTTAAGGGCTCTCAAAAAATGAAATAGAAAATACTGGTGCATATTTAACAAAATCAGACTTGATAACAATCTGTTGAAAAAGCTACCGCTATTTTGTAGAGTTTGAAAGAGTGCCTTACGAAAGTGCTTTTAATTTTTTTATAATTTCAAAAGGGCACAAAGAAATAAAAACAAAAATCAGAAATTTCTTTTTTTTCGGATGTCTCCGATATTATGTGGAATATTTTTAATTTCTCAGTAGATTTTGATTCACCAATAAATTGCTTTGCCCATTTTAACCAACTCTTTATCTCTTATTGTTAATAAGATACTGATATACTAACATATCGGATTTGTAACACCCTGTATATAGATAAAAAACTTTTATTCATAGTATCTATTAATAGTGTTTAGGTATTGTTAACGATACATAAAACGGTTGCCGACTTCCTGAAATCTAACTGTGGTAAGCACTGGCGCAGCCAGGATTTTGTCCTGGGGGGGGGGCTATTTTTTCTTGGAGGGGGCTGACAGTCTGCAGTGTGAGGTGTGAGGTGAGGAATCACAATTCGATGAATTTTTTCAATTTATAGTGCACTTTTTAAATTTTTTTGTGTCTAATATGTTGGGGGGGGGGGCTGCAGCCCCCCTGGGTGCGCCACTGGTGGTAAGAGGCATGAACACAAACATAACTATCCCTATTTACATCTTATGTTTAGACAATTTCTATAACGAATTTAAATTTTCAGTTAAATGTTATGCATCTGTCAGGACAAACATAGGTTTTGTCTTTGGTGCAAATTTTGTATAAGTAGCTTCTAATAACTTGGCCTCGGATCATTTGATAAGTTGTAATTTTTAAAACCAAACATGATCAAAAAGAAAATACTGTTCAAAAAGTATCTTTATCACACTTGCTATATTTATATTCCACGAGGCTTTTATCTGCCATAAAAGTTAATTTTTTGTATCAGTTGCATAGGTAACTATTAAACAATCTATAGTATTTTTATAAAAATAAAAAAAATACGTACTATACGTATAAGCTGATTTTATAACCGTATTTAAACAAGAAAACGTCAGATTTTAGTGAGAACAACGAAAAATTGGTAAAATAATAACCGGTATATTTTTAACAAAATCTTTGTCATTCTATCAGTTGTTCTCTCTAGAAATAAAATAAACTAAATACTGATTAATATATAATATATGATTGGAGATAAGTAGAAAAGTGTTTGTTGTTTGTTTTATTAAAAATAAACATGCCTAATAAGTTCTGCTTTGCTTAGAAATTAATAATTGACATCCAAAAATTATGTGTAGTAAACGATGTGCAAAAATATCTAAAGCTTTTAAAATGTAGATTTCAATGAATGTAGCCTCGTCTTTATTAAACAAAAAGAGGAAATCAAAAGTTTTTCCAGTATGAACAAATGGTTTGTGATGATTTTCCTAAAACAATCTATTTTCGGAAAACCACTTATTTTCTTAACTAAGAGAGACGTATTTTTATTTTACATATTTTAACAAGTCAAATTAAAAAAATTGAAGATTTGGAATTTTTTTTGGTAAACTGAACATTTTCCATTTCTCTACGTCTTGAAACACGCTTATATACATAATAAATTAAGTTTTTTATTTACAGAGTTGCAGGTATAAAGCATACCACTATTTATAATCCACTCCCTGTCTATCTTCTTATATAGGAAAACGAAATAATCGTAAACCTGGACAAGCTCGCGGAAACGCATTTTAATACCGCGGATAGGAAACCAGATGTGGATGTGATGCAAATGCACCGAAAAACGAAGGATTTGTATAAAATGTAAAGTTAACAAGATGAGCAATCGGCACAGCTTCCCATAACACAATCGGGTTGGAAAGGAGATTCCCCGTCGCGTCTTCTGACCAGCGTTGCCAGGTCCCAAAGAAACAGTGCATGAGAAAATTTTCGAAAAAGCATGAGATTAAAAAGAAAAAGTCGAAAAAGCATGAGATGGCGCGATTCGCGCCATCTCATGCTGTCAGGTCCCAAAGAGACAGTGCATGAGAAAATCTTCGAAAAAGCATGAGATTAAAAAGAAAAAGCATGAGATAGTGGCCCTCCTCTAGCAAAGTTCATATTCGATTGCATGGTATATATTTTTACTTTTACTCAGCATTGCTAATGGCCTGAAAATTATCAGAATCTACCATAATTTTGACTTCCATCTGATAATCGATATAGAGCCACCAACAGAAGCCTAATGTACCATAATTTATGAGAAGAGGTTTTTTTTTATTTTTTCCGGCCTTTACTTTAAAAATTATTTTTATTAATTTACACCTTAATTTTAAAAATGAAGGAATATTCTTACGGAGTTTCTTTTTATAAAAGTGCTAATACTTTAACGAAAGTGCCACATTTTTGTATTTTGGTGAAAACGCAAGGTGAAGAGAACTAAAAGTTTTGGAAGAAAATTAGATAGTTGTGATGTTACAACATAAAAAAGCGTTGGTAGGCTGGTTCTTAAAAAACACATCAAATCACAAAGAAAAATCTGATAATTTCTCCTCAAATCTGATAATTTTTTCATTTGCTTCTGATATTTTTACTACTGCCCATTGGTATCACTGAATCAGTTATATCGAGAAAAGCGCAAAAGCCAAGCCACGAACGTACGACGCATGAACGAAACTAAAGCCACCAACGCCGGCAATTTCAATTTTAGCTTAGCACCAGGCCGGGGCATCACACGCTCCACCCATGCATGCTAGTTTGTCCACTAGAGGGTAGGGGTCAGCCTCACAAAACTCGAGATGAACTACCATTTACAGTTACCTCTTTTGTTTTGTTTTAGTTATCTTTTTCTTTATTTTTTTTTGTTATAAGCCAAAAAGCATGAGATTTTGCTACTAAAACATGATATCATGAGATTTGTTTGGAAAGCAACACTGCTTCTGACACGATTCGCGTCCTAGGCAACCGCTTGGTAATTGCAAAAGAAATTTAGCAACACTGTTGGAAATTTGTGGCTGCGCTACCTGCTTATTCACACAGCTAATTGAACGCCAATTTAAAAGATTATATTTTTAGACAAACCGTGGCATCTAGAGACCACTTTTGGCAACTAGATGAAAACACTCTATTCGGCGTTCTTTACCTTTTCCAAATTCAATGATATAATGAAATAGTACGAATTCTAACTTTGCTTGTTTGATTTTAAGGTTCACAGAATTCATCGATGTATCTCTTGTTGTGGAATACATGGACCAACAGACCCAGAAGTACTAATAGGCGGCGATGAATTGATACTCTCTTGTTGTCCTCCTGGTATTGGGAAGTGCACTGTTACTCATGCGTATAAAAGAGGATGCGCAAAATTAATAACCAATATCGCTAAAGTGGCTGTATACCAAGTTAAGAATATGTTAAGTTGCATTTTTGAATTTGTCACATATAAACTGATTTTACGCGAATACGTTTAAACGTTGCTTGAGTTTGACTATTATTATTTAAACTCTTGTACTGTTAAATATCGTAATTTCAGTACCTATTACCACAAATTTAAATAGCTTCGCTACAGATAGCTCATGGCATAAGGGAAAATTTTAAGCAAGCGGAATAGATGATTGTAATCTGCTTTCCTACTGACGAGATAAATCAAAGGCAGCTAGCGCTGCCATTAAATTGCCCTGGTGTACTGACGATGACTGCTGCATACTAAGATGTACAGGGTGTTTGGTAACAAATGAGCCATATCTTAGCTTCCCTGGATTAATTGCCATCGATTTAACCTAATTATCTTAGTACAAAAGTTGATAATAAGAGGGATAAAACAGGTAAAATTTGATTTTACATTTCTATCGATATGTTTTAAAAGATACTACATAAAGTACATCAAACTTGGTAGACGAGGGTTTTTTGGGATAGTAAAGGCAAATCAGTGCTCAGATTTGCTGTATTTTGTAGGGGTGGCCCCCTACAAAATACAGCAGATCTGAGAACTGATTGGCCTTATACAAAGTCAATTAAAAGTAACGATACTAGGATAGACGAAAACAAAGTAGCCTCATTATATAGTGAAACTGCGCCGGTTCTGTTACGATGTGCCATCAACAGAAATAATACGTAAGGGAAAATATAAGTTTAAATCGGCCAAACTTAATACAACTGCAAATAAATCGTTTATCAATCACTAAGCAAACGTTTAATTTTACATTCAATACTTTAGCTAAATACTTTTTTCTTCGATGTTACTCTGTGAGAGCGGTTCTAGTGAAAGTGGACTTCTAGGTTCATAAATGTCATTGGTTGCATTAGCGCTTTAAAAATTTCTTACTGGTCAGTGAGAAACGTTCTACTTGCCAGCGTTTGAACCACAGTAATCTGTCACCATCAATTAGTACGAGCTGTTGCAGTGGTGTGGATTCGTAATCTTTTTGGCAAAATTGTGATTCTATTTCGGCAATTATTTAAAATTGTACAGGAGTAAATTATTTGACTTTAATTACTGTTGGGCAAATTCTGCTTTAGAATGTACCATCGTGCCGATAAAAAACTAGGACAGCAAGATCACAAAACTGGGAAAGGAAATACATATTTCCTAGACTTTAAAAGGTGCTCTAGAGCTGGAGAGGTAAAAACATCTAACTTTTAAAAAGTTTAGTAACCCAGGATGCATAATTTAACATTTTGTATTTTGCGATACGAGGTGGCATCAAAATAGATTTCTTGTTGTATAAATTTGGGGGACAGTTATATGGAGACACTAAATTTATTGGGCAATTTTTTTATTTAGAAAAAAGTGAAATATTTTTTTTAAAGTATATTTAACATCGCCTGAAAATGAAAAATAAAACGAAATAATAAAATAAATTCAATAAAAGATAAAAAAATACAAACACAAAATTTGTCAAAGCAACACAAAATTTTTAATATTTGGTCATAGAACCATTTCTGTTTATTACTTCTTGAAGCCTTTGCGGCATACTTAAAACCATTCTGCATAATCCGCCCGTTACTTTATCACAAGATTGATTCATCCTGTAACGTAATTTATCCCCGTTTCTTGGTCGAAAATCATGTTTATTCATGGATTTGACCATTTTATCCCAAATGATTACGATCGGGTTCAAATCGGGACTCTTCGAAGGCCAGGGAAGGACTGCTGTATTATTTTCTTGGAGAAAATTTTGCACAATTCTGCTGTGTGAATTGGAGCATTATCATGCTGAGATGTAAAATTTCGACCATATACAGCGTTTATCGATGGTATCATTACTTCATTTAGTATATTAACGTATACGGCTGCAGTTAGTCTTCCTTCCACGATTTGACAAACTCCTGGCCATCTAACGGTAATCCAACCGCAAACATTTATAGAGAAACGCCTACTTTAGTTGGTTTTGTGGGTCTATATCTCATCATAACGCATGCTGGAAGGCTCACAAACCCGAATTATCCCATTATTACATGACTTAAAAGTTTTCTCGTCAGAAAGTATAACTGTTTCCCAGAAATTATTCTGACTTAAATATTCATGCGCAAATTCTAACCTGCCCTGTTTATTTCTTTCCGTTAAAAATATTTTATTAGCAGCACAACGACTTCGTATATCGGAATTTCAAACCCTGTCTCTAGCAGTATTTGCAGCACCTAGAAAGTTCGTCTCTTTTTTCGCCTTTATTGCAGTTTCGAATGGATGATCCCTTACATAATTCAACAGTCTATATTGATCTTCAGTAGAAATGTTAGGGGGACCTGAACCTTCGTTTCTAATAATAGTCCCATGCCTTGCTATCTTTTGTTTTACCAACAGCACGGTATTCTTGTTGACTCCCAGTTTGTCTGCAATATCCCTAATAAAAGCACCATCTCGCAACCGACTGTAAATAATAGCCTTTTGCTGGGGGGGTGGGGGTGGGGGGTGTTAATTGTGGCATACATTGACTTATAAAATTTTCATATAAATTTACTGGTACCAGGCTCGACAGTAAATAATTACGAATAGTCTAGGAGAAAAAAGGAAATTTTGCTGTCCTAGATTTTATCGGCACGATGGTACATGCATTCGAAAACCAATATAATCTATGAATAGCATCGCGTTAAAATTAGGCATTCTATAAGAAAAAATTGTAAATCAGCAGACTAAATGCAAGAGGTAATTTTTGTTCTACTTTTGGTTCTATTATTTGTGAAAAACGATTGTACGGTAGTTCTTATAACGCAAAACAAAGCTTCAAGGGCGGCTTTCTTTGAGCGCTGGTAAGGATGCTGCGTATGCTGTGCCAAGATAAGTGACAATATAGTGGCTCTGGAAATCATGATATCAGAATATGATATATACAGGGTGGTCTAAAAGTAATGGTATACAGAGCAACAGCAAATTCCTTATGTAAAAAGAATGCTATTATTTAAACACCTAATTCCAAAGTTGACAATAATCAACATACAAGGTATAAAATTTTAATTTTGTTCTAGATTTTTTCCAATAATTTCCCAACAAAACGACATAGCGGCAAGAAATTACGAATTCGGGAGTTCCTTGAGGCGAGCAATTCAAATTTGTCCACACCTCCTACCGCATACCGCACTTCTTTTAAATGACGTAACTTTTTTTAAGCTTATATAGTATATTGATCTGACTATTAAAAAAGTCGATTATACTACTTCTTTTACGTTAAAAAGATATACCTTATTGAAGTCGCTATAACCGTTTTCGAGATAATCGCATTTAAAATTTCCTAGGCAATAGCGTAACAGCAGACTCACCAGGTCAAAACAATGCGATTTTATTAAACTTACCCAATTCAAGGGCCAATAATCAAGATACACGGTGTCAGAATTTTGATTTTGTTTTTAATTTTTTGAATAATTTCTGAATAAATCCAGATAACGACGCAAAATTAGGGATTCGGGGGTTCTTGGGGTGAGAAATGCAAATTTATCAAATTTGAAAGCTTCATTCAGCTTAAATACGACTATTTGTTGCATGGGAAATTTCAAATGCGATTACCTCGAAAACGGTTACTCCCAGCGACCCCAACAAAGTACACCTTTTTTACTTGAAAAAGTAGGAGAATCGATTTTTTCTATAGCAAAATCGATAAAATAAGTCGCAAAAAAGAAGCGCGATGTGCCGCAGGTAGCGCTCTCTACTGATGAGAGAGATACTATGGTTGAATTTGCATTTCTCGCCCCAAGAAGCCCCCGAATCCCTAATTTCGCAACGTTATCTGGATAAAAAATCGAAAATTAAATCAAAATTCTGACATCTTGGTTATTATCAACTTTGGAATTCGGCAAGTTTGAATAAATCGCATTATTTTGACATAAGAAATCTGCTGTAGCTCTGTGTACCATTACTTATGGACCACCCTGTATATCGGATATTTTCAAAAAAATTATAGGTGGGTATTCTGATAAAAGAAGTGTAAGGAAAGATTGGTTAATATAGAAATTCTGGCTAGTCATAAATAGTCATGTCATGATATAAGCATAAGCCAATTTAAAACCTAAAGACAACGTTAAAGTAGTTTTACTTAAAGTAAGAGATGTTTGGTCAGTAGTACATTGATTCAGTCACTTTCAATTTTAAGTGATGCCTTTGGGATAACGGTAGTGAAGCTGTTTAAATCTGTAGTAATCCTTGGGTAAATTAAAAGTTAGTAATGAGGTACTATATAAATATCTAGAATGTTCCAAAATATTCCAGATGACCTTAGAAGCGTCTAGTAGGTATATTTTAAAATATTGCCAAAAATCGTTTTCTGGGCCTTCTTTAGATTTTTGCAAAATGGTACTTAATTTCAATGCCGAAAAGTTATCTTAATTATTTAAGCTAGCTTTACAATTAATTATTAATTCTTGATTTCGAATTAAATATTGTTATATAAAGTTATTACAGAAAGAATTTGACTTGATTTGATTAGATTGATTTGGTAAAATAATTGACATGAATGGATGAAAGTGATATGTGCATGCAATTTCTCGTTTACGTCTCGATTTATGTATGTTTTTTGAACGTGAATGTTGTGACGTCTCTATACAATGTTTAGAACTCGTAAAAATCATGCTTTAAATGTTCAAGTGAGATTCGCACAGTGGATGCCCAAACCTGCTACCGTTAATTTCTTTACAAATTAGGGCACTTTTGGATTTTGCAGCATGTCATCTTCATTCACGTCTGTCTTCTACCATCATAGGTATATAGCAATAAACTTATTAATAATTAGGTCGTTTTTTTGAATGGCAGAATTTTTTTAAGTGATTTTATTCTCAAAATGCTTCGTGAGCTTAGTTGATCGACCAAAAAATTAATGAGGCTAGCTGCACTTTTAAGTTATGTTTTTCAAGAATCCTTCAATAAATTGGGATATAAACTATAATAATATTAATAATAAGAAAACAGATATAAGGGTTTTATTTCAGAAACTCGCCACAAAAAATATTAAATATCAAAAATCTGAAAAGGTGCGGAATTCTTACAAAAAGAGATCTGTCCAAATAAATAATTTTGGAGAAAACAAGATCCAAAAAATCTCTTATTAAAGCAGAGAGAGTTAAATAAACCCAACTTTTGAAAGGTAGCGAAAATGAAAGATATTTTCTTGAAAAATTTCAAATATAAAATAAAAATATATCTGTTTCTGAATGAATCGTAATATTTATAGTTTGCGCATATTTTAGTACGCAGTATTTTTGTTGATAAAATTAGAATTTACGTAAAAACTTCGTATGTGTACAAAAAATTTTGTGATTGGGTTTGCTACCGGAAGAGTAACTTCCGGTTACGCAATTATGATTTATTAGATCATTAAGTAAAAAAAAAAAGATTTCCAAATAATTTTCAATCTATTTATCCGTCTATCATGCTTGAGAAGTTGTTCGAAATGTCCCACTTCCAACTTCCAAACACTTGCTCACTCTTTTCCTAAGCGAATTTCGTACCTGCTGTAACATTTCAGGTACCTATCACTAATAAGCAGGTAAAGCGGATTAGGCCTTTCATATCATCTAAAGTTGTAGGAGCGTTCGCCATCACTTTGTCCTTTATAAAACCCCCACAAGAAAAAGTCAAGGGGGGTCAAATCCTGGAACCTAGCAGGCCAGTTGACCGGACCAGCTTGTCCAGTCCACCTGTTTTCAAATATAACCAAAATATTCCAAAATTAACCACATATCAACTTGCACATCAAAATGTTTAACTAAGCTATAAACTGAAAAATAATCAGTTTAATGTCAAAATTCGCAACTGACTTAAGCAAAAATAACGCATTTTCATGGAAACGAATAATAATTCTGAAATAAGTGAACTTGATTGATAAAATGTATTTATTTTTTAAACTCAATCAAAATTTAGTTAACCATAATTCCGTAACCGAAAGAGCAATTCAAGAAAAATTCTACACATACGTAGTTTTTTACGTAGATTCCAATTTTATAAACAAAATAACATCATCTCATTTAAAATTCCAAAGTTACCCTCACCCGTCAAAATAGAGAGAGAACCAGATATCGCCTTGTAATACTTTACAAACTCACCCTGTATATATATATATATATATATATATATATATATATATATATATATATATATATATATATATATATATATATATATAACATATTAAATATAAATTCAAAGATTAACTTCTTCGCTAGTGCAGCAAGAAGGCCGTAAAATGAAAAATAAAAATAATGAGGATTATTTTCTTTGATTCTGGTCTGGGTGCCCTCCTGCTATCGCGATTTCTGGGCCCTTACCCTTCATCTAGGCAGGCTTACACCCAGGGTGGCTGAAGAACAGATCCGAGAAGACCAACGAGAAGCGACAAAAACCGCGAATCCTTTGTTCTTTCGTGTTCACGAATATTTACGAATATTTAACGATAAGCCGGTCTCGTACACTGAGGAAAATGTACGACCGCGTGAAAATTGCTGGTACACTGAGAAACTAAATATATTTTATACGAAATTGTAGGAAATTAATCTAATTTAAAGTTTAGTGTATAGTCCTTGCACACTTTGATCTAAATGTTACTATACAGGGTGCTGATAAAGTCTGAAATAATGGAAATATCTCGATAACGATTCACTTTCGGCCAAAATGCCCAAACCTCTAAATGGCATCGTTTTTTTTTCTGGCGCTCTTTTAGTAAATACGTATTTTCATGCTGATTTCACAAATATCGGGCTGTGTATAATTTTTTGTCTCCGATTTTAAACATTTTTACGTTTAGGGCATGTAGAAGATGTTTTGCGCCTGTCTGTCAGTCGGTCTATCTGTAGACAAATCCTTGTAACGCGCTCAGCTCAAAAACTGTTGGATCGATTTTAATAAAATTTGGTAGAAAGGTTAGTTAGTACTGCCGAGTAGATGGTCCGGTTTTAAAATTAATAATTTTTCATTCCAATTGAATTCTAAACTTATGAAAATTTTAAAGAAACAATACATTTAAGTACTACCCAAAATAGGTACTACCTGGGTCTAAATAGGAAATAAATCATAAGCAGGTACCAGTATAACTTATTTTTATACCTAAACCAGCATAATTTGTAATAAACAAGAAGGAAGAAGGCACTATAATAATAAAAATATGCATCGGGAGAAAATTTCAATAATAATATTTAATAATAGAATTGTGTTTTTTTGTTTACAACTTTCTGAATATTTCAGCTACTTTTTTTTATAAAAATTTAAATTATAGTCAGCTATAGCAAAGCCTAAGATTTTACGAAATATTAAATATAATGAATAATGACTTTTTCATTCCTACTGAATCCCAAACTTATACACATTTTAAAGAAAAACAATAAATTTAAATATTAAAATATTTAATGTAATTGCCTAAAATAGGTACTACCTGGGTCTAAATAAAATACCATTGTACCTTATTTTTATACCTAAACAACCATAATCTGTAGTGAACAAAACAAGAAGGCAGTATAATAATAAAAATATCCATTAGGGAACATCCCAATAATATTTTACAATAGAAATATCGGGCGATTCCCAACTCCGCCCGGCGCCAGGTACACGAGGACAGACAGTACCCATCTCCGCCCCGAAATATTTTCGCTCCCTTATCTAACTACCTAACTCCGCTCCTAATCCTTAATGCGAAATAAAACAAACAAATCAATTAGGAACCTTTAATGTATATAAAATTACAAATTTACACTTTGATTGTACTGGTAAGAAACAATCTTCCTTCCTCCTTAACAATTAAGTAGAATATGCATATAATAATATATAAAATTACAAATTTACACTTTGATTGTACTGGTAAGAAACAATCTTCCTTCCTCCTTAACAATTAAGTAGAATATGCATATAATAATTTTGTAATCTTCTTTAAATGCAGTAAACACAATTTATATTATTTTATTACTTTAATACTCTAATCGGATTTTCCCAAACTCGCAAAAATAAAGTAAATACGCTCGGGGCGGAATTGGGGTGCAGGATTAACATACCTGAGAGATCACTATTTTTGGAATAATTATGCGGGCGGAGTTAGGCACTGCTCGAAATATCAAACATAAGTAAATGAGCTATAATAACAATTACTTAGGAATAATTATATGCATATTGTGTTTACTAGAGACACAAGAATACTTAACTAAGTATTCTTGTGCTAGCGACCCATCATCAGTAAAGTGACCAGATCTTGTGGCTGCCAACCCTCATCCCTTTAATTTTTATTACTGTTTCAAAGTTTTAATTCCATCTATAATACCCTTTAATGCCGGATGGAATCCGGCCAACCAGGATATTTTTTGGGACGTTGTAAATGCGGGAAGGCGTGTCTGAAGACTGACCGTCCCGCAAAATCTGGGACGAATGGTCACTTTACACATCACCCAAACTTGTAATTTTTTAATTTAATAATAATAATAATAATAATAATAATAATAATAATAATAATAATAATAATAATAATAATAATAATAAAGACTATTTACTGATACATCAAAAAAGAACATTATACATGGCTGAAAGATGACAATGTGGAGTAAATAGCTAATTTTTATAGAGAACGAACCAGACTCAGGGTGGCGAAGTCTAGCCAGAAGGGCTACTCATACTCAACCCCAGAATACTGGGACTCAACTATGATTAGATTTTTAAAATAAGTTTGGGTAAAATGATGTTTAAAAAAAATTAGAACGATATGTGTTTTAAAGTAGGTTGTCTGAAAGTCTAATTAATTAACCCTAAGTTTGCATTTTTCTGTGAGGTATGATTCGTTCTATGCCCAAAACGCTACATGATTTTAAATTTTAAAAAAGACATTGGACCTAAATCCTATAGGTACCAAAAATTAGTTAAAATAAAATTTAAAACAAGCTTTATCCTGGGGTGCTAAGTCTAAACCCAGCTTTTTCATTTCCATAAAATGGAAATGTATTTTATCAATAAGTTAAGACTTAAAAACTTTAATAACACAGACAGTAGCACTGTCGACAAAAACGCGTCATCATGGGCTCCCTGACTAACATAGGCGGTCGAACTTTTGACAGTAAGCAGGCCTTGCCCCACTACTTTTTTTTTTTGGCGGGAACCCGATTATCGCTTCTCGTTGATCCGCTCTTCTCGGGAACAGATCACACTTTGACCAGAATCAAAGAGAGACCTTATATCCAAAACGTTCGGAATGGATGGGTTAGATGTAGTGGCTCGCGCCAACTAGTTCACCCAGTGTTGCTCCAAAAATGTTTGGCTGCTAACACAAAACATACTCGTAAGTATATGTCGAATTGCTTCGACAGTACAAATGCACCATTGTACGACAACAGTAGAAAATCTAAAATTTCTTGGCCTATAGGTAACATATTAAAAATGTAAATGCAAAGACTAACTTCTTCGCTAGTGCAGCAAGAAGGCCGTAAAATGAAAAATAAAAATAATGAGGATTATTTTCTTTGATTCTGGTCTGGGTGCCCTCCTGCTATCGCGATTTCTGGGCCCTTACCCTTCATCTAGGCAGGCTTACACCCAAGGTGGCTGAAGAACAGACCACACTTTGATCGAAGCAATTCGACATATATTTAGGAGTATGTTTTGTGTTAGCAGCCAAACATTTTTGGAGCAACACTGGGTGAACTAGTTGGCGCGAGCAACTACATCATACCCATCCATTCCGAACGTTTTGAATATAAGGTCTCTCTTTGATTCTGGTCAAAGTGTGGTCTGTTCTTCAGCCATCCTGTGTGTAAGCCTGCCTAGATGAAGGGTGAGGGCCCAGAAATCGCGATAGCAGGAGGGCACCCAGACCAGAATCAAAGAAAATAATGCTCATTATTTTTCATTTTACGGCCTTCTTGCTGCACTAGCGAAGAAGTTAATCTTTGCATTTACATTATATATATATATATATATATATATATATATATATATATATATATATATATATATATATATATATATATATATATATATATCCGAAATTTTTTAGTTGATTATTATTTTGAAATAACTTCATTTTGCTGTTTTACAAATTATTTTGAGGGTAAGCAACTCTAGATGTTTTTAATCCTCAGTAATCATTTGGAAAACAAATGTTTTTTAACAGTAATTAATTGATTATTTTTCTTAATTTACCAGCCATAATGAAAATAAGAAGTTAAAAAGATTGAGTCTGCTTCATTATTCTCTTCATTAAACTACAAAAGCTGAAACAATGTATGAAATGTTCTAGAAGACAGGTCCGTATCACAGACATTTCTTAATAGGTAATGGTAAAAAACTCAAAACGTAATTTAACCATAATGTGTAGTACACTGTTGAATTGAAAACAGAAAGGACTAAAATTTGACATAAAAAATCAGGACCGTATTTAAAAAAATGAAGTTGATTATCGCTGCCCAAAGACGAAACGTCGAATAAAAAAATTGATAAAGTAAGTAAGTTTATTAGTTTTGCCCTACCTTTCATATTAACGTCAGAAAAAAATTAAATTAAAAATTCGAATATTTAGTTTTTTAAAAATATCTCGAAGATAAAAAAGCATCCAAAAATTTCGGAAGATCATTTTATTAGTTCTTTAATTACGCAACTTTTTTCCATTTAACTAATTTTGTATTTCTAACTATAAGCGAGATTCCCATACTGGCCCTCCTTATCTTGGAGTCTTGGACACCGTATATATACATATATATATATATATATATATATATATATATATATATATATATATATATATATATATATATATATATATATATATATATATATATATATATAAATCCCATGTTAAATCCCATTTAAAATTCAACCTGCGTGGGGGACGGTTTATTATTTTTTTTTTAGACTTTTTTTTGCGTCATAATTATTTTTTCGGCCTCTACTTTTGATTTAGTGGGAGCACTCAAAAAAATTGGGACTTTTCCAAAATAAGGACCACCCTAATATATATATATAAAAAAGTGAGGAGAATTATTGTGGGCATGCCCACAATAATTCTCCTCACGTTTTTATGTATCGATCCGCGCTAGTTTCTAGCATTTGTTTTTATATATATATATATATATATATATATATATATATATATATATATATATATATATATATATATATATATATATATATATATATATATATATATATATATATATATATATATATATATATTATAAAAAACCGTTTTAGTTGCATGATCTTGATAATTTTATAGTTAAAAGGAACTAAGCAACCAAAACTATTTTATTAATATCTACCCATCGCTTTTATAAAAATAAATTACACTAAACTAAGTAGCATTTTAAAGAGCGCATAAATAAACTTGTTACTCTTAGGTAATTTATCATCAATCATCATACTTATATTTATTTATCAATGCATAAAAAGTTTGTGGTGAATTTTCTTACTCGTGATCATGAATTGCTAGAAAAATGTGTTAAATAAGGTATAAATAATATTACGAAATATCTATCATTATATGTGTGGCGCATTACTCTTCTATGGAACTTTTTCCTGATGACTACTTATCTCGAGCACTTTTCAAGATAACATTATGTAAATTGCATTTTAAGTACATATATATTTTTGTTTACTCCATTTGCAGTTTAGATATGTTATAACTATAATTGTCAAATTATGGTTTAAACGTTATAGATAAATAAAAAAAATCTCGGATATACTAAAGTACTGAAGCCGCGCGCAAGTCCTTTAGGTAGATCTATAACCGGTTAAAAGATGTATTTTTGTTTTATCCGATAGATTTAGTAGGTAATACATCTACAAAACCATATGTATTAACACAGGCAATACACAGGCAATATTATATTGCCTGTGGTATTAATTTATAATTATCAAATTAGACCTGATTTAACGTTGGGGCGGAGTACACGTACATATTCTAATTCTTTGTATTTTAAAGTGACAAAAAAGGAGCACCCCAACCCCAGAGTGTCAAACCGCAAAACACTATATAACTGTGTGCGGGATACAGATATGTATGTGTGTGAACAAACACTTTAATTGAATTTTGACAGAAACCGAAAGCACACTAGGAAATAAAAATGCTATTCAGTAACTACCAGTGGGGATTCGATTTTGAATTTTCGGCCAATACTTCTAAAAAATCTCCAAATTTAATTTAGATATTAAACTCATGAGAAATCTTAAACTATAACGGCCAGATAACAATAAGAGAACTAAGTTTTATACTGTGAATTTGTTTCTGAATTTTTTCGAAAATTTATAAAAAGGGCAGTTTTACTATGTACTGTCTACAATAACAGAACTAAATTTATTCTAGTAACACTTTCCCATCCCAGTTGGAAACCAAGCAAATCGTTAAAACATTATAATAACTCATAAGTTTTTAATGACGGCTTATAAGCAATGACAGGACAAAAACCAATCAAAATAATGCATAATAATTTAGTGATTTGAAATTTGGCATAGAGATGTACAATGCACAGTGATATCCAAATAAAAGTGAACAGGCCTTATAACTTTTTTATTTTTAAAGATGGGAAAAAATGTTGAATACCAAGTTTTGGGGAATTTTATGGATCATTCATACTTATATCTAATCAGCAAAACAATTGAGCATCGAATAAAAAATTATAGTATAAAACATCGATTTTCTCGCTTATTTGAAATTGGTGGTATGATTTTTATCATATTTTTGGATTCTAGGAGAAGTTGTAAATGAAATAAAAAATAAAATAAAAAATAAAATTATAAATACGATTATAAATTCACTGTGGCTAAAGTATTATTGTCAACCTTGACAGTTAAAAAGGTAGCAGGTATTTCGTTCGCAACCTGGATAGTTACGTTTAAAGTACATTTATGCCAAATAATTTTTAATTTTAAATATGTATTTCAAAAACGATTGAAAAACCGCATAGGGTATGTTATATAAAATAGGTCTAGAACTTCTACTAGAATCCAAAATATGATAAAAAGTATACCTTTAAATTTAAAATAAGCCAGGGAATATTTTATAGATACTATATTTTTATTCGATGCTCAATTGTTTTACTGATAAGATATATGAACGATCCATAAAAATCCCCAAAATTTTCATACATTTTTCCCATCTTTAAAAATAAAAAAGTTATAAGGCCTGTTCACTTTTATTTGGATATCCCTGTACAGATACACGTCTTAACAATATAATGAAATTGAAAAAAATTCAAGTGGATATACCTTATTTACCTGCAGGTAATGAAATAAAATTTCAATAAATATTTTGCACAACCTGCCTAATGATTGACAAGTCAAATTAAAGTTCTTTAAGCAGAATCAGGCATTAATTTTTATTAACTTTATAGCTCCAATATGATCCTTGATATGGCATTTGTGCGGTGCTTTAAAAGCCCCCCTATATTGTACAATGTACCTACTTGCTCTAAAAATCTGGTGGTAGTGAAACTTTAGGCATGACAAACAATCGTCACTAGGTTAGTTTGGTACAACAAAAACCTCGTACTCAAGCGCGATTTGAGTAGCGATGAACAACAACTTAAAGAAAATTGACATTTTGCACCGTTGATTCTTCAACATAATCTACATTCTTCCGATTGGCCAGGTGCCGGTCGTAATGGAAAAAATTCTGGGAAAATTTTTTATATCATGGAATGGTTCCTGAGGTTTATATCAAAAAGTCTTTAACCCCCCCCCCCTTTCCGCGAGGCCGCTGCCCAACTGAAGGGTTAAAGGGACCAACAATCAGTATTCGCAATTTTCTTTGTTTTCTATTAACATTACGTCATTAATAGTTGTACTTATTCAAAATTAAAAGTAAATTCTCTAGAAAATATGCAGAAATTCAATTTTAAACGACCTTGGGTGTCCCCTAGGCTAGTGATCTTCCCTAAAATTGAGTAAATTGTGAAATTACATTACAAACATAATGAAAAAGAAATCTTATTATAATGTACGCAATATATTACGTACTGTAAGTCCAGTTAAGACCAAGTTGAACTTCGCGCACCGAGGGTTCCGCAGTTCCGCTTTTTTCAAAATTATCCTTTTTGTATTCTATCGGAATAATATTAAAAGTAATTATTTTTCTGAGTTTTTAATGTTAATTGTTAGCAATTGCAGTATATTTTTTGCAAACTGTTTTCCTTGAAGATGATTGGCTCTGACTTCAAACTGCTGCAGAAACAAACCTATTGCCTTTCATTTTTCATATAACCAATTTTAACATAGGTACATTAAGAAATTTAAGAAAATAACCAAAACCGGATGTTTTACCTTTACCCCCGTGGAGGGAAGGACGCCGTTCTTGCCCGAAGGGGAAAACTGAGGCATTTTTGGTAATATTCCAAAGAACAATTAATTACACGCAATAAAATTTCTTCCCGGAATTTTTTCTCAATCTACTTCTTTCTTGAATCTACTACTAAAAAGGCACGAAAACACTTCGTACATCTTCGTTCGGATGCGGCACACGCTCTCCTACATAGGGCCTCTTTGAAAAACAAGACTTTTTTCCGCTTTGTTATATTAATTTTAATTTAATAACATACAAATTTGAGGCCGAGTAATCGGCCTTTTTAGCCGGCTAGTCGCCGACTACGAGAATGGCCGACTAGTCGGTTACCCCGACAAATCAGTACATCTCTAATAATAATCATCATTTTTTTATAGTCTTTTATAAATCAAAATCATAAATATAATTGGTTGATGTCCTGGTTGATGTTTTTCCACCGATGACGTACACATATAATAGGCGACATCTTGTCTCTCTAAAAATCGGCAGCCTGTTCACGTACTTTTCGCTGGCTATAGAACGTGTAAAGTACAATGTGTAAGTCATTGGTAAAGTACCGTAAACTTTGGTACGATTGTAAAAACTTTGGTACGATTTTTTAGGTATTCTTTTTTAATAAAACTTGCAATTATAACAATTTTTACTTTTAAATCAGTAATTAAAGTGCCGAGACTTACTAATACAATCTATGCTAAGAAATATTTTGTATATTGTGCGAGCCGAGATACTGGGCTTTAAATGTGTCCCAAAGTTACTTCAGGATTTGGGGTAACATTGGTGCGCCGTCTTTTTATACGAATATTTTAATCGTAGAGGTATGTGTCCTAAAGTTGAGCATTGCATTTAATTCCCAATTAAATTAGCAACTTAAAAATACATAGTTTGCTATGGTTTAAATGTGGGAGTGGGCAGCAATAAGAGAAAACTCATTACAAAATTTATAAAATATATTTTAACCTCTTATTTTTAATATAATTGACTCTTAGTAAAGAATAATTTTAACTCATAAACAGTTAGGAAATAACAAACGTACAAAAGCACAAATGCGTATAAACAGCTTAATTTAAAAAAAAATAACATACAGTCTCAGAATACTCATTTTATTCAAGATTGTTTATTTCAGGAACATCGAAACTGCCTCGGTGACCTCAGCGTCCAGGTTCGTTAATTGCCATTACTATTTCTTTATCGTAATAAAATATTTCGTCTTTGCGAGATGGCAATTTGCATTGTTTTCCAAAAGGCGTCATAACATTTACAATTGCTCCATTAATTATCAAGAACTTTTGTTATTTGTCCAGGATAATATTTTTTATTGTATACAACCAAAACGTAATGTCCAACACTTTTGCTTTTCTCAGTATATATGGGTCGTTTGTCACTTTCTAAGTCTACACTGGAATCATCTGAAACTTCTGAAAGTTCAGGGTTAAAAGGGCTCTCATCACTTTCCGCATGCTTTACGCTGTCAATACTATTATCTGTACTATATGAAGCATTCCTTGGCCTTTTGGTCATTTGGCTTTGCTTCTTAATTGCAGATAAACTGAATTCCGAATTTTTGAGGGGCTCTTCTTGGACGCTTGTATTTTGGATTCCAGATGTGGAGGGCTGAGAATAGTCGACAAGCTCAGCGGAGACCGGATTCTGTACATCGGACACTGTTATCCCTCTACCGGGAAGTACTTCAAGTTTCTTTTTTCAACGAATGCGTTTTTTTTTGTGTAAGGGGGCCAAGAAAGCTTTCTCCAACGGCTTTTTTTTATTATAGGATCATCAGCAACAACATTACCACACATTCTATTTAAAGCGACTTCTCTATTCAATGGGTAAATTTCGCATTTCCTAAAGCCTGATTTAAGGTTTTCAGCACTATGCTCTTCCAATTTTGTTAGAAGGATTTTTAAAGGAAATGTAGCCTTTGGTATGCCACTGAAATGACTTCGTTCGGTCGTGTTTTTCCAAGTCATTCAGGATTTGTCGCCAGTATCCTTTCATAGGACGAAAATAGGCTACATCCAAAGGTTGGACGAGATGTGTAGTATTAGAAGGCAGTGCAATAAATCGTATATTATTTAATTCGCACTGTCTTATTACCTCCATATTTAGGTGAGAGCTAAGGTGGTCTCCAATCAAAATTTTACAACCCTCCTATCATTTTAGCAAAGGAAGCATTAATTGGTGAACCAATCCTCAAAGACTTGAAAGTCAAACCATCCACTGCTGGTACGGTTATATCGGGCATTTAAAGGACCATTTTCTGTCCACGTTGACCAGAGCTTTTGAGCTTTGTAATTGTAATTGATATATACTGGAGTAAGCTTTCCCTCAGCATAGCATAAGGGATATACATGCTTTTGAAGAATTGCGAATCTTTTCTGGTTACTTGGTCCCCTTCCTTGAAATATCTGTTGATCGTCCTGGGCCATCGACGAGATTTGTCTCGTCGTAATTATAAATATTAGCAGGAAAAACTCCTTCGAGCTCAGTTTGTAGATTGTCAAAGTACTGATTGATGGTTTCTTCATCTGTCCCTGCGTGGGAAATGTTTTGAGAAAATCTTTGACTCAGGTCTGGCCTGCGTCGTAAAAATAAATTTACCCAATCAGGACCTGGATAATTATTTTTAAAGCAAGTAACTCTTCTTTCTTGCTTGTCTAAGTAAGACGATAATTTTCACGTCTGACGTCATGATGAGGACGAATGGCTGCTTTTTAAATTGTAATAAATAATACCGCAAATTTGTAGCTAAATTATCCTAGTAATTTTCTTATAAATAGTTTTTTTTTGGGTTTGTAACTAATGACTTACTTAAACGATTTATGCAATAAAAAAAATATGTGCATATTCCTTATTAAATATGTATGTGTAAGTTCGTTAACTTACTTAGGGTAAACAAAAACTTTTCGCAAAGATTTTTGACTTCTATCGACGTATTGTAATCTAAATCATAAATATAGAAATTAGTTTCAAAATATGTAATCTCAGTATAACCCTGTCACAATTAAAAATAATATAGTTTTCGTAATAAAATTGCAATGATTAATTAATTGTAGTGCAATATTTTAATTACAATTAGCAACATTAGTCCTATTTATAACTATGTTTACATGGAGTTTTCTTTGTAATTTAAAAAATTTCTGTACTACGCAAAGCGAGTTAACAATAGCTATGTGGATTAAAATACACACACTAAAGATAAAAAGTAAAAAATCAACATAATAAAGTTAATCCTGGAATATGTTTTTTATTATTTAAGACTATTGCCCTTCATTCTAATTATAAATTAATGTTTGCAAACAATAAGTACAATAAGATCATTAACAGTAAATTCTTAACTGCGCTGTTAGATAAAAATGACCTTTACGAACAAGGGAAAGTCTGTATGAGTATAGATAGGGTAAGTCAAGCAGAGATGACCCTAGTTTATCCTTAAACTTATTTAAACGAAGTGACAATGAAAGTAAGGAAATGGATCACAAATTAACTTTGTTTATTCGTTTATACAGGGTGTTTTAAAAAACGTGTGCCATCACTCGTGGAGAGGTTCCTCGTCCAGTAATAAGATGAATAATTCCTATACACATATGTCCGCTTTTGCTTCGCTTCTGAGATACAGGGTGTTAAAGCTTTCTTTTATTATTTCGGTTATTTCAAAATATATCAGTGAAAGTAAAAAATATGAAGGAAAAACTTTTATTATATATTTAACTGTCTACATAAGAGTACTAGCAAAAAGTTAAAAAGTCAATTTTTTGTACAAAATTATTTCAGTACCAGCCCATACGCACACTCTACCTGTTTACACTTTTCTAATGCTTAAATGTGTACTATTTTAAGGGCTTTTCCCAACCCAAATTTTATTTAAATTGCTGAAGTCGTTTTGGAGATATTTTGGAAAAAAAACGAAAAAATAAAATGACTAACAGTCTGGCTCAGAAATGAGGCAATAGTGGGACCAAGTATTGACACGTGTTCTTTGAAACACTTTGTATATGTATTAGCAAAAATTAAATATTTTACAAAAGAAACACACTTAAACAACACATTCAAAAAACTTTCAACTGGCCAGTGAGAATTAATTTCTTTGAATTTTATTGTTAGTAGAAATCACTCCCATTAATACAACACAAATAATACTTGAACAAAAAAAGTTTTTTGGGAACTACCGGTATGACGACTAGTGACCTAAATGATTTGAAACAAAAAGAAAACGCACAAGTATTTTCTTAACTGACTTTTCTATAAAAACGTGTTTTTTACCTGCGCATTATCATTTAGTAATATATTATTTTCTAAAACTGGTTGATCGAAATATTGTTCGATGTCAGTAGATGGAGGAGAATTGTCGTTTAGAAACTGTTCTATTTTATTTTTATATTTTATTTTCCCCATGTCTTAGGTTATTAGTTTTCCATTGTCCTCATTTTTGTTTCTGTTGTTTTCGTGACTCATGCTTTTAATTAATTCTTTTTGGTTTTCAATTCTATATCTTTCTCTGTCTTTCCTTCTATTTTCTTCTAGTTGTGCTGGTGTCACTTTGGTCCTACGCTAGCGCACACTATTGTTTATTTATTCTCTCTCTGTCGTGTTAAAGACTGACCCGTATTTTTACTAGCTATTTTTACTTTCTTATCAAATGTATTGTTTTTAGGTAAATCCTTTGCCTTGCACTTTGTTCTTCTGTCCACCTATATTTAAATAACTATTTTCTTTCGTCGCCCTTTCTTTATGTTCTTTTGTATTTTGTTGTTTAACAAGATTTTTTAAACGGAATTTTCTTTATTACCCTTTTATTATTTCAATGTAGGTACTTTCTTCACATTTATTTTGTTCTAATAGAAACTCAGTAATAGATTTAAAAGGTCTGATTTTGGTTTTGTAAAACGTGGTTTGTTCTTTAGACACCCTGAATATCGGCCTGCCTGTAAGGGTCCAGAAATCGCGATAGCCGAAAGACAACTGGACTAGAACCAATATAAAATTAGTCCTTGTCTCTTGACTTTCTCTTGACGTACTTTTATTGCACTAGCGAACTTTCTTGCATTTTTTCTATGCGTACTAACAATTCGTACAGAAACAAGAAAAGGAATCGTAATTTGTTAGCGTACTGTTTCGTGCAAATACAATTTTCGTAAATTTCGCTTTACATTCGTATCAACACAACATGGATGGTTTGTAAACAATTGAAATTAAGTTAGACATGGGCGTCGATTTTTATGTACATACATATGTTGTCAGCGCCTTCATCTATTGGTGATTGATTTTGATTGATGTCCACAAATACACCACAGATGTTTTGTAAAAATTTGAGATGAAATTTTTCATTTTTCATTGAAATTTTAGGATTTTTATTAGATAGGATTGTTAAGTACGTTGTCATCGCCATGCTCTATTGGTGATTGATTTTTATTTGTATCTACAGACCCAACATAGATGCTTTGTGTCAATTCTTACGTTCTCAGTGCCTTGATCTATTGGTGATTGATTCTGGTTTGTGTCTACAAATAGATGCATTCTAAAAACCTGTGATGAAATTGGACGTGGGCGTCGATTTCTATGTACACGGTGTCAACGGTGGTTGATTTTGGTTTGTATCTACAAACATGCATAAATGGCCAAACTGCTTTATTTTAAGCAAACGGTCTCATTAAACCAAATAATTGTGTAGAATAATTGTGCTTAACGACTTACTTAGTGTCTACAGATCCCTTAATTACAATTATTGTACAGTAAAAACAATGTGCATTACAAGAATAACTGATCATCTGTCGGCCGATTAGGACAATAACAAAATAAATTATTTTGATAAACCGTTAAAGCTACTTATGTTATTTGATAACCTTAGTTTCTTGCTTATTGCATCAAAGTGATAGTGATAAGTACATAATATATGTTTTGTAATTTTATAAATATATTTGTTGAATTAAATTGAATCGCTGATTAACTGGTTATTTTTAGTACAAAATAAAAAACAATTTCATTGTTTGAAATCAGGGGCGAACTAACATCATTGATCTTAGACCATACCATAGACATTTGACATGCATTGATTGCTGACAGCTTATTACCTGTATCGCCCTTAAATGGCCAATTCATGGACGAAAAAGTACACTTGGACGCATTTGGACCCAGGCAGATCAAAGTTGGTGAGGTGAAGGCATGGAAATTCAGGATTTCTCTTAGATGTTGGCGGGTGGCAAAAACTTTTTAGTGTTTTATTAAAACACGTTGACCCCCATGTGTACCATACGGGTACACAGCAATGTTTTACCAGGGACCGCGTGTACCAATTTGGACACAGTAGAGAGTCATGTTCTAATCGCAGTGGCTCGTGTAGGCTCACAGTTAGTATGCTTTCTTATGGTGCATTGGATTCGTCCGGTCTGTGGTAAATAAAAATCTAGCTTGGTCCGTTAAAAATGATCTTGTCAAAGATTTTAGGTTAGATTTTCAGTTGAGTTTTTTCACAATAACTAAGAGCTACTCAGTGTAACGTAAATTCGTTGCGTTACGCTGAATAGGTCTTAGTTATTGTAAAAAGAGTGCGTATTTACTAGAAAAATGTCACAAAAAGGGTTAACAGCTTCGCAAAATTCCCGAAGACACTGGCTTTAGTGAACCCGAAAGTACCTTTTATGATTCGGACGCGGATCCAGCTTTTAAATAAATGACACAAACTCAGACAGTAGCAGTTTCGAAGTTCAAAGGCCAAAGAAGAAGGCTAAGAATGCTAAGATATCAACTGAATGTGACACAATATGGTACACATGGTCCAAATTAAAGCATATTTTAAAAAATCTATTAAACAGACCGTGTGTACCATATATTGACACACGTTTTTTTTACAGAAAAAACTACCAACGTCACTTAATTTAGCTTAGAAATAAACACTTCTATTGTCTTAATTCGAAATTGTAAAAAAAGTGATTTGGTCTGTGGAAAAACCTGTATGATAATAGCCCGGGGCTTAACGTGTTAATGAAAAGGGCAATTACATGGGGTAATATTATTTTGTGTATTATGGGAAATGAAAATGAACACTTCTTAATACATAAAATATTGAAGCGTATGTTCGATGTATATTTATTAACAAAATTTTGAAGGAGGGTCTTGTCTATCACCAGCCGAGCATCCTGCATCGTACTTTGTTTGCAGAATCGGCTCGGTAAAATTTCCACATTCGTTAATATTGTTTACTGGTCTATATGGGACAAACCCAGTGACGTTAACATGTAGGGAAATTCCCTATTCGTAGGAAAAATTCGTCGAAGAATGGTCTGGTAGGGAAATTTTGCAAATTTTAACAATTACAGTTTGTCGGAAAAATTTTAATTTTTGTTTGAAATATCTAATACAATAATTGATACAGTCGAACATTTCTATAAATAAACAACTCCAATGCTCATAATCATGTTGCAAAAGGCAACATTAGTTCTTTTTATTGTATTAGCTGAGCTAAGTTAGTCAGAGAAAGTATGATAAATGTAAAGAAGCAACACAAACGAACAGACCTCAAGTTACATTACTAGTTGCCAGTTGCCCTAGCTGAGTTGAAATAGTCAGAGCTTCATCGCTTTTGGTCATATCAAATTTATTACGCTCTCTCTCCGACTAACTCAGCTCAGCTAAAACACGTGGCAAAGGCAAATAAAACACAACTACTGCTAAATTGAATTTTTTTAGTAGAATTGGCAGCAATGTGTACTATATTTGTAATAAATTCGCGACTCAAATTAAGACAAACAGCGTTGTCGCAGCTGCAAACGGCTGGTTTTTAGTGGGCAAAAAGGGCTCACTAGACTACAAAATTGATAAAGATGCCAAATAATACCATGATATAAGGACGAAACTAAAATGTTGCCCACTATGGTACTTACCAAATAGGCCGATGAGGACGTAAGTTTCTTAGTTTCAATCCCCAATAGAAACGATAGGTGGTCTGGAAATTCAAAAATTCAGCGGTGATTTTAATTACTATGAAGTACCTATCAAGTCACCGTAGGGAAATGTAGGAAAACTTGAGAGTTCACACCACAGTAGGTACGAAAATTATCAAAGGTCACTGGCCAAACCTTAGATTCTCAAAGGGCCAAACCCAGTGGGGAGCATTTCCATTTCACCGGGTTCGCAAGTAATCCACCAATGTCGAACAAAGAAGTAAAAAAAGAAAACAATATCTAAAGTCCCTTAAAGCTGCTCTTGAAGCGCAATGCCTCTATGTTGTGACCTGTTGTAACCTGCTGTGACCTGCTGTGACCTACTGTGCCCTATGCAAAATGAATAATTTTTGCCACTATATGACGGTCCCAGCCGTAGGTACTGATTATTATTTTAAAGAGTTGTGTTTTTCTTCCATCGGATGTAATCAACAAATAATAAGCTTCAGGACAGAAAATATCGACTTTCATAGCATAACATTTACAATTCTAGATTCATTTATATTAACTCTATTTTACAAGCTTTTATTTATTTAACTTCACCTATTAGTTTGCTTATATGTATATATGTACGTATGTATGTATATGTGTACAGTGGCGCACCCAGGGGAGATGCTGGGGGGCTGCAGCCCCCCCAAACGAACATCACAGACAAACAAAAATTAAAAAAGTGCACTTATAATTGCAGAAATCGACCGAATTGCATTATTCAGCCCCCCCCCCCCCCAAGACACATCAGCCTCCCTAAGACAAAATCCTGGGTGCGCCCATGTGTATGTATGTCTGTTTAGATTAAATATTGCAATCAAAATTTCGACTAGTTATAATTAAGCTAGAGCTTTGAAATTTTGCACCCGTGTATAAGTCCGGTGACAATCCAATATAGTACATTTAATATTGTTCTAAATCCAATATGGCGGACGCCTCAGGATGGCGGATTACCTTTTTCTTTACAATCCCCTTGATATGGGTATCAAATGAAAGGACTTGACGAGTAGAAGACAATAAGCTACGTCTATATGATATATTTTCTCGAAAACAGAAATTTTTCGGTAATACAGTACTATTCGAAAACTAGGGCGGTTTAAAAATTTATTTTTCGGAAATCAACTTTTCGACTTTTGTTGACCACTTTTCGAAACTACATTTTTTCAAACATTGTTTCGAAAAAGGCTTTGAATATTCATATTTAAAAAAAAAACACTTTTGTGAAAGTAATTTACTATAGAGTAACATAGCAGATACAAGGAAACGTAAACCTAACCGAACACAAAGGTTAGTTCAGGATCTTTCTATCATATTTTCATTGAGATTTTCTAATTTAAATTAGAAAAACTGTCGTCAAAAAAATATATTTTAGTAGATTTTTGTAGATCCATTTCTGAAAAAGAATCTTTCATTCAACAGTTGGTCATCTTAGCTTACACGCGACAGGACAAATTGTTTGATTAAATGAAAGTGTAAATATTGTTGCATTTTTTTTATTTATGCCTTCTGATCATGTGGGGGGATACATACGAGTACATATTATGTAAGTACAATTTTTCTAAAACCAATTTAAAAACAAATTTTTAAAGCACTTTTCAAAAATACATTTTTTCAGAGAATATCTTTTTAGAAATTAAATTTTCTCGGATATGCATTATTATTTTCAAGCAACGACTTTTTGAAAAAGTAATTTACCTACCAAACCTAAGGAAACCAAACCCAAACAAATCCAAAAAATATTCGTTTGTTGCGGATATTTTTTCGTCTTTTTTTTCATTAACGTTTTCCAAGCTACTAACGTTCATAATTTAATTTTCTAAATGCTTCTAAATTCACTATTGAAATTCTTTTTGTACAAGGCTTTGTGGCTGCGCCCCCTGCGTCCCCCCTAAATCCGCGCTTACCTACAATGACCACATACTCTCTAATAAAAATCATTGTGCCCCACCCGCCCCTGAAGACACGGCACGCCACAGGCGACAGCGCACATAGTTTAAGTTTTACTCTATATAGGGAGAGCACCTTAATGATTTATTTTTAGTTGACTTTTGATTTAAATACAAAAACGACACGTTTTGCTTATTATATCTAGGGCTTGTAAAGTTCGTTCCAAGCTTTTTCGTTGACCTATTGCCTGCAATAAACTATTATCGACACCACTCTCGAGTTTAACGACTTTAGCTCGAAACCGGCTGCACAGTGGGTCAAATATATGCAGCGTGAGCGCCTCAAAACAAAAACTATTTTTGTTTTAAGTCAAAAACTACACAAATGCAGTACTTTATATATTATAATTAGGGCTTTTACTCTCGATTTTAACAAGGGCAGGACACTTTTGGCCGTCCACCTACAGGGTGGACAGCTAAAAATGATTAAATTTTACTTTAACTTCCGTATTATTTGTCTTTGGGTTAGGTTAGGATCAAAAGATAAACGATGTCGTCGAAAGTCGAAAGAGTGTCTAAAATGTCAGTGGGCCGTACATGTAGCCTGAACATTCTGGCGGGACGACATTTTTTCGATGCGTATTCAGTGATGAGTCGTGCGATAAACAGAAGGGAAGGGACCAATTTGGGAAAGGCCTACACCCAGCAGTGGATCGAAATGGGCTCGCAGTGATCGTTATTATTTGTCTTGAAAAAATGTTAGTTATTACCTACTTTACCAAGATACCTAGTTAAATTTCTGGTTGGCGATGTACGGTATGCTGTCGTGGATCAGACAGAGACAGAGATATTTTTAAAATATTTGTTTTTCTTTTTTCACTCACATATCTCATCTCATCAGCTGAGTGTTCTGCAATGCACATGCCCGTAGGACAGCGAATGTGTTTAAAGGATCTGCTTCGCAAATTTGCCACAATCGGTAACACAGTAACGCTGTTTGTTGCCCCATAGATATACATGTACATACATATGTCGGTGGTCACTCGGAAAGGAACATTTCAGAAAAATTACTTATTATATATCTGATAAAGTTTTTTCGGCGCACTTTTTATTTTCTCTAAAAACTTTTTTTCGCAAATTACAAAATGTTTTTTTCTTTACCAAAACATTTCCAGGGGGCTCACTATTAAAACCCCTAAATTTGGTATGGGTCGTGTAAGTAGGAACAGAGATAGAGATATACAACTTTAAAATTTCATAAGCCGCCACTGCTGTGATGTTACCATACGTAGAGTAGTTACGCCTTCTATCGGATCTGATGTACAGGGAAAGCACAAGCTATCTCTTAAAAAACACGGTACAGATAATTTTGGCGTTTTCTCTCAGATGTCTTTAAATCTCTATTTCGCCAAGACCGTTCCGTACGTTACAGATTTTTTTGACTGATATTTGTGACTTTACTTAGAAATCTTTGCTGTTGTCTTTCTTAATAATTGCCTGATTCACGTATTGATTACCTACTTAAAATTGGAGACATGTTTTTATATTTTTGTTTTTGAATTATATCTATTATTGGCATACAGCCATTTTAGTTTAGTGTGATCCTGATAACAGTGTTAACACATGATAGTCAGTAATGACCTTTAGATTATTATTTACATTCTTCGAATTCTAAAAATAATTATGCTGGTGCATGTGAGAGTGAATAATACACTTAACATTGTTCTTCTCATCATGTATTTCGATGAATCACGCCGCCGCCGCGTTATCCGTTTTTTAAACCCGCTTTGCTTAACCTTGCGGGGACTTTTCTTTTTCTGGTAAAAAACTGAAATATAAACACATTATTTCGTTACAAGACAAAACAAAATACAAAATAATTAACATAGCATCCTGCACTGCGTGGGAAAATTGTTATTAATTTCTTCTCTGACAATAAGTGCAAAATGCAAAACTGTCTGACATATTAACGCAAAAGCTAAACCATTGGTCTTAGAAGCACCAAATTTGAAATATACATTTCTCATACGGTTTAGACACCCACTAAAAAGGAATTTTTTTAACATTCCACCCCTAAGTGGGCGAACAAGGGTAAAATAAACGTAGTACACTGATTACTACTCTCAAAGGCGCATCTTTGGCCGACATGTCGTAAAGTTGACACGCTCTGTTTTTTTTTGTTTAGCAAAACTTTGCTATGTTGAGGCTTGTAGTCTTACAGTGGACAATAAGAGTATTCGTACACTTAATGATTTATCCAGATAAATAAGCTCAGTTTACCGTAAACAACTTATTTTAAGTGTTCATCTTTATCTGTTTATTTTTTTATTTTAAAGTATTTTATTGTAGAAAGTCATGTCATAAATAATAGGGTTTGAAATGAGTTTTTTTATTATTGGTTTATAAAAACAGAAAAATATTCATAGGCAAAAGTATTCTTACACCTACAATTTTATAACAAATTTAACAACAAATTAAAATTAGTTTTGGACTTGGACTACTTACTCTTGGCCATATTACTTCCTGTAGTCGGCGTTGCATGGATTCTACCAAGTTAGTTGTATAATTTGGATCAATGCCTTGCCATTCTTCTTTATTTCATGCATGTTTTCTTATATCACAGATTTTTTATTGAATTAATCTCTTGTGACTGTAAGGGTGCTGATACTTTTGGGGACGTTATAGTATAGAGTTAGGGGAAATTGGTATAATACGGCATTCCAGGATAAAATGGCACACTACCTGTATATTAAATTACGAGCGTTTTTAAAATCCTACCATGCGATTTTAGACACTGGTGGGGAGCATATGGCAACTGGAGATTAAGACAAATTTGATGTAATAAGATGTCAGTTGATAGTCGATATTTAACTGTGACAGGTGATAGTTTGTTTCCGTTTGTTTTAAAAAATTTTGCAGCTTAAAAGAACTTGTCTGGAAATCAAAACCGACAACTTATTGAACAATAATTATTTATAACTTAATAGTGTAAATAGGATAGTAAAGTAGGTTTTTGTATTATAGTTATTGTTTAAAAGCGGTTTTATAAATATTTAATAAGAGAAAAAATTAATTTTGCCGTTCTGGATAAAATGGCACATGGGCGATGTTTAAAATGGCATTGGGCCATTCTATCCAAGTTATCTTTTTATTGTAAGCAAGCAAAACTCACAGATCAGTTCCCAAAATCGGATAACGAAAACGGAGATCCATTTGATCACCATGATGATGAAGATGAAGCAGCTTCTATGTATTGTCACGAACTTTTTTCAATATCTAAGCCTAAGAACATTTGGATAGTAGCTAAAAATGGAGCCACTCGGAGTGTGGAGGACTTTCTCCAAAAGCAAAAATGTTTATTGGTGAATTGGATAAAATGACACATTTGCACTTGTGCAAGAAGAACGTATATTTTAAGTTTCTTATTCCTATTACGCAGTATTTCATATATTGTTACAAGGAATGTTATGTTTTCTTTTCAGTATTCTACCTGCATATTCAGAAAATGTATTTTTAGGTTTGCAAAAAGTATGCCATATTATACCAATTTCCCCTATGGAGTAGCTATTCTTTAACAATGTTCGCAAAATGTTCTGGATAGTTGTCTTGGTATCTTGGTAAAACGAATAATTTAATAAATCCCTAAGATTTCTGCATTTTGATTAAATTTTCTTTTAAAATACTGAGACACATTTTATCCATAAATCTAGAAACTATTACTAAATTTTTAAGTCTAAAATAGAACTCCATATCATGATGAATCCTCCTCCAACTTTGCAAAGGGTTAGATATTTCGTTTGCATATTGCTTCGCATCGTTTGTTACTTAACTTTTTTTTGACTTTTCTATTTTTTGTTTCTTATATTTTTCGTTTTTTGACATCTGCGCAGTAGACTCAAATGCGTACCACGCGCAAACCGAGCATGCTAGACATGCGCACGGAATTTCAGGGGATGTGCTTTGGTGTCTACATTCGAACCCATCCATTTCTGAGAATATATCTCCAATTGTAAAGCTACAAATACCTATTTCACTTTTTTCTCAACTTTTTTTCGACTTTTTTACTTTTTGTTTCTTATATTTTTTGTTTTTTGACATCCGCGCACTAAACCAAAATGCGTACCACGCGCAAACCAAGCATTCTAGACATACGCACGGAATTTCAGGGGATGTAGTTTGGTGTCTATATTTGAACCATATCCACTTTTAAGAATATATTTCCGAGAGACCGGATTCCAATATTACATGACGCAAAAATCGGGGTCGGACTCAGGTAACTGATGGAAAAGGTAAGTGAAACCAAATTAATATGATATTTTGTCAACAAGTCATAGGTGACAATCTGTTTAATAAATATACTTGGTGCAAATAAAAAGTTAACCTTTAAATCTAATAGATACAAAAATGTGAATTATATAAAAGTTACACACTTTTTTAGTCCTACCTCTCAGAATTCTTAGGGCATCGAAAAAATGAAACATTATTACGATCAGTAATATTATACCTATCAACACTACAATACCAAGGATGAGACGCCATTAAAAAAAACTTAATTTTATTTGGCGCACTCGGTAGGTACTTCCCTTTTAGCGACACGAATTTCACGTGAACAAACTACTCTGTATAACCCGTGCCTGGTTTTGCCAGGAATCGAGAGCTACGGGCTTAGATGAGAGGCGAGCAACGGCAGAGGAGGGATTTATAGCGCGATAAGCAGGTATTTAGAATATCTTTCGACGATGCCATAGGTATTGATAATAATTTTGCGTTCTGTGAGAAATTCACAATATTGTATGTGGTACGGAACCCTCTATGCGCCAGTCCACCGTTTTTTTAGTTTACACAATCACGGCAACGCTCATGAATTAAATTATTTTTGTCAAATACCGTATATGTACGTACGTTTAATATTTGGCTTTGACGCCTCTGGTAACAGATCCAACTGGCTAAGCTTACTAATCAATATTCTCTGCTATTATGTACATTTTAATGGTAAAAAAATCTTATTCCAAACCTTATTTTTTCTGATTTTCTACAACAAAATATTTTAAACTAGAAAAAATTAAGAGATAAAAAATTAAAAAAATTAATAAAAGTCGTTTATGGTAAGTTAGGTTTGCTTAGACAAATTAGAAGTGTACCTTTGGTATCCACTGTACATATTCGTCTATATAATATGTAAGTATTTACATTAATAGTTATACTTTTGAAAATGCCTTTAGGTTTGCGCCAGAACTAACAAAATGGGGTTTAGTCTGGACGTGGACCTCTTCTTACCAAACCAAAAACCCTAAAAAGATGAAGCATTGTAATATTTCGCGCTGTTTATAAGCAGTATAATAGAACTTTCAGGCAATTAAAATTACAGGTAGGTGTTAAAAAAAACCTGCCTTGGAAATAATAAAAGTTAAAAATATACGTTAAGTAGGCGTTTCTCTTAACTACGTATTGTTTGAACACGATAATATTAAATGAAAACTCCTACGCTAATTAATTATTGCATACCCTATTGCTTTTTCGTGGAAAATGGATTTTTTGTTTATACCTTAATTTTGTGGGATACAATAGGTACATATATAAATATATGCAGATAAGAAATTGTTTAAAATATGTAAATATTTAGGTATCAGTAAGTGCGCTTTGTTTAAATATTCAATTAAGTATTAATGACGGACTATTTTTTATCATTGGACAACATTAAAAAAAATACACTTTCATTTGATATTAACTTTTCTGATTTTAAAAGTTTAATATACACAGCAACAAATTATATTTATTTAACGACAATATTTTATTAATTTGCAAAATTAAAAGTACAGTTATAACAGGTAAATGATTGTCCCTGTTTTTTCTTCAACTAATGAGTTGTTCGTTTAAAGATGAACTGGTGGGGAAGGAGTTGGGTAGTTTTCTTCATTTTCTCTCGGGTTTTAAATCAATTTCATGTCGTGTTCTGGATCCATTTGAATTGGTTCAATGGAGTTGACGTTGGAATGGCCTGGTATTTTGATTTTGAAAGGTGTTGCCCTCCAACACCTTGAATTTCTTCATATTCAAACTAATTTTTTCTGCGGAGAGTTTTGTCCATTTTGACAAGGTATTTATTCCTAGGAGCATATTTTTATACCACAGTCCTTTTTGCCATTTAGGATGTACTGTTAAAAACAGCCTATCTGTGGTTATGTGCGAGTTGGTTTCCGGTTTCCCTTTTTGCTATTAGTTTTAGAAACAATCTTACATGATAGAGCTTTTCATTACCTTTTTTCTAACAAGCCACTTACTACTTGAAAGTGATTTCGCGCCGCCTGCTTGGGCTGTTTTGGAAAGAAATTGGATTGTACTCGATTCTTCCAGTAAATTTTCCTTTGAGATTTACCTCCTTTACAAAACAATAAATTTTGCAGTTTGTCGCCTCATTACCTCGCCAAGCGATTTCAAAGGATCATAGGTAAAAACCTTTTTTTGTAAACCATCCGGGATTTATTCATTATTTCAAGTGGTTAACGCTGTTGAACAAACTTTCCTTTTTTCTTGGCAACCCTGGGGCAATTTTTGTTTCATATCTCTTGCTAAACGAGCAGTTTTAAAGTACATATCAGAAAAAGGATCAAATTTGATTTCAAATTCCTTTAAATACTTCTCCTGAACCCTTAGGGCCGTTCCTTATAGTTTTCATTATTCTGTTTTTTCATGGTAAAAACCTGATCTTCTAAAATTGCCGCAATTTGCTCGGCAGTTGTAGATTGTTCCAGTTTATAACACCGTTCAGTGAGAAATTGCGAAAACTGTTCCCAAATTGAACTTTTTCTCCTCATAATATTAATCGGAATATTAATTGTCTTTAAAATTCTGTTTGGGTAAGTATGTTATTTCCTAAAATTTCATTTGTTCAAAAAATATTTTAACAAATTATTCTTTATACTGTAGGCTTCCTAAGTTCCTATATCTTCCATTAATTATAAACTATATGCAAGAACTAATGAGGGGGAGGGTCAATTACCCCATCCCTCTTTTTACCGTTGAAAGAAGGTCAGCAATTTATCTCGGGAAGCATTAGCAAAACGTCCAATATCTTTTTATTTATTGAGGAAGTGCCTGTCAACAAGTTAGGTAATTTTTTGTGAAATATTTTCTACGTGAAACTTTTTTAAAAAGTGGCAGTGACAGCCCTTTGTCTGGCAGACGTCAGACGTTGTCTGGTAAGCTTTCGATTCCTTCATATCTTGATGGTATGACAGAAGTAACGGGGGGTCACCACTGGATTCATATAAGGACTAAATGCAAAATGCCAGCTTTGTTCTCACTGACCAGTTTTTTTTATTAAATTTTTACACTAGCCAGTGGAGACAATATTCTCAACTTGAGATTTGCGTTTATGTGAAACAAGCTTTACCTTTAAATTAAAATTGATATATCTACTAGAGCTGAGAGATTCTTTATACTGATATATTAAATTTAAGTAAGGTACTTATTAGATATGCAAAATAATCACTTAGTTTTTTAAATAAACTCAATTGTTTCTGCATACAAATTATTTTAAAAACAAAGCAGATTAAATTAAGACTCAAAATTTCCAATGCGTATATTTCTGTATATTTATATTTTCCTTATTGTGGTAGACGACAGCAATAAGTTCTTTCGCTTGTATGCCAAAGAATTAAATATGTATTTATTTTATTGTTAAACAATAAAATATGTTAAATATTAGGTTTTTTAGAAAATTTAGTTTTGTTCTTGAAATACTGAATTTGGAGTAAATTCAGTATGTTCACACTGTACTCTGTATAATATCCAGAGGTACCTACTATAGGGTACAAAAAAATATAAAAAAAATTTTGACATATCACGTCATCGTTTAATATTTTTAAGTCCATTCTGTTATTTTAAGTGTTCTGGGAATTGTTTTTATTCCTTTAATCTTAGATATTCATTTTTATAATCTTTAGACATATAGGAAGGGGAGAATTGAATACCACAAAAAAACAATTGACAACATTTAATCTAATCTTGGATTCTCGGAACGCACGTAAGTCCTAATTCAGATATAAGATTATATTTCTGGCGCCGCGCCGTTGTTTTTTTTCAGTATATCTCTGGAACAGATAAGGAACGTTTCAATCTTAAATTATATATTTTTAACAAATCTGCATAACGCAAATACCAAAAGCACAGCGATCATACGTTATGTGCTAAAAGGAAATACAAGTTTGCGGTAGGGAGATGCTGCATCAACATTGTTTTATAAACATAATATGCCAGTTAGCGATCTATAAAAAATATCGATATTTTTTGCTAAATATATCGATTTTTTAATACTTTCTCTGCGACATAATATGGCATATATGTATATAATACAGTGCGGCTCATTATCCCCCCCCCCCCCCCCTGTTAATTTTTGAACTGTTACATTTAGAAAATTGAAAGTTTGCATACGGTAATTAGTACAAAAATACCATGTTTTGGTGCACAAGTGACTCTCGGAAAGATCAAGATGGCTGCTAGACGCCATCTTGAAAAAATTAATGGATAGAGGGGTCTTGCCATATACACCATTCTCATTGAGTACTTTATGATCGTCGAATATTACGTCATTATTCGCCCTGAGAACAAAATGGCCGCTTGTTTATATTTTAAAAACAAAATGTAATGAATATTGCTAAAGTTTTTTAACTGGCGGTTTGAAAATACGCTTCTTATGATAGCATGAGGTTAAACATTATTATTAAGCCTTCCCCAACCCCCACTTATTGAAATAAAATTTAAATTGTGTTAAAAATTAGATCTGAAATTATTGAAATGACAGACTTTCACGTTTAGAATGTGCGAGATGAGTTATCTAATAGATTATTTTACTGCCAGGAAGTATATGCAGGGTGGTCATTTTCGGCATCCTTGGCAGTGAAAGGGCAAGTTACTTTTAAATGACTAATTTTATTTAAATAAACTCTAAGACGTCGTCATTTTGCTCTCGATGCGTTCAATGACGTAATATTCTAGAATGATAAAGTACTCAGTGAGACCTTTAAAATGATATATCGCAAGAACCCTCTTTCCATTTGAGTTTTCTTCAAGATGGCGTCCAGAAACCATCTTGTTTTTTTCGAGAGTCACTTGTGCAGTAAAACATAGTATTTTTATACTTTTTACCATATGTCAACTTTCAATTTTCTAATGTAACGGTTCAAAATTAAGTGGAGGGGACATTAAAGAGCCGCACTGTATAATATGAAGTATTTAACCAGGCTGATTTTCGCAACTTTTAAGAGGTTTATGGAGGGACAGACGCTGAACCTATATAATAAGAACCCGCTTATACAGCGCAAATTTACCTATGTAAAGTTTTATTTCTACACTTCTAATTGAACAGGGCCTAACATTGGGCTAAAAATTTAACATGTAAAACCCCGCGGCCCGATTTAAGAAATGCACTGTATTTAAAATAGTAGCGTCAGCTAGAGACGTATCAACTCAGCCTAAACCGGTTAACCCAGAAACATGAAATTTGAACAATATGCTTTTTTAATGAGAGATAAGAAAGGATTTTTTTGAAATTGAATCCCTACGGAGGTGGGAAGGGGGTGTAAAATTCTTTAAGAAAAGCTTCTATTTCGGCTAAAAGTGATTTAACCCCTAAATGAGTAAAAAGGAGTGTCAAGTTTTAGAAGAAAAGCCTATATCGCACAAATGCTAAAGGTGAGTGAATTTAGCATACATGTGTCTATGCATTTCTTAAAGCTCAGCCTTAAAGAGGAACATTTTTTTGAAAAAAAAAACTATACCTATATCAAAAATCGTCGAGAGTGCATCATATAAACTTCTCATTAGAAATAAGCAAACGCGCGTTTAGCCGTTCTTCAAAATTTAACCCCGAAGGGGGTGAAATAGAGGTATATTCTTTAAAAAAATACCCCTCTCAAGGCACTGAAAAATAAGGTATCAAATTTAGTAGATACCCTGTTCCCTAGATTATTATCTACAGGGGTAATTTGTAGAATTCCTCTTTAGATTTTCATATCAACAAATGCATTTCAAAAGGTTTTTTTTACGAACACACAGTGTTGTCATATATAAAAAGTGAGAGTTTAGCCATTTTTAAAAACATAATTTATGTAAATTAAGACAAGTGCAATAACATTTTTGTGAGAAGACCACTGGATTTGATATATTAAATTAAATTAATTAATAATTAATTGAAATTCGCTTAGATGTGTAAATATGTTATATGCCTCAGACAGAGCATTAGTTCATCATCTAAGACTAAAACACTATGATTGCAAATGGTAATGGTCCTAAATGGTTTTAAAATAAAGCACATTCAACGCCCAATAACGTTCTACTAAAGTCTACTTAAAGTATATTTCAATCTCCATAACACATATTTTGAAATCAAGGTACTTTCTCACTTATATTTTTAGCTTTAGTTATTTCAAATTATTGTTTTATTATCAATAGGGAAACCGTTTTCTAATATTGAAAATAAAATGTTATGTCAATCATAGATATATTTATTATATTATGTATGTAGGTACCTATCTAAAGTGTGAAGTTTAAACTCTGTTGAATAATCATGTTTAAAGGCAAGATGGAGTTTAGACTGTATACCAGTTAAATATTAACAGTTAAAAGTATAACATGTTATCAGTTATTGTGGTTATATTACAAAGTCCAGCTATCAATACCGACGACCGACGCCACGCCGACGTCGACGCCGACGGTTTAAGGTCATCCTGTTATCTTGATATCAAGTATCAAAATTAAAGTCTACTATTAAAAAAACGAAATGACTATGTTTTTCATTTCCTTAAAAACAAACCAAATATGAAGGTCGATTACAAAAAATCAAGGCCAAGAAATATTTTAACCTCGATTTAACATTATTGATACTCCGGGCTTAAGTGGTATTGTGGCATATTTTATTTAATCTTTTGTTTAATCTTTGCAAAATAATCGATAGTTAGATTAAATTAAAATATAAATATTTCCAGTTATTACAATACTTAATGTACAGCCTGGCCCACCGAAAACTTTCCACCCAGGTTTATTTTCTTTTAAATAAATAAATCAAAAAATGCGCGGACCCTTACACTTTAGTGTTCAGGGGGACATATTTTTTTGGTATTTTCACCCCCCATGTTTGAACCCCTCAGCCTGACTTTCACCCTACCATCCTTATCTCAAAATGAAAAAGCAATCGAATGAAAACAAGATATACAGAGTGTCCCATTTAAGCAAATGCAACTTTGGTTTGTATCTTTAAATTCGTTCCTTGACTAAATCACTGAATTCTACGCAAAAAAACTATATATTAATCAGTTTTTACCTTAGTGATCAGTTAAAAGGCAACTGAGATACTAGGGCTGCTTAAAACTGACACATTTTCAGAATCGCCCTGTATCTCCGAAACGAGGGGAGCTGCGAAAATTCTGTTTAGAGCATCATACGTTTCACGAAAAAGTAGCATAGTACTGCGAAAAGTGCAGCTCTCTATATTTAAAGATAACCGAGATATACCCTGCAAAAGTTTCGAAAACTGGACACCCTGTACACCCGAGGCAGTTCTTAAATTTATACTTTTTTTCTTATTTTTTGACAGGTACTTACTAATTTTCGTAAACAATATTATTGATCACATGCTTGGTAAAAAGTCCGAGTAAAAAGATAAAAAGGATTGAATTTAAGAACTTAGTACGAAACAGCGACCGAAGAGTAAAACCATTTTTTTAAAGTTAAGTTATCCTAGCAATTTTCTTCAAAATAGCATTTTTCAGTTTAAAATGACTTGCTTGAACATGTGTAATAAAAAAAATATACGCAGATGCCCCATTTCCAGGAGGGCACAAATGCGTCGGGCAAATTAGACAGATATTTAATGAATTTAGGTTTCTGTCATACAGTTCCATTTCACTCCATCCCGGCTCTTTATAAAAAGAAACTTTGTTAGCTTTGCCATGGTAGGTACATATAAACACATACACGGAAGCTCGCATCGACCTAAATGACATCTGAGGACACGAAAATACACGGTGCAATTTATCGTTCGATCTTTTTTACACCTCAACCTCAACAGATATCTTTACAAAATTTCAACGATCGATAAATCGGTGTGAGCATCCTAAAAAATCATCACCGATGTATACATGCACGCAGGAATTATCTGACAAACCTCAAATACGAAAATGGCATATTTTAATATTTTATTTCATATTTTCAAACCAAAGTTCAAAAGTAAATATTTAATTAATTCATAGAATCAAAAAAACATTTCTGATTATCCTTATATGTACAAATGATAAATATTTGCTAAACCTACTAAACGCACATGCTGTTGTTATCAGTATAATAATACCCACAAATAATATGTAACGATTTGAAATATTACTTTCAGACATATTGTGCGTGGTAGGAAGGTAAACTGGCAGTGGGCCGAAATAAAATGGTGTTGTAGGTGGAAATTAAGATTACCATTTGATTGCACGTAATTTACGATATGGGAACGGAGGAATTAACAACAAATGAGATGTTAGTCATGCTTTTTAAACAGATAATACTTTCATTTAACAAGGAAGCCGAAGAAAGATTAGAAATATAAAATTAGAGTTTTCTTCCAAAAAAAATTAAGAGTTCAGTCGCGGCACTGCAGATATCCTGGTAGTGATTCTAAAATTTTGCTGTTGGTAATGTTGCAATCGTAGAGAAATTAGTAGCATTCTTTAATAAAACTTCGCTTTTAATATGAGTACCCATAGACCTTCAGCAAGAGGAGACGCAGTCGTTCATTCATAACTAGCATTTTTGTTTGTTTCATACGTTGTGCGTGTGTGACAAAGATCAACCGCTATAATTCCGTCTCGGCTTCACACCGTAATGGTTTTCCTGTATTTAGTATTCTACCAAACAAACCTCTGAAAAGACAGTTCCGGATGAAAAGAATCCATTTTCCATACATTTAGCACTGACGCATCATTAGAAAAAGTTTATGGATAAAATTCTATCAGGAAAAAACAAAAAACTCCTAAAATATTACTACACACATATATTTCGACTTGCCTGGAATGTACAAACAAAATTACGCCTTGCAGATTCATCAGATTTCTTAATGAACCAGACAAAGCCCAGCAAAAACGACTTTACCTCTCTCACTGTAAATTTCGTCACCAATGGAAATAAATTACTAAAAATTTATTATCAAGAAAAATAATGGTATATTGGTATATTTCAATAATCCATAGACTGTCCATAGTCATATGTTTCAGCCCAGGGGTCAGCAAGTAATCTTTAGTGGGGTCTGGATACTTTTAAAATATTTTATCGAGGTCCAGAGAGAAAAAAAAAAGAAAAATTTTAAATGGACCGCAGGTAATTTTTGTTTCTCAATCAGGAACATGGCTTATACAAACTCATATTATTAGTTTTTAATTTTTAATCTTAAAAATAATATAGCTAAGATGGATACAGTATTTGTTTTTACAAATTAATTAAGATTTTTTTGGCGGTCCAGTTTTCTACCTTCCGCGGTCCGGATGCGGACCGCGGTATGCCAGTTGCCGACAGTCATTTTAGCCCTATTTATGATTGTAGATAAGTATTAACCCATACTATTTGCGTTATTTTGGCAGAGTCTATAAAGCTGCAAATATTCTATATAACTGAAAGCCTGTCAATAGCCGTTCTTAAAAAGTAGGTGGTGGGGGGACATATCGTTTGCCGGGTTATAAATAACTTGGAAATCCCTGATTACTCTAAAATGAAAATAATGGTATCTTAAGGGGCGGCCGGTAATATTCTGAATATTTGTTCTGATTTTACATTTATTTCAAGAACAATACAGAGGTTTTACGCTTATCCGCAGGGTTTCTTTCGATCCCGCCGTTGCTTCGAGGCTACAATTGTTTGAGCTACAGAATTCCACTTCGGTTTTATTCGATCCGGTGAACACAGCAGTCCACTGTTTTATTCCGCAGTGTTGTGGGCGATTTGCGTTTATATTCGTATCGCGACAATTTTTGGTATTTCAATGTGTGGAAAATGGCCAATAGCAAACATTTTAAAAAGTAATTTTTCGAGGCTTTCGTTGGCTGAAAAAAATCAGATTAGATCTTTTGAAAGTCCTACTCCTGATTTGAACCTTTCTCGATCGGATAAAACAGCAAATCATTGCTTTACAAGGCATTTCTCTAAAGAGGTGTATAAAAAACCAGTGGATATGCGGTTGTAAAACTTTGAATGCACTGTTCTGCTTTTCATGCTTATTGTGTTTTATTTAGAAGGTAGGGATAAAACATGGACAAAGGTAGGATACACAGATTTCAAACATTTACATCAAAAGATTAAGAAACACGAAGTTTAGGCACGGCACATGCATTGTTTGACTGAACTTGCTTTATTGGGTACAGTTAATATCACCTCTCAATTAAATTCCGCATATCGTCAAAGTGTCAAAAAACACAACAAACAAGTGGATAGAAATTTATATGTTCCAGTAAACGCATTTATGGTAATTAAAGACTAACACCAATGAACGTTTTTTTTTTATATTTATGTTTGGCAAAATATCGAATGAGATTTTTTAAAAAAACTTTTATAGCCACCCCTATGCTCTAGGCCACGAGCCGCCACTGACTATTCATAAATTACGAAACAAATAATCAATCGCACTATCAAAACAATGCAGTATAAAAAAAAGACAGTAAAAGTGGGTAAAACCTGAACAAACCCCAGCAAACCTGAGCAAACACTATGCAGGTAATGCTAACGCATTTGAATGATTCAGCTTTTTACCTTCGGGATTAATATTCTCGGTACCGGCTAGACGCTAAACCACTATTAATCTGTTGAAATCTACAGTCAGAACTTAACATTTCGAAGTGACGACCATAGAGAAAATATATAGTAGAGAAATAATGTCAATTACGAATGCGGCAAATTTACCGAGCTGAATCCGTAAACAAAGACGGTCCTCTGCGGGCTTGCGCATTGTCGAACGTTTGCCTTGTGATAGACAGGACCGTACTTCAAAATTTATTTCACATGACGTGAATCTTTTATCGAGTAATAAATGCTAAATATATTACTTGTAATTATTATTCTTTTTATTAATGATAAAAATGTAACCATTAGTGAGATTTTAACAAAAAGTGCATAGTTTGTCGGCTTAAATCTGAGTTTTCTTGCTATACAAAACTGTCGATAATTCCTCGAAAATAGCTCAGTTTATATATATATATATATATATATATATATATATATATATATATATATATATATATATATATATATATATATATATATACAGTGCGTCTCTTTAATGTCCCCCCCCCCTCTTAATTTTTTAAACGTTACATTTGCAAAATTGAAAGTTGAAATAAAATATAAACATAGTATTCTAAACAATAGAAATAAAATATGCAACTGTTTTAAGAAGTAAAATAGTAAATCAAAAAAATTACATGTGTATATTTTATTGGATTGGCATCCGATCCTGTATAATTATTGAACAAACCAAGTTCTAGGGTAAGATGTAAATATTTTTACACCTATTTACAGTGTGTGCACTTGATACTTTGCTGAAAGGGCTACTACTTACGGCCCCATGTCAATCTAATCCACCGATATCTTAGCGATCCTTTGGCGAAAGCGCTTTTTTCTTTCGCCATCCCTTTTAAAATACTCCCCTCTACCCTAATCCACTAGTATTTTTAGTGCCCCTTTGACGAAAGCGCAAATATGCCTTTAGGACACTCACCCTTCTAATCCACTGATATCTTAGCGATCCTTTGGCGAAAGCGCTTTTTTCCTTCGCCATCGCTTTTAAAATACTCCCCTCTACCCCAATCCACTAGTATGTTTAGTGCCCCTTTGGCGAAAGCGCAAATATGCCTTTTGGACACACCCTTCTAATCCACTGATATCTTAGCGATCCTTTGGCGAAAGCACTTTTTTCTTTCGCCATCCCTTTTTAAATACTCCCCTCTACCCTAATCCACTAGTATTTTTAGTGCCCCTTTGGCGAAAGCGCAAATATGCCTTTTGGTCACACTCACCCTTATGCAATATAGGGGGCATTGACACTATATATGAACTTCTTACACCATCTTACCCCTTATACAATGCCCCTAATACGCACACACCCCATCAGTGCCTTTCTGAGACCTTGACCACACTCAATATACGTCACTGACAAATATTTCTACTTCTCCGTGTGTGTATTCACTTCAACACCGGAGTGCATTTAAGATAAATTATATTTTTTACCTCCTATTCTTTCACATATTTGTATTTATGCACTACTTGTAAGAAATAGACTACGAAATAATTCCTTATATTTAAAAGTTGGATACATAATTGGCGAAACATATGAAATGTCTGTAACACTTTGTAAAGACTATTTTTGTATCGAAATAACAAGCTTCAGAGGTTCGCTATATTCGCCACCCCAACCAAAAATACCATAATATACAAATGCCTGAGATTTTTTCGGCCCGGTTCTGATCGCCGCGTTGCGTCATTGAGTTCAACAACCACTTTTACGAGACGTCCCGAGTGCGCATGCTTCGAGTGGACCGTCGTTTAAAAATCTGACTGGCGCCCAATGCGTACAAACGCACTTTTTCGCCCATACATTGGACGGATTCAGCTGGTGTCGCGAATACGTTGTGATGGTCTAAATATATCTTGTCTATGGTGACGACTTTCAATAACACGAGTAAAATCTCCATCAAAATGATGCAAAATTTTAAAACAAGCTTAATTTGCTTTCTCGAGTTCAGGAATACAGGGTGTTGGAAACCCTACCGATAAGTTTTTACGAGCGATTCCTTCGCTAAAAATAAGAAATCAGTTTTTATAAACATAAGCCCGGAAGCGCTTCATTTCCCTGATACAGAATGATAAAATTTTAATTTTAATTTAGTTTTTTTTATTTACTTTACACGTTTTTAAAAACAATTCATTCAAATTCCGCATACACAATGCTTTGTGGAGTACCTATGAAATGTCCTTATTACCATTCAAAATAATCTACAGGGTGGCAATTTTTTTTGGGGTCACGATCCTTTTGATCCCTCGATTTTTTTTTGCAACAGCACTTATTGTCTTTTTGCAAAAATAGAACATTTCTAGTAAAACGCAAATAAATAAATCCTTCGTTAGTGCAGTAAAAGACCGCTGAGAAAAGCTCAGGCAAAAGGGACTATTTTTGATTCTGGTCCAGCTGAATGAGTGAGATGTAGTGGCTCACGCCAACTAGTTCATCCAATATTGGGTGCTCCGAAATTGCATTCGGCTGACACAACACAAGAATAATGTCGAATTTCTTCAACAGTTTAAGTGCACCAGTGTACGCAAAGACAGGAAAATTCTTTCGGTCTACAGGAATATATTAAAAATGCAAAGAAAAGTTCTTTGATCGTGCAATAAAAGAACGTCAAAAAAGTCGAGAGAAAGGGACTATTTTTGATACTGGTCAGGGTGACCTCGTGCACTTGCGATTTGTTTGTCCTTACCTTTCATCAAGTAGGCTTAAACTAAGGGTATACTGCTCTTGTATTATATAAAATAATTAGGAAAAACTTAATCCAACGTAAAATATTTCAAAACTTAGAAAATTTATATAAATACCTTTAATTATTGTGGAAAATATAAAAGCTGGTTATTTAATACATCTTTATGTCACATAATTATCATTAAGATTAGAGACTTACATTAATAAACTTACCTGCTGCAGAAAATATTTCCAAAAACATCATAAATTATCGTGATAAGCCTGGATGAATGATAAAGCAAAACGTAAGACAATAAGTAATATTTTAAAAAATAAAATTATTTTAATCTTCTCTACCATGTATCATGTGCCTAATTGCAAGATATTTATGGTTAACAAAATGGTCAGATGCGAGAAGAAGCAACTCTTCTATTTCCCAACCGTCAAAAATATAAAAAAAGAAGAATCATCATGTTTTGAACAATACCGCGCAAAATTCACATGACGTGACTATCATTTTGTTTTACATTTATGCATTTTCTAAATTTGACCCAGTTTCCTGAATCCTAATTTTAAAAACTTTCCCGTTCATTGACTTCATGTGTTTATTATTATTAAGGAAATAAAATACATTTAAATGGTGGGTGAAAAATATGTTCCTAATAAGTAATGACTTTATACTTATAATAGTTTCAATATTATATAGCTTTGATAACATATTCACTTGTAACAATCAATAATAATAATTAGACGTAATTAAGCACTACTTAAACTTTATCCATCGTTCAAAAATAAACCCTGCAATGATAAAAGACAAAAGAGTTTTTAAAATCAGTGAGATATAGTTTTCGAGATTGTTCTTATAGACTTACGTGGGGTATGGTATAAGGGTTGTGTCATCATCATACATGAATAATAAATCAATTAAAATTTTAGATCATGCAAATTTCGAATCTATGATGAAATACGGCATAATATTCTGGGGTATTAGTTCAGCAGTACAGAATGTATTTGTAGCACAAAAATAGTAGTAAGAGTAATAGGGAAACTAAGAGTTTTACAGATTTGTAGAGGTGTTTTTAGGGAACTAAAAATAATGATAGTATATGCGTTGTACATCAGTGCTGTAGCTAGGCTAAAGACTGAAGGCAATCCAGGATTTCTGCGCCCCTATAGTAGACGTAATTAGATTATAGACTCTTTTGCCGCCCCTTGCCACCGGCGCCCTTAGGCCTAGTCTGCCTAGTCTGCCTACTCCTAGCTACGGTACTGCTGTACTTACATACCTATGTATATATGAATGATTATTGTTAGTGTTTAAAAACAAAGAAATTTATTGGGCTTAATGATCATAATTAATTATATAATTGTGTAGGTAATACAAGAACTGTAAATCTTTTGTATCCATCCCACCGTTTAACCACTTTAACCCGAGGGGTGTTTCACCTATCCAAATGTGTACACTTAATTTCCCTTTTTGACGATAATTTCCCCTAAACAGCCGTAATTTTATTTTAATTCCTTAATTTCCCCGTATTATATAATTTCACTTTACTTTCCCCAATTTTACCTTTATTTCCTTACTTTCAGCTTTTTTCCTTAATTTCTCCTTAATTACCTTATAACTTCCCTTTTTTAAATTTTAGTTAAGTTAGGTATCCTCGCAAGCATCCTTCAGTCCCGCAACTGGCGACGTATTGCGCATGCGCCGGCGCATGATCAGCAATGTGCAAATACTAAAATAACGTAATTTCACCATAATTTCCCTGTTATTTCCCTTAATTTCCCCACAATTTCCTAATCATTTCCTTAATTTCCTAATAATTTCCCTCATTTCTTCGTAATTTCCCCATATAAGCAATAATTTCTCTTCTTTACCACATAATTTCCTACTATTTCCCCTCAAGTGTACACTAAATTTTCCGAGTGAAACACCCCGAGGGATGTTTCACCTATCCAAATGTGTACACTTAGTTTCCCTTTTTGACGATAATTTCTCTTTTAGACGATAATTTTCCCTAAACAGCCGTAATTTTATTTTATTTCCTTAATTTCCCCGTATTTCTATAATTACCCTATAATTTCACTTTAATTTCCCCAATTTTACCTTTATTTCCTTAATTTCACCTTCTTTCCTTAATTTCTCCTTAATTACCTTATAATTTTATAATTTCCCTTTTTTAAATTTTAGTTAAGTTAGGTATCCTCGCGAGCATCCTTCAGTCCCGCAACTGGCGATGTATCGCGCATGCGCCGGCGCATGATCAGTATTGTGCAAATACTAAAATAACGTAATTTCACCATAATTTCCTCGTTATTTCCCTTAATTTCCCCACAATTTCCTAATCATTTCCTTAATTTCCTAATAATTTCCCTCATTTCTTCGTAATTTCCCCATATAAGTAATAATTTCCCTTCTTTACCACATAATTTCCTACTATTTCCCCTCAAGTGTACACTAAATTTCCCGAGTGAAACACACCTCGCTTAACCGTAACTGAAAAAAGTCCATTTTTTAGTCCATATGTGTATCAAAGCACACAGAGTGCGCCAGGCCAAGTTCCCGCAAAACCGACCGCGCGCGCATTGTGCAATATTTACACGAACCATTTCGAGCACTTTTCGACCCTCCTCTATCTTTGAGACTAGTTGCGTTACAGTTTTCAGGGGGTTTAAGGTTACCAAAAATTCCATACGTCTAGGTGGACTAGTTTCCAAGATACGAGGGTCCAAAAATCACAATTTCGGGCACTCACTGACTGACTGATAGATCATCATAAATCTAGGGTACCTACTTCCAATCGAGCTAGAGCTTTGAAATTGGGAAGATTAATAGTGTTTAAGGTGATAATTACAATAAAAATCCAACATGATGGAAAATCCAACATGACGGATTCTGACTCGAAATGGGTAGCGACTTCTGCTTTAAAAAGTTACGTGTGTACGAAGTGTAGTGGTTATCACATACGCAGAAGGTCCCCGGTTCGATCCCGGGCGGAAGCAGATTTTTTTTTAATTTGTAATTTACTTCTAAATACCTTTATTTTATAATAATCGCAACAATAGAGTGATACCAGGAATGCACGCAACCTTATCGACAAAAAGTCATTATTAAAAATTTTTCCCTAGAGTATGCACATATACTATATAAACAATAAATATCATTTGGAATCTGAACAAAATGTTATGAAATCTCACCAAGAACAGGCCAAGTTTTCGTCAGGACTGTGTTTCTCGTTATCTGGAAAAAATAACTGAAATGTAAAAATTATACCAAGTTCCATGCCTACACGTTATTAGCCGTGTTCTGATGAGCACAGAAGAATATTGAGCGAATTGATAAATTTACAGACCAAACTTGGCAAGTTTTCATTAAAGAACTGAGCAATATTGAGACCCTTGAAAACATGCCAAGTTTGGTCTGTAAATTTACCAATTCACACAATATTTTTCTGTGCTTATCAAAACATTGCTAAAAACGTGTAGGCAAGGAGCTTGGCATAATTTTTACATTTCAGATATTTCTTTCAGATAACAAAGCACACAGTCCTGACAAGAACTTGGCCTGTTTTTTTATATGTACGTTTTTGGTGGGATTCCTCCAATTTTTCTTTAAAGGGCGTACTTGATAATAATTCTGATTTTTGGCCTTCTCTTCAGCGCGAGGATTTTTGTCCCACAAAGAGATGGGACATTTGTCCCACATAAGAAACGAAATTTTAAGATCACCGCCACCACCAACGAACGAAACGAACTACTCAGCATGGAAATAAATTATGTAGAACATGACCTATCATAAGCTAGGTTCTGTGACTAAATTGTTTCTAAAGAATGTTAGCAAATAAGTCTACAGTAGCTTGTGAAGTATTTCGTTAAAATAACAAGCGATGTGATAAAAAATTAAATTACCTCACAGAAACAAGAACACGACTCCCATGTTGCCAGGAAAAGACTGGTGTATGCAGTTTGTTATTTTCTAACACATATTATTTAGCCCATGTTGCAAAATTGTACTTAGCATTAGGATAATTAGCATTTGAGACTTTTGTCCCGCGCGTGCTTTTGCCCCAGTCGACTCTACTAGTGAAACTTGGTACGTATACATTATATTATTTGATATTTTGATCTTTCTGCATTCCGTGTTTAGCAAAATGTCTTCCCATGAAGATGGTGTGATTTTGTTATTGTGGGCAAACCGCCGCCGATATCGAAAAAATCATATTAAGAAAATGGACGATTTCGGGTATATTCTAGTAATCAAATAAACTTAAAACGTAGTGTAACTACCTTTGGAAATGAACTGAACAACATCCTACTAGGTTTCAAAAGTTATACAGAATCAACCAGGAAAATTTCTACCATTTACTTGTCATCGACAGCACGACAGCTAATATAATACAGAATTTAAGGAACCTCTCAAACCTCTCAGAAAAGTATCAACAAACAGAGCACGTTGTTTTTCATGATCATGATATTTGTATATAAAAGAATTTCTGGTCTCCTGTGTCAGAGACGTCAGTCTGCATCATATTATGTAGATATAGGGGTTAGTCGATGATGAAACAGGTTTCATGTTTCATGCGTCGAGATTTACGAAATTAATTTCTCCTATGTGTCATCCGCCTTACACTTATAAATTTAAACCCTTGATTGTCAAATTAGACAAGTCTTGGCAATATTAAATCTGGCAGTAGATTTTTTCCAAAAAAATTATGCTTATTGCAAAAAGTATTTTCTCTTTCTTACACAAAAATTTAAAGAAAAGATACCATAAAATTGGTAGCTTATACAGTGAGGTACACCTGTGGTACTTTCCTTATTAGCCAAAAATCCCTTTAACACAAAGCGAAAATTAAGAGAAAAACTTAAATGTGAATCAAACAGTTGGGGGGTCCTCTGTTAGTCAGCAGTAATAAATTGTTTCAAATTATGTTGATACGTAAAACAACATTGGCCGTAAAACATTCCTGTTTATTATTTCTCGAAAACAATGGTGTCCAAAAACTATGTAAATTGCCTTTTGTGCTTTGTTCTCTACAGAAGAAATTTAAATAACAATTGGACCTGAAATTGTTAAACACCACGTTGTTCTCCGATATAGGTGTATGTATTTTTAACAGTTGTTTTAAACAGCATTTGCATATCAGCATCAGTATATAAACTTACTTGAACATAGATACATACATACATGGTGCTATTTCCTGTTTTTTTTTACTAATTTTATCGTTATTACTACTTCTGTAAGGTGAACAAGGACCACCAACGGCAGAAAATAACAGCTTGGTTTATATATAAGTTTCACTTACCTGGTAACGTGACAGTTCATTGACTGGTTTCCAGTAATTTGGGTTTTTATTTGTGTGTCAAAATTCCGGATTTAGATCAAAATTCCCAATGTAAACTCAAAATTCTCAACTCATCCATTCAACGCTCTCTGCGAGTGATACATAATGTCACAAGTAGAGCATATTTCGTTGCGTATTGAGTTTTTTTTAATGTTTTTGAAACTTTTTTTTAAGGTTACATTTTATTTTTTGCGAATAATCTCACTTAGAATATATTCAGAATTACTAAATATATAACAATTAGAACAGACGAATAAAAAATTCTATGCCGTTAGTATTGGAAGAACCATATCTGTTCCTACACAACACTTTAGACATTAATTGCTTATTAAAGAAAAAATCTTTATGTACATCTAAGAAAATCTAAATGTACATAGCAAACATTGAATTTAATGAAGTAGCAAGAAAAATTAAATCGTTTAAAATATAGAATTATAAAAAAATTTAAATTATTATATATTTAGTAATTTTTGCGTAAAAGCCAAAAAATATTTTCTAACTTTTTTTTACGTATAGGAAGTAGAGGTCGTCTCAAAAAAGTACAGATACTACTTTATTTTAACAATGTTCCTGCTTAGGTATTTGTATAAAGAGTTAATAATTTTCCGGGGAAGAATTTAAAAGAAAAAAATGTAAAATAGAATTTAATGCCATTTGGGGCGCCTCCTACAAAATACAGCAAATTTGAGAACGGATTCGCTTTTTCCATCCCAACTTCCCCCTCCCAACAAAATTCTGTGAATTTATTTAGTATCTTTCAAAATATATCGGTAAAAATGTCAAATAAAGTTTTAACTTTAACACCCTGTATTTATCTTATTATCAACTTTTGTATAAAATAAGTTAGTTTATATCAATCTAGATTGAGCCAGGGAAGCCACTGCTAAGGTACGGCCCATTCGCTACCACACACCCTGTATAATCCAAATAAATCTGAAATCGTTTTTTTTTTGTACGAGGGGTGATTTTTATGTAATCTACCTAGCCATGAAAACAATGACGAATGCCAGTGATTTTTGAAAGTCAAGAAGTGTCAAGTTTGATTGGGTGTTCTAACTAGGTTGTTTGAATTTAAAATATTTTTGTAGTTTTAGTAGCGGTTTGACAAGTGAAAAATAAGTGAATTAAAACTTGAACATAGAAGCGTAATAAAGTTTTTGACTAAACAGGGTATATAGCCCAAAAATTATCCATGAACGAAGGATTGCTGTATATGGTAAGAATGCCCATTCTCATCACATTATCAAGTAAAATTCTGGTCGAGACAATTTCGCTGGGATCGGGAATCTATTGAAGATAATCCAAAACTAGGAGACCTCTTGAGGCAAGAACACACGAAACAATAAAGAAAAGTTGAGGTTTAGTGTTAAGAGATCGAATAATTAAAGTTTCGGTTATGACAAGGAAAGCTCAGATATCAGAGACAACAGTTTTGAAAATTTTGCAGGAAGATCTAGGGATGAACAAAGTGTCAGCGAGATGGATTTGTCAGAAAAATTTGGATGTATTAAAACAATACTTTTTTTCGCAAATTGTCACTGGCAATGAAACCTGTGTTATGTACCTATACATCAAAACATTACTGGGCCCCTCCAACAAAACAAGAGTCAATACAGTGGGTTCATAAAGAGTCTCCGCCATCAAAAAAGTCGAAAACGTAGTGTTCGGCGGGAAAATTGATGGCAACGGTTTTCTGGGAGTGCGAGGGGATATTGTTGGTTAAGTATATGAAGAAGGGCAGTACAATTACCGGTGATGTTTAGAAAGAAACCATTAAAAGTTTTAAAGCTGCCATCCGAGCGAAAAGACCTCAAAATTTTGCTGAAAAAACCATACTGCTGCACGATAATTGCAAAAAGTTCGACAAGTTATCGAGGAATAGGAGTGGGTTGCAGTAGTTGAGACATCCACCTTATAGTCCAGGTGTAGCACACTGAGATTAGTATATTTTCCCTAAGTTGAAAAAACAATTACGGGGAGGAGATTTTCTTCTGATGACGACATGAATGATTATTTTCAGGAGTTGCCGAGAGAATTTATTTAAGGGATCTTCTTATTACAGAAAATAAGAAATTTTTTTGTTTCATCGCTCTCTGTCTTTTTTTTCATGTCTGGGTAGATTACATAAAAATCTCCCTCGTGTTCTCTAAATAAATTGAATATTCATGGCGCTTGCTTTTATTAATTAATTTTGGGTTCTTAGTAGAAACACACCCGAATCGTTTATCTGTAACGTAAATAGATATATTTAGTGTTTGCACATAGTTAATTTTTTGAATACAGTGTAATTTGTGTGGAATTTTTTTTAGTAAGCAATGAAATTAAAAAAACTACCCTGAAAGTATTGTATTATGCCAATATACAAAAATATCACTGCAAGTGCCCTTTCCTTCCTATGTCAAAAACAGCCGAAGTCAGAAGAAAGCAGTAAAAAGTTAATTACAAAATTTGCATAAATGTCATTAAATTATATTATATTATATTATATTCATTTATTTTTATGGTATAATAAATCCTAACGAAAGTTTGAAGACAAATGTTGTTGTGATTAGCACATAACAGTTAAAATATCTTATATCAGGAAGAAAACAGAGTGCTCGTGGCACTGGCAATGGTATTTTTGTATATTGGCACAATATAATACTTGCAGGGTGTTTTTTTTTTAGAAATTTAATTGTTTAATGAAAATAATTTCACATAAATTACACTATAATAATTATAGAACCAAATCTACGCAAATGACAAATATATCAATTTACGTTACAGATAATGATTCGGGTCAGGTGTGGTAAGTATAGGCAACTTAATATATACTCAGGCTAAGATCTTAAATTCAGCCTTTTTGCTCCTTATTTTTTTACAGGCACACGACTAATTATTGTTCTAAAGAATACAAATCATGTATTTCCTGAGTTGTACCATTTGCAATGGTTGTTAAAATATTGGTTTACTAATACTATTAGCCTACTAAATACGACGATAGACTTGTAAAAAAATTTGCTAGCGTAAAATATATAATTTAAAACTGAAACTAAGCAGATCATTTCAAGGAATCAAGTAATTTACAGAAGTAATAATTTAAAAAGTGTTGTAATATGGGCTACTTTCCCCAAATCCATCCAAAATATTGTTGAAATATCACAAGAACTGTCAATACAAATGCTGAAAAGTTGATGCTATGCCGTACTTTTGTCTAGATTGTCTCTTTTAGACAATAATATTAGTTCACACTAAATAAAATTAAAAAATCAAATTTAAAATTATTAATCTCTGATTTATTTGCATTCAGTTCAGCAGGTAGATGCCTACTAATAAGCATACCTACTAAAGATATTTTCCTAGAACTGGAATGGGGCAGAAGCAGAGGCGCAGCCAGGGGGGGGGGGGGGGCCCGGGGGCCCGGGCTCCCCCCGAGATTCTGTACATCCAGCCTAATTACGTAACTAGGTAGATTTTTTTTGTATTTTACATATTTTTATGTGTCGGGTTGGAACTTAATATACACAGTTTATAGTCATTGAATGTACCTCTAATTCCTAACCCATTCTTACTCATTTAAAAACTCAACGTCTTAAAAAAAATTGTAGAGACATTTAGTCCGGGCCCCCTCCGAACCAAATTTCTGGCTGCACCACTGGGCAGAAGGCTTAAGGGTGCGGAATTTAAATACGGTATAATTTTTTATTTAATTAATATATTTTTAAGAAAAATCGACTCAACCCTATCATGTCGTCCTTGTTTTACATTTGCCACTATGTCTCGATCGTGATCATGGAGATCGACTCACTATTTAGATCGCCTTAAGAGATCGATCTTTTAAAAAATCGATCTTTGGAAAAATTTGGGCGTAGGAGAGGGAAGCCAGGAGAGTAAACAGTGTCCATTCCAAACCAATGCTATTTAAAACTCTAAATATAAATAATTGTAAGTTGTGGTTAAAAAAAAAAGAAAAATATTTAAATTACATATTTTTTTATGTTTATTTTTAAGTTATTGAAGGGTATGGAGGGGGAAATATTTGATTTAAAATGCTATCATGAAAAACATACTAATTTATTGAAAACTAATAAAATAGAAAACATTTGAACGAAAAAACGACAATTAAACGAAAAAATGACAACCGATCGACATGACCGGCATCGCTGTTTTGTACGATTTCAGATTTGAGTTTTTTTCTAGAAAATGTTAGATGGCGCAGTTTCCTTATTCCATTCCTAATTCTGACTAGGGTCGTTTTGATCGTGGCGCAGTGACCCTTTCGTTTGTAAAGAATTAGGTACATATAAATATTAATTTCCAATTATTAATTAAGTCTTAAAGTTCACAGATATGAAAATACCAGAAGAATCGATTCTGTGTAAAATCGCCGATCTCCTTGCAGGATCGAAGGGTAAAAGATCGATTTTTAAAAATCGATTTTCATTTGGAAAAATCGATCTTTCCAAGAAAACGATTTAGATCGTGAATCCCTAGTTCGTAGTAATATTGTGGATATTAACATACACAAAATTTAGGTTAATTATTTTTGTCTGGACCCAAAACAACAAATTAAATATATCTCTAGACATAACAACAAATATATGCTAAACTATAAGTAAATTTAAATGTTCCACTTAACTCAAAAATAAACATTTTGGCTTAAGTAGTCATGTGTCTTTTGCAAACAGTAATATTTATTTTTAGAGCAATAAATAATCTAGATTTATTATTTCAATTGGACCAACAAACGAAGAACCAAATACCACTATGAAAAATGACATTGCCGGGTAATAGATTTGGATGTAATTTATAAATGGTAGTTTTTATCTTGATAATGATAGTGGCCCACTTATCAATTTTTATAGACTTCTTCGGTAATGTGGTTTTCGCTCATTTTCACTGATTTGCCCCTTCCTAAAATTATTCCCTTGTCTTTTCTAAGGCTTAAAACCATCCCCAACCCCAAACCCCGAATACCTACATACTTAAGTAATTTAATTGATAAAATCAGATAGTTATTGTGCAATCCTTGATTGAAGACTTTTATAATCGTGAATAATGATTGAGGAAAATTTAAAGGGGTTTAGTTTAATAATGGAGAGGTGCGCATTAAAATGCATGAAAGTAAGACATTAATTTTAACTAATACATTGTATAGGCTTGTGGACGGGGCCGCGGCATAAGGAATACGCACATATTTTTTTTTTATTGCATAAATCGTTTAAAGAAGAAAAAAAATATTTTGAAGAAAATTACTAGAATAATTTAGCTACAAAAAAATTTACTTTTTGGTATAATTTATTACAGTTTAAAAAGCAGTCATTTGTCCTCAGTGAATAATGACGTCACGCGATCAGCAAGAATAAGTGCCAATCTACATGTTAACGTAAAACTTATGAACCTAAAGTCGAACAGGTTTGTTTTTCTCAGAAGCAGTGAGAGGGGGAGCAATCGAATTTTTTGGGTCGATAGAGGAATAGTGCAACTAGCTTCAGTAAAAAATTAAGTTACACAGAATGTTTCGTTTCGGAGCTATTAAACGTCAAAGTCGAAATTTCCGCGATTTGCGTTGAAATCTGGTACAGGTCGTAAAAGTGAATTAAATCGATGCAAAGGAGGTTGTAGAGGACCCGGAGCTTTAGAACTCTATTGAAATTGGTGAGGAGCGGAAAATGGCAAGTACCTAATAACTCGAAAACAAAACGTCGGATCGAAGAACGCATTCATTAGTTAAACTTTAAAATTTCAAATACTTTCCTTTTGCAATAGGTATATTTACCTAAACCTAAAATCATTGGAAAATGGATATATTTTGGAAAAATTGGAAATTTCGATCTATGACCTAAATATTTCACGGTTTTTATTATTTTGTGGGGTCAAAATGGTTCAAATCACGATACACTTACACTTATCGTGGTTCAAATTAAAAGCCCATATATATGTACGTCATTGGAGAGAACTTGTCGAAATACATGATATTCAATAATATTCATATTTCTTAGTTTCTTCATTCTTTATAGGAAGCAATCGCCGATTAAATTTCGATTTTTTGACATTTTTGCCCTCGACATCGGTACATTTGAATCACTCTGTATTTTTCCTATCTACTTTGGCCCAGTAATATTCACACTTTAAAATTAATACCGAATGGGTCATCCAGGAGCGTATTTAACGGGTAAAAACCGAATTTTATTGATTTTTTCCGACAAATCCGACATTATTCCACACTATTTTCCTTATTTAGTGATTTTAGTGATTCTTTTTGAGTTTATTTAATCTGTTAATTATCTAGGTGTACTTCCCACTAATTTAAATCGCTTATGTTTTCGTTAAAGTTATAAATAAATAGGTTTATTTGCATCGGGGGCACGCAAAATTTAAAAAAAAATAATTTTCGAAGATTGCCATGAAAACAAAGAATTGCAATTTATTTCCCGAAATTATTAAGATATGATGTCAAAATTTCGTAAAAATGACAGTTTTTGTCGCAAAATTAAAAGGTTCCTGGACCGATTTCGGCTTGAAATATACATAAATCAGATGTTAGGAACCTTCTACTTTAACTGCAGGAACATTTTTTCATTAGATATTTTCATTATTTATAATATACATTAAATAAAAAATTCAAACTTAACCTAGATTTAACCATATAAAATAAATTAAATATAAAAAAAAAAAAAAATTCTTCCAAACCTGACTCTTCTTTTATTGTTCCGAGGACGGAGGCGGCATTTCCTCTTTGGATTGCCATTCCGATCCTTTGTGTGATGAAGCTTCGAGCTCTTTTATCTGGTAATTTTTGGCTTATTTCTGAAATAAGTTTTTTAGCTTCATCACCCCAAGGACCGAAAGTTTCTACCGCAAAGGGGACAAAGATGTATTTATCTTCTAAGACCCGGTATTTATTATGTTTCTTTTGCTCTCCAATGTATGCAGCCTAACCTGCGCTCTTAGATGTTTTGTCTATATAAGTAGTTGCTAAGGTATTATTATTATTATTAGATGAGTTACGCATTAAATGCCATTATTATGGATTTTTCGATAACGCTACAGCACTGGAATTCGCCATTTACTCATTATGAGACATAAAAACACTTTTGACGACACAGCCAATGGGATCACGTTTTACAAGTTTCGAAATTCGCGCGAAAATTTGCCGTAAAAATTTTCTTTTCTTAATAAAAACCAAAATAAATGGACAACAGAAACCGCCATAAACATTTAGGTTATATAGAATATACAAAAAACGTTTTTGATTTATTTGGGATATATGTCCCTATTGACCTTCAGCAAGAGGATACATCATTCATTCATAGCTTTTTGTTTGCTTCATATATTGTGCATGTGTAGGACAAAGACCAACCGCTATAATTCAGTTTAGGCGCGCCACCGTAATGACTTTCCTGTATTCTGTATTCCACCAAGCACCAAGCAAACCTCTGTGAAAGACAGTTCCGGATGAAAAGAATCCATTTTTCCAAACAGTTGGCACTGACGCACTATTCCACAAAGGTTTGAATACAATTCTGTCAAGAAAAACAAAAAAATCATTCCTGTCTGGAAAGTACAAACAAATTACGCCTTTCAGATTTTTCAATGAAACAGACGATGCTCCGTGAAGCGACGTTGCCGCTCTCACTCTAAATTTCGGCGCCATGCAATGGAAATAATTACTAAAAATTCATTATTACGAAAAATTTTGATATATATGTAGTATTATGGTATGTATGTATGCAGCACGGAGAGAGAAGCTAGTCGGAACTGACATGCGAAGGATTTTTGTGAATGAACTTTGAAATCCATGAACTTTCTTAACATATGTTGCTAGCAACTTGCGAAATCCTACAATCTGCGAAGTGCCTAGCCATTTTGCAAGCCGACCATTTCACCAGGGATTATGCAAATTGACGAAATCTTCAGATAATTTGAAAAATGACTAAAACACTTTAGACAATCTGTAAAATGCCTGCTGAAATCGTCAATTTGCTGAATTGTATACTCTGAGTATCACCCATTGGCACCGTATACAGACAAAGGGTGCCATTGGCTAGGTGTTTGGTGTTTTTGCGAACAGTTGTCGTGCCATCGTCGCAACCAACTAGACCATGGCGGTCGGGAAAAAAGAGTTATTGCTCGAGAAGTTAGTAAATTGTGCAATAAAAAGAATTATAGCAACACCTTTGTAACATCTGCTGAACGAGAAGACATAATTAATATTCTGAACAGAACAGCCAGCCCGAAACAAACAAAAACAAATATTACAGATTAACAACCTGTATGTAGAAGTTTAGGTTTTCTCAGGATTATTAAATATATTTCACAATACTCCCACATAATGATAATTGGTTTCAGTCAGCCAACGATTTGCATAATGCCTAGTCAATGTAAGATATTAATATTTCTGTTAAACATATTGACGATTGTAGCAGGCACTTTACAGATTGCCAAAAGTGTTTTAGTCATTTTTCAAATTATCTGAAGATCCCGTCAATTTGCATAATGCCTGGTAAATTGGTCGGCTTGCAAAGTGGCTAGGCATTTCGCAGATTGTCGGATTTCGCAAGTCGCCGGTAACATAGGGTGAAGTAAGGTATTCTAAATAACACACACTTTAAGGAATTTTATTAAATTTAGAATCGATATGTTGCACAATATCTAGGAGATAAGCAGGTAGTGCGTAAACTGTAAGAAAATAAAAAAATAAAAAGTTTATGAAACAAAAATATTTAAAATATTTACTAGCTTAGGTAAATTCGTGATAGTGGTAAATATATCTTAGATTTAATCTTCTTCAGATTCGTTAGTGCTTGGTGTTATGGCACTAAACAGTATAAACATTGCACCCATTGTGCTCCATTCTTCCATTTACAGTCGGCAGAATATGTCCCGTTGCGAGAAACGTGAGAGCTTACAATAATCGCGCCCTAAATTCAGGCATAAAAACTAACCTAAAATTATTAAGAAAAAGCCGGAGAAACTTAAGAAGTTTACAGGAGTAGCAAAAAGAAAAACATAACTGTTACTATGGAATAATATAATAAACTACTTACCTTGATTTTTAATCCTTTTTTTACAAATAATTAAACAAGTTTCACAGTTTCTAAGCAGCGAGTGCACAAAACACTTTATTAGTTGCGTAGAGTAGAGCTGAAATACAAGGCGATATGAAAATCTGAATTCGCGCAGCATCTAGTATCAAGTTCTCTAAATTAATATAGGTACTGCTAAAACGTTGAGTTTTTGGCGCAAAAGGTATGATTGTGGATAATGTTTATATTTTAATCACGAAATTGCCTGTATCACCAATATACCTTACTTTACGCTATACATATTTCTACAAAAAAACTATAAAGATTTTACTGAAAAACTGGACACTACAGTAGACTCGCGGGCAAAAAAAATCGCACCATTTAATTCCTGTCTAAGTACCAATTTCCTTAGAAACTCCATTAAGAAACGTTTAGACTGTGAATTAGTTGTAGAATTTTAGTGACCACGACTGTACATTCTTTATCATATGCCTCTGCGCTAATACACAATTTTTTTACAGATACATTTAGGTTACTCTACGCTTAATGACAGTTGACACCCACATATGTCATATGTCATCGAACACTTGCATCTCTATCTTAATTCGATGGTTATAAAATAGTCATTTCTATTTTTCCCCAGTACAAAAAGAAGTAATGTAACTTATCTCCATGCTAAATCTTAAATAAATTTAAATGTTCCACGCATGCTGAAGCAAATAAACAAAGTTAGCTCCTAATTTAAGTAAATTGCATGCCTTTTACAAACAGTAACATTGACCCCAGCTTTCGGGTCATCGATCGGTACCATTTTTAGGGCTAACTAATTTTCGTCAGCGCAATTTTTATTATTTTGATCACAACATTTTTTTGACATTGTGTGCAAAATAGGTCTGATTTAATTATTATCCACTCTTCAAACGAATGGAAAAGCAATTAAAAATATTTTATAAATTGTTTAAAGATCCAACAAAAGATTCATCGTCATTATCATTTTGAAATCAATTGTTTGTCGGATTTCTGCTGTCTTTGCTTGTTAGTTCATGACGTTTTTGTTGGCTCTAACCTTAGATTATGTAGCAGAGAAGAGATATATGTATTTACACCTGTGTTGCCGCCAACTATGTCTTACTCACAATCGCTGGTAAGGAGTGGAGTGTATTAAATGGATACTTATTAGCAGCATTGCAAAAATTGGAAAAATTTAGCCGTAGTTGTATTTAATCAGGTCTCATCATAAAGATCTGCTTTTGCCAACCGCTTTTGGCAACCCTATATGACGATGTACGAGGTGTGCGTCATACAAATGATGATAGTAACACTTGTCATCCCCACCATTGTCTTCCTTTCTCCCACTCTAATCATAGATTATGTAGCAGAGAAGAGATATATGTATTTACACCTGTGTTGCCGCCAACTATGTCATACTCACAATCGCTGGTAAGGAGTGGAGTGTATTAAATGGATACTTATTAGCAGCATTGCAAAAATTGGAAAAATTTAACCAGCGTAGTTGTATTTAATCAGGTCTGATCATGATGTTGCAGTTTTTTTTGAAAAAAATTAGTTTTTTTTTGGAAAAATCCAAATTTTTAAAATATATTCAAAAACGATCATATCTATGGTTAAATGTCCATAGAAGACATATCTATCTACAATTTAACCAAGTTTCAGATGATTATCTTTTTTTAACAATTTCTTTATAGCGATATTTTCATCCTTTTCCAGATAACCTCAACTTTATGCCAATAAAACTCACTGAAAAATTAAAGTTTTTGTAAATCCAGTCACACCATCTGAAAGTAAAAAATGTTCTATCTCACTGATAACTACTATACTATTTCTAAAACTGAAAAATTACAAAAAATAATGGTTGGCTTTCCTGAGTGGCGAACACGCGAAAATGTATTTTTCGTAAAACAGACAACTGAAAATTTGCCGTAACAAAAAAAATAAGAAGCCTATGGATACACCCCTCACAGAATTCGTAGATGGTGGTCTCAGAAAGATATTACAATACTTTCTATTTAACTTTTTAAAATTTGTTTATAAATACGGAGCTTGAATCAATAAAGTGGAAAATTTCAGACTTAAACAAGAATACCGGAAATTCAGACATTCGAGATACTTCCAAAATATGTTTAATTGATGGTCTTGGCGATACATACGTGCAATTTTATTTTATTCAAATATCTTTAATTTATCAAAAGTTATAAGCCTTTGTTTATAGTGCGCGACGCTTATGGGTATATACCTACTGCGCAGTCGCGCTCGTACTTTTGAGCGTTTTTTTTATTTATAAACACGGACGAATCTATTGGTCGTAGAAATTTTCTCACCTTTCCGATGGAGCCAACAGCGGTCCTCTATTTTAATAAAATAGAGATATGACGGAAAAACCGAAAAAAGACATAAAAAGAACCACCTTTCTGCAATAAATTGTTAATACAAAAAATTAGCAACAACATATTTTTATAAAGAGTTTCATACGTTCATCTGGACACCTTTAGGGACCCATTCCAATTGGTTTCATCCAGTGCATAATTTTTTTACTTATTTCGGCTCTCCAGATCTAACTTGCCTCCTCTAGTAAGAAAACACTCAGTTTTAGAGCACAAGTCATTAATAAAAATTAAAGCGTTCCGTTTTAACATAAGCTTGAAACAAAACAAAACTTTTAGCTCCCAAAATTTTATCTCCACCACAAGTGGCAGTTTTGTCGACATATGATTTCTCACGTAGACCAATGAATAACGAACCTATAACTTTTGGGATATGTGATACTCTTTATTTGTTTTAACTCGACTGGCATTTATGCTAATTAAAATTTAACATAGGAACCCATTGATTACCAATATAAACCAACTTGGCATAACATACCAAAATCCCAATGTAGTGAGTTCATTCTATCACAAAAAACTGGTCAACCAGTGGGCCAATATAATGTGTTCAAAAATACATCAAAACGGTAAACAGCTTTTAGGTGCTTTCCGGGTACGTAGTCAGGGGGCAGGCGCAGGGGGTCCGGACCCACCCCCAGAAATTCTCAGAAATTAAAAACTTACTTTTGTTCAGCAAAACTATACTATTACTTAGAGTCGCAGGTAAACAAACTCTAAGAGCAAATTTAAACACAAACTCACCTGAAGATTATTATACAATATCTATCTATATTTCTACTATGTATCGGCTAATTGATTAAAAGCTTCAAATATTGATTTTCAGAAAATGAAACCGCTCTTTCTGAATTTCACATATATACTTTTGCCAGGTGCTGCTTCCCCGGAAAGAGCTCGAAGTGCTAGAAAGTTGCAATAGAGATTTTTTTCCAAATATCTACCGCCTACGAACGGTGTTCAGTGGTGGCTGGTGAAATTTTAAAGTTGTATATCTCTGTTGCTACTGAGGGGACCCATGCAAAGTTCAGGTTTTTTGATAGCGAGCTTAATAGGAATGTTTTGGTAAAGAAAAAAATATTTTGTAATTTGCGAAAAAAAATTAATTTTTGCGGAGACCCCCTGAGAAAAAATAAACACGTTTAGGTATTTTATTTATTATTTTTGCTAAACAAGTTTTTCTCTATTTTGTCGAAACTTTTCAAATTTGAAGAGAAAAAATGTGTTAGTAGAAATTATAGTCATTTGAATTTTTTTAAACCTAAAATATAATTGGCTATAACTTTCTACTAACACATTTTCTTCTCTTCAAATTTAAAAATTTTCGACAAAATGATGTAAAATTTGTTTAGAAAAAATAATAAATAAAATATCTAGACGTGTCCATTTCTTCCCAGGGGGGCTCACTATTAAAAAACCTGAACTTGGCATGGTCCCGTTAGTACCAACAGAGATATTCAACTTTAAATTTCACCAGTCGCCACTGACAGTGTTAGCTACGATCCCAGTAGTAACCACCACTCCAGAGCGCTCATTTTCTACTATGAAGAGAATAAAAACATGGCAAAGAAACAAAGTGGGATATGAAAGACTCAGTTCATTGGCTCTCCTGTCGATTCACTGAGATATGCAAGTAGATCCGGACGAAAACGTAATGGCAAATAAAAAAACTGGGCGCTTACGTTTGTAAGCATTCCCTACACATTTTTTTTTATTATAAGTCGATGTATCTTGCAGTTGTACCTACATAAAATAGTAAATAATACTAATCCCGTTCGCTTCTTATTTAAATAAGCAGAAAAAGCTTTGTCTTCATTCTAAAATTACGAACCCCTCCGAAGCAATTTTCTGGCTACGTGCCTGATGCTTTCATATTGAGTACAGACTGTACTTAATGTATATTTAGTATGCTAAATATTGCTAAATGCCTCTATTCTACTGTTTGCAAGCAACTTTGATAAATTTTCAAATTTTTGAATGCTGTTCCTCGCGCAGAACTTTTGCTTCCCTAAATCGTGCCGGCCAGAATAAACAACTATAAAACTCAAAATATTCGAAGCTTAATAAATCAATTGTGTTCCTTTAAGTGGCGGCGTAAAATCTAAGAATAGTTGGATTTTTAATCCGAGGTTTCCGGTATGTGGCCGTTTTCTAACAAAAAAAGCGGTCTGATTCATAATTGAAATCTCGAAGAGAAGGAATTCCCCCGAGGCACCACACGATCTTGCTCCATAGTGTGGGAATGTGCTTTATAATTTATAAGCGAACCGGCTTCAAGGTGCAGACACGTTATCGTATTTCATAAGCTCAATCGAGCGATAGAAACACTGGCGGCGACTAGCGTAGAAAACCTGATAATAATATTACGTTTAAGCTAAAAAAAATGTATTAGCTGTATACCTATAACTATATAGTATGTAACATCGAACTCAATAATTTGTAAGGTCCCCAATAAAAAGCCTAATAAAGAACAGTTGGAATTGCAGAACCCTAGAACCTCATTTCCTATTTCATCATCATACCTAGAATGTCCAGATTTTGGAACCAATTAACCTGTGGAGGTAAGACACCCACATAGAAAGTTACTAAAGCATAAAGCCTACGTGGGCCATCCCAGAAAAAGAAATCAGCCATGTACTTATAGAAATCCAAACATTTTGGAAAGATTTTGGAAAGATCCTTAAGGATTTCACCAACCGATTAAGGTGAAGGTGAGTGGGATGGTAACGGTCGAAGAAGAATTCCTCGACCACCTTCTTTCCTGTGGCGGTACCCACCGGCCGGCCGGTCAGTTGGTGGTGCAAGGTGCAATCATTCTATGTAAAAGTCATCACTGGACGATTTGGACGCTAAAAGTTGATTATAGAGACTTTTAGACGTTCTATTTTAGCAAATAGGTACTGTCAATCAGCCTGTCAATCAAAGCCCTGTTTCAGGCTAGGCTGCTGTGCAATGTACTTTGGTTTACCATTATGGTTAGAAACGTGCTCTGTAATACAACAATATTTAGTTCTTTACCTTTACTTTCCTAATGCATAAACCTTACGGAAAATGGATCACAGTCGAATGGGCTGAAATTTTATTATCACCTAGTTTATGACTTCCTAATCAAAAGTCCTCATGGGCACAAAACCCTAATAAGGCTAGTTCTTGAGATATGGAAGGACAAAATGTGGGATATTGGCTACATGGCGATGATAGGTACGCGTCACGCACTTTGAGACCGCATTAAGTTTAGGGTGTGTGGTTTTAGGGTTTTGGGGTTAGGGGTTTAAGGTGGTGTAGGTACTTATGTACCGACAATTTATTTTATCTAATGGAATATGTGGTCGAATAGAAATTTTTCCATTAAAAATGCAGTCTATATCCCACATTTCGTCCTTCCATATCTCAAAAACTAGCCATAGCAGGGTTTTGGGCCAATGAGGACTTTTCATTAGGAAGTCATAAACTAAGTCATATTAAAATTTCAGCCCATTCGACTGGGATCTATTCTAAGTGACATTGAAATTGCAACACCTATGAAGAGTGCTTTAATCTTGGCTATACTTTAACAATATGGTGGTCAACCACCGAGTAGAAAATGATTACAGTTTAATCCCGAAACGGCGTAAGATATCCTACCTTAATGTTAATAATGTGTTGATCCCCCTCTGTTTGCTACACACTCGTGAAGTCGTCGCGGCATTAATTGGATAAGGTGGTCAATCTCTACTTGGGGTATGGTATCCCAGGCCACCTGAACTTCGTGGCGTAGAGCCTCCAGTGTTTGTGGGGGTGCGGTAAATTATTCTTCCCATCATATCCCAGACATGTTCTATTGGGGAAAGGTCTGGAGATTGAGGGGGCCACGGAAAAACATTTATGCCGGAAGCTTCAAAAAAGTCTCAAGTTACACGGGCCACATGAGGTCGTGCACTGTCCTGTTGGAAAAGTGGATTTGCCAGTGGTTCCAAAAAGGGAAGCAAATGTGGTTCTAACACCTCGTTGATGTATCGCTTGGCGATCATGCTACCTCGAATGAATACTAAACGTGAGCTCCTGCCGTAAGCAATGGCGCCCCATGCCATAACACCCACGGTGCGGTGAACATGCCGTTCAATCGAAAATTGGATATTCCGTCTTTCACCACGTCTCCTTCTTACCCTGGAACGGCCAGCGTGCATCCCCAGATAAAATCTGGATTCATCGCTGAACGCAACTGATCTCCATTCCATATTCCATTCACGTCTTTCCCTACTCCAGTCCAAGCGTTGCCGTCGATGCTCTGGGGTCAAGGGTAGCAAGAGATGAGGACGGTATGAAAACAGCCCAAAAGACCTTATTCGGCGATAAACTGTCCTCATTGTTATTGCCCGTCCTACAGCATCAAACCACTGGTTCGCAACTGCCCTTATTGTGGACAGTCGATCCCTGAGAGCTAGTAGCACTAACCGACGATCCTGTTGTTCTCTGGTCTGCCTTTGGCGCCCAGTACCTCTCAGACGCAGAGTTCGGCCTTCTTGGAACCACGCTCGACAACATCGCATTACAGTGGCCTCGTTTCGATTCACCCGGGTAGCAATTTCCCTAAAAGAAATTCCGGCTTCACGTAACCTCACCATCAGACCCCTATCAAACTCGGAGAGGTGCGTGAAATTAGCACGTCTGCGAACTCTAGGCATGTTAATGTGGTGAAACACACAAGTACCAAACACATCGAATCCCGCAAAGCAACTAAAAATTAGTCGTAAACATTTTTACTTTGTTAAAGCTATGATATGCCAAAACATCAATAACACAAAAACGACTGCATAGAATATCTTGAAAGTTTTATCAGCGTGAACATCCATGCTAGCGACTATGTTTCCAAGTTTTTATCAGAATACAATAAATAATTCTTGGTGTTGCAATTTCAATGTCACTTAGTATATTTTTCGTAAGGTTTGTGCGGGGTCCTTTGGTACAAACGCAAACAGTGCAGCTGGTGGCTATTTTATTTTATCTAGGGCAGTCCGCGTAGGCGTTAAGCTAATATACCGTGAGCATCTGAAAAGGAGGCGCAATTTGTTGTTATCGACCTTAAGGTTTCAAACGTTAGGGAAAGGCAGGAAACCCTCTCTAATTATGATATAGCGGAGAAAATGGGATGTTCTGAACTCCATATGACGCGCTTCTTCTAATTTTGTTGAATAATAAGAAGGGGAGAAAAGTATACCTTTTGGAAAGGTATTATGGAAAAATTTTGCATCATCCAGGGTCAGAATTATTATGTTTGAATGCTTTTAATTGTAAGTAAAAATTGTTAAAGTATTTCTAATCTCAACTCACTACGTTTCTCTACAGTCAAATGGAGCTTCTTGTATGAGATTATGGCATAAAAATACATTCTTGCGCTTTTTCAATATCAACCAAGATTAAAACTGCTGACTTTTATAATGTCAATATAAACAATAAAAACTGTTACCAAGACAACATGTATTGTCATTGTCGCTACTACAAACTACTAGATCTAAAATGCATAATTCACATCACTTCATTTTCGAATTTTATTAGGTTTTTAATACTTTGCAGCTGTCATTATACCGTCACAGAAAAAAATAGTGTATTATAACGGGAGAAAAGTAAGATTTTAGGGCTCGGTGTGTTTATCTCCCTCCGCTTCGCGTCGGAAGGCAAACAAGACACCTCGCGCTTTTTCCCTTAGTATAATAAATAACTATTAACTATTCTGCTGTGCTGTTTATTACTGTATGTATTTTGTTCTCAGTCAATTGTTTTCCTTCTATTACAAAAATATGTAAGGCAAATAACTCAACAATGTTAGTAGGCTTGGTAATGTTCCAGACAGTACTATTTTTTCTTTATTAATATTAATATACATAACAATAAATCGATAAGTTTTTTTGATTGATGGTGGGCTAAAAATAAACTAAAAATAGTATTTAAGGATAACGACCCTGACATAAAGTAAACAGCTTAATTGCTCATAAAAAATAATAACAATAGAATAATAATAATAGAACATCATAACATTATTTGTTTGCATATAAAATTTTATTTTGTTTCCAAATAACATAAATATGTAATAGGTCGTAGCACCGTCTCAACGCACACTTGTTGTCTATTACATTAGGGTTGTAACCATTGACCTTCAGCAAAAGAAGATAACAACATTCATTCATACTAGTATTTTGTTTTGTTTCATAGATTGTGCTTGCGCAGGACAAATGAAAGAGGAGTCAATACAGTTCCTGATGAAATTAATCCATTTCTCCCCACACTGAAGCACCATTTTTCAAAGTTTATGTTTAAAGTCCTTTTAATAAAAATCAAAAATCACTTAAAATTTCCCTACAAATATATTCCGATCTGTTAAAAACGTTACACCCAAAATACCACGCCTTGACAACTACTCAAGGCATGACTACGTCACCTGCTATTGAGAAAAAGCGACATTGCCACTCTCACTCTAAATTTCGTCACCATGCAATGGACATAAAATACCAAAAATTTGATATCACGAAAAATAAAGGTACCTATATCAATTTTATCAATCCTTAGTTATGTATATGCTTTAGCCTGTGGTATTTTCAGTTGCAGATATTAACAATAATTGCTATCAATCTGAACATATACCACATAACTGAAAACCTGGCGACAGCTGTTTTCAAAAAGTAGGTTGGCGCCCATATAGCTGGCCAGATTAAGAGTAACCCTGGATCTCTGATACTGTGATTGCTCTAAAATGTAAATAATGGTCTCCTTTTCGTTTCTCAATATATGGTTGTAATGAAAGTAGGTACTTATTTCGAAAGCGTAAATCAAAGAACAACCGAGTTAAGCTTGTTTCAAGCTCTTTCGTTGACCCATTGCCTGCAATAAACTATTATCGACACCAGCTGTAAGAAAACCCGGTAAATTTGCAAGAACTGTAGACAGGGCCGGCCCTAATAAAATAACTGATAAAATAATTTTAATATAATCAGTAAAGGGTATGAATAAAGTATTTTTTCACCTGGTTTAATAATTTCGAAATAGTTTAGTTTAGTTCCTATTCGTTTGGTAAACCGTGCAGTTGATATATGATTTCGATCGCATTTTTTGTTATTATTCCGAAGGTGCTAAAAAATATGGCGTCCTTGGAAAGACGTTGATCATAGCGCCTCCGATAGTGCTAATTTAAAAAAAAAACATTTATCGCCCGATGCAAAGCAAATTGTTAAAAATGTGTATGATTCTTTATTGAACAGGGGGTTTAATGTAACTTCAGCTGCAGCAGAAACGTCATCATTAACGAAAACTCCTTTGTCTACAGTCAAAGATATTGTGACAAAGAAAATTAAAGAAAAAAGTGCGTAGTGATGCTGGTAAAAGCAAGTGTTTTAATGAAAGCGACAGACTTAATTCGTAGAAAAATGTATTCTATCTACGAAGAGCAAAGTCAATTGTACCTACGCGTTGGTTTCAAAAGCAGCAGCTTATGAAAGATGAAATCAACATTTCTTGCCGCAGAAGAAGCATCTGGAGAGTATTATCTCAAATGGGTTTTACGTATCGGACCATTAATAAAAGAGAAATATTAATGGAATCACAACGGTTACGAAAGTGGGGTTTTGATTATTTAAAATCTATAAGAAAGTACAGACTAGAAAATCCATTATCTACCTCGATGAAACATGGTTTAAAACAAATGACACCCCAGCAAAAGGTTGGGTATAGATCAATCAGGAAATGCCAAACCAAAGCCCCGTCGAACAAGAAAAAAGAATTACTATTTTACATGCTGGTTCCGCAGATGGTTGGCTTCCAAATTGTTTATGGATGTCCTCTAACAATATTAAAGATTCTTCTTTGGACTACCAGAGCAGAACTTTTTGAAAATTGGTTTAAAAATCATATTTTGCCCAATGTGCCTAAGAATAGCGTAATTGTAATATACAAATATATCATAGCCGTCAAATAAATAAAATTCCTAATTCAAATAACACTAAATTAGAAATTCAAAACTAATCTTAAAAAATGATATATATTTTGAAAATACATATAAAATGATCTTCTAGAAATATTAAAAATATTTAATATTAGGAAGAAATATGTATGTGGTACCATTGCTGCCGATTTGGGGCATACGGTTTTACGCATCCCCCCCTATTACTGTTTCTTAACCCAATCGAGCATATGTGACATCGGGTAAAATCAAATGTTAGAGCAGAAAACACTTCTCCGATTTTAAGTGCAAGTGTTGTGACATTAATAAGAAAAGTTGTAGATAGCATTCCTATAGAAAGTTGGAAAGATTCGATTAACCATGTTATTAAAGTAGAAGATTCCTATTTTTCATTTACTACTAACATAGAGCCACTTCTTCTTAATGTAGGTATATGAAAATGACAGTGATCGCGAAACCGAATTAAATCTGTCATTAAATTTAAGTAATCATTCTTTATTGTACAAATAAATCGAATGACGTAAATCAATAAACAGTGTTTCAATCATTCGTAATTTAACAATATTTTATTTTTTTATAAAATTATTCCGAATTTAAACCACTCCGATTCTGGTGCCTTTTAAGAATCTTGAAATATTTATATTTACATTTATTGAGGTACTTACCATTTTGTCAAAAGGCAACGAAAGAGCTTGAAACGAGCTTTAATTATATTTTTCGATTGGGTGGTAAACTAGACTTCAATTTTTTTTAAATTTATGGTCCCTATTTAGCTAACATGTTAGAAACCTTACGTTCGGTTGTACAAAGCAATTTAACGAAGAATTGGCTAATTGGACCATTTAAATGTACCAGCACACACGACAATATGTGTGCCTTAGGTCATTGACCTTTAGTTTTATAGTCACACAATAAGTAGGTTTGTGTAATTAATTACGGAGTACTTATCTTATTAAAGCTAACTTAAAGTCTGCGATGATAACACTAAACAAAAGAACGTGGAAAAAGTGACGCACATAAATATTTTCTATCCACTTTAAGGACTGAGTTATTGCTTATTGTTTTATGCATTTTTTCGGTAAAAACAATACGTAGGTAAAAATTTATTATCGTATTAAATCGTAGACCTAGTACCAAAGGTCTATTTATTTGTGAATAGTCAGCTGCAAACCCTCTACCACTAGAGAAAGTCAAAATACAAGCAATGTATTACTAAATCACGTATTTTTCCAAATACCCTTAGCAAAGGGCACATGACCTGCAATTTAAAAATAAGTACAACTTTGCTATTCAGCAAGATCTGCTTTTTAAAATAGCACCACATTTTTACACAAGTTTATTGGTTTTATTAAAAATATGTCGAAAAACATCATCAGCCTCAAACAAATCCGACCCTTAAAGGATTTATAAATTTTAAATCGGTTATCTTGTTGCAATATTTCGGTTTATTTTGTGGATGTAGTATTTAGAAAGGATAGAGTATTTTTAGTGAAATTTTTTGAGGACCTAAAGTCATGACTATATACTCAATATTTTCTGAAAAATACACGATGTTATATACCGTATTGAATTACTATTGTCAGTAGCTTTTAAAATTTACTAACATTATTTAAGATTAGATTCTACAATAGGAAATATTAAGAATTTCTAGAGAACTGTGTTTAGAAATAACTTTCTATTGTGAAGACATACAGAATATAATATACATGTTTCTGCACACTTAAAAAAATTGTTCAGACTTTAGCAATTAATGCTGCGAAAGTGCTACCTAAAGCGAGATTCTATAATATTGTAAAAACTTCACATTTCTGAAAGTGAAAGGGAATATTTGTGACAACTCTACATATCAGCATCAATCATTAGGTTGGGTTAGAGATACATTTATTTTTTAAATAAATAAATGCTGCGGCATCCATTCTAAAGAATATTTTAAGCTGCACCTAGCCAGAAAGTGTAACGTAAAACAAGTACCTACCTATTGTAATACGAATTCTTTCGCTCGGATGCCACACTGCATTGCAATGGATAACGGATAAAAATGGCAATGGTTTCTTGTATCATGTTGGAATAGATAGATATTTTAATCTGAATAATTTAGATTTTGATAATCTAAATGTTAAATTTTAAATTATTTATTTACCAATAAATATACTAAAGTTTTTCTGACCGTTCGTGATAAATTTGCATGGGCTTTCTTGGGGGTTTCGGTCATTTGTGCTAACTGCCTTATTGGGCATGTAAGGAGTATATTTATTACGTGCTTGGTTCATTTTAAACTTAAAATTACAAAGAATACTTTTTCAGTCACCAAATTAATTTTGTAAAAATGTCCTTGTGGTTCTGAGGATGTTTTAAGTTTAAAATAAATCTAAACTGAAACCCAATAAAGCACAAATGATCGAAAAACCCAATAAAACTTACTAATAATTTTTTAAATTACGTGCAAGTATTTTTCGGATACATTATCTACTTTGGAACCCAGACAAAATTCTTAAAATTCTCATTGTTATCGAATTCTTTCAGAGACAATTCTTTGAATGTTGGGACTATTATAAAATCATTTAAGCGCGTTCCTGAAAAATAACCCAAGGATGAATTCCTTTCTTGGAATTTTACCCAAATATGTAGGTATAAAAATTCTTCGAAACGACACTGATGACTTAGGTGCAAGGGTACTAACCATCAAAACCTGGGTTGCCAACACTATCAATTCAAAAAGTCTTAGATCTTAGATATTATTAAATTTGATAAGTTTTGCCACATTGTTAGAATAGATAAATTGAAAAGAATAAATGATCTTTCTTTTCGTAATTTTTCACACTCCGCAAAGTCCCTCGCAATCGCATCTATTTCATAAACATAAAGTAAAACCCAGAAAATTTAATATTTCAGATTTTCCATAAGCTTCTGTTCAAAGTGTTGCAATACTTATGTTCGGGATTAATGATTTTTTATAATACATATTCTTGATTATCGGTGTAGTACCCTAAGATTTGTTTCTTTGAAAACACACTCTGTACCTATTGTATTGCTTTTATATTTCTAGGGAGGTCAAACCGAAAGATTTTTAACACACTTTGGCATCCCTGCATTTAAGAACCATAGTACTACACAATGAACTTCAGAAGGAATGCGTTAGCGTGTTGTGTTTGATTATGTCCCGGAATGTACCGGATGTGAGCTCTAACAGGCCTGGCAATAATTATTCTCGTGAATGAAAACATTCTTGCAGAAAATGCCATTTTCCGTTTAGCTACGGTGTAGAGGAAACTTTGTTGGTGGTCCTTAGTAGTAATATATTTTATACAGGGAAGGGAAAGTAGTAAAGGGAGAAGTTAATTACAAGAGACCCATGTGAGGGCCACATCACATAACGACTAGTCTAGATATAAAGATATAACCTAGAGCACTTTATGTTGACATCTATGGATTTAAAATTACCTTTACGCAACACCAACATAGCTGCAGGCTTTAGAAGCTGTACTGGACGATACGTTATGTCAATGGCAACGAGATTCTCATTGAATGTTCATGCGAAAAAATGTCGTCTTCGTGCTGTCGTCATAACGTGCATATGCACTTATTAACGTTGACACGATGCTCTGTCCCATGTGGTTCGACCCTAAGAAGTACAATTAGAATGGCCGTTAACTATTAAAACATAGACCACTCAGGAATTTCGGGTTTGCTCAGGAGAAACCCCAGGTCTGAGAAAAGAAAAAGAACTCATCGAAGGATCGAAGGATTATGCATTTCTTTCCGCTGCCAGGAAAAAAAGGAAACAGTAGTAGGTACACATTTAATAGACTGGGGTTTGCCAAAGTTCGAAAGGCCAAGCCGGAGACAAAGACATACAAATCTGTTAGGGTTATATAAGGATTTCTCGAGGTCTGAAAATCGAATTGTTGGAAGTTATTCTAGGACTGCGCAGGTGCAAATTCTAAACTTTTTTAAATCACTCTAGAATCCCAAAGTATCAAGGGATAAGGATCCTTCTGCTTTGTCTTGTTCTTACTTCAGTAAAAGAAAAGCAGTTATCAATTATAGGCTTAACCAAACATCCATAAAGTTTTGAAAATGACCAATATATCGGGGATATTATTGACATTTATTTTTCTGCCATCATGTGAAATTTAGCGCAGAAAACACACTTGATGAGCATCTTATACGGTATACGGGCTTTATTAAATTACATTTCCATTTAGCTTGAGAAACGAAAGGTAACACAAATACGCCGCATAGGAAAAAGAGGTCGTTGATACCATAGCATAGAAATTTTTTCATTTCTCTTTTCGTATTTTTATTATCCTTTTTCATTGCCAGAATCATGGCTTATTTATTACCAATTTAATTTATAAAACAAAGAACTCGTAAAATGAGAAAAAGAAAGCTCTGTTTTGGCTATTATTTATGTAGAACTGTTCTACAACGGTTTGTAACTGTGTTATCGAATTTTTTCGCCTTATTTTGACCCAATCAACTTGGAAATAAAAACCATATTATTTAGTTAGGATAAAATACATTGAAATTTATTTTAATTTAGTTTTAAGATCAGTTCTGACTAAAATAAAACAAAATTTGGAGAACGCGGTGCTGAAACAATTTTAGAACAGTTTTACATTTAAACCAAAACAAAACTAAAAATATTGGGTTGCGAAGGGCATGCGACTTTTCTTTGTTTAACATAGGGATACAAATTTTATTTAAAATATTGTTTTGACTTCGATCGTGTAAACGTGTTGCACAGAATGTGAATCCTAAAGATGTCAGCTAATCCGAACGGAATACAGCAATGTTGAAAAATTTTATGAAACATTATTAAAATATTTTTTACTTCTGCCAGTGGTTTGTTAACTTAAGGTGGTGGTAAGGTGGAAATGGGCCTTAAAATTACATTTTTTGTTTTAATTAAGAAAGTAAAGATGACATCGGAACGAAAAGAAAAATTTTCCTTGAAATTAGTTTTTATCATTTATTTTGGTTGTGAGAGGCGGAGGGTAGGGGGTAATTTTTTCGCCTCTGCTGCCACGATATATTGTACTATTGCGGCCAAAAAATACTGAGACAAAGAAACTTGCTTTAATCTCCTGTGCTAATATAGGTAACATAATAATACATTAATTTGCAGGTAGGTTAGGTATCCCTAAAAAGTTTTGATTTGTTGTCATCAACTTGCCAAATAATATATTATTATATTGTCATCAATATTTGCTAGAATTGCTATCTAAAAAACCACGAGACACTTACAACGGTATGCTACGCTATGACGTCACTTCGAGGGAAAATCCTAAATTTACTAGATGCTTGCACCTGTACATAAGTACAGGTCAGATTATTGTCGGGTAGTGGGTTGAGTTGACGTTTATTAAAATATTAATGTCATATTTCATTTGCTCAGGTAAGCGCCTAGTCAATTTAAAATTTTCCCTGGAAGTGACGTCATAACGTAGCATACCGTTGTTAGTGTATCGTGTAAAAAACGATAATGCCAGCATTAACTATAGAACAAAAAGCTATAATTCACACCAGATTGAGGGACAGGGTACCTGTAAGCAAAGTTTACATATATTCTTTAAACTGTGCTGTAAGAAATATTGCTGCGAAATAGAGCAAGTAAGAATACAGTGATATGATGCAAGAAACAAATTGAAGAATACGGGGATATTAAGAAAAAACCAGGTTCCGGTAGGAGGAAGATCTGAACGGAGGATGAAGATACCGAGCATGTCAACTTTCTAAGAGAACATCCTTTCAAGACAGCCTTAAGCGCGAAAGAGGAAACCAATTTCCCCGGATCCTCCAGAACAGCAAGACGTAAAATAGGAGCGTCAGATATAAAAAACCGATGTAATGCTAACAAAATATTTGTGACTGATGAAAACAAACAGAGAGGAGTAGACTTTTGTAGGGAATATCTCAACCAGAATAATTTTATGGGAAATAGTAATATTTTCTGACGAAAACACATTTCAATCATGCAACAACGGTAAAATTCATGTATATAGACCCAGAAACATGAGGTATGATGAGAGATATACCCATAAAACTACTCAGAGTGAACGTTTTTCGATTAATACTTGGGGCTGGATCTGTGCTAGGGGTCCAGGAGTTTTGCAAATTTTTTAGAGAAGACTGACGGCTGCACTTTATCGAGATATTTTTCGTCGAGTCATGATTTTGTCGGTTGGAGCAGTATATGGAGAGGATTACATTTTCCACCATGACAATGCACCAATCCACAAGGCAAAAATTGTTCAAGAATTCACTCTAGAAAACAACGTTTACGTCATACCATGGAGTTCAAAGAGTCCAGACCTCAATCCTATTAAGAACGTTGGGGGAGAAATGACAAAGTATATGTATAGGCATGATTTTAGACCGAGAAGCCAAGAAGAACTTCGACAGAAGATACTTGAAGATGAAATAACTCCAGTATTTACAAGAAATTTGGTGTTAAGCATGCCACGCTGTCTACAAACCGTCATCGACAGTCACGGTGCAATGACGAAATATTAATTATCATTATTTATTGTTCTTTTTATTTATTTTCTCCAAATATAGTTTAAATATTGATGAAAATAAAATATATTATTTCACAAGAGACAATGACTTTATTTTACTCATGATATATAATAAAAAAGTATCACGTAAAAAAATACCAGAAAAGCTTTTCAAAAACAGAATGCTGCAGAGCATTTTGAAAACCTTCATCTTTACCTCGTATGCTAACGTATAGCAAGGTGGAGTCGTACATACCACTTACCTTTTTGAAAGGTTTTCATAATAGTCTAGAAGCAACATACTTTAATTTTTTTTCTTGTACCGGTATTTTTTGGTCGCAATGCTAACTCTGTTACAATTACTTAGATTATAAAGTAACATTAATTTCAAGAAACATTTTTCTCTTTGATTCATCGTGATCTCAAGTTTTTTGACTGTAGCCAAAATTGTGATTTTCCGACAAATTCTAAGGTCAATTTCTACTCCCTTATTGCCAAAATCGTAGCTAAATTTTTTTTTATTATTTTTCGATATTTTGCCATTATCCCAAATTTCATTAGAATTGGTTATGACCAGTTCTGTCGGTCTGTGAGGCAGATGGAAGCGGTGGTAGTGGATTGCATACTATTTCAAATAATGCTGTACAAGGCCGCTGTTTCAAATAGAACATTTGGAAATTAACATAAGGTGAGATCCTAATAACAAAGGTATTAAATCGGGGACTTTTAAAAAATTCCCCCTTCTGTATTATGCAGAAACGGCCCTTAAATTTTTTTACAGGTGGGGCAAATTTTGTGGGCAACTAGTGATATCAACGTAAGAAGAAAAATACAATTTTTTTATTAAGGAAGGTTTTCACGGTATTTGCCGACGCGTGCTACTTCGCCATTTCGCGGGCGCGATAGCACTAAACTATTCAACCCGTGTATAAACACTGATTTTCGAAGGGAACTGACCTACCTTCCCAGTTTATAGCTGCGCACATAGAATTTCTTTACGTGGTTAGTCGAGGCGTTTGGAGGTGAAAATGAAATAAATAATAGCAAGCGGTTTACAAAAAAAAAATGTTGTGTAGGGCAAAAACTGTCCTGTCCTGATAACATCAGAAATCCCTACCTATTATATAGTTTGCCTATTTACAGTAGCAAGCTACTAAGCAACATTTGTAAAAAAAACATAATAATTGTTGTTCTATCCATGTATTGCGTAAAGTAATACTCAAAAACGGAAACAATGCAAGGACGGGTAGTAAGATGACCACACTGAAAAAATAGATTTGCTGCATATACACTTATTACACAGGTTCGACTCGCACTTGACATCTTTTTTGTCTGATAATGCGCCATTGTTGTATATGTACAAAATGCATGTGTAAATACACTGCCAAAAATTTTAATTTACCGTTTCATAAATAAAATCCGACTCTGAAATCACATCCAAATCGGCGAGGGCTAGTAATTACTAATTACATTGGATAATGTGCAGTGGAATTAAAATTTTAAAACTACATTGGTTAGATAGGGGGTATAGAATTTTTAACCAATCACGATAATATCTTACAGAAATCCACAGGACCACGACGCAGGACCACAGGTCTTTTGTGTTGTGACGTGTTTAAATGTCATATATGTAGTTAAAAAAGTTAGAAAAAAGTGAGACAAGTAAAAATAACAGAAATGTGTTAAATCTGCAGTGTTTCCTTTTTTTGTCGTCGCTTTTGATTGAGTGATAAAATTATTTTACATTTTGGATTTTTTTATGCTACTTAAAAGAAACATGCCAACCCAGTGAACCCAGTATCCCCCCTTAAAAATTGAAGCTAGTCATCCTTATGGTCTTAGGCATTACTCTACCAATTATTCACAAAACAAAATATTTACTCTACATGCTAACCTTAGTTACTTGATTTTTCTTCAACAATAATACAGTGTCTGAAAATGTTCTCTAAACTTTTCTGTTAATAATTTTAAGATATCTAAATTTAGATGCGTGGCCTCATATTTAAAAGAAAAACGTTTCCTAAAATTTCTTTTAAAAAATACAAAGTTTTACTGCTAATTCTTATTTTACTTTCATTGAAAAATTGATACTAACTGTTCTTTTTTTGCAACAACTTTGTGGTAGGTATGTAGGTAATGATAGGAAACCTTTCTTTTCACAGGCCATGAATCTAAACTTAGACATACTATTTAATTCTAAACATTTCCTTATTACACTTTGCCTTAAAATAAAAAGCTAGAGTACCTACTTCTCTCTTACGGCGGCATTCTCCACGTATTGTTCACGTTGGCCAACTTAGTTTCATTTTAGTACAGTTTTTTACTTTATTTTCCTTTTGTATGAATAAGTATTGTGACAATATTAACAGTAGATTCGTATTCTATGGGTATTTTTAGTGTATTAATAAAAGTTTCAAGATATATTATGATTTATTTTAGGAAAATAATATGTAAAAAGAATATTGAGGTCCAAGTGACAGAAAAAATGTCTCCATAGATCTTTTAACGTATTAATCTTCTGAATGAAATTATTATACACGTTGAAACATGAAATAATTGACTGACAATTGCTTGCAGGATATGAATCTATACTTAATATATCTATAATGTTATTGCTAAAAATTTTAAAGCCGAAAAATCATGTCAAAAGGAAATTGGATTGGCCAACGTGGACGCCAAGTAGAGCATGCCGCCTCATGTCAATTTTGGATTTGAAATTTTTTTTTGCCGCTCTGCATATTTCTAGTTGAATAATATGTTAGTATGTATTAGTTTCTCAGGAAGAAAAACTTGTTACGAAGAGTAACTTTTTTCCGTAAAATTAGTAATACAGAATTTTATTATTTTGTAGCGAACATTTTAGACACTGAATATTGCATTGTTATCGAACAGTCTACAAAAAACTTTACAACAATTAATTTTAGAAATTGATGTAATAAACATGTAAGTATTAGTCATAGTCATAAGTATTTTATAATTATGTTGACGTCAGTTTTTTACTAGGTACCTTAAATCATAAAATGTATTTGTCATCGTCATTATTGTTTTTTATTATTATTATTACTTTAGTCCCCGAACTTGACAAAAAAATTGTAACATTATTTTTATTTAGGTAAGACAATAATACCATTAAAACTCTTATTTGGTCAATTCATTTACATAAATGTTAGTGATAATAAATAATAATTGATTAAGGTCATAATTTTTATGTGCGATTCAAAATTTAACGTTTTGCCTTGTTTTGGCCGCTTCTTGTAAATAAATTTTTCGTAATGATGTGAAACTGAACTTTTTCATCTTTATAAGCAAGAAAAAAATGCCGAAATATCCATTTATAAAACGTTGCTTTATTTCTGGTCAAGTAAATTTAAATGGTTGTCAATTCGAATGGTTTTTAAAAAGCCCTCTCGAGATGCGTCCCCCCCCCCCCCCCGGCGGATCAGTCATGTCATTTCATAAATAATGGACCACCCCGAAATGAAAGAAACGAAATTCCAAATAGGCCACTGCCTATATGCCACAAGCGGCTAAGGGTGATGTTAAATTTAGTATAACGCTAACGTATAAATGCTTCACAAAAAATAAGTAAATACACTAAATACAGTTTGTCAAAAATATAGCTTTGCCTCTGAAAAATTTCATACTTGCGTGGACGAGGAAGTGAGATGGCATTCGGATAATAGAAATGGTAATATTAAGCGACTTCTGCTTTGGTTTAAAGTACTGCCAGCACAAAAATAAAATTACATAATTATATTTCTGTCGGCAACAAAATGTTTTAGAGAGGCCCAAACAAGTTCAAGATCCGGATGGTATGGGGGTAATCTCAAAACACCATGTCCATGTTCTTCCAGGGTTCTCATATGTTTTATCCAACGGTTTTCTCATTTTAATTAAACTGTATAAATCCACTTTTAACATGTCGTCGGTAACGGTGGCACCACGTCGCCTTTCAGTTTGCACGTTGTGGTTGCGATATGGAGCATTGTCGATAACAAGAACACTCTTTGCAGGTAGGTTAGGAATAAGTTTTTCTTGGACCCACTTCTTGTAGTTTAGCGTAATTCATTTCACTGTGACAATCACGAACTCCATACTGAAATGCACGTCACGACATCAACAGTTAGAACATAAATGAATTAAAAAAAGCATGTACTTTTGTTACAAACTGTAGATACTCGATTCGATATAATCGGTCTTCTGTTCTGTGCTTTTAGTGGGCAGACCTAACTCAGAGTCAAAGCTATATTTGACAAGTTCTATGCGTCTGGTCTTTTATTAATATTCAACCCCTAAAGGAATAAGAAGGGGGTGTCACATTTTAAAAGAAGAGCCTATATCTCATAAACCGCTGAAGGTGGTGATGTAAATTCAGCATAAATAGAAACTGCGCATAAGAAATAAGCAAACTTTGCGTTTTTTTTAACTTCAGCCCCTAAAGGGAAAAAAGGAGGTGTACATTTTGTTGAACAAAGTCTTTGTATCAAAAATCGCTGAGAGTGGGTATGTTATATTCAGCATATAAGCAAACACATGTTTAGCCGTTTTTTGAAATTTAACCCCTAAGACTAAAACAAATGCCAGTATCTCACAAGTTACTGAAAACAGAGTTATCAAATTCAGCAGATACCCTAAGTTCCTTTACTCTACTAACAGAATTGTATTAAAAACCAAAACTATTCGGGTAAACCCGCGAAGGGATTGCTAGAAAATAAATAAAATGATAATTATTAGCTGGGAGCTACAGTGCCAAAATACCAAATCCCATGAAAAAAATTCTTTGATAGTAAGTAGAATAAAATGTAAGAGCAAAAATATAGTTTGGACTTTTACTTTTATGCTGTAACTTAAAAAGCCGATTAAGAAACTACATATTATGTATATATTATGTAAATCGGTTTTATTAACGTTTCTACGTGTATTTTGTAAAATCAGTTTGTGTTAAATCGTTTTAAAAGGAGTGTACAAACACTACAAACATGGTTTTTGACTTGGGAAATATTATTTGCGAAGTTTTATAAGAAGACTACTTTGTTTTTTTTATATAGTTAACAATATACAATATCAAAAAGTAAGAATGCTGGAAATTTCCTTTTTAATAAAAATAAAGTTTACACGATTACATTAAAGATAATAACCGGCTCCGAAAACAACTTTTGAAATTTCCAATTTTTATGATTTCATCAAAATCACGAATATCCATCAAGAAATATTAAACGTGATCTCTTTTACCACAAAATTTATAAGAAACGTGCTATTATAAAACTAGGTTTCCATGAAAATGGTTTTATAGTTTTTTTTTAATTATTATGTATTATGTGGTTGCGTACTACTTTCAAATCTATTTTGAGAATCGGGTTTTTCAATAAAAGCATATTAGGGTAGGAATGAAATCATATCGATCTACAATTCACGTAGGTATCAAATTTTATCGATAAGTTTCTTGTAGTTTTTAATCTTTAGAGCCTAATAATATCTTAAAAAGTATTACTAAATATTTGTATGCCGTTAAAAGACAAATGTAGGGTCAGGTTTCAGTACCTTTAATTATAAATTCAACGCAAGAAACAAAGCAGCACTAGTATAATTGGAGAAAATGGTTACAAATATGTAATTGTAAAATCTCGATTTGGAAGTATCGTCGGGACTGATGAAAAGCAACATAAAAGGATCAGTTGCGTGCCATCGGGGGGGGGGGGGGAGGGGGGCTATCAGGGCCGCAATCTTCCCGCCCTCGTCGTAACAGCGCCCCCTGGAGATTCACTGCCGACTATGACCACATACTCTCCAATAAAAGAAAAGTAATTTGGCGCCCACCAAATCATTGTGCCTCCTCGCCCCTAAAGGCACATCACGCCACTGAAAAGGGTCGTCATACCCTATACATTGCAGGTCACGAAAATTGCCCATCTAATGCACATTCTATGTGACAAAAGCATAAGAAAATCCTACAATATAAACTGGATAGCTGTATTTTTTGACCGAGCGGGTGTACCCCACGAAAAACAGATATAATAATAATGTGACATGAACATAACATTTATGTAAAACAGTTTCATTACATTTACATATAGGTACATAAATAATTTAAGTTCTTAGTGTGGTGAAATAAGGTAAAAAGTATTATCTAACAAATAAGTAACAATGTTATATAATAGTTCGTGATTTTTTATAAATATTACATAACTGTGTTTGTTGGGAACTTGGGATACTACTAATTTATTCATCAGCTTTTGCCGTTTTCTTGGAGAACTTAAATTGGTTTACACACGCAAAAATAAATTTTTCCTATGACCACCTATGAAAGTGAGAAAAAAAGCACGGTTAACTTGGCGACAAAGTGCCTTATATCACACGCGTGTTGAAAAGTACTTTACAACACACGTGTTGAAAAGTACTTGTCAACATGACATTGAGATAGATGGTGCCAATTTCATTTGTTTTATTTTCAGCACACTTGATGAAAATATTAGTGTTGAAAGTGAGGGTTTTAAAAGACAGAAATTGAGGTTTTTTTGTAAATATTTTTGTGGTCGTAGGAAAAATATTGTACATCACTCGTGTGAAAGTAATTTTCGCACACTCGATTATCGCACTCGGCTGTCGCCTCGTGCGACAACATTCCTACTCGTGTGAAAAATGTCACTTTCAACACTTGTTATGTAATATACTATACACTATGTCGATATAACTGAAAGCAGCTTTAATAAATAATTTATTGAAACAGAACTTCCCTAAATTATATTTAACTATTAATTAATACGTTTATACCCTTGATTCCTAATGTTTAATTTTATTTTCGTTTGCATTATGATGATTTAAATTTGCATGAGTCAAACGAGAATCGATCTCGCTATATCGATACCTACATACGTCATTTCAACTTACCATTCTTATTTTCAGCTGGCAGTATGTATTATGAAACTGCCTTTACCCGTTCGACTTGATTAAATAAAATAAACCGGATGTCCTCCCTTCTCTTCCAGCTGTTATTCTTGTCGCTCCAGCTCAATGCATATTATTAGGTAGTTCTCGCATAATTATAAAAATATGACTGTATACAATCTACGTTAATTCCTATGGCAAAGTATTAAACATTTTTAGATGAAGGACATTTGGTAGTAAGGCAATTTTTTTAAAATTTCTAACTGAACTTTTTATTATTTCTATCTTCGAACTCTGCATTTACTAATTAATTTATTCCTTTGCCATTAATTACCGTTTATTCGTAGTGTTTTTTACAGTCTTATTTTAAGAAAATTCCTAGTTTTTAATCCAAATTTAATAAAATCCTTTAATTTAATTAAAAAAGTTGAGACGCTAAATTTAACGAAGAAAACTACGCACGCCTTCGAAGAATTTTCTGCAAAATAAAAAATGGATATTTCTACTGAATAGTTTTGCTACCACGCTAAATATCTCAAAAAATCGTTTTGCTCTTGCTTTTTGTTCGACATAATTAAATTAAAAGAAATGGTTCATATAACTGACTTTTAGCAAGAGGACACGACACGACTATTCATAACTAGTCTTTTCTTTTGTTGCTTGCATTGTGCGTGTGTAGGACAAAGAAAGGGTAGAGAGAGAACGCTAAACATCCGAATTCGCGCACCGTCGCGTCGCACAGACGTTCCTATTAAAAATCTCGCTTGACAAAAGGAAAAATTTCTTGAACTCTAAAACAACATATATTTATACATATTGTATCTTATTATGGCCATAAATAGTTGTGTATCTATAAAGTACAACCCATTTTAGAAATATCATAATACAGTCTACGCAAAATCAGGCAGAAGTCTCTGTAGCCGTGATCCTTTTTATCCCGTTGGCATCAGTATTCATTTATGTTCGGAACTACAGTCTCTGTACGAGTAAAAATTTATCTTACAAATAAGTGTGTTTGGCAGAGTAAATTACAGGTATTTCCCTTGTTTTTAATATATTTTTATGTATTTTATTATTATTGTTGTCTTCTTTGGTTGACGTATTTGTAGAGCCAAATTTGTTTAATTAAATTGTTCAATTTCTAATTGAAATAGCAGGCCCGCAATTGAAAAGGCCGCCGAAGGCCGTTGTATAGTTATATTCAGCGTTTAGTTTACCTCTTGGGGTGTTTAATTTTAACTATTTTATAACCACGTTTAACCATATGTTTTTTGTAATAATTTTTTCAGTGATTTTGAAATTCCAAGAAGAGAATTGTTTGAGGTTTGGCGAAATGCCCCTAACATTTCAAGAAGATTAGAGTGTGTGTGTGATTATAATGACTAAAAGTGGTGTGGAGGATCCTGATGGAAGCATTCGCGAGCTAGTGCGAAAAAAAGTGTCGAATTTTGTGAAAAACAAATAATCGTTTGCACTAAATATTTATGAGGAAATATAAAAATACCAGCCATTTTTATTTTTATTTTCCCAGAAAAAACATAGAAATAATTTTGTCAAGTCAGATCAGTTATCGGAACCACTGTGCGTCGCTATGGCTTTCCGAGCCATCTGTATTTCACCGAGCAAAAGCAGTTGAAAGAAATGAATCCAGTTTTTCACACACTTGGCATTGACGCACCATTCTTCAAACTTTATTGATGAAGTGCTTTTAAGAGAATCCAAAAATCATTTAAAACTTCACTACAACACGTATTTTCCGACCTGTCAAAAACGTTACACACAAAATACTACGCCTTGACAACAGAACTGTTTAAGCCATTGGCTACTCTCACTCTAAATTGCGTCACCATATGGAGAAAAATAACTTAACATTTTTAAACCACGAAAAATAAAGGTTATACATTTTATTATTCCTTAGTCATATGCTTTTAGCCTGTGGTATTTACTATTGCAGATATTACTCTGCAGCAATTGCGTTATTTGACTATAGTTTATTAATTTGAAAATATGCCACATAACTAAAAGCCTGACAACAACCGTTCTCAAAAAGTAGGTGGGAGATTAAGCGACGTTAAACTTCGCTGGTCAGACCATCCTCCGCCCGATCACTGAGGTTAAACGAATCTCTGATTGCTCTAAAATGTAAATAATTGTATCCTCCTTCTTTATAAATCTATGGTTAGTATCCTTAATTTCTTCTTCTTTTTCTTTCCTTAGCTCATTTTTGAAAATTTTCGAAAATGAATGGCAAAAGCAAAATGAAATATTAATCAATTAAACGAATTGACGTGGTAATGTCAATCAAAAATCAACCAAGACCAGTCCAGTCTTCTTAAGTTAATCTGATACTTTGCCGACTGCTTTCCAGCTTCTTCATTGCCTCCGACTAGTTTATGATTCCTCTACAACTAAAATGCCGTTAATTTTACTACTTTAAGCTCACTTACCCAAATAAGTATGACTATTGAATATTGATTTTCGTGTAAGTTTTCAGTTTACCGGTCACTGTAAAACTGTACGAATGCTCTCTATTTTCATTCATTCATACTTTTACAAGCTCATATCATATTATAATGTCCTTCTAAACTGCCTTCACCTAGATTAAAAAACTCTGCTTTATTATTAGCATCGGTGGTCTCATGCATTACGCATAAATTAATAGAAATGCCTTTTATGACCTTACCTTTCTTTGAATTAATTAAATTTTCAATTGGTTTATAGGGGCACTTCACATGCTTATTTATCGTTCATACATATATGTACATAGGAATTAAAGATCTGTAAAACTAGTCTCAGAAATAAGAGGCCCTATCAAACCAATACTCAAAAATGCTTACCTACAATAATAAATTAATTTAATATTCAAAGTAATGCACACCTATTGATGAGAGCATGAGAAACAAGGGCGAGATGCCATTAATTAAATTCTAGAGCGATCAGGAATCAGGAATTCCCAAGTTATTTATAACCCTGCCAACTATATGGTCCCCCACCGACTTTTTGAGAATGACTGTTGCCAGACTTTCAGTTATGTGGCATATTTTTAGATTCGTAAAACTCTAGCTACTAAAATAAATAAGTGTTAGTTAATATCCGCAAACATAAATACCACACCATGGATTTATTATATAAAAGGATTCGATATCCGTATACTGTGAGCGTATCCAACGTGAAGCCTTATATTTTGTGGTTTGTTATTCTCTTTGGGGGAGCAGTTTACCAACTACGAACATAGACAAGACTACGAATTACTACGTAATTGAATCAAGAATGGTAGTAGAAAGAGATAAAATAGCATTGGAGTGTTGGAGCTCAGAAGTGTTGTTGTCGGTGCTGGTTGTTTAGGAAAACGGCTGAACCTCAGTCCGAACACTCGGTTACACGTACGTCTTTGTCTAATGAACTAGAAAAGAAAAAGTGCGACGTATAGATTTATATAGATTTATAAATGACTCGGAGCGACTTTAAATAAACACCTTTAGAAATAACATAACCTATAAATAATAAAACCTTTGTAACTTAAATTTATTATTATTAGGCAGAAAATAAAGTAATTTAGGACTTGTATTACTTTTAGCAAATATTGTAATGCTTCTAACGTATTTTTTGTACACAAATACAAGGTAAAATAAGATGTGGCCAATGTTTACAAATTGTGTTTACAGTGTCGCTTAGAATGGTTTGTTTTGGCTTCAAAGAATGTGACATCATCCCGTATCCTTTTATATAATAAATCCATGGGCTAAACCATATGAGTATTACATGATATGACTAAGGATTAATAAGATAAGATTAATAGTAAACTTTTTCTTAGATCTCGCCATATTGGCCATATGGTGGCCAAGTCACTTGTCTTTTATGGTACCCTGTTGAAGTCTGGTCAGTTTTACGTTTAGACGTTGGCTAAAAAGACAGGACCGGACTTGTACTCACGGTTCAACTTAAATAACAAACACCAAGAAAACATAGTCCCTGAAACCTATAAAGTTCAAAATTAAAATGTTTAAAACTCAAACTATACAAAAAACACTCACAGAATCACTTAAAAAACACCAAAATAAAACGACGCGACCTGTCGCGCCAGCTTGATACGGCTCACTACTAATCTAGGGACTTTTCGAAGAAACCAATATCAGCTTTTGATGTCATCTGTGATTGTCAAATGTCGAAACGCGAGTTTTATCATAAACTGAACTATACTAGTGTACTATTATTTCTCGTCATAATAAATTTTTAATAATTTATTTCCATTGCATGGTGGCGAAAAGCATGCGAGTGGCAACTTCCCGGGCTCATCAGAACACGTTTTTGCCGGTATTCACTGATAAGTTCAAAATTTGGCGATGTGTAGGTAATGTTTTGTGTGTAATATTCCAGGCAGGTCAGAATATACGTTTGTTTTTTGCCCATTTCCACCAACTTTTCTCTTGGGATGGATTAGTTAGGGAAATCCTAAGTATGGGGATTCCCTAAATCCTAAATGATTTCCACCACTTCCATTTGAGAAACCCCTAGTTAAGAAGGGAATACCACTGGCAACCGCGCAATTCTTTGTCAAAGTTTAGTAATTTTTATTTTTCAGCTAAGACTGGTGGCGGAACTATTTTTCATAATCATAACATATCTAACAATTTTTCTGATTTGTGCTTTAGGCTTAAGTTTTTATCTATGATTTTTTGGCTGTGATTGTGTTCAGCAAATTAATCTAACAATTATTATTTTCAAAAAATGGAAGAGGAAAAGAAAATTAAGTGCGCTCCTAGTTACACATCCTCAGAAAAAGATGCTTCCTCAGTATTGTTCAACAGTATAAAAAAAACGGAACATATAAAAATAGATGCTGAGAGTCCATGAAAGATAAAAAACTAGCATGGATAAATATGTTTTTAGACGTTCAAGACAGCAACCGGTTGAAGTAGGAGGAGACCAATTCCTGAAATTCTGACCGGTTGAAGTAGGAGGAGACCAATTCCTGAAATTCTGACTTCCTCACAATAATTGGAGAACTATATGAAGTTTTAATTCACAAGAAGCTAGTTAGTCAAGTGCTGTAAAAAGAGCATGCAGTCATTAGAACTAGATATTGCTTTAAAAAAACAGCTAAATTTAATGTGTACCGATAATCATAAATATTGTTCGTTGGACTCCACTATGTTTTAATTATTTTAGTCATTAAAGGTCTGTCTTGTTTTCCTGGAAATGAAGCCAAAAACTACCACAGTTAAAAGTTTCCAAATTTTGTGTAATATGATTAATTAATTATATTGCCTTTGTATGTTAATGTGAAAATGACTAAGTCCTATCTTTTTTTACATATATACCTTTTTATAAATATTGATTGTATTGTACATAATATATTGTACTGACGACTTTCCTTGTATCATGTTTTTTGTGTCAAGTTAGGGTGGCGATATATTATCCGAGTGTTTTTAAATATGTTTTATACATTTCTTTATAAGCCATTATTAAGGGCATGCCCTGACGTTTTTTTAATATATTTTGTTGCATTGTTTTTATTATTTAAATTATCTTCCCAAAGGCTTTAGCAAACAAAGGGATTATTTAAGTCTGAGTTCTAAGTAAGATATTAGTAATAAAAATGTGAATCATTTTATTTTGACAGTTAATAACAATTACAATGGGTGTTGTTTATTATGCAAAAATGTAAATATGCATTTTATTGTAAATAAAGTTTAGAAGAAATATACAGGACATTTTTACTTACGAGCACTTGCCCAAAATCTTGTGAATCTGAAAATTTTAAGTAATAAATATATATGTTAACTCACCGAAGGGGGTCGGTCAAATTTTTCTATATGTATCAGAATTATATCTGTTGTGCTGTTATGAATATTTTCAAAAACTGGGTATAGGATTATTATTTGTACACAAGATTTATGTTTCGTATCAAACTATAGATAATTCAAAAAAATTAATGTGAAAACCGGAAAATGACATCGAACTTTTTTTGCATTTTATAGTTTTTCTTAAAATGGGAATAACTTTTTAAATTACATTATTTTCCGGCTTCTCCATTAAATTCTCTGAATATCCTATAATATGGCGTGAAACACATTTTGTGTAAAAATAAAAACCATATAGCCAGTTTTTGAAAATATTCATAACAGTACCACAGGCATAAATCTGATACGTATAAAAATTTGACCTGTGCCCTTAACTGAACTCGCGAGTTAGGTAACTTGTTCTTAACTTAAAGTGCTTTTTTAAAGAGGTTCTTAAATTTCTTATAATGGGTAGTTGTGCAAGTGCAGCCAAGGGATGGCCAGGGCAGCAGTGAAAGTGGAAAGAAAAAATTCCAAACAACAATAAACTTTATTAGGCACAATGGCCCAAAAGGTTAATGACCGAGGTCTTCCTGCCAATTAAAATTCTATTTATTATAACATACAAAATATAACTGTTAAACAACAAAAAAAGACAAACAAATAAATAATATATCCTATATACAAAAGTCTGCTGATTTCATAACTCTAGGCTAGGCAAAAAAAATTATTTTCATAGGTTAGCAAAATAATTAACAACTTCATTTCTAAATATCTGACCATTAGCTAAGTATATCATTAAGATTATTTATATTAGGTACCTATACTATTTCCTATTTCTATAAGGTAATTTAAATTCGATTATAAATTCGCCGAGGAAATCTATTTTCCAGTAGTTCCAAAATGTCCCAGTTTTCATTCTCATCAAGCATTTACATAACAAAAAAAATTAAAAACACCACACAAAAACAAGGGTCCAAATCGAAATTATTTTTAAAAAACAATAAAAAGCAAGGCTAAGTTAAAAATAATTAAATGCGCATGCGTTTTCTTTGTAGGTAAACGATTAGGTGGAGAAATTTGACTCCCTAAAGTTGGGAAGCCCTAACCCACTTTAGGAAAGGAATAAACGTTGGTGGAAGCCAAAATCGCATCTTAGCCTAAGTTATTCTTTCCCTAGCGTTAGGAAGTCCCTAAACGTGTTGGTGAGAACGGGCATTAGTGAACTTTCAAGGTAATTTTTGATTTTACCTGAAACGACTTTATCCATAAACTTGATGCGTCAGTGTCAGTGTGCGGGAAAATGGATTTTTTTATTTAAGACATCCCACGTAGACTTCAAGCCTAAGTACTAACGTACCATGGGCGTCTGAAGAGAAGGGAAATGTAGTTTATTGACACGGTATTTAAAGGATTGGAGATTGAATCGGGTAGGGAAAACATCTGCAGGCAATTTGTTCCATAATCTGGAGACCCTAGGAATGAATGAGCGAGAGAAGTGGTCTGTTCTAGGCTTTTGTAGCTTACATAACGCGCCTCTTGTTGTTCTGTTAGGAACAGTCAAGGGGGGAGTAATACCGGTTAGTTTCGGAGCAAAATCCGTGGAAGTACGTAAAACAGGGATAAATCCCCAACAGCGCGGCGATGAGCGAGATAAGGGAGTTTTCTTGTGAGGACTGGGTCAGTGATGAGTCGAATCGCTGCCTTTTGGCTAGAATCAAGGATGTTAAGTGTCGAAGGTGATGCCGCTCCCCAGATGTGGGATCAGTACTCTGGTTAGGTCTTATTTGGGAAGACATAGAGCATGTATAAGGAAGGAGAGAAGTATTTTCTGGTTGGAAAGAGAAAACCAAGCTTTTTAGCTGCCGATGTGGCTACCGAAGTAATGGGTCGCAGGTGATGCCGTTCCCCATATGTGGGAATAGTACTCTAGGTTGGGTCCTATATAGGAAACATAAATAGTGTATAAGTTGGAAGGGGAGAAGTACTTTTTGGCTCGAAAGAGAAAACTCAGCCTTTTAGCTGTCGATGTGGTTACTGAAGTAACATGTTTGTGCCAGCTGAGATCATGTTCGAAAGCGATGCCAACAAGATCGAACGTTTCATTGCTTTGTGGGGCTTGGTCATTCATGTGGATGGGGAAGCGTTTCAGGATTTTTTGCGTGACAGGGAGCAAGACTGGGTTTTGGAGGCGTTGAACTGGGCAAGATTCTTGGCACCCAAGTCTAAAATGAATTGAAGATCTTGGGAATGGGATAGGTGCATAGATCTGCGTCTATTACCCAGATTATGATTCGAGACTTGTCTGGAAAAATGAATATTGGAGTGAAGAGTACTATCGTCAGCATAACTGTGGATGGGATTGGGAGTTGAAGAGAGCAGGTCATTAATGTGAAGAAGAAATAGGGTTGGTGCCAGGACTGAACCCTGGAGGACGCCAGGATTGATAGGATGGAAGGTAGATGAGTGACCACGACAGATATGCGCCCATTATTTTAACCAGGAATGTCCTTTTCAGAGGTTTGCTCGGTGAAATACAGAATACAGGAAAGCCATTACGGTAGTGAGCGGAGTCGGAATTATAGCGGCCGTTCTTTGTCCTACACACGCACAAAGTATAAAACAAAATAAAAGGCTACTTATGAACGAATGGTGGCGTCTCCTCCTGTTGAAGGTCAGTGTGCATACCCCATAAGTTTCCAACCCACTTAGCAAAAAAACCTGCAGTCAACGTTGAAAATTTCGTATTTGTACTAAATGGGGTCTGTTTTTTTAAGGGCAAAAGCGCAGCATCACTTTATGTTTCGTCCTTTGGTTGTTTCGAAACGCCTATCGCCTAGTTCTAGAATTTGTTGGATATTTCGACCACTGGCCGTTTTCGTACTTTACGCCTAAACAAGTATATATTTCTTTCGTTTCACACCGTCTACTTCATTAAAATTTATAGTCATTTTACAACGCTGTAAAAATAAATATTTTTTTCAAATAGCTATCCACTTAACTTGCAGATAATGGAGGTAGTTTGTATTTCTCTATATACCCTTGGGCGCCGCCAGGACAAAACCAGGGGGGGGGGGAGGGAGGCATGGAGCCGAGATAATTTATTTAGCATACTTTTTTGTACAATGTACAAGATTATTTGAAATAATCATATGAATTAGGAAAAAGTAAATAATATTGTTTTTTCGGTTCAAAATCAGATCTCCCAAAATGTCTGTAAAAAAATCTTTTTCGTCAGTAACTTTTTCGAAAAACATTGTTTTGAAAGTAAGTTTTTCGGCACGCACTTTTTTCGAATATCCATTTTCAAAGGACCTTTTTGTCGAAAATGGAATTGCAAAAAATTTTCATTTACCAAATTTTCGAAACACTCATTTCAAAAATAATTTCTTTCGTTCCGATCTAGGTGCCCTCCAGCAGAAGTTTGTTGATGGCCCTTTATTACACTAGCGAAGAATTGAATGTTATTTTATGTCAACTTTTCGAGAAATTGTTTTTCGAAAAAGCAAAAAAAATTATATTGAAAAAATGCATTTCGATGAAACGTACTTTCGATAAGATGTTTTTTGTTTGCTTCAAAAAATTATTTTTCAAAAAAACAATTTCGAAAACAATATTTTCAAAAAGTTGTATGTACCTACGTTCGGAAAATGTGTTTTCGAGAAAAGTATTTTTCTAGAAAACAGCTTAAAATTTAATAAACTGGAATAAAAAAATACCCTATTAAAATTTTTTCACAATAATAATGTAATTACTCAAAAAACATTCGAATTTTGTTAAAAAGAATGTGGCTCGTAAAACAAAATCTCTTGTAATTCCAAGAGAGTCATGCGAGTCATCAATGACTCCTCACGGAAAGACTCCCTTCCCTCGCTCATCGCCGCGCTGTTGGGAATCTGTCCTTGTTCTACCGATATTTCCAGGGTTTTTTTTTGGAAGCACTAGCCTCTGCGAACAAATTGCCTGCAGATATTTTCCCTTCCACGCCGAACCTCCAATCATTTAAATCCCCTGTTAATAGATCACGTTTTCCTTCTCTTTAGATGCCCACAGTACGTTAGTACTTCCGCTTGAAGTCTACGTGGGCTGTCCCAGATAAAAAAATTACAACAAAAACTCATCAGATAATTTTCCACGATGTTGATGCCAATACCAAGTTACACTTTACCGTTCAATTCTTCGAAGTTGCAGTTCAGACTTTGCAATATACGCATGTAGCGGTGTTCGCGTTTTTTTCAACATTAATTAATGTCAGTAATTTCAGAGATAATCAGTTTTAGAAAGACTCAATAATAATTATTTACATCCTGTCTGCTGTCTACCTACTAAAATAATCAAAAAATAAAGATTGTTCTTTTCTGTCCTATTTTTTGCAAACATCTTACTGTGTATATGTTAAGTATCACAGTCACAGTATCAGTGTTTAAAAATTTGGTCATTAGCACACCTTAAAATTGATTCCATTCAAGTTAATATTTGTTTTTCTTATTTTGTATTTTTTCAATAAAAGCAGAAAGATCATATCAACATTTGGTGCCCCTAGAGAGATAAATATTTATTACATGACAAAGTTCTATTTATTTTTAAATTTGATAGCAACAGCCCTTTTAGCAAGGGGGTAAACATTCACGTTGATTTTCGAGCCATAGAATTTACGAGAAGTAATTAGAGGGTAAAATATTTGTACTTTGCCCTGTAATATGGCTTTCTAAATCTTGGAAAGTCAAACTCACTCTGTATACATCCGATAAATAAGAACTATTTTTCTGTTACATAGTTTTTGAGTTTTCACGTCAACAGATAGACTAACTAACCGCGACAGAAATGATTTTTCTGTAACCTTGGGATCCCAAATCGTAAAGATCTGAACAAATCTCAAGACGAATGTTTTAATCGATTACAATACCTACTTCTTGCTAGCCAGTAAATAAAAAGATATACATATTATGTAGATTACATAAATCAGAAATCTTTTACTGCTCAAAATTGTTTGGAAAGAGCAAGTGTTGTTACAGCTAAGAGATCGGTATAACCTACATAATTATTTAGCACATAATTAGTACCTATGTGAATATATTTTCTGGTCTTTTCTAATTTTGTACAGTATTAATAGAACTGCCCATGCAATAATACATACTGTAAATAATGTAAATAATTTTAATAAAGCTTTAATAAACATTCATGTACTTTTTATATTACTCTCGTAATACTGGGGGCTAAATAAGAAAATCGAAAGATTGAAATAATATAATTCCGGCGAACATCGACTGCTTGACATGCGGGGTGAAGTGAGGTAAGTAAGAACGCGTTTCGTGTTATCGGTAAATTAGGAGATTGGTGGTTGCCACTTTACAGGGATTTTCGTATTTTAGGATTTTGTAGTCTGCATGCACAAGGTGCCCTCTTGGTAGGAATAGATCAACATAATTCAACTTCAAATTTTCAAATTTTCTCATTTAAGACATCGAGGCGACATCTGACAGAAAACCTCAACTAGCCGTTTAGATATTCCCCCGTTAAATACGTGAATATGATTCTGAAGTAAATATATGTATATTGTATTTCCTTACTTCCTCCATTTTAGCAAAAGCTTTTCGGTTCTTTTTAATTTTTTACATTTACCTGTTACACCTCAAAATTTACTACAACACGTATATCCCGACCAAAATACTACGCCTAGAGAACTATTTAAGCTATGAGTCAACGGGACTGAGACACGTGCTACGGAGAAGAAGCGACATTGCCACTCTTACTCTAAATTTATTTCCCATGTAAAGGAAATAATTAACTAAAAAGTTAATATCATGAAAAATATGGTATACCTATTGGTATATTTTATTAATCCTTAAATCCTTAGACATACGCTGTAGCCTGTGGTTATTACGATTGCAGATATTAACTTGTAGTAATTGGGCCCTGATTGCCCATATAGTGGGCCAGATTAAGAGTAACCCTGGCATCTCTGATTGCTCCAAAATGTAAGTCATGGTATTTCCTCCTTGCTTCCTAAATCTATGGTCTTTACTTTCATAAGTTTTTTTTAATTTGCTGCTTTGACAGACTAAGGCAACACTTAAATGCACTTAAAGATTATAAGAACCCTCTCCTAGATACGCCTCTGGAAATTATACACATACGATTTTTTGCAACAAGAGGCTATGTAACGGTTATTTTAACTTTCATTGATATTTTAATATACGTGGGAGTAACACAGCGACTGATAAAAGCTATTTTGCCGCATTATAATTAGGTATGTATATTAGGTATGTAGAAACAACGCTACTATTATACTTAAAGATATAAATAGCACTGGGTATGGTTCTAGGCTTAAAAAGTTCAAATATTCCACACCAAGACCAATAAGATATCAGCAGTTGGGTTTTCTCTGATATCAGTGGCGCTGGTCCTGCATCTGCATCGTCTATTTATAATATTAGCGCCGCTTTATGAATTTGTGCGCCCCTAGGCACTATGTTTTTTGGCGCCCTCCCCATATCTACCATTAAACAACATTGTCACAAAAAGTAGACTGAATGATCCTAGTAACGTATACCATAAATACGGTGGTCTCCTCACAACCCTGCGCTTATCCATACTCATACTTGGTCCATACTCCATGAATTCAGGGGGTAGCCCGCCACCCCCGGAGTAAGAAAAATCCCCCCGGGGAATGTCTGTAAAATATCAAAATTGAGTTGCTTAAAGCATAATGTACCTATATTTTCCTCTCATAGAATGTTTCTCCCCCTCCGGAAAAAATGTCTGGATTCAACACTGGGTCCATAATACTGGTCCGTTCTCTCTTCTTCTTCTTCCTCTTCTTTTTCTTAGAGACCCATCTTGCACCCACTTTGTCTACGTTAATAAATCGGTAACAAGTACATATTTCTGTTAAAAACTTCGATCATAAATTTATTTATTACAAGAGAACCTACTTTTTTAGCTCCTTATTCTGTGACGAAAAGGTTTTAAAATGTTGCGTCATCGGTTGGAAACGTTACGTTTTGATGGACAGCTTGGTTGTTTAAATTGGTATTTTTATATAGAAACAAATAGTACGTGGTCTCGTTAAGGGTGGAATTTGAATTAAGTTTAAAACTCTTACTTTCAATTAAAAAAAGCAAAAAAAAAACATTAACAAATTATTCATTTTCATTTATGTTAAGCGGACATGGATATTAAAAATTTTGAAATTTAGTTTGTATTTATTTTGTTCCTTTTTCAACTATCTAGTAACAGTTTTGATTGTGGTAAGGTTAACATTAAGCGTTCGTAAATTAACTTGAAAATGGAGTCGGTCCATTCTTGTCAGAGTTTAAACGTCATTTATATTTCATTAAAAACTTCAGCATTATAGGTATTGTATTTCATTGATGAATGCAACCTTGATCTGGGGTCTGAAAGGTGGCTCAGATTACAACCCTCATTCAATGCCCTTTGTAGTAATGTTACTTGGCTCAAAACTATGGGTGCCGTCCGCAGAGAACCTGACCGCCTTTTTGTCTCAAGATCGTTGCAGTTTATTTCTAAATATAATGGCATAATTAATATAGTTGTCTGAACTTTAACTACTTGAGATACTTGAACCTTGAGTTGATTTGAAGAGTAATAATACTACTTCTGTAGAAGCTAAATTTTAGCTTGAACCACTTATTGGCAAAGTGGACGAGAATCCTATATTATACAATTTCAATGTTTGCATGAAAAAAAAGAGAATTTTCTGGAATTACAAGGACAGAGAAACGCCTGAATCTTAGTACAAGAAGATAATATGTGTAACGAAAAGTAAGGTAATGGGATGTTTAAAATAATAATCAAGGTTAAGGGTCATGTCACATCAAACCTAAGATTGCTCTGATAAATATTACTAGATTCGATCTAAATATTACCCAGTTGGCCACTGCAAAAATAATTAATCTATACAGGGTGTTACAAAACGATGTTAAAAAATTTTAAGGGCAGATTCTACGTCTAAAAATATGAAAATAAGTTTATATAAACATGGATCCTGAAACGCTTCTTTTTCAAAATACAGAGTGTTTAATATTTTCTTTTTTAAAAGTTTTTTTAATTTCTCCAAAATGCGCTACGATATCGACATGAATTTTGGTACATGCCAGTATGTAATCAAATGGTTTTGGTCATTAAACAGTGCTTTTTGATTTAAGTTTATAGTAGGCGCTGGAAATGGCTTCCCCGTACTTCAATACGTGCTCTAAATCGTCTTCGCACATTTCTCCTAATTTTTCGGAACATTTAAAACATTTGAAATTTTTTAAATATTTTGCATAACTTTTTATTTTTCGGGTTTGATAGTATTTTGAAAATATTTTCGGACTGCGTAAGTGTATTTATATATAATGATGAGCTATCACAGAAATAATAACAAAACCCAAAAATCATTGTGGAATAACCTCAGAGTGTAGTAGTTTTTTGCCCCCCCCCCCCCGTCATTCAGTAAATTATGGGTTAGTACTTATTTCTCTGATGCTATGCATATTAGGTAATGTGGGTTGTAGGTTATAAAATGTGCGTAGACTGATTTCTCAGTTATCTTACTATTTCTGGGTAATAGTTAAGTATCAATTTCGAATATAACGTTTTTTTTTTTTAATATAAATCAGTTTGATAACATAACCTTGATGACCATCCCACTGTTATCAACGATTGTTCTGGTTGTAATTTAAATAAAAATTTTATATAGAAGTTTACATCGCTTTTTTAAGAAAATGGGCTGTAATTTTTTTTCTCCTTGATTAGCTAGATACATGACTACATTTTCTGAGACAGGGGTTACCTCTATAAACTTAACATTATTAGCGATAAGAACATTTTCAATACTGAACCTAACGAATGAATACTGAACAGTGTTCAAGCAAAACAAAAGTAACAAATAGTAAAATTCTAAAATCATAAAATTTAACAAGTTTTGACACACATAGACAATCGTACATAAAAATAAACACCAAACAACCAAAAGTTTTAAACTGAGAAGCGTAAGAATAAGACAATTAAGTTTTATACTATTAATTTGTTTCTGAGCTTTTCGGCAAATTTATAAAGAAAATGGCAATTTTAGGTAGTTTCCTCAATAATAGAACTAAATGTATTTTGGCAATATGTTCCAAGATAAAAATCATTTGGAAACAAAGCAAATTGCTGAAATATCAGAATAACTCATAAGTTTTTAATGAACGACTTATTAACAATGACAGGACAAACCCGGTCAAAACCAAACTCATCAACTAGAAGATCTCAATTTAAACTAGTAAATCTTTAACCTTTTTAGCGAATCTGAACGAAAGGGTTTATATTCATACAGAACCTTATAAATAAAGTTACATTGCGAGTGAGAGCATAGGCATCGGTAGGTCAATATTTATAAATCTTTAAAATAAAAGTACTTTATTTTTAATAGAATAATATAAAAAACAGTGCGAGCCCTACCAAAAGTCTGCTCTTGAATCTTGAATCATTCATTGTCAACTCAGTTAGGAAAGTACAATCCTCTTACTGCTATTATAATAAAATATATGAAACAATATAAAGTGTCTTAGGCTAAATATTTAAATATATATTGCTTAGGGTCCTGATGTTGGCTAGACCATTGGGGGTAGCGGATCGCTTGGCCTAGGGTACGATATTCTGGCATTGTGGCTGCTCTGATGACTGGATTGGGGTTATGGCCTGCTTTGTCGTCAAATTTGGTAGTGAGGTCTTCGATGTGTCTCATCAGTGGTTCGATGTTGAGATCCCTCTGGAGTTGTGAGTTTCTTAGGAACCTTGAGGCTTTAGTTATGATCATTAAGACCTTGTTTTGCATAGTTTCTAGTTTTGCTCTTTTTGCTTTTGTGATGTGGGGGTGGCGCCATGTTGGGCTTGCGTGAGTTTTGCCCTAATTATGGTCTTGTAGATGCTCAGCTTGTTCCTCATGGAGGGTCCTCTGCTTCGGAGAATTGGGTATAGTCTGCTGATTGTTACTCTGGTTTTGGTGGACGTGGCATTGATTTGATCAAGCCATAGCAGTTTCCTGTCGAATAGGATACCTAGGTAGTTGATCCTTGGTAGCCATTGGAGTTGGGTGCCGTTGATGGTGATATGTCCGTGTGAGGTTTGCCTGGTCCTGGTAAAAAAAATTTGGTGATGTCTTTGTTGGGTAGACTTGTATTTTCCAAGTGAGGAACCAGCTGCTGAGATCTGTCTTGTGCTTCTAGCGGAAACCATTATGGCTGTGTCGTCTGCGTATAGGGAGAGCGAAGTTCTGGGGTCCTTTGGCATGTCAGCTATGAACTGGTTGAACAATAGTGGAGACAATGGGGATCCTTGTGGGACTCCTGCGTCCATTGTCCTGGGAGTTGATTCCACTCTCACTGAGAAGGTCCTGTTGGTCATGAATGAGTAGATGACTTTAGTGATGGCTGAAGGAAAACCGTGTCGAATGAGATTCAGTATCAGACCACGATTCCAGACCTTATCGAAGACTATCGATATGTCTGGCATCACGGCTCCCACGTGAGCTCTTTTACTGAATGCTGCTACCACTTGTTCAGCTAGCCTGGTGGTGAGGTGGGTGATAGTGAGATTTGGCATGAATCCAAACTGTTCCGGAGGGATGACATCGAGCTCCTGTGCGAGGTTTGCTATTCTGGTCTGGAGGATTTTTTCTGTGATCTTGCTCAGACAGGGCAGCAGGCTGATGGGACGGTAGTTTTTGGCTTCTCTGGTTGAGGTTCCTTGTTTGTGGATGGTGGTTATGACTGCTTTCTTTCAGAGTTGGGGATGACAGGTGCGGGATATTCCTTTGATGAAGTCTGCTGGTTTGTAAAGTAACAAAATAAAAATTCACTTACCCACAGTTCAGGAAGTCCAGAATGCAGCTTTTGTTGGTTTAAACATTTGCGCAGTTTGTGCCAATGCATGCATCATTAAAATACCTTCTACAGTTGTCTCTTTTAAATGCGTACGCTTATCTGTAAAGACCGCATTATATTGTGAAAAAGAGCATTCTACCTCTAGTGATGTAATGTTTCCGTACCTATAAATTAAAACTGAGCAAATGTTTGAACCGACGAAAGCTGCATTCTGGACTCGCTGAACTGTGGGTGAGTGAATTTTTATTTTGATACTTTACAAACCACCAGGCTTCTGGTAGGGCTCGCAATGTTGTTATATTATTCTATTAAAAATAAAGTACCTTTATTTAAAAAAAAATATCGACCTACCGACGCCTATGCTCTCACTCGCAAAGTTGGAACTCTACTTATAAAGATAAAAGTAAGATTAAGGTTTTTGATAAGTGTCATATTAGCAAAGTTGGGAATCGTCGCAAAGTTTTTACAGCGGTGCCAACGCTTAATTTATTTCTTACATTTGGGTCGCCCATCGTGGGTCTACGTCACCAGAGGCCATCTCCCCATTTTATTATACCGAGCGATGTTTAATCGCCATTTTGAGGGTGAATTTGACTGGAAAAAAATTCTAATTTTTTGTTGAGAATCATTTCGAATGGAGTACTTTTGTATTATTAAATAAAAAAATTGATTATTTTCATATAACCTTAGGCCTAGTGGCAAATATTTTAATCATTTCCAACATGGTATTATACTTGGTATTATGTCTTGGTAGTAAACATATTAAATAAGGTAAACGATAAACATAAATGCTGTTTAATTTCCTATACTAGCTTAAGATACATTTTCCATTTTAGTAAGTATGCATACCGCCATAAAGGTTGTTTGCTTTCTGGTAGTGCCGTTAATGTGTGCTATTTACCAGATGTTTCTAAGATACTGAAAAATGCGTAAATAAAATTATAGTGTCGATATAAATTGGAGAGGCTGCTAATTGTTAAATCGTTTACTAATGAATAAAAAAGGATTCAGTGCCATATTCTGTTATGTAATAACTGTTTTTGCAAGCTTTTATTTAACTTCACATGTTAGTTTGCTTGTATGATTATGTACGTATGTATGTTTAGGTAAAACATTGCAATTAAAATTTCGACTAGTTCTAATTAAGCTAGAGCTTTAAAATTTTGCAACCGTGTATAAGTCCGGTGACAACGCAATATAATGTATTTAATATTGTTCTAAATCCAATATGGCGGACGCCTCAAGATGGCGTATTGCCTTTTTCTTTACAATCCGCTTGATATGGGTATCAAATGAAAGGGTTTGACGAGTAGAATACGATAACAGGCAAAATGTGACGCCGTTCTAAACCCAATGTAGTACGACGCCACAAGATGGCGAATTACCTTTATTTCTCACAACCCTCTTGACATGGGTTTCAAATGAAAGGGTTTGACAAGTAGAATACGATAAGCTATGTGAGGTCATTCTAAACCCAATATGGCGGACGCCACATTATGGCGGCTTACCTTTTTCTTTACAATCCCCTTGATATGGGCATCATCACGAGTAAAATATGATAATATATGTGACGTCACTCTAAACGTAATATGGCGGAGGCCACAACAAGGCGGGTTACCCTTTTCTTCACAGCTCCCTTGACATTTGTATCAAATGAAAGGGTTTGACGAGTATAATACGTTAAGCGGTGTGACGTAATTCTAAACCCAATATGGCGGGTGCCACAAGATGTCGTGTTATCGTTTTCTTCGCAATACTCTTGAAATGGGTATGAAATGAAAGGGTTTGACGATTAGAATACGATAACAGGCTAAATGTCTTGTAATAATGATGCATTATCAGAAATGCATAGATTAAGACGTAACTAAAAATTTAAAAATAAGATCTTGTATAAAATACTTTTTTAAAACAAGCTTTAAATATTTACAGTTTTTCCATTGTGGCAATGCTAAATGCTATTTATAAGTGGACGTAGTTCGCGTGGGTGGATCATATAAAAGTAGTATCAAAGTTATCACACTGAAACCGATATAATATATTATATTAAATTTAATGTCTCAAAAGCTTGTCTCATGAATAGAAAATAAAAGAATACATACTTAGGTATTTACAACTTCTGCCAAACAAAATTAACGCCTCTATGAACTTTTCGCGTGCGACGAGCTTTTAGGACAATAAATTTGACATAATATATTATATCTGTTTCCGTAATAACTTTGGTACTACTTTTATTATGATCCACCCACGCGAACTACTTCCCCTTATAAATGGCACTCCGTATTGTCACAATTAAAAAACTATACTTATTTTTTTCGTTTGAGTACATTTAAATAATTAAAGCTTGTTTTTAAGAAGTTTTTTTACAAGATTTTGTTAAATGTACAATTAGATCAAATCAAAATAGATGAAGAATAACCTTCTGAAAAAATTGTAAATCATTCAAGTTTAGATAATACCAAGTACTTAATAAATTAGCCATATGAAATCAGTGTACCATGGACATGATGCGTAATAGCATAGACTAAATAATACCTAGACGAACACTGCCGTGCAACGAAAAGCGGGTCTCCCTCGAGACATTTGGTGGGTTTACTGGTTTATGGTTTAAAAGTTTGTTTGTCTACCATTGTATAAATATGTATACTATGTATCTACATGTGGTGGACAAACAAACTTTTAAACCATACACCTGTAAACCCACCAAATGTCTCAAGGGAGATCGGCTTTTCGGTATATTCCAGTGTCTGTCTATATTCTTTATAGTCTTTGGTAATAGATATCTACCTAACAATGTTCTTCCGAGGCATTTAAAATGTTGCACACGAAGAAGTAAATGTTTTATGAAATCCAACATTTTATTAAAAGTTGATTATTGATTTGAAGCCTCGATTTGGCACAAGAGATTAACATAGTTTTTTTCCAAATAGAATACTTAACTTAAATTTATAACGATAATATTTCATAAAAATAAATCTCGAGAAACTGATAAACCTGCGCAGTAAAACTAAAGTTCTGAATGAAATTAAAAGCTGTAAAAACCTTAATAAACAGTACCTAACTAAACTTTAGTAGTATCTAAGTAAAAAGAAACGCGGTGGTAAAATCAATCAGTACCAAAAAATCGCATTCTTGTGTACCATCTGTATCTGTATAATCAGAAATTACCAACATTTACTACAAAACAATTTTAGTACCATGATAGATAGGAAAAAATTCCATGCACATGGTCTACCACAATTTCAGTTTATTAATTGATTCGAATTTGCGCTGTGTCAGGTTTTCTGAGACGACCATACTCTATCCTAAGAAAAACATTAGGTACACAACCCCACAAAAAAAAAGTGTTCGGACTTGTGGGTCGGACATATGTATTCCCTTGTATTTTTCGACGCTGAATCCGATCCCGAGCTCAGAAATGGCCCTCCACGTCTGGACGTGGCCCCAGGGGCCAAAAATGGCCTCTATAGGGCCTGAAAGATGGATTCCGGGATGAGGCGAGGTCGAAGGTGCATGCTAAAGCCAAAGCCGGATTTGTGGTCGAAAAGTTTATGGCCAACTGAAATTCCACGTTTGGGACCGGGAAAATGACCCCTTAGGGCCCGGAAAATCGTGTTTCGGACGTCGCAATCGCAACAGTGGTATTTTTATGTACTCTCAAATTCTGGAACTCAGACTGTGCTCGAAAAGTTTATGGCCAACTGGAATTCCCCGTTTGGGACCGGGAAAATGACCCCTTAGGGACCGGAAAATCGTGTTTCGGACGTCGCAAGCTCAACAGTTGTGTTTTTATGTACTCTCAAATTCTGGAACTCAGACTGTGCTCGAAAAGTTTATGGTCAACTGGAATTCCCCGTTTGGGACCGGGAAAGTGACCTATTAGGGGCCGGAAAATCGTGTTTCGGACGTCGCAATCGCAACAGTGGTAGTCCCATGAAAAAATACCACTGTCAGGGGCATTTTTTCATGGGACTACCACTGTTGCGATTGCGACGTCCGAAACACGATTTTCCGGCCCCTAAGGGGTCATTTTCCCGGTCCCAAACGGGGAATTCCAGTTGGAAATAAACGTTTCGAGCACAGTCTTGAGTTCCAGAATTTGAGAGTACATAAAAATACCACTGTTGCGATTGCGACGTCCGAAACACCATTTTCCGGCCCCTAAGGGGTCACTTTCCCGGTCCCAAACGGGGAATTCCAGTTGGCCATAAACTTTTCGAGCACAGTCTGAGTTCCAGAATGTGAGAGTACATAAAAATACCACTGTTGCGATTGCGACGTCCGAAATACGATTTTCCGGCCTCTAAGGGGTCATTTTCCCGGTCCCAAACGGGGAATTCCAGTTGACCATAAACTTTTCGAGCACACTCTGAGTTCCAGAATTTGAGAGTACATAAAAATACCACTGTTGCGATTGCGACGTCCGAAACACGATTTTCCGGCCCCTAAGGGGTCATTTTCCCGGTCCCAAACGGGGAATTCCAGTTGGCCATAAACTTTTCGAGCACAGTTTGAGTTCCAGAATTTGAGAGTACATAAAAATACCACTGTTGCGATTGCGACGTCCGAAACACGATATTCCGGCCCCTAAGGGGTCATTTTCCCGGTCCCAAACGGGGAATTCCAGTTGACCATAAACTTTTCGAGCACAGTCTGAGTTCCAGAATTTGAGAGTACATAAAAATACCACTGTTGCGATTGCGACGTCCGAAACACGATTTTCCAGCCCCTAAGGGGTCATTTTCCCGGTCCCAAACGGGGAATTCCAGTTGGCCATAAACTTTTCGAGCACAGTCTGAGTTCCAGAATTTGAGAGTACATAAAAATACCACTGTTGCGATTGCGATGTCCGAAACACGATTTCCCGGTCCCACACGGGGAATTTCAGATGGCCATAAACTTTTCGACCACAAATCCGGCTTTGGTTTTAGCATGCACCTTCGACCTCGCCTCATCCCGGAATCCATCTTTCAGGCCCTATAGAGGCCATTTTGGGCCCCTGGGGCCACTTACAGACGTGGAGGGCCATTTCTGAGCTCGGGATCGGATTCAGCGTCGAAAAATATATGGGAATACATATGTCCGACCCACAACATAATTAAAATAAGAAATTAAAAAGATTGAGTAAGCTTAATTTTTTTCGTCGTTAAATTACAAAAGTTGGAATAATGTATGAAATGTTCTAGGAGACAGGTCCGTATCGTAAAAATTTCTTAATACTGATGAAAAAAAGACTCTGAACCTAATTTAACCATAATGTGTGGTACACTGTTGAATTTGGAATCAAAAGGGCTTCTAAAATTTGACATATCAGGACCGTATCTAAAACAAATGAAGTTGAAGATTGCTGCCCAAAGACGAAACGTCGAATAAAAAATTGATAACGTAATCTTTAAGTTCATTAAGAGTTGCTATAAAAATGCTTTATTAGTTTTGCCCTACCTTACGCCAGAGAAAAATTGAATTAAAAATTCGAAAATTTAGTTTTTTCAAAATATCTCTAAAATGAAAAATCATCTGAAAAAATTCAGAACGTCATATTATAAGTTCTTTAATTACGCACCTTTTTTCCCTAACCAATTTTGTATTTCTAATTATTAACGAGATCCCCATACTGGCTCTTCTTATCTTGGACACCGTGTACAGCAGGCGCGGCCCGTGAAACTTTTAAAGTTGTATATCTCTGTTGCTACTTATGGGACCTATGCCAAGTTCGGGTTTTTTTAATAGTGAGCCTACTAGGAATCTTTTGGTAAAGAAAAAATGTTTTGTAAGTTGCGAAAAAAAGTTGAATTTTTGAATTATTGACCCACCTGGAAAAAAAACACGCTTAGGTATTTTATTTATTATTTTTTCTGAACAAATTTTACATCATTCTGTCGAGAGTTTTTTAATTTGAAGAGAAAAAATGTGTGAGTAAAAAGTTATTGTCATTTGAATTTTTTGTAAAATTATATTTTAGGTTTAAAAAATTCAAATGACTATAACTTTCTACTAAAACATTCGTTCTCTTAAAATTTAAGAATTGTCGACAAAACGATGTAAAGTTTGTTTAGAAAAAATAATAAACAAAATACCTAAGCTTGTTAATTTTTTTTCCAGGTGGGCCAATTCAAAAATTCAGCTTTTTTTCGAAAATTACAAAATATTTTTTGTCTTTACTAAAACATTTCTAGTAGGCTCATTATTAAAACAACTGAACTTGGCGTGGGTCCCATAAGTAGCAACAGAGATATACTAGGTACTTTCACGGGCCGCGCCTGGTGTATAGGCCCACTAGTTACCATAAAAATACAAAAAATGTTGAGTATCAAATGGGGTCCTCAAATACTTTATTTTCGGGATCGGTGAAAAAAATATTCGTTTATTATCTTTTAAAATGGATTGCACAATGATTTAAAATAAAAATATAAAGATGATGTTGCTGTTGTTAAAGGTTGTTAAACCCTATTGTTTCTACGAAACTTTGATTAAACAAAGAAAACATAAAAGAAATCACGTAAAAGAAAACGAGAGCATACGCAACATGTGAAATATTTTTATATGTATATTCTTAACTAGCAGTTTGTTGTATTTTGGATTGCTAATAAATAATCAAAACGTAGAGTTTTTTAAGTTTGTGTTGCGCATGTCGTTGGTAACACGAATGAATGGTCCAAAGGGGCACAATTCAAAATTTATCATTTTTGAATTATCACTGTAACTGAACTTTGAAGAGTTAAAAATTGAAGTTGCAAAGTGATTTTAACTAAAGAGAGATAACTTGGATACAAAGCCGCATCGATATCAATGGTGATTCTTTTTAGAAAATTGATTTAAAAACCCGGATTTTCTAAACAAATTAATATGAAGCAACAACGCTTAATAGACTAGCAAATAATTATATATTCGTACCAGTCCAATTTAAAAATAATTTTCTGATCCAGTATCATAAAAACATAATTTATTAACACTATAACAGATTTTGGCTATCGAAATAAATTGCAGATTCCCAACGCTACATTAGTCTCCAAACTTATTGCTTTTGGACCCTAATTTTGCCGGTACACTGTAAATAATAAACTTGTCCAGCATTTTTTAAATTTCATAATACAAAAAGTACTCCATTTGAAAAGCTTATCCTTACACAAACCTACAGGTACAAAAATTTCAAACCTCAGAATAACACTGTTCCCGGCTCCGCCGGTAAACTTTTGATAAATAAATGGTCAGGGCCGCGGCGGCGCGGCGCGGCGCGGGCGCCCAGGATCCAACCGATCGCTGAGCCGAGACTAGAGTCTGCCCTTTTTTATATCGTCTGGGAATAAAATACATTTAATCGTGATTCTGTTAATACAATTAATACATTTTTGTTTGTGTTGGTTACCTGTATGTCATATATAACTAGGCTATATGTTTTATTAACTTATAATTTGCAGTAAGACCGCCATGTCTTTAATTACTTGTTATATTATTTTTCCAACCGCAAGATATCGAGTATCGAGAACCTATTAGCTCGAATTGAATTCACAGTCAAGGCGATCTTACTTTATAAAGCCTATACAACGATTTATTGTTTCTTGTTTTTATCTTTAGGCTGGTACTACTTGCAAAACCGCTTGGGAAAATATCTTATTAGTGCATAATTGGCACTAAAACCATAAATGCTACAATTACTCTTAATTTGGTAAATTTTAAAATTTAAACAGGTTTATAGCTATAAAATTCAAATTCTATAATTTGCGCTTTGTTTAATTTCCACTTTTAATTAAGGGAAAATCTCAACTTTAGCGAATTAAAATTATTCTTTGGAAAAAACGAGTACGCAATAATATTTCTGCAATTATCAGTAAAGAATCCTCTTTCACCACTTAAATGTCATAATTTTAATTAATATCTTAAATAATGTGATATTACTATTTTAATATAAGTAGTTTGCAATAAAGAAAAGTAAGTCTAAGATTTTACAGAATTTTGTAACAGAGATATAAAAACCTGTAAATGCCAGATGAATTCAAAATTCGATAAATTGGTGGGAAACCCGTCACCAAAGCATCTCCAATAAACGCTGCACCATTATATTTTGTTTAAAACATGGCCCCAGAAAAAGCCAGAATCTGGGACATGGCACTGAAATCAAAAGAGTAGTTCACGATCACTTTTAGGCAGAAACATATTTTACAAAAAGATGTTAGGAAATTTTAAGGGCAGATTCTATATCTAAAAATATGAAAATAACTTTATATAAACATGGATCCTCAAACGCTTCTTTTTCGAGATACAAGGTGTTTAATATTTTCACACCTCAGGTATTCCGATGAGTTAGGAGAAATATGCGAAAACGATTTAGAGCATGTATTGAAGCATGGAGAAGCCATTTCCAGCATCTACTATGATAAACTTAAATCAAAAAGCACTGTTTTCTGAACAAAAAATATGAAAAAAAAAACATTTTTATTATTTGTTTTTATTGTAAGAAATAAATAAATTTTTATCTCGAAAACGGTGCGAAACAACGAAAAACCTTAAGAGACACTTTTTACGCAGAATTAATTGGGCTTTAAGAGAACGATATCAATTTTGCAAAAAATCAGTGGCGTGTCATTTTTTTCGCTAAAAATAAAGACATACCAGCACGCACGCCACTGATGCAAGTACATTAGAAAATAAATTTTTGCACGTAAAGGTGCCCTTTGATTGCATACTGGCGTGTACCAAAATGCATGTCAATATCTAAACGCATTTTCGAGGAATCAAAAAGAAACATTTAAAAAAGAAAATATTAGGTAACCACACTGTATCTCGAAAAAGAAGCGTTTAAGGATCCATGTTTATATAAACTTATTTTCATATTTTTAAATGTAGAATCTACCCTTAGAACTTCTTAACATCTTTTTGTAACACCCTGTACATACATACGTAAACATATTTAAGACATTTAAGTAAAAGGTACCTAATACAAAAAATGTTGAATTGTAAACATTTTAGACACAACTAGGACTGACATCGCCAACAAAACAAAAGAAATATTGCAATGAATAATTGAAGAGTGGAATCGATAAGTCGGCTAAGTGCCAAAAATTTAGGCTAAAACTAGTAAAGAAAAACCTTCTGTAAGATTTACGATAGAAGTTATTAAAGTAATATTTTTTCTCTATTCCATCTGGTCTAATTCTCTGGAAAAGAATAATTAAAATAGTTACGACCTAGAAAAGGCTAAGTGCCAATAAAGCAACACTTAAAAAAAGGCTATGTGCCATAAGACTAAAACTGAAAAAGAAGACCAGGTTTTTAATAATTATTTATTTCAAAATAATATTTATTATCAACAAATTAGGATTGAATACAACAAATAAATACATGAATACAACACCTTTAACGGTTTAATACTAAATATCCTGAACGGCCTGTCGCGGTACACGACTCTGGCACTTAGCCGAGTTTAAAGGACACTTCGGATGGCACATGTTCTGCGGTGGCATATTTTGGTAGGGTTACTTAGTGAAATAATGTGTTTGGCACATACAGGGTGGTGCAACCAAGATGGGGTGGACGATTGTGAGTAAACGGTGAGGAATTTGGAAAATTTTTTTTTTGGATATTATAGATAGTCAAACCCGCTATGTTTTAAAATTATAGCCATAATACAGGGTGGTCCAAAAAAACTCGTGGCGAACCAAACTTGTGTTTTTTTAAATGGGACACCCTGTATATAATTGTTCCAATTGATTCTCCTGTTCGTTACGATCATTTTGATATAGGTTTATTGGGTCTAAAACTTATAGTAAGGGAATTGAACGCGGTTAAAGTTGAAAAAATGCTCAAAGTTCGGCCATTTTTAAAAGAAATTTGAAACAGGTATGGAAAAACCAAATATTCCATAAAACGTTACATATCCTTGAATACATTAATCGCTTGCAATTTGTTTAAAATTATTCACTGTTATACAGGGTGGTCAACTTTTGCAAATACGCCCTGGACTCATTTTTTTTAAATGGAACACCCTGTATATTTTATTTTCATCTTAAAGATAACATTGCTAGCTTTCAAAAAATACCATACATGATGCCTTTCTGACCAACAGTTTTTTAGTAAATCAGCCGTGAAACCAAGGTTTCTTCATTCTAATACGATTATACTGAATTTACGTTGTTTATTATTAAATATCTAATATTAGGGGGCCATGACACTATCATAAATGAAACAGGATTGACGAACTTGTCAAAGCTACTGCCGCACAATCCATTATTTACAAGTTAAGTGTAGGTGGCCCAATAACTATGAGGTAAGAAGACTGAGACCCGAAACTTTTACATGTTTATTAGAGATATTTCAAAAAACAGAAAATATTGTTTTTAGGAAATGTAAAGTAATTAATAAACCAGTTATAAACAAAGATAATCAGTTATCAGTATTATTAATAGTTTAAAAAGTTAATTAAGCAAAAACAGAACATCTTTTAAAATTACTTCGGTATGTACTTACTTGTAAACCTAATTTAATATAAACAATTAACAATGCTTATATAAGCGGTTCAACTAAACCACCATCTTGCTGAAGGCACATTTCGAGTCTATCCATAAATGAAAGTTTCACTTTTCTCAAAGTCTGTTCTGAAACGTTGCGAAAACTGTTTCTTATTCTCGTCTTCATATCTTCCACAGTGGTTGGAACCTCTTTATAGACTTCTTCTTTAACATGCCCCCATAGAAAAAATCTAGTGGTGTTAAGTCGGGTGGTCTGGCTGACCACTTACCTGGTCCACCTCGCCCAATCCAACGATCTGTCTTCCAATTTATCGACAAAATATCTTACATTCCTATGGCAATGCGGAGGCGCTCCATTATGTTCAAACCATAAGGATCCCCTTACCATTAAACGTAAATCTTCAACCAATACTGGCAACTCGTTTCTCAAAAAATTTGTTTATAACTGGTTTATTAATTACTTTACATTTCCTAAAAACAATATTTTCTGTTTTTTGAAATATCTCTAATAAACATGTAAAAGTTTCGGGTCTCAGTCTTCTTACCTCATAATTATTGGGCCACCTACACTTAACTTGTAAATAATGGATTGTACGGCAGTAGCTTTGGCAAGTTCGTCAATCCTGTTTCATTTATGATAGTGTCATGGCCTCCTACTATTGGATATTTAATAATAAACAACGTAAATTCAGTATAATCGTATTAGAATGAAGAAACCTTGGTTTCACGGCTAGTTTACTAAAAAACTGTTGGTCAGAAAGGCATCATGTATGGTATTTTTTGAAAGCTAGCAATGTTATCTTTAAGATGAAAATAAAATATACAGGGTGTTCCATTTAAAAAAAATGAGTCCAGGGCGTATTTGCAAAACTTGACCACCCTGTATAACAGTGAATAATTTTAAACAAATTGCAAGCGATTAATGTATTCAAGGATATGTAACGTTTTATGGAATATTTGGTTTTTCCATACCTGTTTCAAATTTTTTTTTAAAATGGCCGAACTGTGAGCATTTTTTAAACTTTAACCGCGTCCCATTCCCTTACTATAAGTTTTAGACCCAATAAACCTTATATCAAAATGATCGTAATGAACAGGAGAATCAATGGGAACAATTATATACAGGGTGTCCCATTTAAAAAAACACAAGTTTGGTTCGCCACGAGTTTTTCGGACCACCCTGTATTATGGCTATAATTTTAAAACATAGCGGGTTTGACTATCCATAATATACAAAAAAAAAATTTTCGAAATTCCTCACCGTTTACTCACAATCGTCCACCCCATCTTGGTTGCACCACCCTGTATACCCTTTTACGGTACATACGCTTCGGCATTTAGACCATTATTACGTTAAAATCTAAAACTATTTAAAAATGGCACTTAGCCGACATATCGATTTCACTCTTCAATTATGTCCTATCTAACCTGAGTTGTTAATTTGTTGTCCATTGTCATAAATAATAAATAAAAAAACAAACCCCATAGCAGTAATACTCAGGTTACCCGGGCAAATGTTTTTGGCAAATAACGCACAGTGCATTTTCTCAAGTAAATTAATGTTTAGGTCTTATGACTATTTTTAAATTTATTCTATTGGAATAAAGTAGGACAAAATTTGTTTGCATTTAATAGAAACCGTTTTATTAACTCAAGATTAAATCATTTTATTCGATACTCAGTTTGCTTAGTTTTATTCTGTTATATGTTTTATTATGTTTATGTTTATTTTATAACATAAGACAACTAACTTATGTGATTAATTTATTTCTGAGTTTTGTTGCAAATCTATAAAGAAAATGACATTTAAAGCACGTATTTTCCACAGTAACAAGACTAAATTCATTTTAGAAACGCATTCAAAGATAAAATCATTTAGAAAAGGAAAATCGCCGAAATATTACAATAACTCATTAGAGGACAATTTCAGAACTTGCTTATTTATAAGACACTCTTAAAATAAGTAAATATTCTATATTGCCGTTATGGTTCTGTGTTTACAGAATTTATTGGCCTTGACCTTGGTGCGTCTTAATCCGGTAAGACTGGAAGAAGTTGCTTACAAGACACTCCTGGGTAAAGATCATCCCACCAAAAACAAACATGTAATAAACAGGCCAAGTTCTCGTTAGGACTGTGTCTTTTGTGATCTGAAAAAATAAACTGAAATGTAAAAGTTATGCCAAGTTCCTTGCCTACCAGCTATTGGCAGTGTTTTGATAAGCACAGAAAAATATTGTGTGAATTGATAAATTTACAGACCAAACTTGGTAAGTTTTCATTAAAGAACTGAGCAATATTGGGACCCTTGAAAAGTAGCCAAGTTTGGTCTGTAAATTTATCAGTTCACACAATATTTTTCTGTGCATATCAAAACACTGGTAATAACGTGTGGGCAAGGAACTTGGCATAATTTTTAAATTTCAGTTATTTTTTTCAGATAACAAAACACACAGTCCTGACAAGAACTTGGCCTGTTTTTTACATGTATGCTTTTGGTGGGATTTCACACTTTTTGTTCAGGTACTTATAAAACCAAATGATATTTAGTTATTAGTGTATACACCGACTGAGAGTACTCCGTAACTTTCCAAAGCAGAAGTCACTATTTCGTGTCAGAATGCGCCATGTTGGATTTTTATTGATTTTATATTTTTCTCGTAATTATCACCTTAAACACTATCTGTGTTCCAAATTTCAAAGCTCTAGCTCGATTGGAAGTACCCTAGATTTATGATGATCTGTCAGTCAGTGAGTCAGTAAATGCCCAAAACTGTAATTTTTGAACACTACCTTAGAAACAATTTCACATATACTTATGAAATTTGGAATACTGCTTCTTTTTGGTAACCTTAACCGCACTTTGTGCGTTTTGATGTAAAGCGTTTAGTGATCCGTGTTTAGAGAACTTTGTTGGCAGTTTCAATGCTTATTGATGCGGATAGACCCGAAGAAGTTTTTTTATTAGACAGTCTTAAAAGATAGGTAAAGATCCTGTAGGGCAAAGGGCTCTGTGTTTACAGAATTTTTTGGCAGTTTCAGTGCTTCTTAATCCGGTTAGACTGGATGAAGTTTTATAAAAGATACTCTTAAAATAGGCGAAGATCCTGTAGGGCATCTATAGGGCTGTGTTTACATAATTTATTTGCAGTTTCGGTGCTTTTTAATATGGTTAGACTGGGGGACTGACATGACGGCGCCAAGGTAGTTTTTTTTAAAAAAATTTTCGTTATATTATTGAAATACATAAGTTTAAACTACCCTCGTCAATTTTTCAGAGACTATTTTTCAGCACCCTAAACGAGAATCCTGTGAATTTTATTTAGTGAGTATGGGTCGGCATTACCAAGCTAAAGTTGCGCCTCTGAAATTATGAACACAAAAACCGTAAGGCTATTTTTATTAAAAAGGGTTTTAGTTTTGGTCCCATAGTACATTTTCAATTGGTTCTAATTTTTACTGTTTTATCAATTCTTATTTATACCACCCAGTGGCGGATCTAGCCCCCCCCCCCAAATTATGCGAAAAATGTGAATTTATAATATAAACGTAAAATATCAATATCGAATTTTAATTTTTCATTGAGTCGGCCCCCAAAAAAAATCTGGATCCGTCACTGATACCTCCTCAAAAGTCGCTGATCGGCACTGATTATATTATTATATTGTTGGTCTCATCGTTATATGTAGTTAAACTCATAGTCTGACAAATTCCAATAACATTTTTTACGTTCGTTTTTTCTTGGTTACGCAGATGTTAAAAATTATGAAATAGATTATCTCTATATAGTCCTGTTTATTTTTCAGAATGGTTACACGGTGTTTGGAAATATCAAAACTTTATAAAGAATAAGAAAACCTAATAACAAAGGTGAAATAAAGGAAAAAGGAATTTACGGCTTCATTGGTTCAGATGTCTTTTAAACCAGCTGCCATGGCACCTGTCGGAACATCTGTCTACCGTAGCAAACTACTCTGCCGTGTGCCGCACCGTCAGTACAAGAATCATAATAAGTCGAGTCTTTATGGCCAGCTCGTGCTACGAATCAAAAATTGTGTACCTACCTAAGAAAGGTCCGAGTCCTATATAGGTAGGTAATAATTTATAAGATGGGTGTAAATACAGAGTGTATAACTTTCATTACCCATAAATGAATAGAGTGCCTTTTTCTATAGGGGGAATTGAAAATTTGGCAGTTCAAGGTAATCAGATTAATCCAATATGAAAACTAGGTCGGTGGAAATTATAAGTACTCCATTGGTTTAACTCAACACATTGGGGGAGTTGCGAATTTTAATAATAAAATCTACCTGACCTTGGAGGCGGTTATTAGGTGTTTTACACAAGTGATGTTCGTAAAAATATTAACCCATAAAGATCAGGTAAATCTATAATAAACAGCATCCTGTTAATTTTTTCGAAGTTTACAGGTATTATAGTAAATTAAAAAAAATAATTTTAAAAACCATCTCATTCTGCTTAAAGAACCCTTCAATTTCATATTTCATTTGCCTATAAATACAGGTTGTGCAAAATATTTTTTGTTTAAATTTAATTTTATCCCCTGAACTTACACCCTCTCGCACGATTTGGCATACATTATGAGATTGTTTACCCATAATCTATATCAAATTACACTAAACCTAATAGCTTGTAGAATTTTGTATTAGTTTAATCTTAAAACTGAATGGGGAGTAACTAATCCCCCGGGTGGAAGAGCGATTACCAACGTACTGGGTAACTACATTGTACATACTTTGAGGTAAGGCTAGCTGTATGCAAAATTTACGATTATTTACGATTTTTGAGATATTTTTGACCGCACTGCAAAAAAGCCTGTAAAATTACAGTTTGTTTCCATAAGATATTGCTTATTTTTCCCTAATAAATTTGTTATCACAAAATAAGTTACCCATGTAAATTTAATGCCTAAAAGAAAATCATTTATAAAATATTTAATTTTACAAGTAAAATAAAATTACAAATTAAAAATACAGTTTAATTATATTCCGAAATATTGTACGTCACAAATTAGCGCCAATTTTGACGTTATATTAGGTATGTTCTGTAAATCTGGAACGCCGGCGCCGCCGCCGCCCGGCTATTATACAAGTCAACTGACGGAATCGCATGACTCTTCCAACAATAAATAAGCATTTTGTGTAGTTCGTTGTTAGTTTAATAAATTTTGTGTTTTACAAAAATAAAGTGAGTATATTATTGAACTATGTTTATGTGAAAACTTTGTAATATTCGTTTAAAAACAATTAAGCAATGTTTTTGTAAAGTATATCCTATAATATGTTTGTTGTTAAATGTGTTTTATATGTTTAAACCTAAATTTATAATTTTTATTCTAATAAACAACCCAACCATAAATTTATATTATTTATTTGTACATTGCCTTTTTTCCACCAGTACACGTTTAGTATTTCAACATTGGTATCTTTCTTTTGTTACAGATTTCCTGTTTTATAAATACCTAGTTTTTATACGCAACTTTTTCTAGTAAAAAGTTATAAAATGCAGTGAAACATCTACGTAAATTTACTTTCTATTTCTTTCTGTTTTCTAATTTCTTATTCTGTAATGAGTTCTGTTTATCCGCAATTATTGTCGATCCTAAATTGAACAACTATTTTTAGTTACGAAAAAAAAGTAAAAATGTTTTTCCATTTCCAGCAGTTTGGATTTAAGATCCACAATTATGTACAACTAACTCGTTACATAAACATAATATTAAAAAATTAGAAAGAAGAAAGAAATATAATTCTTACAGCAGCTGTAGATTTTCTAAATATGTGCAGCATAATTGGGTGGGAAAATTAAATATTACATTACGCAATTTTAAATGGTAAATATAATCAAGTTATATTCCGATTACGAAAATTAACGTATTTCGGTAATATATAAAGTAATTTTAAAAGGGAAATTTTAGCTATTATTTACTGATATTAAAAAGTAATGAAATATTGTGTACAAATTTATTTATTTATTTATTAGTGAATTTTACCAAAAATTTATAGGAAAGTAAAATCAGGATGTTTCTGTAAATTTACGATACTTTACGTGAGTCCATTTGTGACCAACGTAAAATAACTGAAATTTACCATGCTATTTTTTGTAGTGCGGAATTGAATTGGATCCCATCTGGCAATTATTATACAGGGTGAGTTTTTTTATTTTGATTGAATTTAAAAAAGAAATAAATTTTACCAATAAATCAAGTTTACTTAATTCAGAATTATTATTCGTTTCCATGGAAATGCTTTATTTTTACTTAATTCAGTTGAGAATTTTGACGTTTTAATGATTATTTCTCAGCTGGCTTGCTAGGTTCCCGGATTTGAGCCCCCTTGACTTTTTCTTGTGGGGTTTTACAAAGAACCAAGTGATGGCGACTACACCAACAACTTTAGATGATGATTATTATTAGTGACACCTGAAATGTTGCAACGGGTACGAAATTCATTAAGAAAAACAGTGAGAAAATGTTTTGAAGTTGAAGGGGGACATTTCGAACAACTTCTCAAGCATGACAGATGATAAATAAGTTAAAATTAAGTGGTCAATAATGTATTTTTATTTTATAACCTAATAAATCATAATTCCGTAACCGAAAGAGCAAATCAAAAAAAATTGTACACATACGTGTTTTTTTACGTATATAGATCCGAATTTTATAAAAAGTACATTATCCCATTTAAAATTCTAAAGTTACCCTCCACCCCTCAAAATAGAGAAAGGAGGTAATGGCCAAAAATATGTTTAAATATGTCCCCCTATCTCCCTATTAACTTACCAAAATTTCATAAAAACATTTTAACCCGTTTTCGAGATATCGCCTCACAAAACTTTAAAAAACTCACCCTGTATACTTTTGGGTTCAATATCATAATAAATTAAACGTTTGTGACCAATTCGTTTGGGTTTGCTTGGGTTTGATAGATAGTTGGTAATTATGTAGTATACGGTTTTCAGCTATTTTTGCGTTTTTTGGGAAAATTATTTTATGGTCACATTCTACTGTCTTTCCTGATTGCAAATATAAGTGCGCACATAATAAATTATGAGCAAACCTGACCACCTTTTTGCTCACCAACCTGAGCAAAAAGGTGGTCAGGTTTGCTCAGTTTTCATTGATATAGATACCAGGCGCGGCCCATGAAATTTCAAAGTTATATCTCTGTTGCTACTTATGGGACCCATACCAAATTCAGGTTTTTTAATAGTGAGCCCACTAGGAATGTTTTGGTAAAGAAAAAAAATATTTTGCAATTTGCGAAAAAAAGTTGATTTTTTGAATTGACCCACCTGGCTAAAAAATTAACACGCTTAGATATTTTATTTATTATTTTTTCTAAACAAATTTTACATCATTTTGTCGACAACTCTTAAATTTTAAGAGAAAAAAAGGTGTTAGTAGAAAGTTATAGTCATTTGAATTTTTTGCAACCGAAAATTTAAATAATTTTTCGGTTGAAAAAATTCAAATGACTATAACTTTCTACTAACACATTTTTTTCTCTTAAAATTTAAGAATTGTCGACAAAATGATGTAAAATTTGTTTAGAAAAAATAATAAATAAAATATCTAAGCGTGTTAATTTTTTAGCCAGGTGGGTCAATTCAAAAAATCAACTTTTTTTCGCAAATTGCAACATATTTTTTTTGTATGCCAAAACATTCCTAGTAGGCTCACTATTAAAAAACCTGAATTTGGTATGGGTCCCATAAGTAGCAACAGAGATATGCAACTTTGAAATTTCACGGGCCGCGCCTGATAGATACTACATACTACAATGAAATACTACAAATGAAAAATGAGCAAACCTGACCACCTTTTTGCTCAGGTTGGTGAGCAAAAAGGTGGTCAGGTTTGCTCATAATTTATTATGTGCGCACTTATATTTGCAATCAGGAAAGACAGTAGAATGTGACAATAAAAGAATTTTCCCAAAAAACGCAAAAATAGCTGAAAACCGTATACTACATTATTACCGATAGTTAGGTAGATATTTAAAATATAAAACATTTCCCAAATTTTAGTCCTTTCTCATTCTTTTTTAGACACTAATTCGAGTACCATTTACCTCGGGGTGAAACCACAGCTCTCCAAAAAGAAACAGATTATCTACTTCGTTCTGAATGAATGGCACACTGCAAATAACGACTATGTGGGGGATTCACCTTTAGATGTTGGCACGTTGACAGTCTTGTTACTTGAATGCGTCAACATAACACAACATCATGGCCGACTTGATTATCTCATGGGTGCATTCGGATTTGTGCACTGTTATTCACCCGATTTTTTTTATTTATACTTATTAGTGGTTAGATTTTAAAATAGCTCTAAAATCACAAGCTCAAGAGCAGCCAAACATTTTAAAATTATTTTACTTTATAAAATATTAACACTCATATTTTATTCTATTATTTTTAAAATTACCGCCCATCAACTTTCACAGCTGCGGCTACTACCAACACAATTTCTAGTACCCAAACCTATAAAAACTAAATACTCCATATGGCCGCCCGTGCTTGCGTGGGCCATTTTTAAAAGGTAGTCGGCAATGTCGGCATTCTACTTTTTTTAGAGGCGTGTGAGTCAAACCTTCTCTTACTACAATTACTATAAATTGCGGCCGAATTTTCATCTGACCCTCTGTATCTGTAAGACGATAAAGAAAACGCCCCATTCACTGTTCAATAATACCAGGCTTCAATAATTTATCCTTTAAGTTAATATGTTTAAAAGATTTGAAACTAACGGTAAGTATAATATTTTTTTTAAATACCGACAGTGTTTTATTGCCTATTAAAGTTTTATGTTCCTAGATAGGTTTAAGACTTTCTAAAACTTTTGATATAAAATTCAAATATTTACATGTTTTTAAAGAGCCATTATACTGTCCATCACATATTACCTGTCAGTTTAAATTGGCAGTTACAGTGGACACAGTCGGTTTATTATAAAGAATATTTTATAAAGCTAACTTGGTCCAGATCTTGTTAATTTGTTTAATTGAAATCAGACAGATATAAATAAATTTTATTGTCTAGTAGATGTATCGATACACTGTAATATGTACATTTAATTAATAATTATATTCCTACTTATACATGCATGGATAGATAAGTGAATAATATATTCATCAGTGGCGGCTGGTGGGGGTTATTAAATATGATCGGCTGAGTTTGTCGATAATAAAAAAATATTTTTCCGTCAGCAAAACATACTTAATATCTAATACAACTTTTTCCATAGGTTTTTTATTACATCCGGTTTGACGCCAAATATTTTGATTTTTTCCAATATTTTTTTTTGTAAAAAATACGTATGGCCAACACAAAGCATATTTTGTCGTCTCATTTCCAGTGTGCTATTGATTAGTATTAATGCCGAAAGGTCTATTAGGACTCTTACTAGCATTAATTATTGTTCTAGGTAAATTTTTTCGTCATGAAATAGCAACGCAAAACCGCGAGTTAACAGAAAATTTATATCATTAACTTGGGTGATACCATAGATTAAATAATACATAGACGAACTCTGGCGTGTAATAAAAATGGACCAAAAAGCGGGTCTCCCTTGAGACATTTACTGGTTTACGGCTTACGAATATATATATATATATATATATATATATATATATATATATATATATATATATATATATATATATATATATATATATATGTAATGGTGAACAAACAAATTCCTAAACCATAAACCAGTAATCCCAAGGAAAAGTTTCAAGGGAGACCCGCTTTCGGTCTATTCGAGAATTTGTCTATATTCTTTATAGTCTCTGGTGATACTCAAACTATAATTATACAGTATTTTAAATTTTTAATTTTTCTGGGTTTTTCTTCGTTCGGAACTGCCGACCGTGCTGCCCCTAGCCAGCCGCCACTGATACCCATTACCCATATAGATAATAGGCAATTAAAAGATTTTTTCGCAATTATATGCCAATTATAAGTTAAATTTTCTGACTCACTGACGCCAACAGGGTGGGACATAACGTTTCTTTAATTAAACTTTATATATTATGTAAATTTTTGCACAGCGCAATAAACAGAAACAATTCTGAGAAACTTTAATTGTTCAGACTTATTCGACTATAAATTATTTAACGTCCATATACATACATACATACATGAAAGTACTTTCCGTTGTTATTTTTGTTAACAGAATTTCGTTAGTCAATTTTGCTGATTTTTAAGGATGAGGAGTAAGCTCCCAGCGGGGACTTTGAAGCATTTGTGAATGGGCTGGGCTCAATGTTGGAAAATATTTACCACCCTGGTTACAAAATTATTATTTGTGGAGATGTCAATATCAATATTTCAGAAAATGGCAAACGAACCCAAACTCTAATTAATTTACTCTTAGAGTATAATATTTCTCCTACAATATCCGAACCAACGAGAATTACTTACAACACACAAAGTTGCATATATAATATTTTTATCAGTTTTTCACATACTAAAAGCAAAGGTCCATGAGACGCACCTATCCGATCACACCTATTAATTATTGTTCTTTGAGGGTTTAAACCCTAACAACCTTGTTGATGAAAATTATTATTTCAGAAATTTTAGTGACAATAACTTTCAAGGCTTTAAAATTGCCATATCAGATACCAACTGAACTGGTCTACATAGTGAGGTGGACTGCAACGATGTCAGTGTTTGCTTTAATATTTTCTACCCTAAGATACAAAATATTTTTCAGCTGATTAAGAATAAAAACAAAACCCATAAAAATAAAAATAAAATAAATGGTTTACACCAGAACTAAGGAATATTTCACGAATGTTACAGGGAATGCATCAAATAAATTCAAGGATAAATTCGCCAATGTCTAGTCAAAGATATAGGGAACTAAAACAATATTATAAAAAACAAATGCTAAAAAAACTTTTAATGATAAAAGGTTAATAAATGCAAAAAATTAAATGGTTGGTTGCTTATTAAGGAAAACAATGGTAACAGAAATAAAAAACCAGCAATATCAAAAATTATATTAGGAAACAATAACATTAGCGAGAAATCCGACATTAGCGAGGCTTTTAATGATTATTTTCCAGGGTTCGCCAACAGCAGCGATACATCCCAAAGCAGTAATACTAAAATTTCAATACATAACACATCTCTTTTTCTATTTCCCACTACACCAAATGAAGTAGAAAATGCTGTTGCTAAGGTATGCCTAAAAAAATTATCGGGTATTACGAGATATCCGGAACTTCGTGTCTATTGGTGAGGCATCTCCTTGCACCCATTCTCTCACAACTGATCAACTTAAGTTTTTTATAAGGAGTATATCCCAATGCTTTAAAAAACTCTAAATTCTTACCTAATTTTAAAAACAAAGGTAGCCACATTGATGTTGAAAACTATAGGTCTGTTGCTTTGCAAAGTGACTTAGCAAAAGTTTCTGAATCCTATTTCAACAATAGGCTAACAAATTTTCTTGAATCAAATTTAATTTTAACAAAATATCAGAATAGGTTTAGGCCCAAACACTCTACTAACATAATACCGCGCTGGATAATGCTCTTCAGCAGATATATGACTTAAATAATAGGGAATCCGTAGTGGGGCTATTTCGGGACATGAGCCGTGCATTCGACACCGTGGATCATGACCTGCTTATTAAGAAATTACATAATATCACAGATCCATATATGGATCTGTGATAATATGGGCATCAGAGGCCCGACAAACAACTGGATACAATCTTATTTATCAAGTAGAACGCAGAAGGTCGTGATTGGCGATGTCGGGTCATCACCGCGGGTCGTATATAGGGGTCCTGCATTTTCCCACGCTTTTTAACTGCTATATCAATAACATGCCCAATGACGACATTCCAGATACTTACTTTGTACTATATGCAGATGACACAAACATTATTGAAACGGGTAAAAAGAGATCGGATTTGAGTGGAAACTCTGACGCCGGAATTATTCATGTAAACAATCGGTGTAAGAATAATGGTACAGCAGCAAATCAGTGGCAATGGAAATCGTCACAAAAAATACTACGATTAACTCAAGTCATTTATTGAGAGTAGAAGGGCACTCGGCATAATGTATAGACTCAACAAAATTTCTCGGATTGACGACCGATCAAAAATTAACATGGAAGACTCATGTAGAAAACATTCTTTCTAGGCTTGGTTCCTGCTCCTTTTTAATTCAAAATATCAGAGACACAGTTTCAATGAACACTCTAAAACTCATATATTACGGGCTATTCCAGTCGGTGATGGCTTACGGTATAGTGCACTGGGGCTCGGCGTCGGGTACGGATCGTGTGTTCGTGGACCAAAACAGAGATAGATATACGATACATGGTTCGGGCACGGAACCGAGAATCAGGTGTGGACCTCTTTAGAAGTCTACAAGTAATGACCTTCCCATCCCTCTACTTGTACTCACCTCTTTTATACGTAAAAAATAATTTGGAATTATGGGATAAAAGATCTCAAATTCATAACCATAATACACGTAATAGAGATAATTTTGACATATCCTATTCAAGACTATCTATTGGACAACATAGTCCGAGATATATGGGACTAAAAACATATAATTGGGCCCTGGTTCACCACAAGTGCTTCGAAGAGATAGACACCCTGACAACATTTAAACGCTCTAAGATCAGAACGTTCTTTATAGATAAATGTTTTATTCGGCGGATGAATTATTCAATTAAGGTACACGAGTGATCCGTCTATTGTGCATGTACTTACGGTCGTTAGCAAATTTTTGATTGTAAATGACGGGTGACGTTGTGTTTATATGTTTTATTTCTATTTTATGTATTTATAAATATTGACGTGCTTGTTCTAATGTTTCAATCACACTTTGTATTGTTGTAATGTTCTAAAAAGCGAATATATACTTTTACTTTTAGTAGTATCGTCATAATAACTGTGAATGGGATTGATAGTTGAATAGAGCAGGCCATTAATCTGAAGTAGCAATAGGGTTGGTGCCAAGATTGAACCTTGGGGTACACCAGCATTGATAGAATGGAAGTTAGATGGGTTACCGTCCACCAGACAGATATGCGCCGATAAGAGAGGAAGCTACCGATCAGGGATGAATTCAAGGGGTAGCCCGGGGGATTTTTCCCCCAGCTCAGGAAAAATTCCCCCGGGGAATGTCAGGGAAATATAGAAATTGATTTGCTTAAAGGATAGTTTACCTATATTGCTCCCCAATAAAAATGTTTCTCAGCCCCCGGAAAAAACGGCTGGATTCAACACTGCTACCGATCTAGGTACATAGTTTGGAAGGAAGACCGTAAAAAGGTAGTTTGTTAAGGAGTGCGGCATGTCATACTTGTTCAAAGGTCTTGAAGCAAGGGCAACAATCTGAGATTCGCATGAAATTCGAGAGACTTGTTCCAGTTATGTGTGACATAGCTAAGGAGATCAGCTGTGAATCTTTGGTGACAAAATCCGAAGAATCTGAAAATGCTAAAAAACAAACATATTATTTCCATTTAAAAAAATTAAAACGCCCATTGTGTTATTACTAATGCGGTGAAAAAGACTAATTTTCAAACACTCTGAATAGAATTTTATGGCTATTTATATATTTTTAGATAATTTACTTCTTTGTCATGAGTTTTTAGTAGCCAAAAATGTTGTTGCTAATAAAGAGAGTAACATATTCACGAAAGAAAAACTAGGATGAAATCAATGAAATTTCTGAAAAAAAAAAGAATTATCTCTTAAACAGATAGAATTAGGCATGGGTATGCTCAAAACGTTTAATAATAAGATATCCAAAAACTGAACAATATGCAGAGTGTTTCATTTAAAATTACCAAGTCGATATTGGTTACCATGGTAACCGAAACAGCTAGAACGATATTTATAATTTATTTGAGGTTAGCGCATCGACAAATATAAACTTCCTAAATATTAAAATTTATTATAAAGTCCTTTCTCATAAATTAAAGTTCGTTCTGACATACACTGTATCGTCCAATATTAGAATTACTATTTGGTATTCCCCATAAGAATAGCAAGCTGTGGTAGCAAGTTCCGGGAAAACATAATATGTATTGAATTAGTGATTAAGGAAGAAAACATTTTATAAATTTTATGATTAGTTTTATGATCCAAACAGGATATTTACTCATGTTGAGATAGGAAAAACACATATCCGATATTAACGAAATGGATTTTTTAATATAGTAACAAAGACTCAATAAGTAATTTTCGTGTATTTAATGACTGTAAATATACCAAAAATTAATATACAATAAGATTTATGTAAGTATTACACCTTAAAGTAAAATGGGTGTTTAGTCATGTATTATTGATAAGTTAAACAAACTATTGATACAGATTTGGCACCGACACGTCTATTGAATTTTTTTTTAAATGAAGTATTATAAATTTTACCCCCACCCTCCTTGTACTTTTGTTAACGTAGCCTGTATAAGAAGGAAGGGACAGAAAATGTAGCTGAAAACGAAAAGAATTAAGCTAGTTCTTTTATTTACTATTTCTATCATTCAATTTTAATTTTTGAATTTCATATTTCCTCTTTTTAGTGAAAATATTAGTTAAATTATTTATTTTAAAGGGTAATTAAGTCACGCAAAAAAGGGTTAACCCAAAGAAACGTGAGCAGCCAAGCAAAATGCAATATATCCATAATGTGATTTTGACGAAAAGAAGGAAAACTTAGAAACGCAAATGTTTTTAAAATTGGTATTTATATCTGTTGGAAAATTATCTAAAACACATTTTTTCTAAGAAATATTTTTATTTTTAATTTAGATTTGTTATTTTTACAACAATACACTTACAAATCTGGGGAAACTTAACAATTTTCCAATTGCTCTTACGACATATTTGCCATCCTTTAGGGGTATGTTCAGTTCCAGGATCTCTCTCTATATAAAGTTGCACTAGTAAACTTGTAACATATACTCTAACGCACTGTCTTAGGAACTAAATACATAGCCTCAACCAATTCCCACCCCCCACGAACACGGGTCTAATATTTTGGCAGATATGGCACCAAAAGAAAGAATAAAATATTTCAGGTATTTCTAGTCATATATCATTCTAAGGGAAGTATTACGTTTTGCTAAAACCCTGGATTTACATCAGTTCGCTTGGTTGATCAAAATGGATTTAACTCATTTTGATTAGTTGAGCAATTTTAATATGACTGATGGGTGTTAGCCATATATTTTTATTCAAATTAAAAAAAAATGGATTTATTGCCGTTTGGTTAGTTGCCCTTCAATTAAGGAAACTCGCCGATTCTGTTTTTATGCAGTGGATTATTACCTAACTCATTTGCAAAATGCTTAAAAAAACTAGCTCTGCTTGTTATTCAACCATATTCCTCCCTTTATTTGCAACAGTGCGAAGGGCCGGCCTGCATGCCCTATTTGACCTATATCCACTTTTATATTCTATTATAACGACATAAAAGCAGTTACTCTGAAATATATAGGGTGTCCGAAAAGTATAGGCAAATATCTTTGCTATTAGTGAAGATAGAGCCACCAAATTTTAGGGGTGTCCTATTGGTTAATAAATCTACTTTCTCATGTAAATTAACTTTTTTAAGCTCCTTGAGGGGTGACGCTAGTGAGTTGAGGTCAAAAATTTTAAATACAAGCCTATGCCATGTGGAATCTTGTTTTAAAGGTCTTAAAAATGAAACATTTTATCGCAAATCCGAGGTCTGTACTCAATTACATACAAATTTTTTTTTATTGCCGCATTAAAATAGCTTAACAAAGGAGTTCCAAAGGAATTATTTTTTTTACTATAATGTTCAAAAACCATACAAATAACTGATTAAATGAGGTATTTGAAATTGTATTTTTTTCTTCAGTTATATAAATAAATTTCATTCTTTTTTAGGTTTTCACTGTTTACGCTTAGTTTGCATTTGCGTTCTTTAGGCGTTCCATTTGTTTTTCAGTAATCTTTAATTAATAACAAATGGTTCGTAACAACGAGGACAGAGTTGAAGTATTTTTTTTCAATGGATAGTCGCATCGTGAATTCAACGAAGCAGCTATACTTTTTACCGAGTCGTTTCCAGGTAGGCCGGTTTCTCCTAGGTAAGTAAGAAGTGTTGTGTCTAAATTTGTTACCAACTTTACTGTGAAAGATGCGCTACGAAGCAGTCGTTCATCTGTTAAAATCGAGGAGCTTCAAGTTCAAGTTCTTGGAACAACTTTGGTTGAACCACAACAGACAGCTCGAAAAATTACAATCGATGAAGGTGTGAGTAAATCTACGATCCATGAAATTTAAAAGGAAAAACACGAGTTTCATCCGTACAAGGTATACCTTGTGCAAGAACTGAACGAGGATGATCCAGAACGTAGGTCTGTTTTGTGTCGTTTGTGAGCAGTATCGTATGGCAATAGTAATAGTACCGAACTTGCTTTACCGGATATGTTTTAGTGACGAATAAAGTTTTTTCTGAATGGTACTCTAGATAGGCATAACTGCAGATATTGGTCTGGCTGTAATCCTCATTAGTTTGAAGAAACCCACGCTTAGCAACTTCAGAAATTAAATCTATGGGCTGGAATCCTAGGATGTAAAATAATTGGTCCTTTTTTTATTCACGGGCCTCTTAACGGACCTCTTTATTAAATTCTTCTGGAAGAGGATATTTTAACTGCAATAAGGAATATGCACGTATTTTTTTATTGCATAAATCGTTTAAGGAAGTCATAGCAAACCCAAAAAAAAAATATTTAAAAAAATTACTAAGATAATTTAGCTAGAATTTTTTTTTACTTTTCGGTATAATTTATTACAATTTAGAAAGCAGCCATTTGCCCTCAGTGAAGAGTGACGTCAGGAAGTGAACAGTGGCAGGAGAATAGCAAAAACACCGTAAAGCTTAACCTAAAGGGGCCCATACACTTTCGAGCAAATTGCGCAACGGAGGCGGTTGCGCGACGAGTTTGTTAGTGTATGCCGCTGTTTGACGCGTTGCGCAACTGTTTGAACAAAATCGGGAAAGTCTGAAACGCGTTGTGCAACGAGAAGCATTGCACAACGTGTTGCAAAATATATGGGCTTGCTCGCGAACAAATTTTAGTTTTGAAGCATCATGGCGGCGTCAACATCGAGTAACGGAATTGTAAAAACGTCACAAAAAGAATTCTGGAAAGTCTGGGCAGCAATTGCAGTTTCAAATTTTAAGTTTTCAAAGGTTGTTCCAGATGCAAGATATCTTAATGTTGCAATAAATAACCTCTGCTTTGGAGAAATGGCATCTCTTCATTTCGTATCTTGTTTTTTTATGTATGGTGTGACCATCTCCAACAACTCGTGAAAAGTATCGAAATCCATACGTAAATAGTTCTTATAATCAAGAGGAGATGTAACCGAAGTTCCATCAAAAGATTTTTATGACTAAAAGAGTCTCGTTTTTTGAGCCATTCTTTCATCCAAATTCTTTGCTTTCCTTCCTTTTTTTCTTAACATGATCAATATTTAAAGCACAATCAATTACAATTGCTAAACAAGCCGTTTTTGTTGATGTCATACTAAGGTATCGCCACGACGCGACATATATCAACAGCACTGAATAACTAATGTTTGCGTAAAATTATGCCTAGCGTATGGAGATCGCGTTGCACAACTATATAGTTGTGCAATGCGAGTTTGTACAACCCGTTGCATAGTGTATGGGCCCCTTAAAGTCGAACAGGTTTGTTTTTCGCGGAAACAGTCAGAGGGGGAGCAATCGAATCTTCTGGGTTAATAGAGGAATAGTGCAGCTAGTCTCAGCAAAAAAATCAGTTATGCAGGATGCATCGTTTCTGAGTTATTAAACGTCAAAGTCGAAATATCAGCGATTTCCGTTGAAATCGGGTACAGGTCGCAAAAGTGAATTAAATCGATTTAAATTTTCACAGGTTGTAGAGGACCCAGAGCTTCAGAACCTTATTGAAACGTGAGGACCGGAAAATGGCAAGTATTTTTTTGAATTTTTTAGGTAGAAAAATGCCGGAAAAAATCGGATCGAAAAACGAATTGATAAGTAAAACTTTAAAATCTCAAATATTTCTTCTTACAATACATTTACCTAAACCTAAAACCGCTGGAAAATGAATATATTTGGGAAAACTGGAAATTTCGATTTTTGATACACATTTATCACGTTTTTTTTTCTGTTTGGTTAAAATGGATCCAAATTAAAATCCAATATACGTCATCGAAAAGAGCTCGTCGAAGCATGATATCCATGTTTCTTAGTTTCTTCATTCTCTATAGGAAGGGAGCAATCGCCGATTAAATTTCTATTGTTTGACTTTTTTTCCACTCGACATCGGTACCTTTACATCACTCCGTATTTTTTTCTATATATTTTTTTTTCAAATCTTTCGACGCTATCTTATAAAGGGATAATCAGACTTTAAAATGAATACAGAATGGGTCATCCAGGGCGTTTTTAAGGTTCTGTATTTTCTTGATTTTTTTCAACAATTCCAACTATTAACCGATATTCTAGACTATTTTTTCTTATTTAGTGATTCTTTTTGGGTTTATTTTATTGGTTAATTATCTAAGAATACCTCCTACTAATTGAAATCGCTTATTTTTTCGTTTAAGTTATAAATAAATAGTTTTATTTGCACGGGAGACATGCAAAATTTGAAACTTTTTAATTTTCGAGTTTTCGACCATTGCCTTAAAAACAAAGAATAGCTGTCTATTTACGTCGAAATTATTACAATTTGATATGTCAAAATTTCCCAAAAATGCCAGCTCTTGTTGCAAGATTGGAAGGTACCTGGGCCGATTTCGGCTTGAAATATACATAGATAAGATCTTAGGAACCTTCTACTTTAAGTGCAGGAATATTTCATTGGATGAGTTACGCATTACATGCCATTTTTATTGATTTTTCGATGATCCTACAATTATTATAACACTTTTGACGTCACAGCCAATGGGATCGCGTTTTACAAGTTTCGAAGTTTGCGCGAAAATTTGCAGTAAAAAATCCTTTTTTTGTTAATAGAGACCAAAATAAATTGATAAAAACAATCACCACACGTATTTAATTTATGTAGGGAATATAAAAAAAATATTTCAGATTTATTTGGGTTATATGCATACTCCCTATTGTAACAGCCACGGAAGAGGAAAATGCAGATTATGATCCATTTTTCCAACAAGACGTCAGGAAATTTCTAGATAATGAATTCCCGGAACATGAATTTATTGAATCGTCACCTCGTTCTCCGGACCTTGCTCTTCTTGATTTTTTCCTTTGGGGATACTTAAAAGAACAAGTATACCTACCTAATAAAGCCCGAAAAGTTAGATGAGTTACGCCAAAGAATTGTCTGCCCAGAAGTAACACATGCCATTTTCGAAAATGTGAAAAGTGACATCCAAAATCGAGTTTATTACTGCCAAGAAGTTCATGGTGGCCATTTTGAACAACTTTTAAAGTAACGATTTTTAATTTTTAAAGGCTTGCCATTTAAAAACGAATATAAGATACGGGCCTCGGGTTTGCGTTAAAATGTTCTTTTTTTAAAGACTTCTAAAATACGGTACCACACGGTATAGGGTTGCATTTAAACCTTTTGACCTCAACTCCTTAGCGTTGCCCCTCAAGGGGGTTTAAAAAGTTAAATTACCTAAAAAAGTTTATTTATTAACCAATAAGATACACCTAAAATTGGTTGTCTCTATCTTTACTAATAGCAAATATATTTGCCGATACCCAAACTTTTCGGACACCCTGTATATTATGTACAACGTCATACGTTTACAATATGAGTCGCAAACAGAAAATAAAAAGTTTGTTCTTTTGTTCGGTGTGGTCTTGCCTTACATTATGGCGCAATTAAAATTTGAATACACCTCTGAAACGAGATTCTTTAGAAAAAGGATAACAATATGCGTCGTTAATTCATAAAATCTCCCTATTAAAATTTTAAACATAAGGGCAGACTTGGTTGATGAGATGAAACAGGTTATCTATTTTATCAAACCGTTGCATCGCTCAGTACATAAAAAAGTGTATTTAAATTTTTTTTAATTATTTAAAAATTTCGGAGCAAGCAAAGTGTGCTCACCATAGCCAACCAGAACGTTTATGGTTCTTACAAAGAAACGATTTGTAACTTGTGACTCAATTCTTTTTTTTCTTGTAAAGGCCGGTTATGCAAATTATTTGTGGCAAATTAAAAACTAAATTTCGTAAAGAAAAAGAAAGGCGATATATTTTCTTATACATATAATATATATATATATATATATATATATATATATATATATATATATATATATATATATATATTCTATTAAATGAAAAATAGCACCTTCTATAGACGATGAAGTAATACATATTTTTAATAAAAAATCGGTCAAGTGCAAGCTATACTTGCCCAATTAGTGTTCAGTGCAATCAGCCACCCTCTTAAATTATTAATAGTAATGCACTCGCATTTCGATTGAGCCAAATTAAAAATTTTGACAAACGGGTAAGGACCAAAATTGTTCCTTATATCGTCAGAAATATTTTTTGTCGAAAAACTTTTTCTCTAAAAGCAATGGTTCGGCATTTATAAGGAAATAAACAATTATATTGTTTATAACAATTGATTGCGATAGAATTTTTCAATCCTGATAATTTTGGCTTAATCTACACCTAATTCTCAATGTATACGTTTTTTTCAGATTTTTCTGAGCGATCCTTCCGGTGATAAGGGTGGGGGACAGCAATAATAGTAATGCACTCGCGTTTCGACTGAGCCAAATTAAAAATTTTGCAAAACGTGTAAGAACAAACGTTGTTCCTTACATCGTGAGAAATATTTTTTGTCAAGACACTTTTTCTCTAAAACCAATGGTTCAGCCGTTATAAAACAATTAAATTATTTATAACAATTGGTCGCGCTCGACTTTTTCAATCTTGATAATTTAGGCTCAATCTAGACCTAATTCTCAATGTTCATGATTTTTTCAGTTTTTTCTGAGCGATCTTTTTGGTGATAAGGGTGGGGCACAGCAATTTTTAAACGTTTTTCCCAAAAAATATTTTAAAAATACGTAAAAAGATACATCATATATATTGTTGAATTCATGCTTCAGTAAGCTTTCATTTGACACCCTACACGTGGCCTATAAAAAAATTTCCATTTGCCAATTTACCCCCTGAAATTAACCCCCAGAATCAAAATTCAACTTCTTATACTTCACGTCTTTAATTGGGCTACCAAACTCTATAGTCTATCTTAGTGCTAAATTTCAAATTTTTACGTCGAACAGTTTCAGAGAAAATTCGCCTTTGACAGACGGATGGACGGACACCGAAGTGATTTCATAAGTTTCCCGGAAGCATTTTTCCGTTTCCTATTGGGCTAGCGCAACCGGGTGCGCTAATCGTGTAGGAAACGGATGCGAGACCTGTAATTCCGTTCCCTAAGTGGTTTACGCACCTCACGGTTTTATTAAGCATGCCTTTGCCTACCCGAAAAAGAAATATGTGCGTATACGCCTATCCCATCTAATTTACAGGTGTATTTTTTTCAAATTTACATACAAACTAATAACAATAAGGTAATTGTTTGCTATACCAATTTCTGCTATTTTTGCGTTTTTTGGAAAAATTCTTTTATGGTCACATTCTACAGTCTTTCCTGATTGCCAATATACTTGCGCAGTTAAAAAATTATGTTGCTTTTATTAATTTTTAATGAAACAAACTTATGGGACCTGGGAGCGAATAGGTGTTTGCTCAGGTTTGCTGGGGTTTATTCAGGTTCTACCCACTTTTATTAGTCTTTTTAAAATATTTTAACAAAAATTAATAATAATTAATGTATTTTATATATATTTCGTACTATTTTTATGTTTTTAGGTTAGGTTAGGCGCGATCATCGCAACGCAAAATTATAAATTTAGAATACATCGAAATCAATCGCACTGCCAAAACAATGCAATATAAAAAAAGACTAAGTAAAAGTGGGTAAAACCTGAACAAACCCCAGCAAACCTGAGCAAACCCCGCCCGTAGCGCGCGCGACTAATACTTGCATAAGGTGCGTTAACCACTTAGGGAACGGAATACAGGGCTCGCCTATCCGTTTCCTACAGGATTAGCGCACTCGGTTGCGCTAGCACTATAGGAAACGGAAAAATGCTTCCCGGAACACTAATAATGAATAATTTTTTTTTCTATAGATAATGAAATTTTCTTAGTATATGCTAATAGAAAAAAATGACCTATGTGCAGTTATCAGAAGACAGTGTGCTCATATGAAATTATTACAGTCAGCAGGTATTGGCGACTCAAATTAAGAAAGCCAGCTACAATCAGCTGATTTTTAACGGGGAAAATTGACGACAAAATTGGCAAAAATGCCAAATAACATGATAATGAAGACAAAGACGAAACGAAAACATTTCCCGTTATAATAGTTAGCAAATTGCCTGAAGAGGGCGCCACGTTCCTAATCTGAGTCGCCAATACAGTGCATTTTTTAAAGGGGTTCATAGGATTTTACATGTCAGATTGTTAACCCCTTGTTGTAGATCATCTGTATCAGAAATATTGAGATAAAATTTGACATACTAGATAAATTTCAGTCTTAGTCTATGCGTTGTTAGCCAATTTGAAACCCATACTTTTTAAATTAAGTGACCTCTTTTTAATACAAATGATCCGCCTTTGACAGTTCTTTTAATAAAACTTGAATTAAGACTGTTAGGAAATTATGTCAGATTATAGCAATATTTATAGTGGCATATTTAATTTGTTTAAATGTTGTTAAACTAAATAAATGTTGTTCAGTTGAATATTTATTAATAAATGGTCGTAGAAAAAATAGTGTATGCAATTCTCATGTAATGGCCATTAATACACTCGCATTCGTAACGAAACTCACCAAGACTCGTGTCGTTACTTTATGCTGGTGTATTAATAGCCATCATTACACGAGACAACTCCTACAATGAGTTCTTTGACTTCCTCTCGGCAAAAATTGACCTGCTTATCTCTGAATCCCCCTCCGCCGAAGTTATTGTCCTGGGCGACTTTAACGTCCGTAGCAAGATCTAGCTAAGATCTACAAAAACCGACCCAGAAGGAAGAAACGCGAAATTTCGCAATCAGCAACTCGCTCACCAATTAAGTCAGGGAGCCAACATACTTTTCCCTGCATTTCTCCCTATAATCCAAATCCAGTAGATCTTTTCTTTACCACCCATCCTGAGCCATACTTAACATCTGTATGCGCTCCCCTTGGTCGCTCAGATTATGGCCTCATTACCGTCTCTTGTCCTGTACATCCCGAGTTCATTGAAATCATGCCGGAACGCACGATCTGGCACTACAATTCTGCCGAATGGCATGGTCTTCAAAACTTTTTCTCTGCTTTCCCTTGGAAGCCTGTCTGTTTTTCCACTCCTGATCCCTCCGAAATTTGCTTTCATGCCACAGATATCGTTCAAGTAGGTATTGAAAGTTTCATTGCACATAAGAAACCTAAACTCCACCATCAAAAGCCCTTCTAGTCAGGAAATTGTTTTTGCATTTTAAATTAATCATCTTCGTTTAAAGCGTATCTTAAAACGTGCTATCTATGTCTACCTAGCACCTTATTTTAACATTTAAAACGTAAATTGTAACGTTTTTAACAATTAATTTAGCTAGGTATACATATTATTTTGAATATGAGTATGGGATTGGAAATGGTGAAGGGGAGTAGGGAGACCTTTTGTGAGTCCGTTTTAAAATTTATACTTGCGTTCAAATAAAATACTCAAAGTATAGGAAGGTAGGGACCAAAACAGTGTAGTAAAGTGGTAGGGATGGTAGGGACTAAAACACTTAATATTAGAGCATGGGTATGAAAAGAGTGTCGGGGAATGGGAGTCTTTTTCCTTTCGTTTTCTTTGTCATTTTAGATGACATTTTACAGAACGTTTACTGTGATTCTCCTGCAATCAATTTATTGTCAAAATGTATACAATGCATTCTAACTACTAACTGTACCTACCCTTTCCTGGTAAGGAAAACTCATACCTCCTCGCAGTCCTTGCTGGGCAAAGACAATTTTTTTAAAATTGTTTTTTGGCAAAATGAGCATTCTGTACCGAAATACCATTTTAAAAATATTAATTGCATGTTTTCTATGCAGGCGAAGTCACGGGTAAAAACCTCTTATGAATGTAAACTATAATAAACCAGCTGTAATATATACTATTTAATCATTTTCAAAATTTAAAGCAATCTATACGCATTTTAATTATTTGGTAGATGCGGCACCTATGGTCAGGAGTTTAATGCTTTTTTAGGTCATCAAATTAAGCTGTGCAAAACTATAACTGGTGACTGTGTAGAATTTGTCAGTAAAATGAAAAATACTCGTACATATAACATATTTATTAAAACCACGAGAGGACTGAACAAGTCCATTGTCAAATTAAATCTTTCTAAAGACGAAAATGGTTAAATACCATTGATAATAAGAGAGGAGAAATGCACTAATCAGAGTCTAGCATAACATTTGTTTCTGATTTAATCTCCAAAGTCTCTTCTTCAATGTTATTCATTGAATAACTGGATGTCGTGCATAAACTTTTTGCTGCAGAGCTGTTAATTTTTCGTTTCTTAGCTCTTTTTGACTTGGTTGGTTCTGCTTTAGATGTAGCATCAATAATATTCACTTCAGTTGTCGAATTACTGATCATAAGGTTGCCGTCAGCATTACTTGATAAAGGTTTACAAACAAAATGGGACTGAAAGGGTATTCCTTCTGCATGATAAAGTTCCTCTTCCAATATAATTTGTGCAATTTTCATTTTGATAATTGCTTGTTTTGTTGGAGTAAATGTTTTTATTGTATTTGAATAGCCCAAGAATATTAAATCAGTAGCATCAAGGTTAGCAGCCGACTCTTTGCTATAATGGAGTTGATTGGGTTTATTTGATGGTTCAAAACTTTCATGTTCCTCTGGAATGTGTTGATTTTCTTTAATGTTTTTATAATCCGAGGTGTTAGTATTTTCTGAAATTTGATCATCTACATCATTATTTTGTTCGGTCGCTTTACATTTTAATTCGGGTTCTGTCAAAAGTATGAAAGGCTTGATAAAATTCATGCTTTCTGCCCATTGCCAATTTTTGTAACTTCGAATTTGAACTGGGCAACCCGGAGTTATACTTTTTAGATATTTTTTAAAACAGTCTCTAATATTCTTCCATTTTTTTCTAAGTTCGTTCCCTAAAAATTAAAAAAATGTATATTCAAGTGAAACCAAAGTCATGTAGAGAGTTTAAAGAAGGGACCTTATTTGCACTGTAATGTTGAAACTTCAATCCACCTTTAGAATATTTGTAGTTACACCAAGTTTAAATGTTGTAATGTAAATAGGAGTTAACTCTCTTATTTTGATTTTCTGAGCTATTTAAATTCTTACCGACTAAACGTTTTTTACGATTAACATATTTACTGAGGTGCCTGCAGAAAAAAGGGAGGGTCCTGTCAAATTAATGTACTTATTATTGGCTGCACAAAACAGTTTTACCAAAAATTAGCTAATTAGATAATGTGTCAGCATATGGGCTGTCAATCCCAACTGGTTTTCTTAATCCCGGGATTTTCGAGATTTTGTCGTCTAATCCCGGAATTCTGGGATTACTCCCGAAAAAAATTTACAGGGATAAAATTTTTTGTTATTACCTTTAAACATACAACTATACTAAAAAGCACCTAAACAACTCTAAATACAAAAAATATATGTATAAATTGAAACTTATTTAAAAAAAATACCGCAAAAATATTAGGGCGTCTAATGTTTCGTCTTTCAGACTTAACGTATTTTATTGCAAAAAACTCCTGCGAACAGGGGGGCATCGAGAGGCCCTTGGGCTCACATAGTTTGGCGGCCCTTTTAGAAAGCCAGGGGCACGGGTTTCGGCATTTCGGGGCCCCCATCAGGTCGGGGGCCCTCGGCTCGCGCCCCACGTGCCCTTATGGTAAAGACATCATTGCCTGGCTAAAGAGAAACATCTCTCGAGTCCTATGCTTGTGGGCTGAATGGATAGTAGGAATTCAAATGTTTTTTGAAGATTACGTCCGCGACTGCCATCATTTGCAAATAAATCAATTTGTTGAAAAGGATTGCAGACATCCGGGTCTTATTACTGGTTTGTTTTTGTAATGACTCTGAACATTTTAGTAATGCTTTTTCCAGTTTGACGTTGAATGGTTCATTCTCTCCTGCTCTTAGAATTTCTGCAATGGGAATGTCATCGTCGTCTTCTTCTGTTTCACTTTTCTCTAATATTCTCACTCTCCTATAATAAACTCCCCATTAAAGTGTTTATTTTCTCGTTTAGTAAATGATATTTACTTCTTTATTTGCGGATAAAGGTCCGGTGTACACATGCGTTTTTTTAACGTACGGTACGGCACCTTTACCGAAGAATTTTCATGAAGAGTCGCACACATGCGTTTGCCGGAATGAAGTGACCGCGTGGTGCGGCCAATTTGGATGCAGCAATAAAATTAATCAAAACACAACAACGCTCTTGAAGATAAAATTTTCAAGATGCATTAATTATCGAAGGATGCAATACAATTCAGGACCCTTAAGACCACCTACCCAATGGAATCAGACTAGTTTCAGAAGAAAATCATGACCGGGCGAAGAAAAGAAGTGAGCGAATAAATATTTGTCATGTTTTTTTTATAATGGATTTGATGAAAAGGAAACGAGGGATAAAAATGAAATATTTAATTACCTAAATTTATTTATTATTTATTATTTCTTGTAACGCAGTTTCATCCTTTTCATATATGAATTTTAAATTAAGAATTTGTTTATTGAATAGATAATTAACTAATATTCTAATAATATACAATAACAATGTTTAAAACATTTATTTCGGGATCTTCACTCTGAGAGATCAACACACTGAATACCTCGACCAATCGAAAGTGAAACGGCGGAAAGTTATTTCACTCTACGCGGTCTAATCTCAAGAACTATGAAAAAATTAAATATTGTTTATTATTGAAATATTAGTTAAAGGTAAAAGTTAGTAAAATGATAATATTTGTATTAGATATAGTTACAAGATAATAATAATAATAAATAGCAGAAAAAAATTGTTGTTCATCAAATAGATTATAAAAACACGATAAATACTAACAATTTTTTTTCTTCGTCTGGTCATGATATTCGTCTGAAGCTACATTCCATATTCTGTATATGGACCCCCTCCACTGAAACAAAGGTTTGAAATCGAGGACCAAAAAAAGGTTTGTGTTTTGACTGTTTTGGTGGAAATGGTAGTGATAAGCTGCACTTACTAAATAAAACCCTTGTAGGACCATCGCACAGTGTTGCGCATGGACATAATAAAAAAAAAGTAAATTTTTAATAAATCAAATAATATACTACGTTTTAGTTCCATAGCTGTATTTGCTAAAACGCGCAAAATATTTGGGATTCCAATGCATACACAAACAACACTTGGCCTCGAAGTTGAGCAAAAATATACAGGGTGTCTGTAAAAGGTCTGTACAAAAAGCTACCAGGTATTCCTTAGATTCAAATAAGACGATTTAACCCAACTTACCTAGTATATCCAAAAGTGTTTTTTATCTCTTTGATATTTATTCTTAACTGTCTTAACCTGTAATTAAAACATTTGAGCGAACTGTTACCTGTAACTGTCTGCTATCTTTTGTATGTAAATTATATAAGGAGGGGTGCTTCTGTTTAGTTTCGTGTATTAAAATATATTTTTTTAGGTTACACATATGAAAAAACTAGGAGGAAAGAACCTATATGAATTTGACAAAAGATCCATGCATGAGTTAATGTTAGATAGTTTGGCCAAGACATATGCATATGATGGGACCAAAGAAAAAAAGATATTGCAGAGACAAACATTAACTGTCATACAAAGTAAGCACACTTAACTGTAAAAATCAGACAGATAAATCCAATGTACCTATTTGTTTTAACAAACATTTATCAAACGTAGTCAGTGACAGAAAGGTGAAATATTAGAAATAGAACTTGACAAAATGATCTTAAAAATGTATTTTAAAATAACTCTATTTATACTTATTAGGATTAGATTTAACATTTAACAAATGTTCTGGTTTTTAGCTGCCTCGTAGGAACAAAATGGTTCAAGGAAAGAGACAGAAATATCCTAAAGCAGTAAGAAAAGTCTGGCAAGTGTAATGTAATTTTTTAATTTAATAAAAACTGACTGGGGAGAACCATTCACTAAAATATTCTTTTTTTTTCAATTCAACTTTAGTATACCCTAATGGGGTTGCCACAAGTTTGCAAAATAAATAGAAACCTTTTTTATTACTGATTTCTCAGAAAATTTTATTCCTGATAAACTAGTGGAAAAAAACTAATTTTGACTGTGTAAAATTATAGGTAAGATATGGATTATGGGTAAGATAATTTTTATATTTCTGATTTTCACAATTTTTGTATTTCTGAATGCCCTCTAAATACTTAAGTACATAAAATTTGACATTGTCTAAATTAGTGTTTATGCATCAACTTTTATCAAAAAACTTTTTTGACAAACCTGTGGTGGATGACCTATATGGAATTATCCTGGATATCCATATATCCTGGATGTACATATTTGGTATCCAGAAGGCATCCACAGATGGTATCCAGATGGATATCCACAAGTGGGACACTGTGGGACACCCGTAGTATCCAATGAATATCCACTGGATGTCCGCTATCCATTGCGAGATATCCACTGGATATCCAAGCTTTCCATTTATGGATATACAGTGGAATTCCAGTGGATATATTTGTGCTATTTGTGGTATGTATTTTATTATGCCGATATTATTTAACTAGTACGGATAGACCGCCTAATCGCCCCCCGAGGGGTCTCTATAAGGTCGGTAATATCATCATTGTCACGCCCTGAAAATTTCGTGTTGCTAGGCCATGTATTAAGGAAGATATCACACTCCTACGGACTGATGATGGAGAATAGACCGCCCTTCGTAACCCCATCGCTACATACATACAAACACCTACACGTAGAAACTATTTTTGCCAACAAAAATACTTTTCGGACACCCTGTATACATACATTCAAACATAAACACATATTAATACAAATATATTCGATTTGCTTGAAATTCGACCTAATAAAGTTTATCTAAGTACTAATAGGAGTATTTGCTCATTCCAAGACTTTTTGGACACCCTGTATACATTCAATCTAACACTCACACGTTTAAATAGGAATATAGACGATTTTCTTGAAATCCGCCTTAATTACGTTTATTGTGGTCGTATTAAAAGGAGTTGCAAATGCTAAGACTTTTCGGACACCCTGTATACACATGTACAAGCATAAACACATAGTAATACAAATATAGACGATTTTCTTGAAATCCGCCTTAATTAAGTTTATTTAGGTCCTAATAAAAGGAGTTGCAAATAATAAGACTTTTCGGACACCCTGTATACACACGTACAATCATAAACACATAGTAATACAAATATAGACGATTTTCTTGAAATCCGCCTTAATTAAGTTTATTTTGGTCCTAATAAAAGGAGTTGCAAATAAGAAGACTTTTCGGACACCCTGTATACACACGTACAAGCATAAACACATAGTAATACAAATATAGACAATTTTCTTGAAATCCGCCTTAATTAAGTTTATTTTGGTCGTAATAAAAGGAGTTGCAAATAATAAGACTTTTCGGACACCCTGTATACACACGTACAAGCATAAACACATAGTAATACAAATATATTCGATTTGCTTGAAATTCGACCTAATAAAGTTTATCTAAGTACTAATAGGAGTATTTACCCATTCCAAGACTTTTTGGACACCCTGTATACATTCACACTAACACTCACACGTTTAAATACGAGTATAGCCGATTTCCTTAAAATCCTAATTAGTTAAGTTTATCTTGGTACTAGTAGAAGTATTTACCCATACTAAGGCTTTTCGAACACCCTGTATACAAACATATAAATCCGTACACATAGAAATGCAAATATATACCTACGATTTGCTTTAAATCCGACAATTGAGTTACTATTTGTACAAAAGGCAAAGGTATTTGCCCATTCAAAGACTTTTCGGACACCCTGTATACATACATAAAAACACAACACAACACGACACGTGGTAATTTAAATATTTTCGATTTTCTTGAAAACCGACCCTATTAATTTTATCTTCGTACTTATGACAAAGATATTTGCGCATATAAAGACTTTTCGGACACCCTGTAGGCATATACAGAATCACCCACATGCCGAAAGGTCTAAAATGTACTTTCGAATCGTTCAGGTTACTTTAAAAGGATCCGAGTCAATTCATTTCCCTAAAATTAAATTTGGCAAAGATATTTCCGCATACAAAGACTTTTTGGACATTCTGTATAAATACCAACATAATAATATAAACAACCACACAACGGAATAAAAACTTTACGATTTCCTTGAAATAAAACTCGTTTAAGTTTTTCTTCGTGCCAATGACAAATATGTTTGCGCATACAAAGTTTTCGGACACCCTGTACTATACATACATACAAACACAACAACCACGACACAGTAATTTAAATATTTTCGATGTTCTTGAAAACCGGCTCAATTAATTTTATCTTCGTACTAACGGCAAAGATATTTCCGCATACAAAGACTTTTTGGACATTCTGTATACATACCAACATATAAACAACCACACAAAGGAATGAAAAATTTACGATTTCGTTGAAATAAGACTCATTAAGTTTTTCTTCGTGCCAATGACAAAGATATTTGCGCATACAAAGACTTTTCGGCCACCCTGTAGACATATATACAATCATGCACATGCCGGAAGGTATAAAATGTATTTTCGAATCGTTCTGGTTACTTTAAAACGATCCGAATCAAGTCATTTCCCTAAAATTAAATTAAAATTGTTCAATAATAATTTTAATATATTGCCCCAAAGGTATACACGCTCATGGTTAGAAAATAAAATGCATATTTTGAATTTTTTCGATGCCACTGAGCTTCATATTAGAATCTTCAATGATGCTTTGTAGCGTCATAGGAAAATCGATTAAAATGGTATTTAATCTGTATAATATGAAATGAAATGTCTTTCTACCGAAAGTATAAGGTCCCTAAATCCCTTGCCTGGTAAATTTGAAGCCGAAGTTGGTCCACACTCCTTCCAATCTCGCATCAAAATGCTGACATTTAAGCCAAATTGTGACATTTTATACATTATAATTAAATTAATACATTTCCCCGTATAGAAATTGATTGTTATAATGCAATGCAGGGCCTCAGCAAAACCAATAAAATATGTATTTAATGCTTACATCGTCCAATGAAATGTACCGTAATTAAAAATATAAACTCCGTTTTACCTTTGCCATGTATATTTCAAGCCGAAATCGGTCCAGGAAGCTTCCAATATCGCTACAAAAACTGTTATTTTCATGACATTTTGACAGGTCATATTTTTTTAATTTCGATGTAAAGAGGGTCCGTTCAATTGTTTTGTCAAGGCACGGCTTTTATATATGCACTTTTTAAAATTTTTCCTGCAGCGATGCAAAAAAAGGTATTTATTTATAACTTTAACGAAAAAATATGGAGTTTTAATTGGTTAGGAGTGTTCTTAGATGATCAGGGAAGAAAATAAACCAAAAAAGAATCGTTAAATAAGAGAAATAATATATAATAATGCCTTTTAAAGATGACTTTTGGTTGAAAAAAACCGAAAAAATGAGTTTTTACCCCCTAAATGCGGCCCTGGATCACCCATTCGGGATTTGTTTTAAAGCCTGATTATATCCCCAACGGATAGAGTTGAAAAAGTTAGAAGAAATTAGATAGGAAAAGATACGGAGTGATTCAAATGTAGAGATGTCATGAAAAAAAATCGTAAAAAATCGAAATTTAATTATCAATTGCTCCTTTCCTATTAGAAATAAAAGAACTAAAAAATACGTTTCTAACGTATTTCGGCGAGCTCTTTCCGATAGGGCACATGGAATTTCGATTTGGATCCATTTTGACCCCCCAAAAAATTCAAAACCGTCAAAAATTTGCATGAAAATTCGTAATTTCCACTTTTTCCCAAATTTTTCCAATTTCCAGTCGTTTTAGGTATAGGTAAATGTATTGCAAAAAGAAAGTATTTGAGATTCTTTAGTTTTAAGTTCAAATACGTTTTTCTGTCCGATGTTCCGGTTTCGACTTATTCGGTGCCAAATTGGGGTCTACAAAGGGCATTTTTCGACATAAAAAAATTCAAAAAAATTACTTCCCATTTTCCGAATACCGCCAGTTTCAATAGGGTTCGGAACACCCCGGTCCTCCACAACCTCCAAAAATTTAAATCGATTTAATTCACTTTTGCGACCTGTAATCGATGTCAACGGAAATCGCTGAAATTTCGACTTTGGCGTTTAATACCTCCGAAACGGAACACCCTGTATAACTGAATTTTTTACCGAAGCTAGCCGCACTATCCCTCTATTAACCCAGAAAATTTCGTTGCCGCCTCTATAACCGTTTTCGAGAAAAAAAATTGAAAAGGTGAAAATGTCGAAACGGACGACAACATACAAACATCCACACATTTTTCTGACCAAGGGCTCGGTATATAGACCGAGCCTGAAAGGCGGTCTATAACTAGATTGCGTAGACCGCCTAATCGCCCCCCGAGGGGGCTCTATAAGGTCGGTAATATCATCATTGTCATGCCCTGAAAATTTCGTGTTTCTAGGCCAAGTATTAAGGAAGATATCACACTCCTTCGGACTGATGATGGAGAATAGACCGCCCTTCGTGACCCCATCGCTACATACATACAAACACCTACACGTAGAAACTATTTTTGCCAACAAAAATACTTTTCGGACACCCTGTATACATACATACAAACATAAACACATATTAATACAAATATATTTCATTTGCTTGAAATTCGACCTAATAAAGTTTATCTAAGTACTAATAGGAGTATTTGCCCATTCCAAGAATTTTTGGACACCCTGTATACATTCAATCTAACACTCACACGTTTAAATAGGAATATAGACGATTTTCTTGAAATCCGCCTTAATTACGTTTATTTTGGTCGTATTAAAATGAGTTGCAAATACTAAGACTTTTCGGACACCCTGTATACACACGTACAAGCATAAACACATAGTAATACAAATATAGACGATTTTCTTGAAATCCGCCTTAATTAAGTTTATTTAGGTCCTAATAAAAGGAGTTGCACCCTGTATACACACGTACAATCATAAACACATAGTAATACAAATATAGACGATTTTCTTGAAATCCGCCTTAATTAAGTTTATTTAGGTCCTAATAAAAGGAGTTGCACCCTGTATACACACGTACAATCATAAACACATAGTAATACAAATATAGACGATTTTCTTGAAATCCGCCTTAATTAAGTTTATTTTGGTCCTAATAAAAGGAGTTGCAAATAATAAGACTTTTCGGACACCCTGTATACACACGCACAAGCATAAACACATAGTAATACAAATATAGACAATTTTCTTGAAATCCGCCTTAATTAAGTTTATTTTGGTCCTAATAAAAGGAGTTGCAAATAATAAGACTTTTCGGACACCCTGTATACACACGTACAAGCATAAACACATATTAATACAAATATATTCGATTTACTTGAAATTCGACCTAATAATGCTAAGTACTAATAGGAGTATTTGCCCATTCCAAGAATTTTTGGACACCCTGTATACATTCAATCTAACACTCACACGTTTAAATAGGAATATAGACGATTTTCTTGAAATCCGCCTTAATTACGTTTATTTTGGTCGTATTAAAATGAGTTGCAAATACTAAGACTTTTCGGACACCCTGTATACACACGTACAAGCATAAACACATAGTAATACAAATATAGACGATTTTCTTGAAATCCGCCTTAATTAAGTTTATTTAGGTCCTAATAAAAGGAGTTGCACCCTGTATACACACGTACAATCATAAACACATAGTAATACAAATATAGACGATTTTCTTGAAATCCGCCTTAATTAAGTTTATTTTGGTCCTAATAAAAGGAGTTGCAAATAATAAGACTTTTCGGACACCCTGTATACACACGCACAAGCATAAACACATAGTAATACAAATATAGACAATTTTCTTGAAATCCGCCTTAATTAAGTTTATTTTGGTCCTAATAAAAGGAGTTGCAAATAATAAGACTTTTCGGACACCCTGTATACACACGTACAAGCATAAACACATATTAATACAAATATATTCGATTTACTTGAAATTCGACCTAATAATGCTAAGTACTAATAGGAGTATTTGCCCATTCCAAGAATTTTTGGACACCCTGTATACATTCAATCTAACACTCACACGTTTAAATAGGAATATAGACGATTTTCTTGAAATCCGCCTTAATTACGTTTATTTTGGTCGTATTAAAATGAGTTGCAAATACTAAGACTTTTCGGACACCCTGTATACACACGTACAAGCATAAACACATAGTAATACAAATATAGACGATTTTCTTGAAATCCGCCTTAATTAAGTTTATTTAGGTCCTAATAAAAGGAGTTGCACCCTGTATACACACGTACAATCATAAACACATAGTAATACAAATATAGACGATTTTCTTGAAACCCGCCTTAATTAAGTTTATTTTGGTCCTAATAAAAGGAGTTGCAAATAATAAGACTTTTCGGACACCCTGTATACACACGCACAAGCATAAACACATAGTAATACAAATATAGACAATTTTCTTGAAATCCGCCTTAATTAAGTTTATTTTGGTCCTAATAAAAGGAGTTGCAAATAATAAGACTTTTCGGACACCCTGTATACACACGTACAAGCATAAACACATATTAATACAAATATATTCGATTTACTTGAAAATCGACCTAATAATGCTAAGTACTAATAGGAGTATTTGCCCATTCCAAACTAAGACTTTTCCAACACCCTGTATACAAACATATAAATCCGTACACATAGAAATGCAAATATATACCTACGATTTGCTTTAAATCCGACCATCGAGTTACTATTTGTACGAAAGGCAAAGGTATTTGCCCATTCAAAGACTTTTCGGACACCCTGTATACATACATAAAAACACAACACAACACGACACATGGTAATTTAAATATTTTCGATTTTCTTGAAAACCGACCCTATTAATTTTATCTTCGTACTTATGACAAAGTTATTTGCGCATATAAAGAGTTTTCGGACACCCTGTAGGCATATACAGAATCACCCACATGCCGAAAGGTATAAAATGTACTTTCGAATCGTTCAGGTTACTTTAAAAGGGAGTCAATTCATTTCCCTAAAATTAAATTTGGCAAAGATATTTCCCCATACAAAGACTTTTTGGACATTCTGTTGTGTGTACCAACATATAAACAACCACACAAAGGAATGAAAAATTTACGATTTCCTTGAAATAAGACTCATTTAAGTTTTTCTTCGCTCTAATGACAAAGATATTTGCGCATACAAAGACTTTTCGGACACCCTGTAGACATATATACAATCATGCACATGCCGGAAGGTATAAAATGTATTTTAGAATCGTTCTGGTTACTTTAAAACGATCCGAATCAAGTCATTTCCCTAAAATTAAATTAAAATTATTCAATAATAATTAATATATTGCCCCAAAAGTATACACGCTCATGGTTAGAAAATAAAATGCATATTTTGGGATTTTTTCGATGCCACTGAGCTTCATATTAGAATCTTCAATGATGCTTTGTAGCGTCATAGGAAAATCGATTAAAATGGTATTTAATCGGTATAATATGAAATGAAATGTCTTTCTACCGAAAGTATAAGGTCCCTAAATGCATTGCCCGGTAAATTCGAGGCCGAAGTTGGTCCGGACTCCTTCCAATCACGCATCAAAATGCTGACATTTTAGCCAAATTGTGACATTTCATACATTATAATTAAATGAATAAATTTCCCCGTATAGAAATTGATTTTTAAATGCCTTTGCAGGACCTCAGCAAAATTAATGAAATTGGTATTTAATGCTCAAATCGTCCAATGAAATGTACCGCTATTAAAAATATAAAGACCATTTTACCTTTGCCATGTATATTTCAAGCCGAAATCGGTTCAGGAAGCTTCCAATATCGCTACGAAAACTGTTATTTTCATGACATTTTGACAGGTCATATTTTAATTTCGATGTAAAGAGGGTCCGTTCAATTGTTTTGTCAAGGCACGGCTTTTATATATGCACTTTTTAAAATTTTTCCTGCAGCGATGCAAAAAAAGGTATTTATTTATAACTTTAACGAAAAAATATGGAGTTTTAATTGGTTAGGAGTGTTCTTAGATGATCAGGGAAGAAAATAAACCAAAAAAGAATCGTTAAATAAGAGAAATAATATATAATAATGCCTTTTAAAGATGACTTTTGGTTGAAAAAAACCGAAAAAATGAGTTTTTACCCCCTAAATGCGGCCCTGGATCACCCATTCGGGATTTGTTTTAAAGCCTGATTATATCCCCAACGGATAGAGTTGAAAAAGTTAGAAGAAATTAGATAGGAAAAGATACAGAGTGATTCAAATGTAGAGATGTCATGAAAAAAAATCGTAAAAAATCGAAATTTAATTATCAATTGCTCCTTTCCTATTAGAAATAAAAGAACCAAAAAATACGTTTCCAACGTATTTCGGCGAGCTCTTTCCGATAGGGCACATGGAATTTCGATTTGGATCCATTTTGACCCCCCAAAAAATTCAAAACCGTCAAAAATTTGCATGAAAAATCGTAATTTCCACTTTTTCCCAAATTTTTCCAATTTCCAGTCGTTTTAGGTATAGGTAAATGTATTGCAAAAAGAAAGTATTTGAGATTCTTTAGTTTTAAGTTCAAATACGTTTTTCTGTCCGATGTTCCGGTTTCGACTTATTCGGTGCCAAAGTGGGGTCTACAAACAGCATTTTTCGACATAAAAAATTCAAAAAAATTGCTTCCCATTTTCCGAATACCGCCAGTTTCAATAGGGTTCTGAAGCTCCCGGTCCTCCACAACCTCCAAAGATTTAAATTGATTTAATTCACTTTTGCGACCTGTAATCGATTGCAACGAAAATCGCTGAAATTTCGACTTTGACGTTTAATAGCTCCGAAACGGAACACCCTGTATAACTGAATTTTTTACCGAAGCTAGCCGCACTATCCCTCTATTAACCCAGAAAATTTGGTTGCCGCCACTCTAACCATTTTCGAGAAAAAAAATTGAAAAAGTGAAAATGTCGAAACGGACAACATACGCACGCACGCACGCACGCACATACGCACACACATTTTCTGACCAAGGGCTCGGTATATAGACCGAGCCTGAAAGGCGGTCTATAACTAGATTGCGTAGACCGCCTAATAAACCCCCGAGGGGGCTCTATAAGGTCGGTAATATCATCATTGTTATGCCCTGAAAATTTCGTGTTTCTAGGCCAAGTATTAAGGAAGATATCACACTCCTTCGGACTGATGATGGAGAATAGACCGCCCTTCGTGACCCCATCGCTACATACATACAAACACCTACACGTAGAAACTATTTTTGCCAACAAAAATACTTTTCGGACACCCTGTATACATACATACAAACATAAACACATATTAATACAAATATATTTGATTTGCTTGAAATTCGACCTAATAAAGTTTATCTAAGTACTAATAGGAGTATTTGCCCATTCCAAGAATTTTTGGACACCCTGTATACATTCAATCTAACACTCACACGTTTAAATAGGAATATAGACGATTTTCTTGAAATCCGCCTTAATTACGTTTATTTTGGTCGTATTAAAATGAGTTGCAAATACTAAGACTTTTCGGACACCCTGTATACACACGTACAAGCATAAACACATAGTAATACAAATATAGACGATTTTCTTGAAATCCGCCTTAATTAAGTTTATTTAGGTCCTAATAAAAGGAGTTGCACCCTGTATACACACGTACAATCATAAACACATAGTAATACAAATATAGACGATTTTCTTGAAATCCGCCTTAATTAAGTTTATTTTGGTCCTAATAAAAGGAGTTGCAAATAATAAGACTTTTCGGACACCCTGTATACACACGCACAAGCATAAACACATAGTAATACAAATATAGACAATTTTCTTGAAATCCGCCTTAATTAAGTTTATTTTGGTCCTAATAAAAGGAGTTGCAAATAATAAGACTTTTCGGACACCCTGTATTCACACGTACAAGCATAAACACATATTAATACAAATATATTCGATTTACTTGAAATTCGACCTAATAATGCTAAGTACTAATAGGAGTATTTGCCCATTCCAAACTAAGACTTTTCCAACACCCTGTATACAAACATATAAATCCGTACACATAGAAATGCAAATATATACCTACGATTTGCTTTAAATCCGACCATCGAGTTACTATTTGTACGAAAGGCAAAGGTATTTGCCCATTCAAAGACTTTTCGGACACCCTGTATACATACATAAAAACACAACACAACACGACACATGGTAATTTAAATATTTTCGATTTTCTTGAAAACCGACCCTATTAATTTTATCTTCGTACTTATGACAAAGTTATTTGCGCATATAAAGGCTTTTCGGACACCCTGTAGGCATATACAGAATCACCCACATGCCGAAAGGTATAAAATGTACTTTCGAATCGTTCAGGTTACTTTAAAAGGGAGTCAATTCATTTCCCTAAAATTAAATTTGGCAAAGATATTTCCCCATACAAAGACTTTTTGGACATTCTGTTGTGTACCAACATATAAACAACCACACAACGGAATGAAAAATTTACGATATCCTTGAAATAAGACTCATTTAAGTTTTTCTTCGCTCTAATGACAAAGATATTTGCGCATACAAAGACTTTTCGGACACCCTGTAGACATATATACAATCATGCACATGCCGGAAGGTATAAAATGTATTTTAGAATCGTTCTGGTTACTTTAAAACGATCCGAATCAAGTCATTTCCCTAAAATTAAATTAAAATTATTCAATAATTAATATATTGCCCCAAAAGTATACACGCTCATGGTTAGAAAATAAAATGCATATTTTGGGATTTTTTCGATGCCACTGAGCTTCATATTAGAATCTTCAATGATGCTTTGTAGCGTCATAGGAAAATCGATTAAAATGGTATTTAATCGGTATAATATGAAATGAAATGTCTTTCTACCGAAAGTATAAGGTCCCTAAATGCATTGCCCGGTAAATTCGAGGCCGAAGTTGGTCCGGACTCCTTCCAATCTCGCATCAAAATGCTGACATTTTAGCCAAATTGTGACATTTCATACATTATAATTAAATGAATAAATTTCCCCGTATAGAAATTGATTTTTAAATGCCTTTGCAGGACCTCAGCAAAATTAATGAAATTGGTATTTAATGCTCAAATCGTCCAATGAAATGTACCGCTATTAAAAATATAAAGTCCATTTTACCTTTGCCATGTATATTTCAAGCCGAAATCGGTTCAGGAAGCTTCCAATATCGCTACAAAAACTGTTATTTTCATGACATTTTGACAGGTCATATTTTTTAATTTCGATGTAAAGAGGGTCCGTTCAATTGTTTTGTCAAGGCACGGCTTTTATATATGCACTTTTTAAAATTTTTCCTGCAGCGATGCAAAAAAATGTATTTATTTATAACTTTAACGAAAAAATATGGAGTTTTAATTAGTTAGGAGTGTTCTTAGATGATCAGGGAAGAAAATAAACCAAAAAAGAATCGTTAAATAAGAGAAATAATATATAATAATGCCTTTTAAAGATGAATTTTGGTTGAAAAAAACCGAAAAAATGAGTTTTTACCCCCTAAATGCGGCCCTGGATCACCCATTCGGGATTCGTTTTAAAGGCTGATTATATCCCCAAGGGATAGCGTTGAAAAAGTTGGAAGAAATTAGATAGGAAAAGATACAGAGTGATTCAAATGTAGAGATGTCATGAAAAAAAATCGTAAAAAATCGAAATTTAATTATCAATTGCTCCTTTCCTATTAGGAATAAGGGAACTAAAAAATACGTTTCTAACGTATTTCGGCGAGCTCTTTCCGATAAGGCTCATGGGATTTCGATTTGGATCCATTTTGACCCCCAAAAAAATTGACAACCGTCAAAAATTTGCATGAAAATTCGTAATTTCCACTTTTTCCCAAATTTTTCCAATTTCCAGTCGTTTTAGGTATAGGTAAATGTATTGCAAAAAGAAAGTATTTGAGATTCCTTAGTTTTAAGTTCAAATACGTTTTTCTGTCCGATGTTCCGGTTTCGACTTATTCGGTGCCAAATTGGGGTCTACAAAGGGCATTTTTCGACATAAAAAAATTCAAAAAAATTACTTCCCATTTTCCGAATACCGCCTGTTTCAATAGGGTTCGGAAGCCCCCGGTCTTCTACAACCTCTGAAAATTTAAATCGATCTAATTCACTTTTGCGACCTGTAATCGATGTCAACGGAAATCGCTGAAATTTCGACTTTGGCGTTTAATAACTCCGAAACGGAACACCCTGTATAACTGAATTTTTTACCGAAGCTAGCCGCACTATCCCTCTATTAACCCAGAAAATTTGGTTGCCCTCCCTCTAACCGTTTTCGAGAAAAAAAATTGAAAAGGTGAAAATGTCGAAACGGACGACAACATACATACACACACACATTTTTCTGACCAAGGGCTCGGTATATAGACCGAGCCTGAAAGGCGGTCTATAACTAGATTGCGTAGACCGCCTAATAAACCCCCGAGGGGGCTCTATAAGGTCGGTAATATCATCATTGTTATGCCCTGAAAATTTCGTGTTTCTAGGCCAAGTATTAAGGAAGATATCACACTCCTTCGGACTGATGATGGAGAATAGACCGCCCTTCGTGACCCCATCGCTACATACATACAAACACCTACACGTAGAAACTATTTTTGCCAACAAAAATACTTTTCGGACACCCTGTATACATACATACAAACATAAACACATATTAATACAAATATATTTGATTTGCTTGAAATTCGACCTAATAAAGTTTATCTAAGTACTAATAGGAGTATTTGCCCATTCCAAGAATTTTTGGACACCCTGTATACATTCAATCTAACACTCACACGTTTAAATAGGAATATAGACGATTTTCTTGAAATCCGCCTTAATTACGTTTATTTTGGTCGTATTAAAATGAGTTGCAAATACTAAGACTTTTCGGACACCCTGTATACACACGTACAAGCATAAACACATAGTAATACAAATATAGACGATTTTCTTGAAATCCGCCTTAATTAAGTTTATTTAGGTCCTAATAAAAGGAGTTGCACCCTGTATACACACGTACAATCATAAACACATAGTAATACAAATATAGACGATTTTCTTGAAATCCGCCTTAATTAAGTTTATTTTGGTCCTAATAAAAGGAGTTGCAAATAATAAGACTTTTCGGACACCCTGTATACACACGCACAAGCATAAACACATAGTAATACTAATATAGACAATTTTCTTGAAATCCGCCTTAATTAAGTTTATTTTGGTCCTAATAAAAGGAGTTGCAAATAATAAGACTTTTCGGACACCCTGTATTCACACGTACAAGCATAAACACATATTAATACAAATATATTCGATTTACTTGAAATTCGACCTAATAATGCTAAGTACTAATAGGAGTATTTGCCCATTCCAAACTAAGACTTTTCCAACACCCTGTATACAAACATATAAATCCGTACACATAGAAATGCAAATATATACCTACGATTTGCTTTAAATCCGACCATCGAGTTACTATTTGTACGAAAGGCAAAGGTATTTGCCCATTCAAAGACTTTTCGGACACCCTGTATACATACATAAAAACACAACACAACACGACACATGGTAATTTAAATATTTTCGATTTTCTTGAAAACCGACCCTATTAATTTTATCTTCGTACTTATGACAAAGTTATTTGCGCATATAAAGGCTTTTCGGACACCCTGTAGGCATATACAGAATCACCCACATGCCGAAAGGTATAAAATGTACTTTCGAATCGTTCAGGTTACTTTAAAAGGGAGTCAATTCATTTCCCTAAAATTAAATTTGGCAAAGATATTTCCCCATACAAAGACTTTTTGGACATTCTGTTGTGTACCAACATATAAACAACCACACAACGGAATGAAAAATTTACGATATCCTTGAAATAAGACTCATTTAAGTTTTTCTTCGCTCTAATGACAAAGATATTTGCGCATACAAAGACTTTTCGGACACCCTGTAGACATATATACAATCATGCACATGCCGGAAGGTATAAAATGTATTTTAGAATCGTTCTGGTTACTTTAAAACGATCCGAATCAAGTCATTTCCCTAAAATTAAATTAAAATTATTCAATAATTAATATATTGCCCCAAAAGTATACACGCTCATGGTTAGAAAATAAAATGCATATTTTGGGATTTTTTCGATGCCACTGAGCTTCATATTAGAATCTTCAATGATGCTTTGTAGCGTCATAGGAAAATCGATTAAAATGGTATTTAATCGGTATAATATGAAATGAAATGTCTTTCTACCGAAAGTATAAGGTCCCTAAATGCATTGCCCGGTAAATTCGAGGCCGAAGTTGGTCCGGACTCCTTCCAATCTCGCATCAAAATGCTGACATTTTAGCCAAATTGTGACATTTCATACATTATAATTAAATGAATAAATTTCCCCGTATAGAAATTGATTTTTAAATGCCTTTGCAGGACCTCAGCAAAATTAATGAAATTGGTATTTAATGCTCAAATCGTCCAATGAAATGTACCGCTATTAAAAATATAAAGTCCATTTTACCTTTGCCATGTATATTTCAAGCCGAAATCGGTTCAGGAAGCTTCCAATATCGCTACAAAAACTGTTATTTTCATGACATTTTGACAGGTCATATTTTTTAATTTCGATGTAAAGAGGGTCCGTTCAATTGTTTTGTCAAGGCACGGCTTTTATATATGCACTTTTTAAAATTTTTCCTGCAGCGATGCAAAAAAATGTATTTATTTATAACTTTAACGAAAAAATATGGAGTTTTAATTAGTTAGGAGTGTTCTTAGATGATCAGGGAAGAAAATAAACCAAAAAAGAATCGTTAAATAAGAGAAATAATATATAATAATGCCTTTTAAAGATGAATTTTGGTTGAAAAAAACCGAAAAAATGAGTTTTTACCCCCTAAATGCGGCCCTGGATCACCCATTCGGGATTCGTTTTAAAGGCTGATTATATCCCCAAGGGATAGCGTTGAAAAAGTTGGAAGAAATTAGATAGGAAAAGATACAGAGTGATTCAAATGTAGAGATGTCATGAAAAAAAATCGTAAAAAATCGAAATTTAATTATCAATTGCTCCTTTCCTATTAGGAATAAGGGAACTAAAAAATACGTTTCTAACGTATTTCGGCGAGCTCTTTCCGATAAGGCTCATGGGATTTCGATTTGGATCCATTTTGACCCCCAAAAAAATTGACAACCGTCAAAAATTTGCATGAAAATTCGTAATTTCCACTTTTTCCCAAATTTTTCCAATTTCCAGTCGTTTTAGGTATAGGTAAATGTATTGCAAAAAGAAAGTATTTGAGATTCCTTAGTTTTAAGTTCAAATACGTTTTTCTGTCCGATGTTCCGGTTTCGACTTATTCGGTGCCAAATTGGGGTCTACAAAGGGCATTTTTCGACATAAAAAAATTCAAAAAAATTACTTCCCATTTTCCGAATACCGCCTGTTTCAATAGGGTTCGGAAGCCCCCGGTCTTCTACAACCTCTGAAAATTTAAATCGATCTAATTCACTTTTGCGACCTGTAATCGATGTCAACGGAAATCGCTGAAATTTCGACTTTGGCGTTTAATAACTCCGAAACGGAACACCCTGTATAACTGAATTTTTTACCGAAGCTAGCCGCACTATCCCTCTATTAACCCAGAAAATTTGGTTGCCCTCCCTCTAACCGTTTTCGAGAAAAAAAATTGAAAAGGTGAAAATGTCGAAACGGACGACAACATACATACACACACACATTTTTCTGACCAAGGGCTCGGTATATAGACCGAGCCTGAAAGGCGGTCTATAACTAGTACGGATAGACCGCCTAATCGCCCCCCGAGGGGGCTCTATAAGGTCGGTAATATCATCATTGTCATGCCCTGAAAATTTCGTGTTTCTAGGCCAAGTATTAAGGAAGATATCACACTCCTTCGGACTGATGATGGAGAATAGACCGCCCTTCGTGACCCCATCGCTACATACATACAAACACCTACACTTAGAAACTATTTTTGCCAACAAATATACTTTTCGGATACATATTAATACAAATATATTTGATTTGCTTGAAATTCGACCTAATAAAGTTTATCTAAGTACTAATAGGAGTATTTGCCCATTCCAAGAATTTTTGGACACCCTGTATACATTCAATCTAACACTCACACGTTTAAATAGGAATATAGACGATTTTCTTGAAATCCGCCTTAATTACGTTTATTTTGGTCGTATTAAAATGAGTTGCAAATACTAAGACTTTTCGGACACCCTGTATACACACGTACAAGCATAAACACATAGTAATACAAATATAGACGATTTTCTTGAAATCCGCCTTAATTAAGTTTATTTAGGTCCTAATAAAAGGAGTTGCACCCTGTATACACACGTACAATCATAAACACATAGTAATACAAATATAGACGATTTTCTTGAAATCCGCCTTAATTAAGTTTATTTTGGTCCTAATAAAAGGAGTTGCAAATAATAAGACTTTTCGGACACCCTGTATACACACGCACAAGCATAAACACATAGTAATACAAATATAGACAATTTTCTTGAAATCCGCCTTAATTAAGTTTATTTTGGTCCTAATAAAAGGAGTTGCAAATAATAAGACTTTTCGGACACCCTGTATACACACGTACAAGCATAAACACATATTAATACAAATATATTCGATTTACTTGAAATTCGACCTAATAATGCTAAGTACTAATAGGAGTATTTGCCCATTCCAAGAATTTTTGGACACCCTGCATACATTCAATCTAACACTCACACGTTTAAATAGGAATATAGACGATTTTCTTGAAATCCGCCTTAATTACGTTTATTTTGGTCGTATTAAAATGAGTTGCAAATACTAAGACTTTTCGGACACCCTGTATACACACGTACAAGCATAAACACATAGTAATACAAATATAGACGATTTTCTTGAAATCCGCCTTAATTACGTTTATTTTGGTCGTATTAAAATGAGTTGCAAATACTAAGACTTTTCGGACACCCTGTATACACACGTACAAGCATAAACACATAGTAATACAAATATAGACGATTTTCTTGAAATCCGCCTTAATTAAGTTTATTTAGGTCCTAATAAAAGGAGTTGCACCCTGTATACACACGTACAATCATAAACACATAGTAATACAAATATAGACGATTTTCTTGAAATCCGCCTTAATTAAGTTTATTTTGGTCCTAATAAAAGGAGTTGCAAATAATAAGACTTTTCGGACACCCTGTATACACACGCACAAGCATAAACACATAGTAATACAAATATAGACAATTTTCTTGAAATCCGCCTTAGTTAAGTTTATTTTGGTCCTAATAAAAGGAGTTGCAAATAATAAGACTTTTCGGACACCCTGTATACACACGTACAAGCATAAACACATATTAATACAAATATATTCGATTTACTTGAAAATCGACCTAATAATGCTAAGTACTAATAGGAGTATTTGCCCCCCAACCAAACTAAGACTTTTCCAACACCCTGTATACAAACATATAAATCCGTACACATAGAAATGCAAATATATACCTACGATTTGCTTTAAATCCGACCATCGAGTTACTATTTGTACGAAAGGCAAAGGTATTTGCCCATTCAAAGACTTTTCGGACACCCTGTATACATACATAAAAACACAACACAACACGACACATGGTAATTTAAATATTTTCGATTTTCTTGAAAACCGACCCTATTAATTTTATCTTCGTACTTATGACAAAGTTATTTGCGCATATAAAGACTTTTCGGACACCCTGTAGGCATATACAGAATCACCCACATGCCGAAAGGTATAAAATGTACTTTCGAATCGTTCAGGTTACTTTAAAAGGGAGTCAATTCATTTCCCTAAAATTAAATTTGGCAAAGATATTTCCCCATACAAAGACTTTTTGGACATTCTGTTGTGTACCAACATATAAACAACCACACAAAGGAATGAAAAATTTACGATTTCCTTGAAATAAGACTCATTTAAGTTTTTCTTTGCTCTAATGACAAAGATATTTGCGCATACAAAGACTTTTCGCACACCCTGTAGACATATATACAATCATGCACATGCCGGAAGGTATAAAATGTATTTTAGAATCGTTCTGGTTACTTTAAAACGATCCGAATCAAGTCATTTCCCTAAAATTAAATTAAAATTATTCAATAATAATTAATAATATTGCCCCAAAAGTATACACGCTCATGGATAGAAAATAAAATGCATATTTTGGGATTTTTTCGATGCCACTGAGCTTCATATTAGAATCTTCAATGATGCTTTGTAGCGTCATAGGAAAATCGATTAAAATGGTATTTAATCGGTATAATATGAAATGAAATGTCTTTCTACCGAAAGTATAAGGTCCCTAAATGCATTGCCCGGTAAATTCGAGGCCGAAGTTGGTCCGGACTCCTTCCAATCTCGCATCAAAATGCTGACATTTTAGCCAAATTGTGACATTTCATACATTATAATTAAATGAATAAATTTCCCCGTATAGAAATTGATTTTGACATGCATTTGCGTGGTCTGAGAAAAATTAAAAAAATTCGTATTTAATGCTTAAATCGTCCAATGAAACGTATTTTAACTAAAAATATAAAGTCCGTTTTACCTTTGCCATGTATATTTCAAGCCGAAATCGGTTCAGGAAGCTTCCAATATCGCTACGAAAACTGTTATTTTCATGACATTTTGACAGGTCATATTTTAATTTCGATGTAAAGAGGGTCCGTTCAATTGTTTTGTCAAGGCACGGCTTTTATATATGCACTTTTTAAAATTTTTCCTGCAGCGATGCAAAAAAAGGTATTTATTTATAACTTTAACGAAAAAATATGGAGTTTTAATTAGTTAGGAGTGTTCTTAGATGATCAGGGAAGAAAATAAACCAAAAAAGAATCGTTAAATAAGAGAAATAATATATAATAATGCCTTTTAAATATGAATTTTGATGGAAAAAAACAGAAAAAATGAGTTTTTACCCCCTAAATCAGGCCCTGGATCACCCATTCGGGATTCATTTTAAAGCCTGATTATATCCCCAACGGATAGCGTTGAAAAAGTTAGAAGAAATTAGATAGGAAAAGATACAGAGTGATTCAAATGTAGAGATGTCATGAAAAAAAATCGTAAAAAATCGAAATTTAATTATCGATTTCTCCTTTCCTATTAGAAATAAAAGAACTAAAAAATACGTTTCTAACGTACTTCGGCGAGCTCTTTCCGATAGGGCATATGGAATTTCGATTTGGATCCATTTTGACCCCCCAAAAAATTCAAAACCGTCAAAAATTTGCATGAAAAATCGTAATTTCCACTTTTTCCCAAATTTTTCCAATTTCCAGTCGTTTTAGGTATAGGTAAATGTATTGCAAAAAGAAAGTATTTGAGATTCTTTAGTTTTAAGTTCAAATACGTTTTTCTGTCCGATGTTCCGGTTTCGACTTATTCGGTGCCAAATTGGGGTCTACAAAGGGCATTTTTCGACATAAAAAAATTCAAAAAAATTACTTCCCATTTTCCGAATACCGCCAGTTTCAATAGGGTTCGGAACACCCCGGTCCTCCACAACCTCCAAAAATTTAAATCGATTTAATTCACTTTTGCGACCTGTAATCGATGTCAACGGAAATCGCTGAAATTTCGACTTTGACGTTTACTAACTCCGAAACAGAACACCCGGTATATCTGAATTTTTTACCGAAGCTAGTCGCACTATCCCTCTATTAACCCAGAAAATTTGGTTGCTGCCCCTCTAACCATTTTCGAGAAAAAAAATTGAAAATGTGAAAATGTCGAAACGGACGACAACATACATACACACACACATTTTTCTGACCAAGGGCTCGGTATATAGACCGAGCCTGAAAGGCGGTCTATAACTAGTACGGGTAGACCGCCTAATCGCCCCCCGAGGGGGCTCTATAAGGTCGGTAATATCATCATTGTCATGCCCTGAAAATTTCGTGTTTCTAGGCCAAGTATTAAGGAAGATATCACACTCCTTCGGACTGATGATGGAGAATAGACCGCCCTTCGTGACCCCATCGCTACATACATACAAACACCTACACGTAGAAACTATTTTTGCCAACAAAAATACTTTTCGGACACCCTGTATACATACATACAAACATAAACACATATTAATACAAATATATTTGATTTGCTTGAAATTCGACCTAATAAAGTTTATCTAAGTACTAATAGGAGTATTTGCCCATTCCAAGAATTTTTGGACACCCTGTATACATTCAATCTAACACTCACACGTTTAAATAGGAATATAGACGATTTTCTTGAAATCCGCCTTAATTACGTTTATTTTGGTCGTATTAAAATGAGTTGCAAATACTAAGACTTTTCGGACACACTGTATACACACGTACAATCATAAACACATAGTAATACAAATATAGACGATTTTCTTGAAATCCGCCTTAATTAAGTTTATTTAGGTCCTAATAAAAGGAGTTGCACCCTGTATACACACGTACAATCATAAACACATAGTAATACAAATATAGACGATTTTCTTGAAATCCGCCTTAATTAAGTTTATTTTGGTCCTAATAAAAGGAGTTGCAAATAATAAGACTTTTCGGACACCCTGTATACACACGCACAAGCATAAACACATAGTAATACAAATATAGACAATTTTCTTGAAATCCGCCTTAATTAAGTTTATTTTGGTCCTAATAAAAGGAGTTGCAAATAATAAGACTTTTCGGACACCCTGTATACACACGTACAAGCATAAACACATATTAATACAAATATATTCGATTTACTTGAAATTCGACCTAATAATGCTAAGTACTAATAGGAGTATTTGCCCATTCCAAGAATTTTTGGACACCCTGTATACATTCAATCTAACACTCACACGTTTAAATAGGAATATAGACGATTTTCTTGAAATCCGCCTTAATTACCTTTATTTTGGTCGTATTAAAATGAGTTGCAAATACTAAGACTTTTCGGACACCCTGTATACACACGTACAAGCATAAACACATAGTAATACAAATATAGACGATTTTATTGAAATCCGCCTTAATTAAGTTTATTTAGGTCCTAATAAAAGGAGTTGCACCCTGTATACACACGTACAATCATAAACACATAGTAATATAAATATAGACGATTTTCTTGAAATCCGCCTTAATTAAGTTTATTTTGGTCCTAATAGAAGGAGTTGCAAATAATAAGACTTTTCGGACACCCTGTATACACACGCACAAGCATAAACACATAGTAATACAAATATAGACAATTTTCTTGAAATCCGCCTTAATTAAGTTTATTTTGGTCCTAATAAAAGGAGTTGCAAATAATAAGACTTTTCGGACACCCTGTATACACACGTACAAGCATAAACACATATTAATACAAATATATTCGATTTACTTGAAATTCGCCTAATAATGTTTATCTAAGTACTAATAGGAGTATTTGCCCATTCCAAACTAAGACTTTTCCAACACCCTGTATACAAACATATAAATCCGTACACATAGAAATGCAAATATATACCTACGATTTGCTTTAAATCCGACCATCGAGTTACTATTTGTACGAAAGGCAAAGGTATTAGCCCATTCAAAGACTTTTCGGACACCCTGTATACATACATAAAAACACAACACAACACGACACATGGTAATTTAAATATTTTCGATTTTCTTGAAAACCGACCCTATTAATTTTATCTTCGTACTTATGACAAAGTTATTTGCGCATATAAAGACTTTTCGGACACCCTGTAGGCATATACAGAATCACCCACATGCCGAAAGGTATAAAATGTACTTTCGAATCGTTCAGGTTACTTTAAAAGGGAGTCAATTCATTTCCCTAAAATTAAATTTGGCAAAGATATTTCCCCATACAAAGACTTTTTGGACATTCTGTTGTGTACCAACATATAAACAACCACACAAAGGAATGAAAAATTTACGATTTCCTTGAAATAAGACTCATTTAAGTTTTTCTTCGCTCTAATGACAAAGATATTTGCGCATACAAAGACTTTTCGGACACCCTGTAGACATATATACAATCATGCACATGCCGGAAGGTATAAAATGTATTTTAGAATCGTTCTGGTTACTTTAAAACGATCCGAATCAAGTCATTTCCCTAAAATTAAATTAAAATTATTCAATGATAATTAATATATTGCCCCAAAAGTATACACGCTCATGGATAGAAAATAAAATGCATATTTTGGGATTTTTTCGATGCCACTGAGCTTCATATTAGAATCTTCAATGATGCTTTGTAGCGTCATAGGAAAATCGATTAAAATGGTATTTAATCGGTATAATATGAAATGAAATGTCTTTCTACCGAAAGTATAAGGTCCCTAAATGCATTGCCCGGTAAATTCGAGGCCGAAGTTGGTCCGGACTCCTTCCAATCTCGCATCAAAATGCTGACATTTTAGCCAAATTGTGACATTTCATACATTATAATTAAATGAATAAATTTCCCCGTATAGAAATTGATTTTTAAATGCCTTTGCAGGACCTCAGCAAAATTAATGAAATTGGTATTTAATGCTCAAATCGTCCAATGAAATGTACCGCTATTAAAAATATAAAGTCCATTTTACCTTTGCCATGTATATTTCAAGCCGAAATCGGTCCAGGAAGCTTCCAATATCGCTACAAAAACTGTTATTTTCATGACATTTTGACAGGTCATATTTTTTTAATTTCGATGTAAAGAGGGTCCGTTCAATTGTTTTGTCAAGGCACGGCTTTTATATATGCACTTTTTAAAATTTTTCCTGCAGCGATGCAAAAAAAGGTATTTATTTATAACTTTAACGAAAAAATATGGAGTTTTAATTAGTTAGGAGTGTTCTTAGATGATCAGGGAAGAAAATAAACCAAAAAAGAATCGTTAAATAAGAGAAATAATATATAATAATGCCTTTTAAATATGAATTTTGATGGAAACAAACAGAAAAAATGAGTTTTTACCCCCTAAATCAGGCCCTGGATCACCCATTCGGGATTCATTTTAAAGCCTGATTATATCCCCAACGGATAGCGTTGAAAAAGTTAGAAGAAATTAGATAGGAAAAGATACAGAGTGATTCAAATGTAGAGATGTCATGAAAAAAAAATCGTAAAAAATCGAAATTTAATTATCGATTTCTCCTTTCCTATTAGAAATAAAAGAACTAAAAAATACGTTTCTAATGTATTTCGGCGAGCTCTTTCCGATAGGGCACATGGAATTTCGATTTGGATCCATTTTGACCCCCCAAAAAATTCAAAACCGTCAAAAATTTGCATGAAAATTCGTAATTTCCACTTTTTCCCAAATTTTTCCAATTTCCAGTCGTTTTAGGTATAGGTAAATGTATTGCAAAAAGAAAGTATTTGAGATTCTTTAGTTTTAAGTTCAAATACGTTTTTCTGTCCGATGTTCCGGTTTCGACTTATTCGGTGCCAAATTGGGGTCTACAAAGGGCATTTTCCGACATAAAAAAATTCAAAAAAATTACTTCCCATTTTCCGAATACCGCCAGTTTCAATAGGGTTCGGAACACCCCGGTCCTCCACAACCTCCAAAAATTTAAATCGATTTAATTCACTTTTGCGACCTGTAATCGATGTCAACGGAAATCGCTGAAATTTCGACTTTGGCGTTTAATACCTCCGAAACGGAACACCCTGTATAACTGAATTTTTTACCGAAGCTAGCCGCACTATCCCTCTATTAACCCAGAAAATGTGGTTGCCGCCTCTATAACCGTTTTCGAGAAAAAAAATTGAAAAGGTGAAAATGTCGAAACGGACGACAACATACGGCCATACACACACACATTTTTCTGACCAAGGGCTCGGTATATAGACCGAGCCTGAAAGGCGGTCTATAACTAGTACGGGTAGACCGCCTAATCGCCCCCCGAGGGGGCTCTATAAGGTCGGTAATATCATCATTGTCATGCCCTGAAAATTTCGTGTTTCTATGCCATGTATTTAGGAAGATATCACACTCCTTCGGACTGATGATGGAGAATAGACCGCCCTTCGTGACCCCATCGCTACATACATACAAACACCTACACGTAGAAACTATTTTTGCCAACAAAAATACTTTTCGGACACCCTGTATACATATATACAAACATAAACACATATTAATACAAATATATTTGATTTGCTTGAAATTCGACCTAATAAAGTTTATCTAAGTACTAATAGGAGTATTTGCCCATTCCAAGAATTTTTGGACACCCTGTATACATTCAATCTAACACTCACACGTTTAAATAGGAATATAGACGATTTTCTTGAAATCCGCCTTAATTACGTTTATTTTGGTCGTATTAAAATGAGTTGCAAATACTAAGACTTTTCGGACACCCTGTATACACACGTACAAGCATAAACACATAGTAATACAAATATAGACGATTTTCTTGAAATCCGCCTTAATTAAGTTTATTTAGGTCCTAATAAAAGGAGTTGCAAATAATAAGACTTTTCGGACACCCTGTATACACACGCACAAGCATAAACACATAGTAATACAAATATAGACAATTTTCTTGAAATCCGCCTTAATTAAGTTTATTTTGGTCCTAATAAAAGGAGTTGCAAATAATAAGACTTTTCGGACACCCTGTATACACACGCACAAGCATAAACACATAGTAATATAAATATAGACAATTTTCTTGAAATCCGCCTTAATTAAGTTTATTTTGGTCCTAATAAAAGGAGTTGCAAATAATAAGACTTTTCGGACACCCTGTATACACACGTACAAGCATAAACACATATTAATACAAATATATTCGATTTACTTGAAATTCGACCTAATAATGCTAAGTACTAATAGGAGTATTTGCCCATTCCAAGAATTTTTGGACACCCTGTATACATTCAATCTAACACTCACACGTTTAAATAGGAATATAGACGATTTTCTTGAAATCCGCCTTAATTACGTTTATTTTGGTCGTATTAAAATGAGTTGCAAATACTAAGACTTTTCGGACACCCTGTATACACACGTACAATCATAAACACATAGTAATAAAAATATAGACGATTTTCTTGAAATCCGCCTTAATTAAGTTTATTTTGGTCCTAATAAAAGGAGTTGCAAATAATAAGACTTTTCGGACACCCTGTATACACACGCACAAGCATAAACACATAGTAATACAAATATAGACAATTTTCTTGAAATCCGCCTTAATTAAGTTTATTTTGGTCCTAATAAAAGGAGTTGCAAATAATAAGACTTTTCGGACACCCTGTATACACACGTACAAGCATAAACACATATTAATACAAATATATTCGATTTACTTGAAATTCGACCTAATAATGCTAAGTACTAATAGGAGTATTTGCCCATTCCAAACTAAGACTTTTCCAACACCCTGTATACAAACATATAAATCCGTACACATAGAAATGCAAATATATACCTACGATTTGCTTTAAATCCGACCATCGAGTTACTATTTGTACGAAAGGCAAAGGTATTTGCCCATTCAAAGACTTTTCGGACACCCTGTATACATACATAAAAACACAACACAACACGACACATGGTAATTTAAATATTTTCGATTTTCTTGAAAACCGACCCTATTAATTTTATCTTCGTACTTATGACAAAGTTATTTGCGCATATAAAGGGTTTTCGGACACCCTGTAGGCATATACAGAATCACCCACATGCCGAAAGGTATAAAATGTACTTTCGAATCGTTCAGGTTACTTTAAAAGGGAGTCAATTCATTTCCCTAAAATTAAATTTGGCAAAGATATTTCCCCATACAAAGACTTTTTGGACATTCTGTTGTGTGTACCAACATATAAACAACCACACAAAGGAATGAAAAATTTACGATTTCCTTGAAATAAGACTCATTTAAGTTTTTCTTCGCTCTAATGACAAAGATATTTGCGCATACAAAGACTTTTCGGACACCCTGTAGACATATATACAATCATGCACATGCCGGAAGGTATAAAATGTATTTTAGAATCGTTCTGGTTACTTTAAAACGATCCGAATCAAGTCATTTCCCTAAAATTAAATTAAAATTATTCAATAATAATTAATATATTGCCCCAAAAGTATACACGCTCATGGTTAGAAAATAAAATGCATATTTTGGGATTTTTTCGATGCCACTGAGCTTCATATTAGAATCTTCAATGATGCTTTGTAGCGTCATAGGAAAATCGATTAAAATGGTATTTAATCGGTATAATATGAAATGAAATGTCTTTCTACCGAAAGTATAAGGTCCCTAAATGCATTGCCCGGTAAATTCGAGGCCGAAGTTGGTCCGGACTCCTTCCAATCACGCATCAAAATGCTGACATTTTAGCCAAATTGTGACATTTCATACATTATAATTAAATGAATAAATTTCCCCGTATAGAAATTGATTTTTAAATGCCTTTGCAGGACCTCAGCAAAATTAATGAAATTGGTATTTAATGCTCAAATCGTCCAATGAAATGTACCGCTATTAAAAATATAAAGACCATTTTACCTTTGCCATGTATATTTCAAGCCGAAATCGGTTCAGGAAGCTTCCAATATCGCTACGAAAACTGTTATTTTCATGACATTTTGACAGGTCATATTTTAATTTCGATGTAAAGAGGGTCCGTTCAATTGTTTTGTCAAGGCACGGCTTTTATATATGCACTTTTTAAAATTTTTCCTGCAGCGATGCAAAAAAAGGTATTTATTTATAACTTTAACGAAAAAATATGGAGTTTTAATTGGTTAGGAGTGTTCTTAGATGATCAGGGAAGAAAATAAACCAAAAAAGAATCGTTAAATAAGAGAAATAATATATAATAATGCCTTTTAAAGATGACTTTTGGTTGAAAAAAACCGAAAAAATGAGTTTTTACCCCCTAAATGCGGCGCTGGATCACCCATTCGGGATTTGTTTTAAAGCCTGATTATATCCCCAACGGATAGAGTTGAAAAAGTTAGAAGAAATTAGATAGGAAAAGATACAGAGTGATTCAAATGTAGAGATGACATGAAAAAAAATCGTAAAAAATCGAAATTTAATTATCAATTGCTCCTTTCCTATTAGAAATAAAAGAACTAAAAAATACGTTTCCAACGTATTTCGGCGAGCTCTTTCCGATAGGGCACATGGAATTTCGATTTGGATCCATTTTGACCCCCCAAAAAATTCAAAACCGTCAAAAATTTGCATGAAAAATCGTAATTTCCACTTTTTCCCAAATTTTTCCAATTTCCAGTCGTTTTAGGTATAGGTAAATGTATTGCAAAAAGAAAGTATTTGAGATTCTTTAGTTTTAAGTTCAAATACGTTTTTCTGTCCGATGTTCCGGTTTCGACTTATTCGGTGCCAAAGTGGGGTCTACAAACAGCATTTTTCGACATAAAAAAATTCAAAAAAATTGCTTCCCATTTTCCGAATACCGCCAGTTTCAATAGGGTTCTGAAGCTCCCGGTCCTCCACAACCTCCAAAAATTTAAATTGATTTAATTCACTTTTGCGACCTGTAATCGATTGCAACGAAAATCGCTGAAATTTCGACTTTGACGTTTAATAGCTCCGAAACGGAACACCCTGTATAACTGAATTTTTTACCGAAGCTAGCCGCACTATCCCTCTATTAACCCAGAAAATTTGGTTGCCGCCACTCTAACCATTTTCGAGAAAAAAAATTGAAAAAGTGAAAATGTCGAAACGGACAACATACGCACGCACGCACGCACGCACATACGCACACACATTTTCTGACCAAGGGCTCGGTATATAGACCGAGCCTGAAAGGCGGTCTATAATAATTGAATTTCATTTTTGGCTATAGTAATATTTAGCTATTAGCGGTTTTAAATAAGTATAAGAAGAAAATATTCTCCCTGCTTTTTCCATGACGCGAACTTTATGGATGCCTCTGTACATATAAAGTAATAAATAATAAATCCACACAATCGTTGAATTATCAGTTTTAATCTTTGCAATTGTTTTTTGATCCAATAATTTATTTAATTAAAAAAAAGCCTTGTTTAAAGGGACTGCGCCACTGGTATATCGATTTCCAGCAACTAAGCCAGGAATATTCTAAAACGAGATAGAGCACGCGTGATGTCTTCATGCGAAATAGGGTTTTTACACGGCACGCGCGATTACAATTTCTCGTATAAAGTTTCTAAGAAGTACGCTCACCTATAAGCAACGGGTCGTCAACGTATACCGGTTTTACTAAATTTTCATAAAACAAATTATGATGATGTTGTCGTCGCTATCTTAGCCTATTCTATCACCAATCGTTAGAACTAAAATACGAAGTGACTCTTTGATTATAGAATTAAATCGTCAATACTTACCATCGCCATTAAGTTCTTGAGCTATTTTACTCCACTCTTCGTCTTTTAGCCTTTTACATCTGTAATTAGGATGAAATACGTTATACAATACTGGATGTTCTCTGACAGCTTCAATAATGTGATTAGTGGACACCATGTCGTCAGGCCGGCTTTCAAATTAAACGCGTGCGAATATTGCCTGGGTATACCGGCGGCGTTCACTCTCGACGACTAGCAACTGCTAGTTTGGGATAGAATTTGAAATATCGCGCGGGCAACGGCGGTTTATGATTATCGACATAGGCGGTGCGCATGACGTTTCTGCAGTCTTCTATTTATCGCAAATCTAATGGCTTCTATTCGGTTGTGTAACGTAGTCGAACAAAATAACGAGCTTAAAATTTTCTAAGGATGGTATGCTTTACATTCTTTATAATATATTAGGTTTTCTTTGGCCGAAGGTAGAAATTTCCCGTAAATTTAATTTTTATATATTTAATATAGGTAATTATGTATTTCCTTCGTTAGAAATTATTATCAATTATCCCTCGGGATTTTTTCATATTCTTACGTTTTGGGGCCCCGAGATTATGAAAGACATAAGTTTCCCATTTTCGTCCACATATACATACATACGACATACATATATTAATAATAATCCAGTCTATTGTGTAAACTTAATAATTTTGAAAATGAAAGAAACAAACTAACTAAATTTACTAAATGTGATTATAAAGAGAATTTCATTCACCAGTCAAAATTAAGATTTTTAACAATAAAATACGGGTATTTTATTGTTTGTTGCCGTAGCTACGTTCATTGTTGAAAAAAGTTATCGCGGCAATTTTTCTGTCAAATATTAAAAATCTCATATGAAGTGGGATATTTTCGAATAATTACAGCGAAAATTTTATACCAGTTGTTTTAAGCCAATCAGATGCCTGGTTTTTGGCAGGTTACTATGGCAACAACCCGAATTTTTCGGAAATTTTTTCCGAAAATTAATAAGTGATAATTTCCCTGGCTTGACAGCTGTCACGGGCAGATGTCAGAATAACAACAGAAGCGTAGATTAAGTTTTACTAGGCACGCCTTTGAAACGTCAAAGTGTCAAAAAAGTAATTAAATAGCCACCTTATATTAAAACACCAAACCTCAAAGCAAAATAAAATAAACGCTTGCCAAATTGTCAAAATTTGTATTTTTTTTAAATAATTTTTGGTATAAAATTTTCGTACCGAATCTCCCGTAAGCTTGCATTAATCTCCGAAAATTTTTTCTCTTTTGCGAATTTTTATAAGAAAATTTCCCTCGGCTGACGCCTCGGGAAATTTTCAAAAAATTCGCACCTCGAAAAAATTTTCGGAAATAATTCAAGCTCTAAGTGAAAATTGCCCGGTAGTTTATCGAAAATTTCCCGCTAGGTATATCGAAAATTTACCTATAGGTCCGAATCTATAGTAACGATTGTTAATATTGTGTATTTTTTGCTCCCTATAGGTCAGTATCTATAGTAACGATTGCGCATTTGTCATGTTGGTACATATCTAATTTTAATTTGTTCATTTTCATATAATTCTTATGTAATGTAATTTTAATGTAATGGTGTTTAAATAAAAATTTCAAACTTATGTTCTTTTACTTGAGAAGTATTATACCGAAATTTACTCGTGTAACAAAATAAACCTGAAAATTTCGCACCCACTTTTTCTAACCAATCATAAGCTTTTATTTTGAATCGTTTCCATAGCAACGAGAAAAATTTCCGGAAATATTTATCCTGCTTGATTACACTGGAAATTTGTCTGTCATTTTAAAAGTCAAAACATTGACGCAGGAATTGGAGATATTTGTCGACGCAAAAAAGCATATTTGGAAATTTTTATTATCAATAATGTAAATATTGTTCCACCGATGGTATTGGACTAAAATTAATAAAAGACGAAAGTATCTATTAAGATGTCTTCAAGATACCTATAAAAGTGTTACTTAACTAGAGTTGGAAAACGTCGTTTTATTCAGCGGAATTTAATACTACCTATATTATAATCTCGTAGTGTTTCGTAAGATGTTCCACTGATATTAGTAGATTAAAGTTAAAAAAAACGGAAATATAGGATGTCTTTAAGTGATTTATAAAAAATGTTTTATTTACCTAAAGTTGGAAAATGTCATTTTATTTCAGTAAGAAATTTGGTATTTTATGGGTATTTTATTAATTATTATGCATATAATCTTGTAGTGCATCAGGATTATCAAAAGTAAATGATTTTCTACCGATATTAATCAATTAAAGTTAATAAAAAATGGAAATATAAGATGTCTTTAAGTTATTTATAGAAGTTTTATTTAACTACACTTGGAAAGCACGAAAACGTCATTTTATTCCACTAAGAAATTCGGTACTTTATTATGCATAGAATCTTGTAGTACTTCGGAATGCTATTTTATAAATCAATGAGTTGAACTGACGCGATGACAGGCAATGGATACTGACAGTTGTAAAAATTTTCTGTTTTCCATGGCTGACTAAGTTAGTTTCAATTTTGCCATCCGTGATAAAAATTTTCAATTTTGTTACAATATATCTAAAATTTTATTAGGTGCAAAATTATACAAATAATATACAAACAACAACAACAACAACGTTATAAAACCATATTATAAGGTAGGCACTTGCACTATGTATTACTGAAGTTCTGGCAATTAAATACGCAGTTATTGCAGTTAATATAAATAGGATTTCCCTTTTGAAGCAAATCCAAAGATGCCGAGAGTTGATGGGACGCTACGTTTTCCATGGTACAAGCGTCATTTTGTCCTTCGGTTGAAGTTCCAGCTTCTCTAATTTTAGTTACAAGGGTATTGTGAAACACTGAATCTAACTGCAAATAAGGTTTAATGGAGCTTACATCCGCATGACCAGCAATTTTTGCTACTTGCGGCGCATCCACTCCCATTTTAGATTACTGACTTACTGCTGCTGATCTGTGCGAATGATTAGTATACCTAACTTTTTTATTTTATGTTGTTATGCCCGCTTTTTCAGCCGATTATTTTGTTCACCTATACGGGGTGTCGCAAACTAGGTTCATGAAATTCTCCAACGAATATAACGCGTACATTGAAAATTATGGGTAATTTTTAGACAAATCTTCATTCATGCGGTTTAGAGCAAGCAAAATCATTCGTGCACTCATGACTTTTCTGACTCAAATCGCATGCATGCGGATTTTCCCAAAAATTGCTGATAATTATTAATGCACTTGTTATATGTGAAAATATATAAAATAATGGAACCAAATACGGACAGTCGTCGCGACAGGACACTACGTAACGTCGTTGTAGATTGGCTTGTTTAATATTTTAATCGTTTGAAAAACAAATTCATGCCTAAGATAACAGGTTCGTATAAGTACTGTATTGTTCCAAAATGCACCAATACCAGTGTAACTAGTCCCAATAATCATTTTTGATAAATCTGACATATTTTCGAATATAATTAAACGTGAGGATAGGTTAGAAGATATTTTATAATAGATGTGCAATACAAAAAGCGTATCATCATAACATCTAATTTTCCATTATTTACTTTCACGATGTACGGGGTGAAATATTTTGAAGAAAAGAATTAAATCTATAGTATTCTTTAAAAAAGCTGCTAGCCAGTTGGTTTAAACCAGATCCATAAAACTTAATCACACACACAATTAATCAGTCAATATAATTAACTTCATTTTTAGCGATTTAAAACACTTTGCGAATAAATCCAGACATTCTAAATTCCAACGGAATTAAAAGACTTTTATATTCAGTTGCAATATTCAATCCGCTATTTTGAATGTTTCAGAAAGCGTAATGTTTTTATAAACGGTAAACGCACAAAACCTCCGAAACAACATTTTAATAAAAAGTAACTTGTTTTTTTTTTAAAAATTGGGTCCCCTAAAAATTTAAAGCTCTACGGCAATGAGTACCAATAACCAAAAACTAATTACAGACAGACATGTACCCCTACAAAATATTTCTAAAAGTTTACTGAAAATTGAATGGTTTTTTAAATTTTCAGAATATTTTTCAATATTTGACCCTCTTAAAAACCCTCAAGCCCTACGCCAATGAGTACCAAAACTAATCAGCTCCATGCTCCATACATATGCAGTTACACCAACAAATATTCCTGAAACTTCAGTGAAAATAATTGTTTATAAGGATCATTATTCATACACCACAACTAACAATAATAAACAAATAAATTAATTAATAAATTAAAAGAATTAATGGATTTTCCTAGTGTCAAAAGAGGGTATAAGAACGGCTACAACCTAGGTCAAACATACTTTGAAAGCTTAGCTCCTCGGATCCCGGCACTACTGTATGACGGGTTATTCGCAAAAAAATTCATTATCATATCAATAATATCAACTTTGGGTAGGTTTATTGAATCCCCACAAACAAAACCTTCTTCCATTTTCACAATATCATATTGCAAAAAAAAACGAGAAAAGCGGACCTCGCTCAATAAACATCACAATGAACATGAGCATACTAAAATAATACCTAAATCTAAAGTAAACACGCGAAAGCAGCAGCAGGCACTGCAGGCAGCTAGCCCTAGCCCGGTGGCATATCCGTATCGGACGTCGCGTATTGCAAAGTCGGAAGCTGTCGAATTGGGCCGATGGTGAGGCGTAACGGACGCGCGAAATCGCATTTGTGGGTGAAATATCGCGCGTCCGTTAAACTAACAGCTCACGCCTGCCTGCATGACATGATCAGACCTATTCTGTTTTCTTTACAAAGTTGTGCAAAGTATTAAAATTATTGCATTTGTATAATAATTAGGTAATTGGCTTTGTAAAATGGATATTTATCCCCAGAATTATAAATACAAACTAACTGAGGCAGTTTGTTGTGTAGCTTATGACATAAATGTGAATCCCACATCAACATTAACAAGTGGATTCTTTGGAATGCTTAAATTTCATTATCAGCCTCAACCTTCAAGGATTATTAAAAAATCACAAAAAAGGGAAAAAGATAAGCGTCCAACCATCATCTATTGCCCGAAGAAAATCAATAGCCACAGGGAAAAGAAGATTGCAGGCAGGAGGTAGAATCCAATCCCTCAAAAAGAAAAAAAAAGCAACCCATTCTTTGAGTAAATGTGTTAATTCCAATGTTAGCTACAGCTTAGGTGATAATAAGTTTTCAAAATAAAATATTTAATAATAATTTGATTATCTATTAATTAATTTTAAATTTTTAATTAATAATAAATAATTAATGTATTAAAATTAATATATTAATAAAATAACAAACAAATAATAAATTATTGTTATATATTTTAACATCTTAAAATATACATTTTTATTCTTTAACTGTAAAAAAATGTATCACTACCAATTTCTGTCAAATTTGATTGAAATTAAAATTTACAAAACTTGCAGTCATGTTTTATTATAGAATATTCTACATAATATTATAATCACATTAATTCCAAATCTTAAAATAATTGTACAAAAAAATAAACACGGGTACAAAAAAATAAACACGGGTATATCATTAAAAAAAACCTCAAGATGTTTAAGACTTTTTTAAAACTATCTAAATATTTACCGATTTTTTTAAATGTGCACTTATGTATCTCCTATTATAACACCACATTCAATTTGTTTTTAAATTATCCATATTAACACAGATCTCGAACTGCCATGCATTAACAATCAAATGGTAGCGCAAGGCGTATCGGACGACTAATATCGCACATACCTTTGCGACCACAGTCGTCCGATACGAGATTGAGTTCGGCATTTGGGAATCTGCAATACGCGACGTCCGATACGGATATGCAGCCCGGTGACACTGTTGTGTATTCTGACGTCACGAGTCGACACAAGCCGGGCGCGTAGTAACTAAAAATTTAACATATTATAAGAAATTGAATAAGTTCGTCAATTTTGAAGATATGGAGATGATTTTTTTTGTTTGACTAGTTAAGTGAAAGACTATTAAATGATGTTGAAGTAACTCAATATTTCTGAAATAGGAAACTTCCTAACAAAAATTATATACCTAATCAAAATATCTATTTTTGAAATCAGGAGAAAAAGATCTTTCAGAAAATCTCATGTCAGGGTGTTTTAATGTTTCATTAAAAATAAGTAAGTTTATTGTGATTGGTCAACTTTCCGATAGGCATTTGTTTATTTTTTTATTAAATTCTGACGATTCAGACAAAACTTTTTTTTGACTAAAATTTTTATTTTTAACATTTTTTAATCCAACGCATATTGAAACCAGTGGGTACCGCTTTAAAAATAAACCGAAACCCTGCTTATTAATTATTATTAAATATTTGTATCGCAGACGTTCGCTGGGCTGCTGGGCTTCTCAATGGTGAGTATTGGTGAGCTGAAAACGATTAGATTTTGAGGCGGTGTGCTGAGTCAGATTATACATTGAAATGACGTAGTTGGGGGAGGGTCTTTGTGTTGTAATAGTTTATATTTAGTAAAATGGCCACCCGTAGGTATCGATCCTTTGAACTTTGAACTAACTTACTACTTAACCCAAACATGACATTTGGCCTCGCATTTGGCTTTCCGGCCATACAGAAGTGTCGATAACAATTTTATCGCTAATATACCTTGTTGCGTTTTGCCCCCAACATGGAGCTTAGGCGTGCAACTTTAATCCAGCGCAATTTGCAACATCTTGTGTTTAAAATAAACATCAGGTAGGATCTGGAATTATTTGACCATTTTACATACAATTTTTAATAAACCACATTTAGTACCTGATACCAAAAGCAACATTGAGTGTATTACATGCACACACACGCTGAGTATTCTAACTATCTTAGAATTGGAAATTTTAATAACTAAATGGGATACGAATACAAGATTTGAATTTCCTGTTTAAAGTCAAATGACGACAGCTCTAATGAGTTTTAAAATATCCCCAGAATCTTGCGATATTCCATATAATTAAACCTGTACGCGGGCGCTCTTCTGTAAGCTGAAGGTATTTTTTTATTGGTCGGAGACTTATGTTTTTCCACTGAGTGGAATTCAGTTTCCGTTGGTCTGCCTGTCTGCTGGTGCGAAGACCCACACAATATTTGACATTGAAACTATAGCCGGAGGATGTTAAAGTGTTAAAATGCGATATCTCATAAACGGTTTGGAATATTCCAATAAAAATTTTGCAAGGTAGCTAATAAGGAAACAGGGGACATATTTTAAAATATGTTTGACATTTACTTTGCCCTCCACATTTTAAATGTCGGGTGGCAAGTTTAAAATGTCAAATGAAAAGGTATATTATTTTAAATTAAATATATTTATTCAATTTTTTTAAGCCTAAAATATGATTTAAAAAAAAATCAAAGACTATAACTTTCTGCTAACACATTTTTTTCTTTTAAAATTTAAGAATTGTTGACAAAATGATGTAAAATTTGTTTAGAAAAAATAAGAAATAAAATACCTAAGCGTGTTAATTTTTTCCCATTCAAAAATTCAACTTTTTTTCGCAAATTACAAAATAATTTTTGTCTTTACCAAAACATTCCTAGTAGGCTCACTATTAGAAAACCTGAACTTCGCATGGGTCCCATAAGTAGCAACAGAGATATACAACTTTAAAATTTCACGGGCCGCGCCTGACATTGAGTGTCTGGGTGTAGGTACACTAAAGTCTGGGCTGGTTCAATTATTGCGACTTACGCGTACACATGAAGCACTGACATTAGTATCAATGTCAGATATTTGTGTCGTAGCCTGTGCGGGCTTTAACACTGTCGGAAAAGCTTGCTTTCTCCTAACACAAAATAACATAGCCCTAAAACAAATTAACTTTTAAAATGTACAACTGTCACGAGGTCAGGGTAGCCATACGCCATCCAGAACTGTGGAGCGTGAGCAACGTCCCAGTGAAAGAATCATTCATTCAAGTTAGGTTATTATGCCATAGTCTTAACACACGAAACTGTTCAGCTGAATGTGAAATAAAATCATAATATATGTAGGTACTGTAACGGTCATGGCAAAATTTTGTTTCCCGATATTAGTATCTAAATACCTAAATATAGTTTACCAATAAAAATATACGTGTATAAACTCTACGCGCGCATTAAACTGCATCATTAAAACCCAATTGCCCCTGTACAAAAAGAAGTGAAGTCCCAATAAAACTACTACTTATAACTTTAAAACGGGCAACGTTTTCGTGACTCTTCAGCAGTAAAAAGTAGTGAGATCTCATTAGAACCAAGGTCAACATCATTTCAACTTACGGGGTCCGAAACTTTTTTATCCTACAAGTTTCGTTAAAGTTAACCTAAACCTAAACAACCTACACCTTAGAGCGGAGCATTTTTTTTTAAATACCTACACAACGCCTGTGGTTGAAATTAGTGCCTTTGGATGTCAACATAAACCACACAAAAGCTTAGCTATGTGCGACTTTATCTTCCGGATCTTAGACGAGAACAAATTTTCGATTTTTCAGGAATGTTAATGTTTTCTTTACCTATTCATACAAAAAATCAGGATCAGGTAATGCCAGTGGTACTTAAAACAGCATTGTGAGTTTCTTAAAAAACTTACTGGGAGTAAATTTTAACAAGACTGTTGCAGAGGAGTGCGATGGCACAATCGTTATTATTGGCTCGAAGAATGGTGTGATTAAACAAATTGAAATATCTTTGGGAAAATCAGTTCAAAGGTTCATATGCTTGGTTCATGCCAATGAGTTGCCACTTCGGCATTTAATGCAGGAATTAGGCGGGAAAACAAATGAACCAAGGATCTTTACAGGAGATAGGAAAGCTTCTTGATAAGTGTCAGCAGATACCGAAGCCGGCTGTTACGTTGAAAGCATAGTCGTCAAATTGCCTCCGGTGGATTTAAATGAACCAGAATTGTATGAAATATGCTTAGGAATTAATAGTGGCAATGTATCCCCTCAGCTGGCAGAAGGACAACCTGGTAAAATGTCGCATTCATGGTGGTTAATTGTAGCCAACAGGATATTAAGACTGTACGTTCCAACTGAAAATGTATCGGAAATACTAAAAATATTGACCCAATATGTTGATAGAGTCAGGGGCGTGCGGTCCATGGAAGCATTGCTTCCCCTAAAATATAGAGGAATAAAAGTCAAATAAAATCGTCATAATATCTTTAATTCTTTATTTCATAATAAATTCATCACATCCTAAATAAACATAGATCAAGCAAGCCTCCAAAAAATAGTGGGCCTTGAGTGTTACCCACCAAGTTAAATATGCGGCAGAAAAGTTGATAAAAGACAATAACACATTACTCTGTCTTTGTCGAACTAATAACAGTGCAGCCAGTGAGCCAGTTTCTGCTTCATACGTCTCCCGTCTTTCTCCTCTCATCGGAGATGATCGCGCTATCGCGCACTGCATCGTGATCTCGCCGCCTTCCATCTCGCGTGTATGTAAATCTTAAGTTGCTGTTGCTTATTGCCGTAGATAAACAAATTTCGGGGTCAAATGCAAAACTGGAGAGTTCAAGCTGCGGGCGGTTTGCTGCCGAATAAGCAGTTACTCGGATTGAATAAATACATTTACCAGATGATTTCCAGGAAAATCATGTTTCGGCGGTTGAAAGTGTTCAAACTGTACAATTGTGTAGTTGCAAAAATTCTAAATAGTTATTCCAAATAATTATTCCACATCATTATTGCAATTAATTATTCTAAATAATTATTCCAAATAATTATTTCAAATAATTTTTCCAAATAATTATTCCAAATAACTATTCCAAATAATTATTGCAAATAATTATTCCACAGTTTTGAAAATTGCTTCCCTTCTTCCAAATTTCATCGCACGCCCCTGGTTAGAGTATATTCTACTTGCTGGTTCGCAGTAAAATACCAATCATCATGCAAATACGGACCCAGCCACTTATTTCTCTTTATTAAATCATCTCGGCACTTACCAGATAAGCTCAAAAAAATAGGCGATTCAGTTATTCAACGCAATAGCTACTACACTCATCCAGAAAATCTTTTGCTGGCCTTGTTAGCAGACTGTCGAAGGCGTGTTCGTAATATAGCATTACGTCGAATACTAGAAAACCGAACTTCATGCCTTAGGAAGAACAGTATACGTGAATTTAAAGTACCAAAAATTACTTTTGGAGCTACAGAATATATCGAGTTGATTGACTTACAGTTTGTGATTATAACTAAACGCTCTTTAACTAACTATATTAGTGAAGAAGTACTTCGTGAGATGATTTTAGAAGTTCCGGACGAGACTGAAATAGTAAAATTGTCATGTCACCCTCAGGCTGTTGAACGGCATATTAAGATGGTAACAGAAGCATCTTCCTTAGTTTGTCGAACTACTGCAAGGGATCGTTTAATACGAACTAAAATGTCATCCCGACAAAAGCAACCCTAAATTGAGACCATGAAAGATTTCTGAAAGTAAACCGCACACTAAAGTAATGTGTGGGACGGAGTTGAAACACTTGTAGCTACCTCCACCCAATTGGTGCGTCCTGGGTTGTTTTTGTAAGAAAAATAAGCGAAAAGCAGCAAATGATTCGTCGAAAATTTTTTAAAAAGATTTTTTTACTTTCAAGGTCATCTAGGAACCTGACGATATAGTTTTCCCGTTTCCAGCTTTTGGAAATTAATTTAGATCAATAAAAGGCACCAATTCAGCACCCAGGCTTAATGCTATTCAAAATTTAAAAAAATCCCCTTTTAAATTGCTCCGCCCTACTACACCTATATTCTACAAAAACTGATATTATGTGACTTGGCCATTACTCATTAGTACTCATTACAGGAAAGTTACGTGGCTGTGACTATTCTTTAAGATGGAGGTCGTCGTGGCTATTACTTAAAATGAAGAGAGTTAAACGTTGACTAATATTTAAAATGAAAAAAAGTCAGATTATAGACAGAAAAGTAGCATGGCCATGACAATTATTTAAAACAGCCAAGTCACAAGAAGTTCGTTTTGATTAAAAATATGGATTCATTAACTTACCTCAAACCCAGTGAGTAACAACGATGTTGAACTTGGCTCTATATAAGACTTCACTTATTTTTACGGCTGATCAGTACAACGAGACCATGGCTGCGTTTTACAGTACCTAATATTTTTGTTGGAATTCAATTTTACTGTAACAAAAATCACAATGACCAACACTTGAAAAAGATTTAAGTTCAGAGTTGAAGCTTCTTGACACTTCGCTTTTTCAACACTTCTTTATATATTTTTGGGGTTGTAGAGTTAAAAAATTAAAATGAAACGTAAAAATATTTGTCAAGATAGAGTTTCAAAAAATATCTATGAATATTTTTCATTGCGCACACTTATTTGCTTCCGGCATCACTAGGTGGGAACGACAGAAATAATGAAGACACCCTTAACAAATAAATAAACTATATTTCGTTAATAAATTAAGACAAAAACGTCCGAACAGTTGCTTTGATTGCAGACCTGCACACAGGGCAATCTTCTAAATTGGGGGCACAATTAACACAAGTTGCCAAGTGTCCACAAGGCAAAAAAACTATTCCTACTTCGCCATCCATGCAAATTTTGCATTGTCTTGCTTCTCGTAATATTCTATTTTCTTCTTCTAGAGAGACCGGTTTGGGTGGTACCTGGTGACTTGGTTGCTCTGGCACTTTGTTTCTTTCCTCCTTTCTTTCTGTCACTTTGGGAGGTGTTTGCATCTTTGAAATTACATTAGTATTATACGGTTCAGTCCTTTTTGTAATATCACTAATTACTGCTGTTACAGAGTCTCTTATATGGTTATTTTGAGAGGTATTTTCGAATCCGTCATCTTCTTCAAGTTGCATATTTAAAGCCGCCTCTACTAAAGCATCGGGTTGTGAATAACCTCTGCCAGTTTGTTCAAGCTTTTCTTTTAGAGCTCGTTTAACTCTCTGAACATCAATTCCTATTCCTAGAGCGGCCATTGCTGCAGCACTCACCATGTGCTCTTGCAGTTCCCGTTCGCTTACCTCCCGCTTTTTTCTTGAAGTTTGTATTTTATCATTCACCTGTAACAAAAAAGTTTTATTTATATGTATACTTCCGTGTTTTATTAATAAAGCAAATATAAAAGACACAGTAAAGAATAAACAGCGACATATTCCATTTGCCTTTGCCTTTAATTCTTAAGGAATAACCCATTTGGTGTTTTTACTGGTTGTCGTCCAGGTCGTCCGTATAATTAGATGCGTTTCTACTAGTTTCCAGTAATTTTGATAAATTCAGAAAGAGGTTCAAAATTTTGGCAACTAAGATGTTTGCACTTTGATATGTGAGTTGGAATAAAAAAATAAGATTTATTATCAAATTAGATTCTTCATAAGTCAACTGTCGTTTAACATAATAAATTGTCGACTAAAAGGACAGCGAAGAAAAGACTATGTTCTCACAGGTTCTAAACTTTGAACCATTTAACTAACTTAATTTCAGAAGGTGTATTATGATTAAGGCTGCCCACCGTCAGTGCCGCTGCAGTAGCATTAAATTGCGGAGATTCGGCCGCAGCAGCAATTCAGTTTAGCTTTGCCACTTGCTGATTCTATTTTACTTTCGCGCCGCTGTGAATATTGGTAGTTCGTAATATCCCGAAAGTATGCAGTAACACGAGACTGTTTGCGCACAGTGATGGAAGGTTTATATGGGAATTTCCTGATTTAAAATATAATGGGTCGCAAATAATATGTATGGTTTGTCAGTGAAGCTTATTCACCTTTAAGAAATCTTAATGTATAAACACATAAATTAAAAAAAAGGGAATGCACTCTTATACACAATTTCTTTTCGATTTTGTTATTATGCTGTGGTCGTGTGCTGTTATTTATATTAAATAAAGAACCATTTCGTCAGTTTTGGAAAAAATATAATCCAAAATGGAAATTGACCGGCCGAACTACGTTGCAAAGACATTTAAAGGCTGTGCGCGAATCCTTTGGTGAATCCTTGCGAATAGTAGATGACGTGCCAAAAGTGCTACAGATTTTCAATGACGAGACAGGTATTTGTGTTAGAGAAAATGTTTACTGTGTCATAAGCAAAAAGTCCAATTTTGCCAGAATAAGACATATTTATAGTACCAGTGCCGATATGGATACGTTAAATAAGTTCAGAGGCCATTTCAACTACGCAATATGTAATATCTGTAGGTGTTTTCTTGCCTCATCGGACATCGTTTACGGAAGCAAAATAGGTATAAATGAGCGAGGGAAGTGGGATATTCTAGGCTTTTGTAGCTGGATAGTAAAGGGATGCATACGTAACGCGCCTCTTGTTGTTCTGTTAGGAACAGTCAAGGGAGGAATGAGCAGCTAGCTTTTCAGAGCAAGAAGTATCGGTAGAAAAGAGATAAATCCTCAATACCGCGGCGATGAGCGAGAGAAGGGAGTTTTCTTGTGAGGACTGGGTCATTGATGAGTCAAATGGCTCTCTTTTGGATATAATCAAGGATGCTAAGTGTCGAAGGTGATGCCGGTCCCCAGATATGGGAACAATACTCTAGGTTAGGTCTTATTTGGGAAACATAGAGAGTGTGTAAGTTGGAAGGGGAGAAGTATTGGTTGAGAATATTGACTGCAATAAAACCACTGACTTAGAAACAAGGACGATATAGCATTATGTACATTTTAGAGTGATCGGGGATTCCCAAGTTACTTATAATCCAGCCAACTGGTCTCTCACCAATTATGTGGCATATTTGCGGACTGATAAACTATACTAAAATAACGCAATTACTGTAAGTTACCTAATATCTGCAATCCTAAAACCACAGGCTAAAGCATATGACAAAGGATGAACAAGATATCCCAATGTAAAATTATTTTGCGTCATAATAAATTTTTAGTAATTTATTTCCATTGTATGGTCCCGAAATTTAGAGTGAGAGTGGCAACGTCGGTTTAGCATCACATGTGCCTTCCCTTGTTCATTGATGATTTAAAGATTTGTCAAGGCGTAATGTTTTGTGTGTAACGTTTCAGGCAGGTCGGAATATACGTGTCTAGGGAAATTTTAAGTGATTTTTGGTTTTTCCCGAAAAGGACATCCATAACGTTTGAGAAATGGTGCGTCAATGCCAAGTGTGTGGAAAAATGGATTATTTTTATCCTAAACTATCTTTTCACAGGTTTGCTCGGTGGAATACAGACGGATCGGAAAGCCATTATGGTGGAGCGCGGAGACGTAGATATGGCTGTTCCCAGGGAAATAAATATAAGACAAAGCTCGACTTCAACTTTGTATTTCATTTACTAAAAAAATCAAAAAGCGTTTCGTCTTGATACAAGAGCTTACAGCCACAGCCTTAAGTAGATGATCTGGCAACACAGCACGGGGGCTGGAAATAGTAAACAGCTGACAGCGTGTCGTGTATGCAAGTGTAAAAATGCCTACCTGTTTCCTAAAGTTTATCGCCGCAGCGGTTTTTAAAATTAAATATATTGTTTTCTATATTCGGCAACTATATTTCTGAACAATAATATTAAACATTTTTACTTTAAAGTGATTAACTAGGTACTATGTAAAGGGTGTTTGTCTGATGTGTCTTTCTGGAAGTTTTGCTAAGATGGTGTATGAGTGATTTGGATTTTAAAGTGCTTAACGTTAAATATCTACTATTAATTTATGCCTGCACAGTTTTTAATTTATACTTTTACGGCTACGGATTGTTATTTTTTCTTGGTCTAAAGTGGTGTACCTACACTGATTTCTAACATGCCGCGAAAATGTTGTGTGCCTGGCTGTAGAAGTCCTCTTTTTTGATAAGTGTTCCATTGGACATGTAACGGAAATCGAAGGTTCTTATTTTCACCTAGATAACGTTCAAATGCTCATAATTAGTGTGACAAAGACTTAGCGTAATGCTGTAAATATTTAAAAATTGTATTTTAAATTACTTAAAAATTGTATTTTAAATTGCTTAAAAATTTTATTTTATATTACATTAAATAAAAATATATATACCATAGAAATAATTTTATTGTTCCCATGTTTTATTGAGTCATGAAAATGACACTAGTTTCTTAGCTAAAATTGAAGCAAGTCCAACCCTGCCAATTATGAGGTATATTGTTTGTTTATGAGACTACAGATTGGTCAATAGGTTAACGGTATATTTCGAAACGAGGTATACCTCTAATTTATTCTATGGTAAATTTAAGATTTCGTAAACTGTATTTCAAATTATGGTTGCGTTATATGGTTTTCATTGAATTTCATAAAAGTGTGGTAAAGTAGAAATAAACAATGAAAATTATTTTCTTAATAGCAGAGTAAAATCCAATAGGAAATTTCACCATGTTATTTCGAAGGCCTCCCAGACTCGGTTTCGTGTTCTTAAAATGGTGATTAAGCTTTGTTGCAAATAACAGGACAACATATTCAGTTTTAGCATGGAACTAATTTATTTATATGTGGCAGTTATATATCAATTAAAAAAAGGTAACCGATTTACTTAACAAAAAAACTTATGTGAGTAATAGGCTTTGACTGTTAGTCTTGGTCTCGTCAACAACCACTGTGTGTTTTTAGAAGCACACAATTTCCTTAAAGCTATACCTCTTGCACATAATTACAACATTTTTGTGTTTGTAAAAGCATCAAAAAAAAATTAACGTAAATTAAATTTAGAAAAAGGGGTTGCCATTGTCACAGATCGAAATTATTTGCTAGTAGATATTTTAAAACTAATATTACAAAGTTGCACATAAACATGGTTAAATAATAATTTGTAAAACACAAAATTTATGAAACTAACAACGAACTACTTGTTTATTGCTGGAAGATTCACAAGAATCAGCACCAGTCACTGCTTTTACTGCCAATTTTTTCTTTAACAAAATTGTTCTTTGTTTGTTACGTAATTATCCAAAATAATATTTATCGAACAAGATTTATTATTATCCAACATAACGTGCTGAGAATGATTTATAATAGAAATATGACACCAAAAAATTATTTGTTCGTAACCATTTTTAACAGTGTCTCCACAGAACAAGCATTTGCGAAGAACATAGGTTTTCAGGGTGTTTGCGAACGTTTGACGTCGTGCCGCAAGTTTACAGTTTTGAGAGTCGTATAGTAAAATGGAAGTCTCCACCAGAAAACGCAAAAAGTTCACAAACACTGAATTCTTTGAAGTTACAGACTTGACAAATAAACATTCATCAGCATTCGTCGACTGCACGTGTTTTACATCTCTACCAAAACACGCATCGTGTTTGTAAACGTTTATAAATATTCGCGTACATTCTACACGGCCGGTGAGTACCTGGCTTTAGAAACAATATGTCATATATATGTTTGCAACGAGTACTACCTATTCATTTGGGTAATTCTATTTCCGATTAAAAACTAGTACCAAACTCTTTGTGAAACCAAACCCTATATCTTAAAATTTACAAACACATTTGGCTGGTTTAAGATGGAATGCACACGGATACTGTCTGGATCGATACAGTCGGAATACAATCAATTGTGCGACTGATTCGCGGTAGCGATGCCACCGTGGCATCGCTACCCAAGAACGCTTCATAAGCTAGTGTGTAATAGTACAGTGGATCGCGGTTGCATCGCGACTCTTTTGAGGTTGTATCGCGAATGTATCGATACAAAAAGTACCCCTGTGCAAGGGCACTAAACGGTTGCTCACACGAGCGTTAAATCCAACGCAAGTCAAATTTTGATTTTACCACCACTATTTAATATTATAAAATTTAAAAACGGATGTACTAACTTGAACATTACAACGCGCAGTGGATTTAGCGCTTGTGTTAAAAGTCTTGAATCTTACTGTGGTCTTACAGGGTGGCCAAACGAAAACAAAACGTCGGCCCTTTTGGGTGCTTACGGTTGGTTATAAAAAAACACTCGGATATGTCGATTTTGTTTTCGAGGGAGAAACTTTTTGAGCACATACTCAAACTCCTACCTGCAACCCCTTAGCCAGGGTGGGCTTCAGCCCCGAAAATCCTGAATGAAAAGGGTGTTGAGTTGCACCTCGTTTGAAAGGTCGTTCGATTCGCCTTATCACTATACCTAGTATATGCCCTTTTAGTTCAGCGGTTTTCAAATTATTTAATTTTCTTTTTGGGTAATTTATTGTTTATTCTGTAAATTAAACTAATTTTATTTTAAATTCTTGGAAACAAACTAATAAAAATTAAACTGGTTTCGTTCTAGACCAATTTTTACTGTATAAACTAGGAATGGCGATAAAGAGAATCCAGATTTTAGGGGTGAAGCCCACCGTGGCCAGGGAGTTGCAATTGGGGGCTTGAGTATGTGATCAAAACGTTTCCCCCTCGAAAACAAAATCGATGTATCCGAGCGTTTTTTTTTTATAACAAATAGTGAATACCCAAAAAGGCCGACGTTTTGTTTTCGTTTGGCCACCGTGTATACTTTTAATATTGTACCAGTCAATGTGGAAACAGTGTGCCATTTGGGAAATGGCTCCACTTGAAAATTGGCGCCGTTCTGGGATAAGATGTGTGAATGTCAATGCAGCTTCAGAACCAGTACCTACTATCTTTATTAGAAATTTTTGAAGTTACATTGATATTCACATAATGTCACGATGATCTTCACCTTTTGTTTTGATAGCTACATTCTTTCTAATACCGCTTTTATGTGTATTATCGCTAACAAAAATGAGCTCTTAGAGATCAGGTGCTCTTTGTAAAACGATAGGTACTGAGTTTTATAGTGAGTTTATGACAATATTACATCAAATATAAAGAAATCATACCATTATACTGGATACATACATACATACATACATTATAAACTGGATGATGGAAGCTACTCGAATGAAGTTTAGTCATAAGATAGAACCCTAATTAGGTTTGCTCACGCTTCTACCCAAAACTTGAATTAACTTAGACAGAAATGTAGCTAGAACTAGAATCATCTTTAAAACAAACTAAGAAGCGACTCCAAAAATCTAGAAATGGGATTATCCTGGAAGTAGCGGCGAATCCAACTGGATAAATGAAAAAAATGTTTTAGTCAAGATAGACTGACTCGAATGAGGAGAGTGACTTAAAACTGTCAAACCGACTTGAAATATAGCAGCCTCAGCGATAAGTATCGCTGACTAGCTTAAAGATTAAAAGGGAATCTAAATTTGCGTGGGTACTGCAAAATCTCCCTGCGGCACGATTGCGATCGAGCCAGCAGAGTTTCTACAGGAAATGACGGTTTCGTAGAAGCGAGATTACTTCCTGGCGGGCTAAATGTTGTCATAAATAAAGTATGAATATTAAGTACTAGAGTTCATACTTCATTTCTATAAAATCGTAAAATATAATAGATGTTATGATATGCCAATGCGAAAGTTTAAAATTAGATAATTTTGTTATATTTGAATAATGTTCTATTATATTTAACTTATAAATATAACATAAATTATGTATAAATCATTATAAAAAAATAAAGAGGGCACCACGAAATCTGAGCGACTGAGAGTCTTTTGAATCCAGTTAATTTTGAAACTTGCTAGAGTATTCAAAATACAAACATGAATAAAACCTTGTTATATAGTTGTGACGAATTCATCGCTTGAGGTCTTTTTTAAAACTTAATTACAAAAATGAACTTATTGTGCTAAATTTCCTATTTGATATCATGTTATATTTATTTCTTATTTCACCATATTCACACGGATTTAAAAAGAAGAGCTGTATTGAAACACGTCATATGATCTGTTAACAAAACAAAATTATAACGTTAATTTTCAATTCAAAACCTCAAGAATCTTGCAAATCAACATTTAGAGCTTCAAACATTTTAACTAGAGATGCTGCAAGCCCAGGTTTTTGGGCTAGGCAGGGTACCGGGTGCCCGGTCTAACATAAAAGCCGGGTACCCGGCCGGGTTTGTAGGCACGGCCCGTAGACTTAATTAAACCCGATTCTTGAGAGATCATCGACATTGAAATAAATCGATCTGGAGGAACATGTCTATGACAATTTCTGCCAGCTTTGCTTGTCGTCGTCGCACTGGTCGCAGCGACTGCAGCGAGTGCCGATAGATGTATGTGGATCATGTACACGTATACGGGGATTCCCCGGCGTATCGGTGTTTCCCTGGAGCATTTAATATTTTTAAATTGTAAATTGTGATTTACGGCGGTTGTGTTCGCAAGCAATTTGGGCTCTGTAAGTTTATAATGTCTCAAAGTAAAGAATGAGAATACTTTGTTTGGGCTCGACTACGAAGATGAATCCAAAGCAGTTTGTACCGTTTGCAAAGCAAAAATACAACGACGGATAGGGAAAAATTCTTAAGTCTCCTCTTTATGGAAACATTTAAAAACTTCGCACAAAGAAGAATACAACAAAGTGAACGAAGACAGTGTAAGTCCAATAATATTATAAGGATGAGACATGCATTCATTCTTCTCAAACGCATGAAAAGTCTTGGAGTGGTAAAAGTAACGAAGGGCACCGAAGGCCTGTGTAAAAAGGGCAAAGGCTAGTAATAGTTCATGCAGGTAGTGAAAATGTTTTTGTACCTTATACGTATCTGGCATTTAAATCGCAAACAAAATCGGGTGATTATAACAGTGAAATGAATAGATAAAATAGATAGATAAAATCCTGGAAGAAACATGGACATGATGTTTTGAGATTACCTCTATACCCTCCGGACTTAAATCCCATTGAACTTTTGGGGCCTCTCTAAAATAGGGTGTTGCCGACAGAAATATTAATTTTAATTTTATTAATGTAGAAAATTGTTATTGGGAATTTTTCGGTACCGTCTCCGAACAAGATAATAAAACAAGAATAAATAACAATTGTTGTTTATTCTTGTGATAATGCATCAGATAATTTATCGAATCTAGAAATGTAGTTAGTACCTAGCATAAATATAATTATTACTAAAATTTACGGAAAGTATTTTATAATATCACTCATAATCACAATTCAACCCCTTTAACATAGAACAATTTGTAATTATTCTTTATCAGAATCAAGCAAGCAGAATCAAGGAACAAAATTGCTGCTGACTGCTACCTGTCTTAAACTAATTCAAGCTAAATTAATGACTAGGTAGGGTAATCTTATTTAAATGAAACCTAATATTATAAAGCAATTATGTAATTTTATTTTTGTTGGTGACAGTACTTTAAACCTAATTTTGCCATTTCTGTTATCCGAGTGCCATCTCATTTCCTCGTCCGCGCAAGCAAAGCTTACAGAGTATATTCTGTAATCTTTGGTGCAAGTATCGAATTTCTCAGAAGCAAAGCTATATTTGACAAGTTGTAAGTGTGTGTTGGGCTTGGGTAAATGTAAATTACAACAACCGCGCGACTAGAAAATCGCAGTGCGCGCAATGTTAAACAGTTTTTTAATGATAAATTGTTTTGGGCGACATCTGCTTTCTAGATCATTCCTTTAAAATGTGAACACGGTAATCAACAGCACAATAATTTTAATATAATGTTTTTGTAAGAAACAAAATTCATAGAACTTAACTCCTACTTTCGCCATAACAAAATAATAAGGTGTATAACTTGGCACACCTTTTAATTCATTCGTCGTGGCAATTTCCGAAGACCTTTCCTGACTTGTAGCAGTACTAAATAGTAGGATTCCGGCAGACCGACGACACCAATTATCTGTTATGTCCTTATCTGCGCTATGTCGAATTAGTAAATCGAGTATAGACGTTAGCTTAACGTGAAAAAGTGATTACATACTGCAGTTAAGGTAATGATATGAATATGTTAACTCAAAAAAACATATGAAAAGGTCGTGCCTTGTACCATAAGGAGTCTACAAATAATTAAAACTGCAATACTTAGATATAATACATATTATGTGTAGGTACGTACCTATATCAATCTGAATCAAAAGGTACTTTTATACCTATACTACTATTATTGACTTTGTACAAACAACACTACTATTGATCGAAATCTGAAGGCAGCTAAACAAAAAAATTTGCAGCTAGATTCGCTAGTGCTAAGATGGGTCTAATTTGACAATCAAAAGTTTAAACTGACAAGTGTAAGAATAAGACAACTAAGTTTCGTTCTATGAATTTATTTCTGAGTTTCTTGGCAAATTTATAATCAAGAGAAGGGCAATTTAATTATTATGTATGTATTTTTCCGAATCATAGAACTAGAATTTTCGCAAAAAATTCCAAGATATGGTTTCGAAACCAAGCAAATAGCAGAAATACTAAAACCACATTAGCGATTTCAGTTCGCATTTTCCCGCAAAAAATGTAATATATGACAATAATAGTAATATACTGCGGAAATAAAAATGGTGGCGTTGTTATTACAACGCATACAGCTTGTTAAATATAGCTTTACCTCTGAGTCAGCCCCGCCCACTAAAGCGCGGTAGACTGTACAGCCCGCAACAAAAGTGCATGCTTTTTTAAATTCATTCATGTTCTAACTGACGTGACGTGCATTTCAGTATGGAGTTCGTGTCTAAAGTAAAAGGGAAAGTGTTATCTGGGTCGTAAAATTTTGACAAATATTATACAGTCGCGAGATTAATTATTCGTCTACCTCTAAAAATTTTAGAAATATTTGTTATAAATAAATTAAAGGAACAGAAATCAGTTAAAATGACCATGGTCTTAAACTACAGCACTTTTACATTCCAGTAAATGTAAAAAGGATAAAATTCACACTACTTTAAAAAGTGAAATAAAAAATATTTGTGTATTACTTAAACTGCGAGCGAAATTATTCGTCCATCGACTTGAAGGCCAAAAAGATGGATAAAAAAAGAATGTAAAAATAAAAGTATTTTTGATATCCTAAACCTCAGTCACTTCCAAGCCGAATTCATAAGGGTGCATTTCTTTTAAACGCAAAACATTTAAAAATGGGTCGTAAATTGTTCGAGGTGACAACATCCCTTAGAGAGTTGATAATAAAATTAAAGTTAGAAGGAAAGTCACAATATAAAATAGCACAAATTGTGGGACGGAGCAGGTCGACAGTTCAATATATTATAAAAAAACATAAGACACAACAATTAACAAAAAAATTACCTGGCAGAGAAAGAAAATCCAAAATTTCTGTTAGAGAAAAAAGGGTAACTTTAAGACAAGTTCGACAAAATCCCCGCATTACTGCCGTAGACCTTGCTAAAAGTATGGAAAACGATTACAAAAAGAAAATACATGTAACAACAATTAGAAAATTTCTGCGGGTAAATAGCTACAACGCTCGAGTTGGCAGAAAGAAACCTTGGTTCAATAAAAAAAAATCGAGACAAGCGGTTAGAATTTGCAGAAACTCATAAAAACAAGGATGTGGAGTTTTGGAAAAAGTCATATTTACAGACGAGACTAAAATTTTCCAAACAACTCAATTTTAGTCTTGGCTTGGTTAAGACGACGTGGTGCCACCGTTACCGAAGTCATGTTAAAAGTGGATTTATACAGTTTAATTAATTAAAATGAGAAACCCGTTGGATAAAACATATGAGATAGATAAAATCCTGGAAGAACATGGACATGATGTTTTGAGATTACCTTCATACCATCCGGATCTAAATCCCATTGAACTTGCTTGGGCCACTTTAAAATAGTTTGCTGCCGCCAGAAATAATGATTTTAATCTTAACAAATGTAGGAAACTATTGTAGGAAATTTTTCGGTATCTTTTCCGAACTTCACAACTTTTTTAAATGGTTTCAAAATCCCTTGGGCAATACTTCTTCTAAATGTAAGATGGTCCATGCATCGGTAAATAAGTCAAGTGTTCTGTTCAGTCATATCAACACAATGACTAATAAGAGGGAAGTATTTATGATACCACTCATAATCACAATTCAACCCCTTTAACACACAATAATTTGTCTTTATTCTTAATCAGAATCAAGCAAGCAGAATCCAGGAACAAAATTGCTGTTGACTGTTACATGTCCTAAACTAATGTATGCTAAATTAATGACTAGGAAGGATAATCTGATTTACATGAAACCGAACATTATAAAGCAATTATGTAATTTTATTTCTGTCGCTGATAGTACTTTAAACCAAAGCATATGTCGCTTAATATTGCCATTTCTGTTATCAGAATGCTATTTCACTTCCTCGTCCGCGCAAGTATGCGATTTATCAGAGGCAAAGCTATATTTGACACGTTAGAATAGAATCGGCGACACTGCGATTTCTGGGCATAATGGTCCCAGGCGCTACTGTTTTAGTGTGCAATGGAATGGAACACAAATGTGTAGTGGGAAGACCAATTTGTGCAGTGGAAAAATGACTTGGCAGCAAATCAAAGATAGATTCGTCTACCCTGTCACCAATTTGAGTGACCGGGGTTGAGCGTTCCCCGAGCTAAAATTCTTCTGGTTTAAACACTGAAAGAACATTAATAATACCCGTAGCTCTTATGTCCAGTGGAAAAAACTTTGAATAACGCCTGGATGGTTCTTATTCTTAACAGTTCGGTTGCAGTAGGGTTGCCATCTGTAATGTCACTAAATCAGGTTACAAATATTTGAAACTCCTGAATTTGAACCTAAAACCAGGAAGTTTTATTTTCTACCAAGAATATCGACAGTGAAGTCGGAACGGGGGAGGGGGGGGGGGGGGGTGGGTGAACACTGTCAACCAAAAAAGAAACAACAGAACAACGTCTCTGGACAATTTCAAAAACCCCCTCGGGCGCCTTCAAAAAGAGGAAAAATTCGGGGGAACCCGCACGGATGGCAACCCTAGTCGAATGTATTTATTGCCATTTTATACAGAGCCGCCTGTATGCAATGTGTGCACTGCCCACAAGCGGCCAACATATAGGGGTGGACAAAGATGTAAAAATATGACATTCAGATTCACCAAAAAGGTTTAAGATTTATTCTGCTTTAAATTATGATTTTGATGATGATCTAGTTAATTAGTTAGGTTTTGATAGGTTTTTGTCCTCTCATTGTTAATAGTCGTCATTAAAAACTTATGAGTTATTTTAATATTTTAGCGATTTGCTTGGTTTCCAAATGATTTTCATCTTGGAACGTGTTGCTAGAACGAATTCAGTTCTACAATTGTGGAAAGTACGTACTAAAATTGATATTTTCTTTATAAATTAGCGAAAACTGAGACACAAATTCATAGTATGAAACTTAGTTGTTTTATTCTTCCACTTGTCAGTATAAAACTTTTTGTTGTTTTTAAAGTTGGTTTTAATAAAAAAAATCTTTTGTTTGATCAACTCCTAATTCTGCATGGGAAGCTTAGAAGAAAGCTACTCGATCTGATCAAAGGAACCCGGCTTTTTTGACACGACAGCGATGCACAATATTGCACAATAAGCCTGAGGCTGCAGTGCGACGATCAGGACACACACCCGACCCCTGCTTTTAACTAACCAACTCCTAATTTTATTTCTAGCGGCATCTTTGTTATTTACCTTGCTTTGCTGGCAACTTTGTCAGGACTTGGATAATTTGACTCCTAGTAGAATTAGCAAGAAAGAAGTCGACAAAATTTGCATATATAGTCGGTCGCAGTCTGAACAAATTACATCATAAAACATAATGAATCGGTCATGAGAACTGCAATCGGCTGTAAAAAATACTTGCTTGCCAGTGGCGTGCCGTGCCTTTAGGAGCGGAGGGGCACAACGATTTGGGGGAGCCAAATTATTTTCCTTTTATTGGAGAGTATGTGGTCGTAGTAGGCAGTAAATCTCCAGGGGGCGCCGTAAATTACTTCGCTTTTACTGGAGAGTATGTGGTCATAGTAGGCAGTAAATTTCCGTGGGGGCGCGGGGGCGTCGTTACGGCGGGAGCGGGGGGGGGGGCTTGCCCCCGTGACGGCACGCCACTGTTGCTTGCAATACAATAATCAGTTCGTTTTAAAAGCAAACGCAAGAATGAACGTGTTTTGTGCCAAAATAAACAAACTGTTTTTCAAAGAATAGGTTGTTTATTTTTTCAATATGTACTAACAATGATTGTTCAGGTATTATACCCATACCCCATAAGGAAAGTAGAAAGCTTAATATGAATGTGTTGGCACAGACGCTTCTATGGCGAGAAGTGGATCAATGAACTCTTATTATTAGTTCTCGTTAAAGCGTAAATATTGGCAATGATTATGTGGACGACATTCAGTACTAAAATATGCAGTGCCGGCTTAGGGTATTTTGCCGCCGGGGGTTAACTGTTACCAATGGCCACTCTAGTCCTTGTACACCAAGACTAAACAAAATAAAGAAGTCACATTTGATATACTAGTGACATAGAAAAAGGAACACAAGGTAAAAATAAGTTCTTTTCCATATACACGTTTGGATACAAAAAGAGATAGCCTTTAGCTTAACAGAAAATGTTCTAATTCAAAAGAAATAACTACCTAGTCCTGCCACAAGTTCTGTCCCTTGCATTAAGGTGGCGATATCTTCCGATGGCACTGGCGGATGGCCGTGTAATTACAGGACGCAGTAGGGCAACTATTTAGCTTCCGAAAGCCATCAGATGAGATATTGTGTTCATGTTTTAAACATGGAGGCGGACGCCAAAGAAAATAGGATCGCCGTCATTGCGCTGCATAAGTGTGGTAAGTCACAAAGCAAGATTTGCAGTCTTCTGAGACAGCTGAAAATCTCTAAGAAAATTATTTATCGGGCCATTAAGCGATATAATCAACTGTCTTCTACCGATAATAGACAAAGGAGCGGTCGTCCACGTAACTTCTAGGACACCAGCTCCAATTAAAGCTGTCGAAGCGAGGGTACGCCGTAATCCGCTCAGGAAACAAAAACTTTTGTCCAGAGAAATGAAGATCCCTACAAGGACCATGTCTCACATAATAACAGAAGACTTAAGACTTGGTGCTTACCGAAGAAGGCCGTGACAAAGACTTACAGAAGCTCTACGAGGCATAAGGGCGACCAGATCATAACGCCTGTTGGAGAGGTACGCCAATGGTGGACATCGCCAAATTCTTTTTCAGACGAAAAAAATTTTACGATTGAAGAAAAATATAATCGTCAAAATGGCAGGATATACGTACAGAGCTCTCAAGAAGCGGTTAAGAATATCCCTAGAGTCCAAAGAGGTCGTCACCCAGCTGCAGTGCTGCAGTAATGGCTTGGTGGGGAGTGGCATATGAAGGGACAACTCAACTGCACTTTTGTAGAGAAGTTGTCAAAACTAAAGCAATCAACTATCAAAAAGACATTAACAGCGGGTTGCACAAAACTTTTAATCAAGTAGTAAATTTAATTGACGTTTAGAGTCATATGTGGCAATGACGTTAGCATACATGCTGTCACATTACAAGTGTCTTATTAGTTTAATTCGTGATTAAATTGTTTGTGCAACCCGACGTTAGTGTTTCAACAAGACTCAGCGCCGGTCCACAAGGCAAAAAGCACACAACGTTGGCTGGCAGTCAACTTACCTGGGTTCACTATAGTCTGTACACCGAACGTACGGAGTAACAAAACTACCTGATATTCAGGTTCAGGTAAAATCAGGTCAAATTTTCGGAATTTAAGCGGTCCTCTTTACACCCTACAATATTCAAGTGGTGCCGGTGTTTCATTTATATTCTGAGTTCTGTGGCTTACGGTCTATAATTTTGTTTGTTGGTTGAGTGCTTTTTAAAAATATTGTGTTGCTTCTTTTTTCGGTGTGCTTTCTTTAAAATCGGGATATCTGGCAGCTCTATTTGAATAAGTAACATTCACTATGAATATCGTATTGAATGAGCCTCAATTACCACCAAAGAAACGGATAAAACGATCTTTGTCCGTTTATGAAAAAGGGAAGGGAAAGGGAAGGTAGGAAGATATATTACATAGACGAGACTTGGGTCAATGCGGGACACACTGTTAGTAAAGTATGGGTGGATGCTTCAATAGAGCATCCCAGGCAAGCCTTTCTGGAAGATCTTTCGACAGGATTAAAAAATCCTTCAGGTAAAGGGAAACGCATGATTATTTTACATATCGGATCCGATGGCGGCTTCGTAGAAGGCGGCTCATTAGTTTTTGAGTCAAAGCAGATGGGTGACTACCACGCAGACATGAATGCTGATTTATTTGAAAATTGGTTCAAAAATATTCTAAGCCATCTAGAAGAGAACGCTGTCATTGTTATGGATAATGCTTCGTACCACAGTAGGCGTATTGATAAAGCTCCGAACACCGGAACAAGAAAGGCCGAAATACAAGAATGGCTAAGAAGGCATATTATTTCATTCGAGGAAGATATGGTCAAGGCAGAATTATTAACTCTTGTTAAAGAAAATAAAGGTGCTGACAAATATGTCATTGATGAATTGGCCAAATCCACCAATCGCAGAATTTTACGCCTGCCGCCGTACCATTGTGAATTTAATCCTATCGAGTTAATCTGGCATCGTGGCACAACAAAAGTCCACAACACAAAGAAAATCATTTCAATTATTCAGCCTGCATAGTTTAGTAGTAAAGTCACTATTATAATATTAACCATTATATTGTTGCAAACCTTCTAAAATAAATTAATATATTTTCATTAATTTACCTATATACTACGCCACTGATGATTTTCGCATTATCACTTCTGCAAGTACTTGTGCAGTGTGAACCGGGCCGTCCGGCACCGCCTTGTCTGCTCGTGATTACTCCGTACGTTCAGTGGATAGACTATAGTAATATAGAACTAAGTTTTTATTTCGTTATTTTGTGTGTGCAATTTTGGTAGGGACAGAACTTATGGCAGGACCAGGTATAGTGAATGTGCAAAATCATAGCTGTACCGTGATAATCTGGCAGTGTCTTTTTCTAAGCTAACATTATACTTCTACTTTTTTTAGAAACTAAAATGAAACCTACGTTCCACATCGTAATTTCACTTGATGAGACGGATATTCCTTTAAAAGGTTTACAATGGTATTATAATTAAGTAACATAATGACACGTATGTTGATGTAAATGAAGATTGCAATGACAAAAACAGATATTTAATTCTGGCAATTCTTAACCGGTAAAACAACTTATACAAATTATACTTAACACCAAAGTTAACTTTACGAATTTAAAAAAAAAGAGAGGCGTTACTTTTTTAATATTGGTAATTATTATTCTAATTTTGGTAGCCTGTTTTAGATACAACTGAAAATAATTTTCTTTTCCTAACTACGAGTTGCAAAATATTTTCATTTCCTAACTAACAACTGGGAAAAGTAAAACGCTTCGTAATTTTAGTGAGCTTTTTAAAAGTGATTATACTCGATTTGAAATTGGTTGATAGTAATAAATCATTAAAATCCGTCAAACACGTACACAGAGTGGTCCACCTAAATTGCCAAGTTTTAAATAGTATATACATTGAAAGTCTAGACAAAATTAGAAAATATAAAATGATTTTGTTCTATCATCTCGCGTATTCAATAAATATGTTAATACTAGCTTGCGCCCGCGACTTCGTCCGCGGTATAACAATTTTACTTCATTACAAACTTTGAACCCCAATTTCACCCCGTTAGGGGTTGATTTAACAAAAACTGTAATACACGTGTTTAAACATTTATTCTTGAGAGTACTTCTATGAAGTTTCTGAGTTAATACGGCCATCTATTTTTTTTCTCCATATGTACAAAGTCTGAACCCCTGTTTCACCCCCTTAGGGGTTGCATTTTGAATAATCCCTTCTTAGTGAGTCTCTACATTATAAAATAAAACTACTGCCCAAATTTCATATTTATAGCTTCAGGGGTTTCGGCTCGGCGATGATGAATCAGTCAGTCAGTCAGTCCGTCAGGACATGTTATTATATATATTATTGCACCATAAGTCAATTGAAACACGCACACAAACAATTACGTCGTCGGTTGGACGAATAATAACACAATATTAAGGTTTAAAATTTGACCAAATTCAAAAAATTGAGTCATCCTTCGAAAATAAACTGAACGTGGTGGGCAATATGGCGAATCAAATTAAGCATACAGCAACAACGCCATGCGCCTCTTTGGACGTTTTAATACTAACAGGGATTTTTTTAACCCTAAAATTCAAATGCCTATAAGTTTCTTGTAACACATTGTTTTTCTTAAATCTTCACGTTCAGATTTACTAAGAAGGTTTAAGATTTAGTACTGGTTTAAATTAAGATCTTCTAGTTATCAGCTATGTTTTGACAGGTTTTGCTCCTGTCATTGTTAATAAGTCGTCATTAAAAAGTTATGAATTTTTCTGATTTTTCAGCGATTTGCTTAGTTTCCAAATGATTTTTTTATCTTGGAACGGATTGCTAGAATGAATTTAGTTCTATTATTGTCGAAAGAACAGTAAAAATTGACCCTTTTTTCATAAATTTTCAAAGAACCTCAGGAACAAATTCATAGTATAAAACTTAGTTGTCTTATTTTAACACTACTTGTCAGCTTAAAACTTTTGGTTGCCAAATTAGACCGGACTAGCGTTGGAGAATTTGGACGTAAAAATTTTTGGCAACATGAAAAAATTAGAAAAATTAATAAATAAAATACCTAAACGCTTTCATTTTTTCTCCAGGGGGGGCTTAGCGAAAATTCAACTTTTTTTCGCAAATTAGAAAATATTTTGTTTTCCTTACCACAACATTCCCAGTGGGCTTACTATTAAAACCCCTATATTTGGTACGGGTCCTATAAGTACGAACTAGGGCTTGCAATCCCGGACGTATATTTGGATCCCGGGATTTTCGGGATCGAAGAAAAAAAATTCCGGGATCCCGGGATTGATCCTGAAAAACTGTAACATTAATAAAGATAAATTATTTTTCTTTATAATATTGTAATTTTAAAATAAAAACAAAACAAAGTTTATGCAGAGGACACATAAAAGTATAAGAAGTAAAAACAATTTTAATTTTTTCACATAAGTACTTAAATGAACCTACCAAGGTTGCCATATCATGCGTTAAACATTATTTTTAGGAAGAATACTGCGATGATGCTTGAAGCGTTAACTTACTTAGGTTTTTTAAAACATATTTTATAATTTATTTATTCCGGGATTTAAGTGCCAAATCCCAGGATTTTTCGGGACTGAATTTTTAACGGGATCCCGGGATTGCAAGCCCTAGTAGGAACAGAGATATACAACTTTGAAATTTCAGCACCCGCCACTGCTGAACATAAAATTCTATAAAATATCCTCATGCACTGACTATTAAATAACTCGATCCACAGCTGTCACTACAATGGCACAGTCTGTCAGGGCCTAATTCTTGAAGATAAATAATAAAAAAAGATTCTGGTTTAGCCACATACATAAAATTTTAGGAAAAACGTCTACTTATTTTAATTAATTGATACATAAGATTGAAAATAAATATTTTAAATTTCTTAAAATTAGTGTTTGAGTATGCCCAGCTGTTTTATGTTTTCAACAATTGACACAACATATTAGGCTGCTAGTTAAAACCGCTCCCACCAAGGTTTGACACAGCGCAGCGGTTTTACTACAGAATTTAACTCTATTAAATTTTACCCGGCTCGGGCGTAGGTTCGCTAATGTCAATTGGACTACTTAACTCGCTGAAATTATTTTGGATTAAATCATACCCTCTTTAAATTCAATTAGTAGTTTTTGTATAACTAACTATCAAACTGGAAATTTCAAACCTTTTCTATGCCATACATTATAATACCGCCAACAACTGAGGCAACCTACTTTTACATAAATAAATGTTCTTAGAATTATTCTTTACTGTTATGGCGTCGCTGTCCAAACGACTTGCAACTGCTTATATGCAATGCAATAAACATTTGTGACGACCGTGCCAGTCACAGAATATAAAAATAGGCGTTTGTGCAGCATGAATCACTGCATACTTGCACATGCCATAATTAGCAGTCAATACTAAATAAATTTAACTTGCAAATAACCTAAATAACGTCTCGTCGCGTCGTAGGCGACTGCTTGTAAATAAAAATGTTTACAACTATCGATGACGCTGTTCCGTCTGTTTATAATTATGTATGTATGAAGTATTTACTTATTTTAAAACATAAACAGATCAAGATTCAGCGATCATTTTACTCATGAGACCAAAGACACCCTGCGGAGTTCAAAATGGTTGTACTCTGTCGAGCTACCTCATATAAAATACCTACATACGACTACATATTATGACATATGACTACATATGACTAGAATTGGCGACTCAAATTTATCAAACCCAAGCTTGCAATCAGTCGATTTTTAACGGGGAAGAAGGGCTCACTAGACAACAAAACAGAGATGCCAAATAAAACGATAATGAAGATAAAGATGAAACGAAAACATTCCTCGTTATAGTAGCTAACAAATCGGTTGAAGAGGACGCTACGTTCTTAATTTGAATCCCCAATAACGATAAGAATCAAATTCTGGATCAGCATAGAAAAGATTTTTCTCTCGGATGTACCCTTTTATCAAAATATGTACGTAATAGAATTACAAACTTTAAGTAATCGTGATACAACATACAAAAACAGAAAGAAGGATAAAAACGCACAAAACAAGGCGCACCAGCTCGGTTACATTTCATACATAAGGGGCGGATTTTGAAATTTTAAAGTTGTATATCTCTGTTGCTTGGGTTTGCTCACGGAACCAATGCCATGTTCAGGTTCAGGGGTTTCAATAGTGAGCCTACTACGAATATTTTGGTAATGAAAAGAAATATTTTGTAATTTGCGAAAAAAGTTGAAATTTTGCTGCGCCCCACGGTGGGGCCAAAGACCTGACATCAATTCAGGGGGTGGGTTTACTGTAAATAATTGATTTTGGTCAAGTTAAGACGTTTATATTTAGGTAATAAAACTACACTAAACATATCTGTTTCATTTTCACTTTTTTATTTGATCACCATATAAAAAAGTTCTTATCTAGACATACTGATATATAAAAGAGTAAATTGACCGACTGACTCATTCATCAACGCCCAGCCAAAACTACTAATGCTAACTCTTTAGACGCACACGCAACGCACAAGTTTTCAAGGTCACAATATTGCTCAGTTCTTTCATGAAAATTGCCAAGTTTGGTCTGTAAATTTATCAACTCACACAATATTTTCTGTGCTTATCAAAACACTGCTAATAACGTGTAGGCAAAGAACTTGGCATCATTTTTACATCTCAGTTATTTTTTCAGATAACTAAACACAGAGGCCTGACGAGAACTTGGCTTGTTTTTTTACATGTACCTTTTTAGTGGGATTTCATAACTTTTTGTTCAGATACCAAATGATATTTATTTATTATTAGTATATGTGTATACTCTAAGCAAAAATTTTTAATAATGACTTTTTGTCGACAAGGTTGCATAATAATATATTCCTGGCATTTCTGTTTGTTGCGATTTTTTTTTCAATTTATTCAAGCAGTAACACACATCGTACAAAGCAAACTATTCCTTAACAATATCATATACATATATTTATCAACAATTCCATATTGTTGCACCTAGGTATGGAATACCTGTATGTCTGTGCAAATCATAAAATAGAGGTATTTGAAAGTAAATTAAAAATTTAAAAAAAGATCTGTCTCCGCCTGGGTTCGAACCGGTGACCTTACGCGTGTTCGGAGGATGTACCTACTTACTTACAAAACATTTATTAATCGCTAATAATATTTTCACATCTCATGTATTACAATTCATTTCAAGTATTCTCGAGTACAATATATCGCAGATAGTATATACACAGGAGAAACGCAGCCAGGCAATGGCTGGTACTGTTGTTGGCCCTTTTGGTAACAATGAAATATTTAAATTCAGCAAGACAGCCCTATCCGAAGTAATCTTTCTAGGGCTGTGAATAATTTCAGGATTTTTTAGAAGAAAATTAAATATGTACAGTTATTTATGTTAAATTTTATTATTGTAGTTTTGCTGGAAAAGCTAAAAAAAAAACAGCTTTAACGGCGGATGTGATGTGATAACCACTACTACACTACGTATACACCTAACTTTCTAAAGCAGAAGTCGCTACCCATTTTGTGCCAGAATCCGTCATGTTAGATTTTCCGCCATGTTGGATTTTTATTGATTTTTGATTTTTCTCGTAATTATCACCTTCAACGCTATTTATGTTCCAAATTTCAAACCTCTAGGGAAGTACCATAGATTTATGATGATCTACCAGTCAGTCAGTGAGTGCCCGAAATTGTGATTTTTAGACGTATGAAATTTGGAATACTGCTTCTTTTTGGTAATATTAACCCTCATGAAAAAATTCAGTCCTGTAATGCAATCAGCCTCGAAGATAGAGGGAGGTCGAAAAGTGCTCGAAATGGTTCGTGTAAATATTGTACAGTGCGCGCGCGGTCGGTTTTGCAAGAACTTGGCCTGGTGCTTTGGTAAAAATACAAGAGCATATAATAAAATCCACGGAGTTCTAGCGTTTCTTGACACATAAAAACTAGATGTTGACTTTTGACTTCAGAAATTATTAGATAAATACATAAATTAAAAATTAAACGCAATGCGTTTAGTTTAGGCCATGGCAAACTAATCCCTAAAAGCTATTTCTCATGCCATTGTTCACAGTAGGCCTTCCTGAGTGGATGATTGTCGATCATCTATTCGAAAAATAAGTACTATGGGGTCACCAGGACTGAAGCTCATCGGCCTTATTACCACCGAGGGTAAGATCAGGCACCCTGTTTATGAACCCTACTGATTAACCTCTGTTTGTTGGCTAATAGTCTTACTTACGGATATTAAGAATATCTACTGGTTCTTCTGACTCCAAGAATTCAACATTTTGTGGACCTGTACGATAGCCTACCAACGCTTCGCTAGGTGTCATCGCAATGGCTCTGTTTAATAAACCATTAATTAAGATCCAACCGAATATTCGCAATGTTTTCGTCACATTCATCGTCATCGAGGTTTGCTTCAATTGTTGCCAAAGTCTCCAGAATGATTCTACTATACCGTTCGATCTGACCATTTGGACAGTATTAAGATGGAATGTATTTGCAGTTAATCTCAAAATTCTTAAAATTTCTTTGAAATAAATACCTTACCTCTATTTATAATAAGGTTAGTTACTCAAAAAAATTGTAATTATATGAGAAGAAGGGTTTTAGCGTCCCTAATAATGTTAGCAAAACAAAACGTTAGTGGCAAAGCGGACGAGAAAGACAGTGAGTTCCTCGGCATGCTTTGCGGTGAGGACCAATGTTGATGAACTGGGAACTGACACTATTATGCGGTTATTGAGTCCCGGCTTCGTTATGGAATATCTTTCTGGGGAAATGCGAGTGGTTACCTTATCCAGATGCTCCTTGCGATTCAGAAGCTAGCCGTGAGATACCTTGCTAAAGCGAAACCTCGATAATCATGCCGGCCTTTCTTTATTAACCTGCATATCTTTACTATTGCATGTTTGTACATCTTGGAGACTGTCTCGCTCGTCTTTGAATCGCGATAGGTTCACTTTCAATGACTCAGCACATGTTACCAGACAGCACTCAAATCTACGCCTTCCAATCCCGGCTTCCAGTCTGGTGAAGAACTCAATTATATGAGGGCGTAAAGTTGTACAACCACATTCCAAGCAATATAGTCTTTAAATAGTAATAGGGATATTCAAGCGGAGAGTTAGACATTTGCTGCCTGACAGGGCTTATTATTCTGTTGCTGAATTTTATGACGACTCATTTTAAATTTTTTACGCCTATTATTTTATATAGCCTTTTAAATTATGTGTATTGTTTGTGCACCTTATTCAGTTTGTCTTTTATTAGTGTTGTTCTGCTCATATCGCACATCCCGTTCAAAATCGTGGCAAATCCAAATTTTTAAATTTTCTGATTATTTTAAAACCGAAATCTACTTTGCGTATTCTATCGGTTTACAAAACCCTGCAGTCAAATATCAGTAATATCACCAATTTTTCGCTAAAGGGCGGCACCAATTTTGTAACTATTAATTTTAGGACTAAACTGTCGTATCTCAAAAAATATTTTTGAAAATATTCTAGTAATATTTTGACAAAAAAATATGTTAAAAAAGATTCTTGGGAATATCTTTAATTAAATAAAAATTGAAACTACACTAGACTTTTAAAGCAAGAATATTTTTCTAAAAACAAAAAGAAATCTTAAAGATTTTCTTTTGCTTTTCCTGTAAAATGTATCTTTTTGAGTTAGGACGGTTTTGAATGGGATGTGCGTTATACTTTTAGTTTTTTTTATGTATACTTATTTGTAATTAAGTTATATTACTTAGGATCATGTAGAAACTACCTTATTGATTTGTCCATAAAATGTAAGTCTTCTGGCAATAATGCTTAAGTATTTGAATTTAAGTTATGCTCTTGCATTAAAGTACGGGGGGTACAAGATCTAATGGACAACACCGGGATCGGGCCGGTAGACAGTAATTATTATATTGCCAAGCTCTTCAATCACATATCTGGTTTTGGTATCTCTCTCAGCTTTGACAAAACATAACTTTGTAAATGCATCCGCCGTAACAATAACGCAACTGTTACCTTGTTTACTGTTGCAAAAAGGCTTCAAGGATTTATACTCGGAAATGGGTATTTTTTGAATGTTATTCTTTTAATTCTTTGACACGCTGTTACTGATTTAAATGTACCTGTATATTTTTTATACAAAGGCATCATATAGTTTATAAAAATTATTAAATTTATAAGATAATTGTGATGTTTGGGGCCGTTTCAAATCAATCTTGAAGGCAGGCTCAGGCTGTTTATATTGACTGCGTCAAGTGAACAACTATTTTCTGATGCAGTTTCCAGCCGATTCACGTCGCATAAATGTGGTTATAGACCTGTTGAAAGTTTTTCTTTAATAGTTTGTATGATTAGTTACACTGATATTTAAAAATATACATATAATGTACTTATTTTCCCGAATAGACTAACGATTAGTCATCAATTAATTGTTATTAAAATTAGAATATAATGTTTAATGGTGCGTATCAACTGCAATGACATGAATTTTTAATGAATAATAATGCGAATAATTTTTAAGATCTTTTATACATTGTTAAATCAAATGACATGGCATGTTTGTTTAACAACTTTTCAAAAATAAAAATCAACTCCATTATTTTTAATTTTTTACAGATCTATGTATAAATAATTCTTAGGTAAATATTGTATGTGCATACTTCAAATGTTAAAAAGCTCCAGACCACAACACTCAAATCATCTGGCGCTGTTATTAATAGCATTATTCTATTTTTCGATTTTATCGAAATGTTTCTGCATATAGGACAATGAACTGAAAAATCGCCAAAATCACAAGGAGCTCTTTTACTAAATTTTCAAAATTTTCTTTAAGATTCAATTAAACCGAGATGTTCTTATGAATAGTGAATTTAAATTTACATACAGTATTTCCGCGGATGGGGTTTAGAAGAGGACAAACGGACCAAATTTTGCAAGATATGTAAAAATATCACTCCTAATAAAAGTTTTTGCTTCTACAAAGATTCACGTTATGAAAAATTTCATATTTTATACAGGGAGCATAAATAATACGAAAACGTTATTTTGCGCCAGAGTAAACATTGCTTGTTTATCATTTTCTACCGAAAGAGCAAATATAAAATATTGTTTTAAATACCTAAGCCAAAGTACACGATTTTATTAAAAAATTTAAATATTAATATTAACGAGTTTATTTATTTTTTAAAGTCCCAACTTGATAATCTAAGGTCCAAACTATTCTCTCTCACATCCTTAACCAGATAACATAATATTAAACAATAATGACACCTATGGACATGTTTCTCAACGTCTTTATTAAATGAAGCAATTATTTTAATTCAAAATACTTCTTATTCTAGAGCAATTTTTAAACAATACGAACATTTAATTAAACTCAAACGAATATGATATAAAGTAAGCAATACAATAAAGATATCAAAATTCAAAAACTCTACCCCCATATTCAACACATTTTTCTAATTGCTTCCTCAGATATCTGAATGGATTTCAGATTTCTTCCTGGGATATTGAAGGAATAGCCTGGGTAATTCTGCCTTTTAGCACGTCAATATTATTGGGTATTGGAGTGGCATAAACAATTTGATTTAAACGACCCCATAGAAACATATCGGCCAACGTTAAGTCGGGGCTCCTTGGGGGACAAAAAATCGGACAATTTCTATGAATCCACCTTGGACCAAATCTGCGGTGAAGCCATTCAATTACCTCGCGAGCGCAATATACTAGACAACCGTCTTGTTGAAAATATATTTTTTTGGCGAAAATTGAATAGAAAATTTTCGAGTTCATCGCTAAAAAACGTATTCAGCATTTGTAAGATGTTCTATTTCAGGTGTTATTAAAGAGATATGAGCCTATAATGCTATGGACAGATATCGCGCACCACCAGGTCACTTTTGTAAAATATTGTCTTCGCCTCATTACTCTAAATTCGGGGTTTTCTCGAGACCAGTACATGTACATGACATTCTGGTATGCTGCAGTTCCATTAGTAGACAATTTACATTCATCACAAAATATACCTAATAATTTTTAAAAAATGGATATTTCCACTTAGAATTTGGTCTCCCACCCATAAACAAAAATCTGGTCTTTTCGCTTCATCTCTCTCTTCCAATGTTTGGTTAAAGTGGGGTTTGAACGAAAAATATTTATTTTCTTTTAATACCATCTGCTTGATCACAGGAGTTTCTCTAACAGAGCGAGAAACTAAAGCTGTGGGAGCATCGTTTTGATCATATTTCTTTTTCTTCTTCTTGAGATTCAAAACCAAACCAGTTCTTTGGAACTTTTTTATTGTGTTGTATATTGTCATTTCAGTTAATGGGATTTCTACAAATTTCTCGCTAAATTGTTCCATGATGTAGCGGTATGATACTTGGCCATCCCCATAACACTGGACTATAAAAATCTTTTGTTCAGTTGATAGCATTTTGATGAGAAGTACTTTAACTTAAATAATTGCTTCATTTAATAAAGACATTGACAAACATGTCCATAGGTGTCATTATTGTTTAATATGAAGAAACTAGTACTCTGGTTAAAGGATTCCGCAAACTGACGCGGTAAACGGTGGCAGTCAGTGGCGCACACAGGGGGAGGGGCTGCACCCCCCCCCCCCCCCCAACATCCTAGACACACAAAAACTTAAAAGTGCACTACTAATTCAAAAATCCACCGAATTTCACTGTTCAGAACCCTTTTACCCTATTTAGTGATTCTTTTTGGGTTTATTTTATCCATTAATTATATCTAAGAATACCTCCCACTAATTTAAATCGCTTATTTTTTCGGTAAAATTATAAATAAAAAGGTTTATTTGCATCGGGGACATCTAAAATTAGAAAATTTTTGAATTTTCCAAGATTGCCATGAAAATCAAGGATTGCAGTTTATTTACTTGAAATTATTAAGACGATATGTCAAAAATGCCAATGTTTGTTGCAAAATTGAAAGGTTCCTGGACCGATTTTGGCTTAAAGTATACATGAATAAGATTTTAGGAACCTTCTACGTTAAGTGCAGGGATATTTCATTGAATGAGTTACGCATTATATGCCATACAACTCTGGAATTCGCCATGTATGATGAGTCATACGTTCAGTTTTGACGACAACGCCAATGGGATCACGTTTGACAAGTTTCGAAATTCGCGCGAAAATTTGCAGTTTTAAATCCTTTTTTTTTTCTTAATAAAGACCAAAATAAATGGATAACAGCAACCGCCATGAACATTTAATTTATGTAGAGAATATAAAAAATATATATATTTCAGATTTATTTGGGTTATATGCATATTTCCTATTTCAAAATCAGCCATTTGTCCTTAGTGAATAAGGACGTCAGGAGATCAGCAAAAATAAGTGTCAATCTACATGTTAATGTAAAACTTAACCTAAAGTCGAACAGGTTTGTTTTTCTCGGAAACAGTCAGAGGGGGAGCAATCGAATTTTTTGGGTTGATAGAGGAATAGCGTAACTAGCTTCGGTTATACAGGATGCTTCGTTTCGGAGCTATTAAATGTCAATGTCGAAATATGGGCGATTTCCGTTGAAATCGGGTACAGGTCGCAAAAGTGAATCAAATCGATGTACATGTTGGGAGGTTGTAGAGGACCCGGAGCTTCTGTTTGCGGAATTCTTTAAAGTGTGAAAGAGAATACTTGGGACTTTAAAAAAATAATGTGATAAAACTAGGTACTTTTAATATTTAAATTTTTTAATGAAACCTTGTACTTCGGCTTAGGGTTTAATTTAAAATACATTTCATTTTTTTTTGGCAGAAAATGATACACAACGTACTTTCACCCAAAATAACGTTTTCGTATTTTTTTATGGCCCCTGTATAAAAAATATTTTTTTTTCATAACGTGAACCTTATTTATTTTACAAGCAAAAACTTTTATTAAGAGTGACATTTTTACGTATCTTGCATAATTTGGTACATTTGTCCTCTTCTAAACCTCATCCCAAAAAAATTAGTTTTGATTGGGTTTGGCCAGATAAATTCAGATATAAATTATTTGTGCGGTGTTAAAAACAGATACTTTTTGAGAATATCTGGTGTTGGAACGTAATAAAATTTTAGTATTATGCTTACTATACAGGGAGGTCCAAAAGTAATGGTACACAGAGCAACAGCAGATTCCTTATGTCGAAATAATGCGATTAATTCCAACTTGCTTAATTCCAAAGTTGATAATCACCAAGATGCAGCAATTTCTTAACAAAGCGACATAGCGGCACGAAATTATGGGTGGGGGGGGGGGGGGGGGGAATTCGAATATTCCATACTTTCGATGTCACTAGTAGAGGGCGCCACCTACGGCATACCGCACTTCTTTTAAATGACATAACTTTTTCAAGCTTAGTATATCGATATTGAAAAAAATCGATCCTACTTCTTTTACGTCAAAAAGGTATACTTTATTGACGTCGCTAGGAGTAACCGTTTTCGAGATAGTTGCATTTGAAATTTCTTATGCAACAAATGCCGTAAGTAATGGTACATAGTGCAACAGCAGACTCTCCAGGTCAAAACAATGCGATTTTGTTAAACTTACCCAAAAAAACTATCCAAGGGTCAAGGGTTGAACAATAACCAAGATACAGGGTGTCAGACTTTTGGTTTTCTTTTAGATTTTATCGAATAATTTCTGAATAAAATCAGATAACGGCGCGAAATTAGGGATTCAGGGGCTTCATGGGGTGAGCAATGGAAATTCATCCAAATTTGAAAGCGTCATTCAACTTACATACGACTATTTGTTGCATTGGAAATTTTAAATGCGATTACCTCGAAAACGGTTAGTTCCAGCGACCCCAAAAAAGTACACCTTTTTTACGTAAAAAAGGTTCGATCAGGTTTATATGGTAATGGAAAAAGTTGAGTGCATGAGCTAACTAAGGCCTGGGTTACCCAACTTCGTAATTTTTAGTCCTTAATTCTTAATTCTTAAGCATTTCGTAAAATTTGAGTGAGTTATTAGATCAAGTTTCTTTATTCTTAATTTTTATCTCTTCTTTTTCCAATTCTTCTTTTTTCAGCTCTTGACAGTTGGACAATACATGTCAAAATTGACATAGGAAATATAAACACAACTTGTTTATTTGTGTTATAAATAGTTAAATTCAATATTAAAATTAAATACAAAAATCATGAAGACTGTCGTCCATCACCAAACGTCAAATTAACCCGGATAACAATGTCATTTGTCAAGATCTGTCTAAAACAGCTGAACAAGCCGCATGCGCATTTAATATTTCCTTAATTCTTTATTCGTAATTCGTAAAAGTTAAAAATTGGCAACTTTCAAGGTCGTTCTTAAAAATTAAGGATAAAGAATAAAGAATTAAGAAACTGGGTAATCAGTGTCACTTAGTAATAGTACATTGTGAACTTGCTTATGAGTTAGGAATTAAGAATTAAGAAGTTGGATAAACCCGGCCTAAAAACACTTGCTTCCTACTAGATAATTTCCAAATTAATAAAAGATAACACAGGAAAAATTGCTACTTATAAAAAACATGTATGTTTCGTATTGTGCTCTACACCAGCTTTGTAATTAAAGTATATCCTTGGGCTGTTTTAAATTCTTATTCTATCTCTGCATTCAACGCATTTCTAAATTTGGAAGCGGGAAACCAGAATTATTCATACGAGCATAAATAAATACAAAAGAATTTTAAAAAACGATTATTAGCAACAGTTCTAAAACCAGATTTATTTTAACATAGGCGTCGTATATGTTTTTTTTAATTTATATTAATTCACAACCAAAGAAAAAAACATCTTTTTTTTTTATTAAAATATCAGAAGATTTTTGACAAAACGAAAAAAAAACATAAGCTAACTTGTTAATTATACTAATGTTTCTATTACTGTTAATGCTGATTATTATTAAAAATTTAGGCATAAAAAAAACGAAAAATTGACAGCGGACAACCAACTTAGCTATTATTTAGGTTAGAATTGTTTTACGAATCAATGCCAAAAAAATGCGAAAATCATTGGATTCCGCCAAATATTGTTCCTTTATGTCTGCGTATTTTCGTCTTAAATTCCGCACAGGGAACGCCAGCTTATGATTCCTGTTTTTCCAGAGAAGACCTCTGACAAATGCATCTTGTTCTACACGTACAGCCGCTAATTGTTTGGCGAACAGATTTAGTATTCAGCCGCTGTCTCTATGACTTTCCAAGCCGTCGGGATTTAACCAAGAAAACCTGTGAAAAGACAGTTCCGGACGACAAGAGTCCAATTTTCCACAGACCTGATACTGACGCACCATTTCCCAAAGTTTATAGATAAAATCCTTGAGAAAAACACTGAGAATTTCACTACAACACATAATTCCATTGCTAGGCAACACCGCAAACAAAAACGTACCTCGCCTCTTCAGCTGGTTAATCCATGAATGAACAGAACTAGGAAAAGAAAGCGGCGTTCCCACTATCTCTCTTCGCCACTATGCGATGGAAATAAATTACTAAAAATATATTAAGTATAAATAGTATAGTAGTATAAATCGCTCTTAACATGCTCTTAACATGCGGGTGTATCAGTTAATCACCGACAAACTTTTTAGATTTATTTTATTTCAATGTGTTCAGTTATATATTCTAAATAAAATCAACAAGATAAATAAGACAGACAGTCGAAAATTTTAAATGCAAAAAGAGTATTTACGGTGACTCTAAAAATGTGTACAATGCACAAAAGTAATTGCTTCGTTTTGATTAATGGATGAGAATTTTGTAACTTTGACAGTTTGAATTTATAAAATGGAAAACAAGAAGCAATTCTCTGGTTTCTTACCCCAAGCTAAAAAAAATGATACTTAATCTTATAAATTATTGTGATAATGAAAAAGATAATGGAAATTCACCAGGCAATATTCAGGAAACAGTGGCGAAAGCACTGGAAATTAGCTTAAGAATTGTACAGAAAATTGTCTACGAAAAAAAAAACAACATAATATAATACCCAAGAATACAAAAAAGTGTAAACGAAGAAAGCCAAAGATTGAAGACTTGAGGGAAAGTGTGAAAATGGAAGTATGAAATGTGATTTATGATTTAAATGGATTAAAAAGAAACGTGACCCTTCCATTGATAAAGGATGCTCTAGAAAAGCGAGGCATTTTGAAAATAGCACTTGGTTCGTTATCCAAATTAATAAGAAACTTAGGTGTTCGCTATAGAAAAAATTGTAACAGAAGGTTTTACGTGATCTGCCCCAGATAGCACGTCAACATGTTCAGTTTTAAATGTATACAGAAAATTGCTGTTTGAAATTTAGGAAGGTAGTATTTTTGGATGAAACGTGGATATTTTCAAATAGAGAAAAGATTTTTTTCCTCGGTATAGTCACCGAAACGACATAATATAGAAAAATATATAAAGGTACAACACTTAGAGAGTTCATTTGGCCTCTAATATAAATTTAGCGTATCAAAATCTTTGCAAGACGAGTCCGTAAAAAGCGTTAAACGAAAAAAAGGATGTGGTCCGGGAAAACGGTTTATTATTTTGCATGTCGGTTCTTGAACAGGATTTGTTCCAGGTGCAAGCTTAATTTTTTCGTCAAAATCAAAAAGTTTGGACTATCATGATAACATGGATTGTGAGATGTTTAAAAAATGGCTTAAAGAATAGTTGTTGATATCAAACTCGGACGATCCATCTTTAATAATTGTATTAGACAATGCATCGTATCACTCAAGAATTTTAAATAAACAACCTAACACATCTAGGCGAAAAAGTGACATTTATGAGTAGTTTGAAAAAAAAATCCCTTAAAAAGTATGTTGAAATTGGAACTTTTGGAAATGGCAAAACCCCTTAAAAATCGAAAACATACGCTGTAGATGAAATATATCTATCACTGCCAAGTCAACGCAATAGAACTGATATGGGCGGAGGCAAATTCATATTACGAAAAAAATGTGGGTGATGGTCTCAAATCAGATCAGGTAGAAACAAGGGCACCCATAGAGAATTTTCCATGGGGGGGGGGGGGGCAAGGCAAAAAATATGTAATAATGTAATACCTATGTATGCATCAATTGTAAATCAGGTATGAAGGTTAAGGAATCCAGGCGGGGGGGGGGGGGATATGTGTCCCCTTTGCCCCTCCCTATGGGCGCCCTTCGGTAGAAACGGTTTGGAAAGATGCGCTGACCATATTATGGAGGAGTATTGGAGAAAAACGGTGGCACATACAGAGAAATTAATAATGGACTGGTGGGATCGAGAACGAATACTGGATGTCGCAGCATCATCAATGATAATTGATCCATTTGAGCACGACTCTAAAGATGATAATTTTTCTGATTTTATAAGTGACAATGAGAGTTTTTAAGTTTGTCGTTTATGTTAAAAAAATTGACTATTTACTATTGTTATTTTAATAAATTCAGTTTTTCTTGATAATTTTCATTAGTGAAATTATCGAAATAACATATTATTTATTTTGCTTTCTTGCGCCACCTGCCCATATCGGAATATGATGAACCTACAGAATTTTGTAGCAACATGTATATACAAATTTTAAAAACAATATGATCACACTGAATGCATACATACTAGAAATACTTTTTACGACTACTTTTTCTTTCTCCTGGTATATTTGCAAACAATTACAAAATACTTTGATAAGCTCTGGGTTTTTCGAATTGATTCATATGACCGGTGACCTTTGGACCCGCATGATAAGACTGATTTTAAATTTATGCAAGATAATGGTATATTGTTATAAACTGCTGGCCAATTCAAGCGGGACAAACTAAATTTTTGATAAAATTTAGAGTGGAATATTTTCGAAACGAAAAAAGATTTTGATTTAACTTTTTCAGTATGTAATTGAATAGTTCTTCTAGTTTTTATACTTCAAGGCACTATTGCTAGCAGTCGCTGCAACTCTATTTTACAGGGTGTTAAGTGAAACCCTGACTTTTTTGGAAAAGTTTTCCAGTTCCGAGAATCTAGGAAGAATTTTTTTTGAATTTTCTTTTCATACTAAAATGATCCATGGTCAAATACAAAAAAACAATTTCTCCGGATTTTCTCTATTTTCATTTGTTTTCCGTATACAGGGGTTAGTCGAAATTATCGACTTCTTCTTACAAAGGAACCCCTAATTTGGCCGTTTATTCACAAAAAGCGAAAGACCAAGTAAATTTGTAGTTTGAAGTAGTCCAGCTAACAAAATTAATACAAATTTTTGTACAGGGTGTAGCAAGTTTGGATCACGGGCTAGTAAATTATTATTTTTTAATTTCTACTACTTTTTCCTAAGTTAACTATTAATTATCACGTGCTACGTTAAAGGGTTAAAATTTGTTAGGTCCGATAACAGTACTGGATAGAAAGATCCTTTTTGCCCAAACGGGTTTTTCATTTTTTGTCTAGTCCCATTTTTAGTGATTAAACGGCTCGCATTTTGAACCTAACTTTTTGCAATTGCATCCATGAACGATTGAAGTGAGAGTGCTTTTTTGGTGGTACATAATGAATGTTTTATCCAACCAAAAAACATGTAGTGGCCAAACAGCTAATGATGCTTATTCGAAGAATTTTTTAGCATTATACAGGGTTGCAAAAAATATACCACCTATACTTTATATGGAAGTCATGTGATTTTCAAATTAATTGAATATAGTCCCAATTTTCTTGGAACTTTTTGCCGAAACTGTTTTTGAATTTTTTTGTCTGGTCCCATTTTTAGTGATACAAATGGCTTGCGTTTAAAACTTAACTTTTTGCGATTGCATTCATGAACTATTGAAGTGGACATCGTTTATTGGTTTAACCAACCAATAAAAAAGTGTCGTGGCCATAGAGCTAAAGATGCTTATTCGCTGCTTTTGTCCGCGTTTGCCCAAAACATATCACCTACATTTTATATGAAAATCATGTGATTTTAGAGTCCTTTAGGTATTCATAAAGTTCCTTTTTGCTATATTAATAATTATTAAAGAAAATGTCCTACTTATTATTAATAAAATCTAGTAACGATACAGATAAAAAGAATAATATTCATTCGGAACTTTTTCACATTATACAGGATTGTGCAGAAGTTACTACTTATAATAGAAGCTACGTGTTTCTCGATATCTTTGGATTTTCGTAAACTTCGATTATTCATTATAAAAGAAAAATATTTTACCACTGCTCTAAAAAGTCAGTACATGGCATTGAGAAATTTTAATTAATAAGAAGTGTCTTAAATTAATAGTCACGGAGTACATTTTTCTCGTCAAAAATTGGAGATGGATAGTGAATTCAACTGAACAAGTTATAAAATTCTGTATAGCGTAGTTTTTAGAAGGTATAGAAATTTCAGAAGATTTAATTACTTTTGAAAGTACTCGAAAAGATACGTAATTTTCAAATTTAGTAGTTATTTTTCCCGGCATTACTTTAGGAGATCCAAAATGTAAATTTTGGTTGTTACTTTTATAGGTAAACAGAAAACGTTTTAAATTATAGAACATTTTTTTTACTTGAAGGTATTATAAAAACTTGCAACTAACGAAAACAAAACAAATCTTAATACCTAGTAGGACCTCCCCTTACATTTATTATCTCTTGGCATCTTCGAGGCATGCTTATTACCAAATTATTGACAAATTCTTGCTGAATATTTTCCCACTCCTGAACAATGGCGTCTGCAAGTTGTTCTAGAGTCTGAGGAGGATCTTCCCTAGAACTTACCAATAATTTCAATTTAGACCAGACGTGTTCGATAATATTCATGTCTGGTGATTTTGCAGGCCAGACCATCCTGGTAATATTATTAGCTTCCAAAAACTCTTGCACAATGCGTGCTCTATGAGGTCTGGCGTTATCGTCAATTAGCACAAAATCGTTCCCAAAATTGTTTGCAAATGGTAGAACGATATTGCTTAAAATTTCGTCCCTATATACCTGACCGTTAATGGGCTCCAATGTTAAAAAAAGTTCCGTTTTGCCATTAAACATTACACCACCCCAAACAGTAACGCCTCCACCACCAAAAGGTTCCTGAGGAGCCATATTCTCCTCCATATACCGTTCGCCACGTTCACGCCAAACTAATATTCTGCCGTCCGAGTGAATTAAATTAAATCTTGACTCGTCTATAAACATGCAGTTTTCCCAGTTATCTAATGGCCAATTGCGATGTTCATATGCCCACTGGAGACGTCTTCGCCTATGCTGTGGTAGAAGTCGCACACATTTAGCACGTCGCCGAGCTCTAAAATTAAAATTTTGGCTTAAAAATCTGTAGTATAGGTGTAGGGAATGAACCAATAAATAAGCCAACAGTAGCTTTTATTATACTAAAATGCAAAATTAGGTCAATTTTCATAACGTTAGTTCTAGGGAAGAACTAAGGAACATTACGCTGCAAGCACAAATAATGTGTTTAGGGTCGCCTATCAAAACTTTAATTTATGAACAACTTAGTTCAAGTTTACATTTATAATATCGGTGCGCAAAATCCAAGATTCACGCCTCAGCTGACGTCGATATTATAATAGCCGACTTACTAAAATGAAACACTAAAAATATTGGTACAAAAAATAAGATCTCATTTGAAGTAACTCACCTTAAGTTATTATTGTTTAAAGTTCTTCTAATGGTCCTATTGCTCACACGAATGTGTGTTCTTGCTCTGAACTCCTGGTTAATTTTCTCTGATGAAATTTTTCGCCTTCGACGAGCCTCTCTAACCAACCATCTTTCATCTGCAATGCCGACTTTCTTTTGGCGACCTCCCCCATAACGATAGTTTGCACTTCCCGTTTCGTGGAAGCGTTGACGCAGTCGAGATATTGTACTTCGCCCAACCCCGTACATATCCGCAATAATACTAATTTTTACCCCATCTTGTAGTAAACGCAAACAATTAGCTTGTTCTTTTGCACTTAATCGAGCCATTATAAAGGATAATAACGCACCAATTCAAAGAAGAATACTTTGTTGCCTTGGTAACTGTCAATAGCAAAGAAAATGTTTTATTTTTTGGCCTACTAGATCTTTTGACTAAGAAATAGAAACGCCGCTAAATTAACAGAAATCCACCTGCAAAGTATAGGTGGTATATTTTTTGCAACCCTGTATAATGCTGAAAAATTCTTCGAATAAGCATCATTAGCTGTTTGGCCACTACATGTTTTTTGGTTGGATAAAACATTCATTATGTACCACCAAAAAAGCACTCTCACTTCAATCGTTCATGGATGCAATTGCAAAAAGTTAGGTTCAAAATGCGAGCCGTTTAATCACTAAAAATGGGACTAGACAAAAAATGAAAAACCCGTTTGGGCAAAAAGGATCTTTCTATCCAGTACTGTTATCGGACCTAACAAATTTTAACCCTTTAACGTAGCACGTGATAATTAATAGTTAACTTAGGAAAAAGTAGTAGAAATTAAAAAATAATAATTTACTAGCCCGTGATCCAAACTTGCTACACCCTGTACAAAAATTTGTATTAATTTTGTTAGCTGGACTACTTCAAACTACAAATTTACTTGGTCTTTCGCTTTTTGTGAATAAACGGCCAAATTAGGGGTTCCTTTGTAAGAAGAAGTCGATAATTTCGACTAACCCCTGTATACGGAAAACAAATGAAAATAGAGAAAATCCGGAGAAATTGTTTTTTTGTATTTGACCATGGATCATTTTAGTATGAAAAGAAAATTCAAAAAAAATTCTTCCTAGATTCTCGGAACTGGAAAACTTTTCCAAAAAAGTCAGGGTTTCACTTAACACCCTGTAAAATAGAGTTGCAGCGACTGCTAGCAATAGTGCCTTGAAGTATAAAAACTAGAAGAACTATTCAATTACATACTGAAAAAGTTAAATCAAAATCTTTTTTCGTTTCGAAAATATTCCACTCTAAATTTTATCAAAAATTTAGTTTGTCCCGCTTGAATTGGCCAGCAGTTTATTTCACTAACCCTTAGTTATATATTTTAGCCTGTGGTATTTACGATTGCAAACCTGCAGTAATTTTGTTATTTTAGTATAAAGTTTACCAATCTGCAAACATGCCATATAACTGAAACCATGGCAACAGTCATTCTCAAAAAGTAGGTGGGGTTTACCAGATTAAGAATAGTCCTGGAATCTCTGATTGTTTTAATATGTAAACAGTGGTATCTCTTACTTGTTTCTAAATCTATGGGATATATAGTTAATATCTCGTGCTTCCTGAATCAAAACCGGTATAAAGTAAGAATCAAGAAAGAAAAAGCCACGAGCGTCATAGAAAGGAAGGCATAACACGTGCTCTGTCGCGTTTTAGAATATTCCTGGCTTAGTTCTAAAACCAGACAGAGCACGCGTGATGCCTTCATTTTTATGACGCTCGTGACTTTTCTTGCTCGATTCTTACTCTAACGAACAAAGCATCTTCAGTGCCGCGACCACTTCTGAAGTTGAACTGTTCCGTTTCAATGTCCTATAAATTCATGAATGTTGAGAATTTTCAAAGCATGACTCATTCAACTAATTAGTCTTATAAAAATCATATATGATTTTTATATTCTGTGGTATAAATCGAGGTGCTTTTTGCGCTCAATTTTTCCACCCAAAAACCAACTAGTTATATCAAACGCAAACAAAACATATTCATCAGCCTGAACTTTGAATAATCATTAAATAAAAGGTGCCATAAGGTCATTTCCGAAAAGCTACGATCAAATTAACACAAAAATTCTCAAGGAACTCCAAGGGTTAACACCAGCTCCCAGTCTCACTGTTTTTTTTTCTTAGAGGGATGGTTGCCACGCTCCCTATACCTTTAAGAATTCTTTTTAAATGTACAATATATGTTTGTATGTATGTGCACGATTGTGTGCACATATTATGGGTTTTTCAATCGATGACATGTAAATATAAATTCTCATATATCGCTTTCTAAGGTGTTTATATGCCCGACGGCTCGACGGATTAAAAAACTTTTCCGTATTCTGGAGGGTTAATGTTACCAAAAAGAAGCAGTATGCCAAATTTCAAACGTCTAGGTGGAATATTTTCCAAGATAAGAGTGTCCAAAAATCTCAATTTCAGGCACTCTCACTGACTGCCTGATATATCATCATGAATCTAGGGTACTTCCAATCGAGCTAGAGCCTTGAAATTTGGAACATAAATAGTTTAAGGTGATCATTACGAGAAAAATCAAAAAGTAATAAAAATCCAACATGGAAGATCCAATCTGACATGAAATAGGTAGGACATCCGCCAAACACGCGAAAGGTCCGCGGTTCGATCCCGGGCGGAAACAAATTCTTTTTTTAATTTCTGATTTACTTTAGAATACCTCTATTTTATGATAATCGCAACAAACATAAATACCAGGAATGCATGCAACCTTATCCACAAAAAGCTATTATCAAAAATTTTTGCTTGGAAAAAATACCTTTTATGTGTATAATAAATAAATATAATTAGATATCTGAACATAAAGTTGTGAAATCCCACCAAAAACGTACATGTAAGAAATCAGGCCAAGTTCTCGCCAGGACCGTGTGTTTTGTTATTTAAAAAAAAAATAACTGAAATGTAAAAATTATGCCAAGTTCCTTGCCTATAAGTTATTAGCAGTGTTTTGATAAGCACAGAAAAATATTGTGTGAACTGATAAATTTACAGACCAAACTTGGCAAGTTTTCATTAAAGAACTGAGCAATATTGAGACCCTTGAAAACTTGCCAAGTTTGGTCTGTAAATTTATCAGTTCTCACAATATTTTTCTGTGCTTATCAAAACAGTGCTAATAACGTGTAGGCAAGGAACTTGGCATAATTTTTACATTTCAAAAATTTTTTTTGGATGTCAAAACACACAGTCGTGAAAAGAACTTGGCCTGTTTTTTTACATGTATGTTTTTGGTGGGATTAGAAATTACAGTAAAGTATAAGAGGACTGGGCGAAATAAGGAAGCAAATGCGTAGGTCTACTCTCAAGCGGCGATAGTGCTGTCACCTGATAAGTACTAAAAGAATAAGGATCAGCATGTAAACAAATACCTAGAGAGGGAACATTCTCCAGAATTTATTTTTCGGAAATATTCTCCAAGAAAAAAGAGAATTTATCGGAAATTTTGGAGAATTTATTGTATATGTTGGAGAATTTTATGACTTGACTGCATAGATTGAAAGACCATATTTTTTTCACCCAAAGTATCTTTTACAATAATTTTACCTGAAAAAATAAAGAAATGGCGCTGCATAATACCTAATTTAGAAAATATTCAAATTGCAAATGAAGGTGATTACGCATCTTAGTTAAAGTAAAGACACATTACATTTTTATTTCCATTATTTCCGAGTAATTTTATTTATAACACAACTCAGAAACACATTGTAGCGAGAAATATAGATAAACATGCTCCAAGCTCCATCCGTGATACAATAGCGGAAATAAAATAAATTTCCTTAAATTTCCGTAAATTCTCCGAGAATATTCTCCAGGATAATTTTCCCGAAAACGCTCTCGTGCTCGGAAATATTATCGGTCATTTTCCAGTAATTTGCATTTTTTTCTAAAATCTCGAGAATTTATGCTGGGAAATATTCTCGGTAATTTACCGTTCTCCAGAAATATTCGCTTGAGAAGATTCTCATGGCACATCTCTACAAATACCTACCAAAATAGTAATAAGTATTTTAACAGGTTTAATTTACCCAATTTTGGTGCGAGTTCTTGCAATGAGAGACAAAAAGGAAACTAACAGATTCAGTGTCATGGTGAGATAAGTTATCTGCCGACACGAAATTTCAATCTGAGCATTTATTTAATACCCAATTATACAAGTCCACACCTACATTATTATGTTTACAGGCTTTTCGTCTCTGTATAATTCGTCCCTGGACAATTTGTCTGCGGACGTTTTGTCCTTGGACATTTCGTACTTAGGATTTTTCGTTCCCGACTTTTCGTACCCTGGACTTTTCGTATCCGGATTTTCCGGACCCGTAGCGCTATTTATCATTTTAATTAATTAAGAGTCAGAACTATTATAACTCGATTTGAAATTGGTTGATAGTAATAAATCATTTTTAGCAGCCGATTCCATAGGCGCACCTACCTGACGTGCCGGTTTGAACCCTATTTACTTATCCGAATAATTTAGTAATCATTATTGTCATAACAGGTAAAAATAATTATGCCGAGAATTCCGGGAACAATTAATACACAATGTTACTTTTCAGGTAGTTACGAAAAATTAGGTACCTCTACTTATTGGTATAAAACTGTGAGTCATTTTAAGAGCGAACAAACCTAATGCGAGTATTCTAGGACACACATTTGGGTAATTTTTGAAAATGGAGAGTCTTTCAGGATTTATTCCAGTTAAGCGAGCTGCGAAATCAGCGCTAAGCATTAGTGAAAAGATTATTGTGCTTAATGTATTTAATGCACTTAGATATCAAAAAAGTGCAATAAGTATCGATTCTGCAGTGGAACTTTGTTCAAAGATGACAGGTATTGGAAAAGCAACCATCTACAGGCTGATGCGGGAAGAAAAGACAGGAACCGTGACGCCACCAAAACCATCTCCAGGAAGGCGAACAATACCGATCGATGAGGACGAAAAGGCCATCATAAGACGAAAGGTGCATTCATTCTATTTCAATAAGGAGATCCCTACTTTGGATAGAGTTTTAGGGGCAGTAAAAGAAGACTTTCCTGCAATCAAGAGAGATAAACTATGGAAAGTTCTAAGAGAAATGAATTTTAGATGGGAAAAACATAGTCGGAAGTCTCATTTGCTCGAAAAAGATGAAATAGTATGTTGGAGACGTAATTATTTGAGAAAAATAAGAAAATTTCGCAATGAAAACAAAACAATTTTCTATTTGGACGAAACATGGCTGAACGAAGGCTACACAGTTGGAAAAATATGGACAGACAAAAATGTGACTTCTCACCGGCAAGCATTTTTAGACGGTCTATCAACAGGAATAAATCCGCCCTCTGGAAAAGGAAAACGATTAATTATAACTCACATCGGTAGCTCCAATGGATTTTTAGAAGGTGGACTATTATCATTCCAATCAGTTCGTACAGGCGATTACCACGAGGATATGAATGCTGATGTTTTTGAGGAGTATTTCGAACAAATGATAGAGCTGATTCCACCTGGCTCCGTCATTGTGTTAGATAACGCTCCGTATCACTCCAGAAGATTGGAGAAGATGCCTACAACTGCTTGGCGAAAAGCAAAAATTATCGAGTGGCTTGTGGAGAAACAAATACAATTTGAGGACAATATGGTTAAAAAGGAGTTGCTATCAATTGTAAACACCCATAAACATCGGTTTCAAAAATATGTTGTTGACGAAATGGCCAAAAAACAAAATATAATAGTGCTTCGGCTCCCCCCCTACCATTGCGAATTAAATCCGATCGAACTGGTATGGGCTCATGTGAAAGGTTATGTGGCTAGAAAAAATACCACTTATAAAATGAGTGATGTTCAAAAACTCTTTGAAGAAGCGCTTCAAGAAGTCAACGCGGGGAAGTGGCAAAGATGTATAGAGCATGTACTAAAGGAGGAGGAAAAAATGTGGCAATTGGATAGTTTACTGGAGAAAACGGTCGAACCACTTATTATCAATTTAGGGGAAGAAGACAGTCCCTCAGATATTTCATTTTCTGATGATGATTAATTTAAAGCGAAGAACTGTAATGACTTACTATAAATTTTATAGAATTTCAAATAGAAACATTTTTCCAAATTTACTTGTTTATTAGTTGCTTTATTGTTATTAGTATTATATTTATTCAAATACAAGGGTAACAAATTATGCCACACATCCGAATGTTCACTAAATTATATAATTATTGTGTTTAATATAAACTTAAACCCACCCGAAAGCACGTGCATGAGTGCAAAACATCACAGGTAGAATACTACCTCTTATTGTTCGAGCCTCGGGTTAAGCTTTGTATTCGACGCCCTTATCAGATCTATAGGAATGGAAAGTTTAATAAATGCAAAAGGGTCTAGACTTTCAATGTATATACTATTTAAAACTTGGCAATTTAGGTGGACCACTCTGTGTACGTGTTTGACGGATTTTAATGATTTATTACTATCAACCAATTTCAAATCGAGTATAGGTACTGATATTTCCGTAAAAATGTGCCAAGAAAAGTGTGTTCATAATAAAGATATTATGACGCAAAGGGTGACCAGAGTCGGCACTACGTGTGTTCATAATAAAGATATTATGACGCAAAGGGTGACCAGAGTCGGCACTACGCACCCCGGACCTTTCATTTCCCGAACTTTCTTTTTCTATAAAAAAAGACGGAAAAATATACCGAGCAAACATAAACAAATCTGTGCGAGGTTAATATTCCGCTATTAACTATGTTGTGTATGTGTCCTTAACATATTTTCTAGGGGATGAAAACTTCAAGAACGAATTGTCAGACAGGACGGTGTTTCATCGTCCCTGAAGTTTATGAAAAATTTACGAGAAGTCCACAAAACGAAAAATCCAGGGTACGAAACGTCCGGGAACAAATTGTCCGGGGACAAAACGTCCGGGAACAAACTGATCAGAAATGAACAGTGCGTAAATCGATAATACTGTTGGAATCTAATATGCTTGCCCCTTACCTACAATATTTAGTATATTTTCATTTTTAAAGAGCCGCCTATGATCATAATTCCGAATGCCGATGTTGGGTATTCCCGTCATAAAAATTTCTTACCGCATCGTGCTTATTTATAAATGAATACTTAGAAAGGCTTGTTTGGGATCGAATAATATACTTAGCTATGCTGTATAAGGGTATAATAGTGATTGCTCCATTTACTTCCCTTTATAGTAAAGAAATCGAAAGAAGCTACTACACATCCTAAATGGATAAATATGTATTATTTGTTTTCTCAATATGGTTAGATATTTGGCAGGAATATAGAACAACTAGCTTGCGCCCGCGACTTCGTCCGCTGAATATCAATTTTACTTCATTACAAACTTTCAACCCTCATTTCACCCCCTTAGGGGTTGATTTATTAAAAACTGTAAAACACTTCTGTGAAGTTTCGAGTTAATAGGACCATCTAAAATTTTTCTCCGTACAAATCTGATCCCCTGTTTCACCCCCTTAGGGGTTGAATTTTGAAAAACCCTTCCTTGGTGCATGCTTACGTTATACAGTGTGTCTACTTAAGTTCGCAGCATATGGGAAACTGTTTTTACTAATTTTACGAAAAAAAGTTATTCTTCATAAAAAGTTCTGCATGGTCCAAAACCTAAAATGCAACCATCAGATACCGAAATTTCCCAGTCATATACGAGGTCTGTCAGAAAATATGAATTTTACCCTACAGTAAAGTACTTTTATTTTTGACAATATCGAAAACTTCTATGAAGAAAATTTATTTATAATTGTAAACTAATTTCTAATAAACAGTTATCTCTTTACTCATTAAAAATTTGATAAAAATAAAAATTGTTATGATTTTGTACATTTTCCCATTCTCTACCCTACAACAGTGAATACATTGATATGAATGTATTTCTAATTAGGTTGCCATGCTATTTACATATCTGCCATTAAACGTCAAATATTATTAACTTATTACGTAATTATTACAATATTAGTACTGTATCCAAGTTGATAATTGTAAAATAAGTTATTTTGATATTTATCAATTATTTTAATGCATCATCAAAATACTGCAACACAAAGGTTAAGAAACGTAAAGGTTATCAAATCTTTAATGAATAAAGACATACTTAACTGTTTATTAGAAATTAGTTTACAATTCTAAATAAATTTTCTTCATAAAAGTTTTCGATATTGTCAAAAATAAAAGTATTTTAGTGTAGGGTAAAATTCATCTGACAGACCTCGTACATGACTGAGAAATTTCGATAGGTATCTGATGGTTGCATTTTAGGATTTGGACCATGCAGAACTTTTTATGAAGAATAACTTTTTTTCGTAAAATTAATAATAAAAAAGTTTCCCATATGCTGCGAACTTAAGTAGACACACTGTATCAGAAACCTCTATACAAAATTTCAAGTTTCTAGCCCCAGCGGTGTGGACTGTGGGCGTTGATACGTCAGTCAATCAGTCAGTCAGTCAGTTTCTTCTTTTATATATAGAGATAAAGTTAAAACTTGTCTTACTTACAATTTTTTTTAAGTGCCAAAACTACAATTAGGTAATTAGACATAGCTGGTTTCAAAATATACTGGTGACCTATTAGAATCTTCTTGCTCCCTAATGTCATAAAACTGTCCAAATTAGTTTTCAATTATTCAATTCATATGTGGAGTGAGTCAAGTAAAAATCAAAAGTAAGACCTGAAAACACTTCACACACTGTTAGTGACAGAGTTATAGAATTGATTAAGAAAAGTATATATTCTGTTTCTGCAGAAAGTTGGAAAAATACCATTATACATGTATTTGAACTTGAAGATTTTTATTTTCACATAGGTAACGTGTAGATGCTAATTAGTGTAGATGACAAATAAGTCGGTATGTTTCTTTCAACCGAAAACTAACTCGGTTCACTGTACCCTCTTGGTCCACTGTTCCCACACTGACCCTAATCAACAATTGCGCAAAAAAAATTGAGCTAGGAGACCATAATTTCATATTTAAATATAACTGTTATTTATAAACAACGCCTTTAATAACATTTTACTGCATTTTAAAAAATAAAGGTATTTTACTCCTGATCGATTTTCAAATTTTTGTTTCTCTCCTATAGGATATTTTACTTCTTACGATTCTGATAACGGTAAATTTTGGTTTTAGGTATGTGCCAATTAATAAAAAAAAATCCCATTTGTTGCAAACTTCTTGGATCACACTGTATAATGAAAAATTTCAGAGGGCCTCCGGTTAAGATCGAAATGCTTGAGTTTCCCTTGCTCGCTAACTTGTGTGTTTTAAAACTTTGCTACATAGGTTTAAGCAGGACAATGTTCTCAAACCAGCAGGCATGGCAATTAAACACTAAAAGAAGTGAAATGGTAATTTACTAGGGGAAGTAATTTTTATCAAGACCCTAAATGTAAATTTGAACTGAAAAGTTATTATACAATAAGTTAAAAATTTGACAATAAGGAATATGCATGTATATTTTTATTGCATAAATCGTTTAAGGAAGTCAATACAAATCTAAAAAAATGATTTTAAAGAATTAATAGGATACTTTAGCTAGATCTTTTTTCGGTATAACTTATTACAATTTAAAAAGCAGCCATTTAACCTCAGTGAAAAGTGACGTCAGGAAGTGAACAATGAAGTCAGGAGATTCGCAAAAATAACGTAAAGCTTAACCCAAAGTCGAACAGGTTTGTTTTTCTCGGAACAGTCAGAGGGGGAGTAATCGAATTTTCTAGGTTAATAGAGGAATACTGCCACTAGCTTCGGTAAAAAATTCAGTTATACAGGATGTATCGTTTCGGAGTTATTAAACGTCAAAGTCGAAATTTCCGCAGTTTCCGTTGAAATCGGGTACAGGTCCCAAAAGTGAATTAAATCGATTTAAATTTTCGGAGGTGGTAGAGGACCCAGATCGTGCGATATCACACCCTTGGACTTTTTTCTTTGGGGTTATGTTAAATCAAAAGTCTTCGTCGATAAGCCAGCTACGATGCAGGACTTAGAAGCCAACATTACTCCCGTAATTGGGCAGATACCGGTCGCAATGCTAGAAACAGTGATCGAAAATTGGACCTTCCAAATAGACCACGTACGGCGTAGTCGCGGCCAGCATTTAAATGAAATTATTTTCAAAAAATAAATGTCAAAGATTGTTCTTTCAGGTCATAATAAAGATTCCGCCATCCAATTCCATTTTGTGTGTTTTATTTAGAATTTAAAAAAAAGGTCTAAATGAATCACCCTTTATGAGCATTTTAATATTCTGACCACCATACATCCCTTAAATATTCTGATTAAGGCTGATTTCACGTACATGTTGTTGCATCAGATTTTGTTCGGCTTCGCGTAAACGTCAAAAGTGCAGTGGAAGTTGTAAAGTTTCATTAGTTAAGGGATTAAAGAAAGTACATAGTTACTTACCATTAAATATACCTAATGGACTTAGAACCTTTACCGGTATGTCAATTATAATTATTAGTAGTATTAAATAATAAAAACTTTTCTTCAAGTAATACAGCAAGTTCCTAGATTTAAAATAGCTTTTAAATTAAACTTGTATTTCAGTCACCTGGATATGAGACTTGGGAAGTAGGATTTTCGTATTTTCTTATAGAACACACTGTACGGTTTATGATTTCTAATTGTAGCTAAAATTTAAACCTATAAGAATGTAAGTACCTAACATTTATGCCTGTCAACATATTCGTACGAAAAATTTTGTGATAGGATTCGTTATACATTCTTACTCAGGTCATTTTCACCAGAATAATCAAATAACATGTAGTTTTCAACTTAAAAGAGAACCCTCAGACCCTTCAATTGCAGCTTTTACAAGCTCATTTGGGATTCTCGGTTGGTGTACGCGAACTTGTATTGCCCTTTTTAACATGTCCCAAGCATGTTTAATTGGATTTTGATTGGACGAGTTTGGTCGCCAATCCATACGGGTGATATTTTCAGCCAAGGTACTCATTTACCGTTCATGGACGAGGTGGACGGACATTATCACCCATAAAAACAAAGGATCTCCAATTTCTTGTCATTGAGTGAGGACAAAAGGCTTAAAATATCGGCAATATATGAATGACTGTTTAGGTTCTTTGATATATGAACCAATGAAGTTTGAAAATTTTGCATTATCCCAGTCCAGAACATGGCACTGCCACCAGCATAAGGAACCACGACCTGGAATTTGCCTACTATTGCTTACTAAACATATCCTAGTCTCATCCGAGAACAAAACATTATTTCAGTGATCTTTATTATGTTGACTTTGTGCAACAGCCCATTTATAGTGCCTTGCTATTGCCTTGCAATGAACAGGAGTTACTCTTGGAATATGGACAGGCCTTCTGTTTCTCAATTCAGAGTCAGAAATTCGTTTGCGCAATGTAGCAAGTGATACACGCACACCAGCATTCTGTACCTCCCCTTGAACCACTGGTGATAGGGGTTATATCTAACATAAAGTTATGAGACAATTTTGACGTTCATTTGTAAGCCGTGTACGACCAGATCTGTCTGTTAGAGTCACTTCTAAGTAATGGCTCCAGATCCGAAAAACATCAGCTTGATTCATTGATTTGCTATTTCACTTTGAGGAACACCCTCCTCCACCAAAGTCGTAATTTACCCTATCCAACTGAGAAATAACGCGTCTAAGTATAATGAAGCAAATTTGATTCCTAAGTTATGTTTTGAAATCAACAAATACAAATGTATGTGCAACTAACTTAAAAAAACTAGTTAACTCCTTATAAATAGGAATTCCACAAATTATTTTATTGCTACAAGTGCAAAAAGTATCAACAGATACAGTAGGTTTACCAGATTTCAGTACTTAAACAAAAACCGGGAGTTGCAGTCGTTATAATTTTTGTCGCTTTCGCCATTTCGTAAAAATAATTATTGTTTGAGAAAATTGGTTTTTGCTCTGTCAGATTTTATTTTGTAAAAATAGGCAAGCGAGGTTGCCACATCGATTTTGAATGTAATTATTTTCTTGACTTTTTTAATTTTATATATTTTTCTGAGCTAGAAGTATAAATATTATTATTTGCGATAAAAAACGGAAAAGCGGGAGTTTTATTGGAAAATTGGGAGCCTCCCGCCTAAATCGGGAGGGTTGGCAACCGTAAGATACAGATACATAGTATCTAGTATATACTTGCCATATAAAGTAGTATTTATCTGAGTTGTTGAGTTCTTTACTTCATATTGTAAGTGGAATATTTCTATTATGTAATTTACTATTTCAGGTAATTTTAGTTACTTCGACATATCTGACAAGTTGTTGTGACATATCTTTTTTAAATGTAACTTAATACTGGTAATATATTATTATTTCATTTCATTTCATATCATACCTCTAAAATGCAGGGCTATGCAAAACTTTTGAAAGTAGTGTATTATTATAGGTACACATCAGGCGCGGCTCGTGAGTTTTTTTACAGGTGGGTCACAATTTTGTGGGCAACTAGTGATATCAACGCAACAAGCAAAATACACTTTTTTAATTAAGAAAGGTTTTTTTATTAATGTGCCAAGAAATTATTTACCTACAAATAAACACTGCAAAAATCATAAAATGGGTACTGCAGAATATTGAACATTACTACTCTTGATGTTTATCACTTTTAGTATCACTTTTCTGTTTATGGCTTTTTTCTATGTGTTTTAATACTCTAAATTAGTAGATTTTAGCGGCATCCGTTGTGATAAGTTTAGTATCTCCTCAATAGATGTCGCGCCTTGTACTAAAAGTCCAGAATATAAACAGAACAAAACTCTGAGCTAAAAGTACCTATGATTATTCGTAAAATAAAATTAGGAAGGCTGCCGAAACTCCGTTTTCTTTAATAAATACAATGCTGGCGACTAGACATAGTAATACGATATTTGTCTACGCACGTGCAGGCTGTAAGCTGTAGTAAATATGAGATTGCCAACAATTTTAAAAATATTTTATCGAGGAACAACTTGTTGCCAATACACCTTTTAGAGCCGATCTAATTTTTTAGATAACAACAAATTAAAAAAAAGTTCTTGACCCAACGCAGATTCGAACCCGCGATCGTCTGATTAACTCACTTACAAAGGCATTATTTATTAATTCATAATTTACAATTTTTGACTATTATTTACAATTCATTTCATGTATTTCAGGAGTACAGAAGTGGCATTGCTGCGACTTGCTCACCCCGGGTTGTGTTGGCCCTTGGTAAACTTTAGCCCGCAAGTTGGTTCGGGTCGGCCTTTACCGCATTGCTTGCAAGGCCGCTCAAGTAGGGTCAACCTACCTATAATTGACCACTTACCAGTGGTTGACCTATTCTGTTACTAAGGCGAATATGAAGATATCAAATTGTTAAACAGAGCAACTGATTGGTGGAAACTAGACTAATAGATGTCGTCCATCGCATAAAAAACGTTACAAGACGCGCGGGTTGCTATTCAGTATGCAAACAAGTGCCAACGTGTTAAGAGCATATTTTTATCGATAAGTGTAGGTTGTAAGTAGGTAGGGTTGGGTTGTAGTAAGGAAGGTAAGTTAACAGCACTTTAAAAATCTGCTTTTATTTTTGACATCACCTAATATTTTTTCTTACGTAATGGATTACTTTATTGTCCTAGGATCAGCTTAGAGATATTTGTTTGTATTCTCTTTTATAACCAAGATTTAAGGTAAAAAACTTAAGTGGTCAATTACTAATTTCACATTTCCAAACTTTGGCCGGTATTTGACCAAATGGTCAAACACTGGCATTTGAATAAAATAACTTTTTTTTTATGGTTAAAGTGCTTCTAAACAATATACCAACCAAAACTATTAATACATACTTTTTCTTAAAGCTGTATCTTATTTTTATCCAATAATTGACCACCAATTTTTGTTGGTCAATTATTGGATGGTCAACTACTAGTTACTGTTAATGGTAGCTGTATTTTTAGTTTTTATTTTAATAAAGATAGTACTGTAACCGTTATTTTTTCTTTCTTATTTCAGAATACCTTATAATCATGGCCTCAACACAAAAGAAAAAACTTTTTTTAAATATTCGGAAGACCTAAAACACGCTTTAAAAGATATTAAAGAAAAAAAATGCGGCATAAGGGTAGCAGAAAGAACATATAATTTTCCACATGCAACTTTAATTAACAAACTTAATAGGACCACCCCATTAAGAAGAAAAATGGGACCTCCCTCTGTTTTGACAACTGATGAAGAGGATTTATTGGAAAGATGGCTTTTGGCAAATGCAAAGAAAGGAATACTTACCAATAAACAAAAAAGTATTATCAGATACCGTAATGGACATAATACAAAGCTTTCAACGTCCCAACCCCTTTAAGAATGGAATCCCCGGCGATAAGTGGTTTAAAGGATTTTTAGGAAGACACCCTCAAATAAGTTTACCACATGCTGAATCCATTAATATGGTAAGGGCCACTGTTATGGAAGAAGCCATTAAAAGGTGGCATAGAGACCTTAAAATATACCTCCAAGAAGAAAGTTGCGAGGATATATTAAATGATCCTACGCGGATTTTTAATTCGGACGAATCAGGTTTCGAAACTAATCCTAAAACAGGACTTGTTTTAGGGCCCAAGGGCATGAAGAAAGAGCTGCTGAGTTTAGAAAAGTTCTAAATGAAGATAGAGACTGGACTGGGAATGAGTCAGCAAAGGAACTTTTTTGTGTGTGGAAAAAGTTACGCCACAGATTAGATACATAAAGCAACAAATAAGAATGAAAATCCTGCAAGTGACAATCCGAATTGTGAACTAGAAATAATACCCATTGAAAATAATGAGAAAAAATCGGAAGAAACAGAAAATTTATTGACAGAAAGAAGCCCATATACAGATCAAAATTTAGCTAAAAATATATCCCCACAGAATGCAGCAAAAGTTAAAATGACACAAAAATCCATTAACATTTTACAAAATATCACAGTGAAACCAACCACATCCTGTAATGGCCATCAAATTTCACAAGACATCTCGTCAAATCCCATTGCTTCAGGGTCATCTATCAGTTCTTCCTTTCTTGATCATATATACTGGCCCGAAGAATCCCCTGAGAAAAAGTTATCTAACAGGAAAAGAGAGAGGCTGCCATATGCAACAATGTGTAAGAGATGGCTTCAATATCACGAAGAAAAAGACACTTTGAAAAAAAAGCAAGAAGAAACTAAAAAGTTAAAGTCCATTGAGCGAAAAAGAAAACAAGAAGAAAAGCTTATCAAAACTACGTCACGAAAAAAGAAGAAGATAGTTGAAGAATCCGAAACAGAAGATGATGAGTGGGTGGAAAGTGGATCTAGTGATGATGATGATGATGTTTCTGTTTCAACTGGTACTGCAATCCCTAAAGGCGAATTTGTATTGTTGCATTCCCGGGAAAAAAGAACCGAACTTACAACTATGCTTGCATAGTCCAAAATTACTTTAATGAGGAGGAAATTGAGGTACTAGCTTTGAGACCCTGCAATTTAGAAAACTTAGTTTTTAGAATTATAGAAAATGACATCAGTACCGTCTCTTCAAACCAAATATAAAGACGACTAGAAGCGCCAAATATTTTAACTGTAAGAGATCGCATAAAATACGAGTTTTTATGCCCTGTTCAAGATATAGTACCACTGTAATATTATTTTTGTTCATTTCGTTAGGCTATAAACCTTTTATGTTATAGATTTTATTTCTGTTTTGTGTTAACTGCTTGTTGGTTTGGTATTTTTAATACATGCTTGGAGACCTATTTGTTTTTTTTGTTCTGGTCAATTACTGGTAAGTGGTCAAATTCTGGCGCACTCTGGTCAATTATAGGTTAATTTGCAACTATTTTTTCTTAATTAATAAAAAAATCAACTCGCCTAAGCTTAACACTTTATTTTGATTTTCCAAAAAGAAGAAGCACAAAGATAGATTATATGAGCGTTGGTTTCCTTATATAAGTATGAGAAAGACTTTAGTTTTTTAAATTTGGTGAAAAGTTTGCTTAACTCTCAATTATAGGTAGCTTGACCCTAGTTAATGCTGCCAGAAGGCTTAGATTTGATAATTAAAAACATTTATTCATATACTGTACAATTGAATATAGACTATTACTGGAAAAACATTGAAAAAAGCAGTTTGAATTGATTAACTCGCTGAGATTGTACCTCCTGGTCTACGCCGGTTATGTAAGAAAATCGGTCCGATACCGTTAAATTTGATGCCTAGCGCTGGCCTGACAGAAATCGTCTTTATAATTTTTTATGTTTAACCACTAATTAATATTATTAATACGATGCAACTACAATGCGCATATTAGGTACCTAATTAGTTTTTCTTTTTCCGAACCAAATGTTTTGAAATAGTATATTTTAGGGGGCGGTTTGAGAGTATTTCCATAGTGGGAGTGGGCAGAGATTATTGGTGGGCCGTCGACCAATTGTGTCTCTTTTTAACTTCCTAAAACGCGTATGTCTGTTTCTCTCTTACTTTTAATGAATTTATATCGTCTATATAAACCTATAAGATCAATCTAAAATATGACCCAGCCCGGAGCAAGCTTGGATATCCTTTGATGATGGCTTGGCTTGATTCCTTCTCGGAGAGTTTTCGCATGGAACTTTGAAGTAAAAGATTCTTTTTTGGTTTTAAAAAATTTAAAAATAAATTATTAGGTAGATCACTGAAAATTTTAGGTGGAAATGACCTTATGGACGGGCCGCGCCTGGTACACATCCTAATTTTTGCTGTTGTAATGACTAATAACCCTAAATAGCATAATTTATGCTGAATAAAACATTAGTTTACTTAAACAAAAAGAAGCTACTTACCATATTGCTCTGATCTGTATTGTCTAAAGCACAAGCAGTTACGAATTCCTGTCCCTTTACTAACTTTACAAAGGAGCATCTTGGAAACCATCTGGCATGTTCTGTCCATGGATCATCATCAGGATCCCAATGCCTTAGTCCCCCATCACAGTGAAAACATCTCACTTGGTCACCAGTGCCTTAGAAATAATTTTGCAAATTAATTAGGTAAATAAAATATACCTATAAAAAAATATGAGAGATGTAGAGTTAGAGTTATAATTTTTCAAATTAATTAGGTACTTAAATATATAAGAAAATATGAGTTAGATATCTAACCTTTGTAGAGCAATAATTAAGTCATAACTCTGCTTCCGAAAACAAGATCAAAAAGTTGTTCTTCGAATAAATTACAATTACGTATTAATCTATTTCTTCAAAATAAGTTTATTACTCATACCTTCATAATAAAATCCTGATTGAGCTAATAATTCAGGTGTTTGAATTAAATTTGGTGACCAGGAAATGAATGATCTTAGCCTAGATTCCACAGTACCAAAGTCCCCTCGCTTTGGGCCATTATGTTTCTGAACTCCTAACTCATCTAAGTTGCCATCAACATCACTACTAATTATATTAACATTATGAAATGGTGCTGTGAAATTGGATCTTTCCTGTGTAATTCTTAGAAGGTCTTGGTTATTCTCTAACCTCGGGCTAATTGTTGTAGTGACAAATGGGCAATGGGGAAAATGTTTCCTATGTTCTACATCTGGAATATCTCCTGGCTCCCAAGCTCTGACAACTCCTTTACAAAATGCACACTTTGTATTGTCGCCATCTCTTAATGAATAAAACCCTGCTCGTGCTAAGCTTTCTGGAGTTACTATATGTGTTACTGGCCAATTTTCAAAAGAAGTTATTCTTACTGATTCATTTCTATAGTCTAAGGAAGAAGACGAAGGTACATTTGAAGGTGATACTATTGAGGGAATATTTCCTGAGGTAGAAGGATTAAGAACAAAAGGGCACTGAGGACTTAAAGTTTTGTGTCTAGCCATTACTTGATCTCCATAATTCCAATTTGATATTTTCAGATGACATGCAAAACATTCCACTTCAAAACCCTGTCTAGTGGAAAAGAACCCTGCTTTGGCAATTCTTTGGGGGCTTACCGCTGAATCTCCAGGCCATTCACTAAAAGTTTGAAAACGATTTTCTTCTACGTTCATGATAGAGTGGTTAGGCACTGTTCCAAAATAATACACATACTATGTACTTCTTATGTTGTTGAAATAATTCTCATATCGATACTAAAATTGAAACATTAATCCGGCGTACCCCATTTAAAGTTGTTAGGAATAATTTTTAAAATAATTATTATTAACTTAATTTCCGATTATTGATATGATTTTTGACTTCTGACGTGTGCCCGGATAAACAGCTGATTTTGATTACCACGTGGAATTTTCTTTAAGAGGGCGCCACCTCTTGTAGGATGTGCCGGTTAAATTTCAATATCTATAAAAATAATAATTACTTACGTTTTATTCTTAATATCATGAATCATTGATGTATGCAATACACAAAAATCACAGGTGAAATTATAACATTCATTTATTATTAAAGAGAACAAGAATTTGGACATTTGACTACTTTCTGAGTCTACTACCTATGCAACAAACTTATCGCCTCTTTCTGGGTCAAATAGTAGGTACCTAATTAATTGCAAGTTTTTATATACCTAAAATAAATATGTATTCAATGGAATGCTTCTGTTTCCGCCTTGTCGAAATTAAAATTATGCATGTTAATTATTGTATTTTTAACACGACTAAAACGTAATAAATATTACATTGTTTTTATGAACAGCCAAAGTTTACACAGATTAGAAGTAGTTACAAAACGTAGACTAGACTTACTTGTCGGAAGTTTTGATTTCTACAATTTAGTATTTCTGTACATATAACCACCAATTGTCAACGGCAATTTGACACTGTCAAATTGACAGCAGTGACACAACATCCAACCTCTAACCCTACTTTTTCAAAATAAAATTATTTTTGATTCCAACAAACAATTAACCAAAACTTTCATTTTTTATATATTTTTGCTTTTATGTATTATTTTGTTTCTATTTTTACGAATCCGGAAAAGTTAATTTATAAAGTTGTTTACGATTTACTAGTTTTAAGGGTCATATTTTTCTGTGATAAAAATAAAAATTTGCTTGTTTATTAATCCGTAGCGATCAAAGTTCAGCTGTACTCTTGCGTTTTATCATTGTTTTTTTCATTATTGGGTTAGTAACAAGCTATTAGGATTGCTCAATGTCCCTTTCTAAACTTTGCAAGGTAAATATGTATCTATCTAGTAAGAAATTATATGTAATCACAAAATCATTGTTATGTGTCTAAGCCTTAAGTGCGACTATATCCTTGTTATCCTTTGGTTTTTACCCCAGTGACTGAGTATTCATACTCAATACTTAAAACTTATTTTGCCTTGATAAACAGGAAAACTAAAGGTTAACCTACAAATTATCTTGCAATTTGCAGGGCTGAAAATACACACTGACCAGGTCTAAATTTTTGTATTTTGGGTTATCAATATATATGTACACGTATTAACAAGACTGATCAAGATACAAATAGTCCATATGGCTATAAAGCAATAAACCAATAATAAACGTATAATACACACCGACCCAGTGTATTTGGACATGTGCTATAAAATACAAACAGACCATCATTCAGCAGTATACTCTACCGTATATCCCAGAGGTACCTTATCATGATTTTTATCTCATCTCATCAAGTAACTGATCAAATGGGTCCTTCAATTTCCCGACAATTGGATCACTCAGAAGAAGAGACACACCCTGATGAACTTCTCTATCTCAGTGCCAAAACTGACCTGAAATGATGATTTAGCAGCGTCTTATGATTTTTTTTTTATCTTCCGACAGTCCGTGAAGACTGAAGTCTAAGTACCATATACCATGGGTGTACTGGGGAAGTCTGACTCACACATTCAGAGCTGGAAACATCCCTAGGGATTTCACCAGCCCTTTACGAGGATGTGTGGGGTGGTACCACCTCGGTTGAGGAAGAATTCCTCTACCACCTTTCTTGTTTAGTGCGGCAAGACACGGCGTTCCCAAGCGGTCACTCATCCAAGTACTAACCGTGCCGGGCGTCGTTTAACTTCAGTGATTGTGGTTTATTTGTGTACTCCATTATTTTGTTTACATGTTATATGTACCTTATTGTTTTTAATACAGCCCTTTCCTTAAACACCATTTTTCTTTGAAAAAAACACATAATTTTTTGAAAAATATCTAATCTAATAAAAAAGTAATGTTGTTAATTTAATGTCGATGGTTTTTACCTAAGTATTAAAACCAAAAACCCAATAAAATCTTAATATATCAATTTACAGGAAACTGAAAATTAGGGGTAATTTTTTGAAAAACAAACATTTTGGTCATTGGTCTATTTGTATTCTTAGTCCTCCATTTATTAATGAGATTTAGGAATGTTATTATTTTTATGTCATTTAAAACTTGCCCCAAGCAGCTTAAATGTATTTTTGTGTCACAGAAAATTAAGAATTGTACATCCAGTTGCACAAATAGTTTAATCAAAAATTAAACTAATTGGGCACTCGTAATGTGACAGTACTCATATTAATTTCATTGCCAGTGGTGACTCTTAAATGCCAATTAAATTTATTATTTGATTAAAAGTTTTGAGCTAAAGACTGTTAGTACTGCAATATCATAAAACATTAGATACCAGTGTTAAAAACTCAGTCACAGTCATGACCTGAGACAAGGATGAACAGATTATTTTACTTATAGACCTAGCATATTACTGTTTACAGTACTAATGATATGGTAATCATATATATAGTAAAACTCTATCATTTCTGTAGGAATGAGGATTTTGTGCACATCATTAGTGTATTGATTGATGAGTTGCACAGCTGTTTGTATGAAATCATACATTATATGATATTTTTCATGCAACTTTTTGGTTGCACAGTTTGTGCCATGTATGGTATGTTTGTACCTACAAATCAAGAATTGTCTTCAATCTGGCCGACCATGAAGGAACCCTGAAATTCATCCAACTCAAAAGTTCTTGGCAATTGATAGCACCACTCAAAGTCTTATGACTAAATGAAAGTGTTAGTTGACCCCGCCATGTTGAAGATCCAAAAGTCCCAGCCATCGAAGACGCCTAGGATATGCAGATAGAAATAAATTTGCATTCTCATTTTTTGTCATCTGCAAGATGGTGTTTTCGGATTTTGACACCGACGTTTTATCTTCGGCTACCGTATTATTTTAATGATATGGGCCTGTATTTTTATTACGGATTTCTAATCCCCATGACTGATTACATGTTAAAACATATTACTTTTAATCATATTTTAACATTTCTCATTTAGTAATTCCGATGTCTTTTAGCTTAAAAATTTAAACTTTCCCATTAATCTAGATCTTTCTTCCTAATTTAACAATCTGGGGAGAGGACTATGTTGGCTTCTAGGCTTCTTCTTCTGGTCCAGGTGACTAATTAAGTTGACTACTCTTGGTTGTGAAATTCTTTGTGTCATTCAAAACTTGTTTGTGTTTTATTGTGATTTATTTTTCAAAGGAATTTTTGTATGGGAAAAGGGTTACAGAAATGAAATTGTCTTAAAGTGTTACAAGCTGTTACAAGCAAAGTCCGCAGAGTGTACATTGCTGACATGGCGGGCACTACCTGGTCAAAGTCCAAAATACTGTGCAGATTTGGTTAGGTTTGTTTAGCTTTGCTTAGGATCATTTTTCGCCTTTTTGTTTACAGAGAAAGGTAGAAAAAGATCCTATGTAATGCACTTTTTATGACTTTGCCCGTAACCAATAATAATTATATTTATAAATGCCTTTTTATTTATAATGAGAAATACCCAAAAAATTATTGGTACCACCTCTAGGTGGAGGAGAGGCGGCCATAAAAATACTATGCTCATTTCTGATAGGATGACCCTTTTAGTGACAATGCACAGGCGCTATGGTTGCCTTGGCGAATCCTAATAACACAGCGGGGAGAGGGGCTCAATTTAGTCCCCCGCCGTCTCATCAGGGTTTTCCAAGGCAACCGAATAACAAAGATATATATATATATATATATATATATATATATATATATATTTGGGTAAATTTTTGTAAAGCTTTAAAATTTTCTTAAGAAATAGCTTGTCAACCCAGTAGCCCCCCCTAAAATATCGAGGATAGTTACGCCTATGTTTCAAAATTTGGCAAGCTAAAGTTAACAGCTTGCATTTGTCAAAAGAGAATGGAAAAGTGAGACGAGAAAGTCCAAACCGGGTTTCTCTAAGTGGCGCGATTACAATGCTTTAGCCTAACTAATTATCAAAAATGTAATTTTTGAATGTCAGTATCTCGAGAGCTCTTAACTTAGGTTGGAAATTTTGCAAGCATACATACTTTAATAAACTATACAATACAATATATACAAAAAGAAGAAAAGTAATAGTGCACAATGGACTCAGTCAGTCTGTGTGTGCACAAGAACAAAGACATAACCGGAAAGGCAAACGAGCAACAACACTCCATTTTACCACCTACCAAACCTGTCGAAAGCTATGCCATTAGGTTACAAAAACCCAACCGAATCACGAATTCTTTGATCGTTATCCTGAATCCATTTATTGATTTTATATTTGACTGTTTGATATTTTTTTGTCTTAAATTCTGCCGGTAATAAGTTTAATATTTTTGGTGCTACATAAGAAATAAATCTCTGTGTAGCGTGAAAACGGGTATTTGGTTGTATTAGCTGGTTATTAGCATTAGCTCTTGTCATAATGCCATGATCAATAAAGTTCTGAAATATATTTCTAGATAGAGAAAAACTGATTATATTCCTTATGTACAATTGGGCAACATTAAATACTTCACACTGTTTGAACAACAAATCCGTAGAAAAACGCTTTGACCTAAACATAGAAACCTTTAAAATATACTTTTGAGCTATCCTTACATTATGTAATACATTGTCGTGGGCTGAACCCCAACAAATTATCCCATAACCCAGACAAGACTCAACCAATGATCTATACACCCTGATAATTACATCCCTATTCAAGACATTACGCAATTCGTAAAACTTGTAGATCAATTTCCTAAGTTTATTCTTTACATATTCAGAGTGGATATTCCACTTTAAGAATTGATCAAAGTATACACCCAAGTATTTTATGCTTTCAACAGATTTGATAGTTCCATAGCAACTACAATTACTTGGATATTTACAGTTCAACGAGTGAATTTTCAACTCTCTCTTATTTGGAAGACCTCTCCTGTTCATTGCGAAACACATAAAGTTAGTTTTATCAACATTCATAGTTAGGGAATTTAAATCCATCCACGCCTTAATTAAAGCTGCCGTCCTCTCGGCCCTCTCAAAGACTCCCGCCCAGGTCGAACACTTACATAAAAGTACGGTATCGTCAGCGAAACAGACAGCCCTAACACCAGGCACTGCATCCGACAAATTGTTAATGTAAATTGAAAACAGTACCGGTCCAATGACTGTGCCCTGCGGAACACCATACTCCACCTTATGATCAGAACTATATACCTGATTTAAGTTAACCCTTTGGTATCTATCACTAAGATATGACTTAAATAGTTCTAACACTTTACCTCTTATCCCAATATTATCTAACTTGTTTAGAAACATACGGTGATCCACAGTGTCGAATGCCTTTGAGAGGTCCAGGAAAACAGCGAGCGGCTTAAAATTATGATTAAAACAGTCAATGATAAACTCATTAGTTCTGTACAGTGCTGAATCAGTACCCATTCCCGCTCTAAAACCATATTGTGAGTCAGAAATCAATCCATTTGTTTCCAAAAAGCCACTCAACCTCTTCTTTATGCATTTTTCAATAATTTTACACAAGGGACCAGTTAGTGCAATCGGCCTATAATTGTTAGAGTTAGTTTTATCTCCACCCTTGTGCAAAGGTATAATCACAGCTTTCTTAAATACACTGGGAAATACTGCGGTCTCAAGGATACGACTCAGAACATGTACCAAGGGCTTAGTTAAGTATTTATAATACATCTTTACTATATAATTTGTTATTTGATAATCATCAGGTGATGAGTAGCTTTTTAATGAATTTATTGACTCAATGATTTCATCCTCAACAACCGCACCCAAGAACATTGATCCAGGAAACCGCTTTTCATTTGATAAAAAATCGGGAATGTTAACCGGTTCAGTTATTTTACTAGAAAGTTTCTTGGAAATGGAATGTTATATGAAATATGTCTAGACTTTATCAAAATTTAATATTCAATTCAAAATGCATACTATACAGGATGGTCTATTTAATGTTCTAAAGATGTGCTACAGCATTTTAAACCAATCTGTATAATAAAAGAAATGGTAAAATATATGAAAATGTACCTCATTTTATTTACATTTTACTCTCGCTACCTCCTACAGATTTCGACAAAATGCCTGTAAAGACAGAGAGTATAGACTTTAAAAAAAAATGCATACCTCCTTTTTCTTCTTTAGGGGCTGAATTTTAAAAAACTTAAACACACGTTTGCTTTATCTTATGAGGAGTTTCTAGGCTGAATTTAACATTCCCACCTTCAGCGGTTTGTGAGCTATAAGCCTTTTTTTATAAACTTGACAGCCAGACACGTGTTTACTTATTTTTGTGAGGGGATTTAACATCTTCACCTTTAGCCGTTGTGTCAGTTATTTATAAGCTTTTCTTAAAAACTTTACACCCCTTTTCACCCCCTTAGGAGTTAAATTTCAAAGACAATTCTTTTTTATCTCTTGCCTACATTATTTAAGACATATACTGTCCAAATTTCGCTTGTATTTTTTTTATTTCTTCTTCGGTTACGGAGTTATAAAATATAAAAAATTATTTACCGTTTAATTACAACTTATTTATCGTCTGCCATGCTTGAGAAGTTGTTTGAAATGTCCCCCTTCAACTTTCAAATACTTTATCACTTTTTTTCTAAATGAATTTCGTACCCGCTGTAACATTTCAGGTGCCACTAATAGCAAGCAAAGCGGTTTTGGTGTTTCATATCATCTAAATTTGTAGGGACAGTCGGCATCACTTTGTCATCTATAAAACCTCACAAGAAAAAGTCAAGGAGGGTCAAATCCGGGGACCTAGCAGGCCAGTTGACCGGACCAGCTTCTCTGTAGTTTTTCTGAACTCCCCCAAAAACAACAACACATCAACGTGCACATTAAAATTGAGAAAACATTTTTAATTGAGCTATAATAATGGTTAAAACGTCAAAATTCTCAACTAACTGACTAATAATTCTGAAATAAATGAACTTGATTTATTGGTAAAATTTTTTATTTTTTAAATTCAGTCAAAATTTAGTTACCCATAATTCCGTAACCGAAAGAGCAAACCAAAAAAAAATTATTACACACGTAGTTTTTTACGCAGAATCGAATTTTATAAACAAAAGTACATCAACCCATTTAAAATTCCAAAGTTACCCCTCAAAATATCTCCCTATTAACTCACCAAAATTTCATGAAAACATTTTAAACCATTTTCGAGATATCGCCTTGTAACACTTTAAAAAACTCACACTGTATAATAATAACCAGTTGGGATCCGATGTACGGACTCCAATTTCCGGTCAAAAATATCTCAAAAACCGCAAGGGATATAAAGCTGAAATTTTTCATGCAGGTACTCCAAAGGGTTGCACCAGTATCTTTTCGATCTCCTCCTACGCCCAGGGGATAGACTATCTCCAATTAAATTTTTATAATACATTTTCTGTGGATATGCGAATCGGACTTTCTCAGATACACCCACGGTCACGGTACATAGTATTTGGGCTTCGGCCTTGGTGGGCTACCAAAGATACAAAATTATAGAGAAATTTTAGGCACAAAAGATAATCGTTTTTAAATAAAATTGGTTGCTAAGAGTTAACTTTCATCAAAAAAAAAAACTTCAGTTTTCCAAGTGAGATTTGATTAGCGATGAAAGACAGCTTCAAAAACATTAAAACTGAACTGTTCATTTTTCAACCGAACATAAGCTAGTTAGTTAATAAATTAACTGGATAATTAAGTAATACCTACACTTTAATATATTATTTTAGGTTATAAAAACAAGCGCACGTTGCTACGCAACGAACGCCAGTGCAAACGATGTAGTTATAGTATCAGCAGTTCGAACTCCTATGGGTTCATTTTTGGGAAAGCTTGCTCCTTTGTCTGCAACAAAGTTGGGTGCAGTCGCAGTTCAAGGAGCCGTTGAAAGAGCCGGTATACCAAAGGAAGAAATTAAAGAGGTCTTCATGGGACATGTGTGCCAAGGAGGGATCGGCCAAGCGCCAGCAAGACAAGCAACAATTTTTGCCGGCCTTCCCACGTCTACTATTTGTACAACTATCAATAAGGTAGGTAATTGTTTATGAATGGCAAGAGGGCTAGCATAAGATGTACTGAAAAAAAATAATTAAAGGGGGTTCATACACAAAAGGACTTGTCTATACAGGATGTTATGGAAATGGTTTAACATATTTGAATTGGTGACTCCTGGGATAGTCTAGAGTCACACTCAATATTTTTTTTTTGATTTAACCGAACAACTAAAAAAATTCTCTAACACCCAAAAACCTGACCATACCCGTGCTCGCACATGCGACGTTGCCAAAATTTTATTTTTGAGGGATATAAGTACATATTACGTTTTAAATTTGTTGTACCAAAAAATAAGTAGATTACGCTACAGTTGTCAAAAAAAAATTACTTACATGAAATAAGATATTACTTCCCTACATATTAAAAAAATGTTCTTTCAGCGACGCTCTAAAATGTATTACTTATTTTTTTGGTAGGCTTCTGCCTTCGGTATTATTATTCGCATAAAAAACGGAGTTTGTCACTATTATAAGTTATTATAACACAAAATTGTGAAAAATTACCGACATCAAATAACTTCTTCCGCATATAGTTTTTGACAACTACAAAATACATCTTCTTGCTTCCCTGTCCACCGTCTCTTTTTCATTGCTTCATTGCTGATTTTAAAATCAGCTTATCCACCGATCTAACTATCGTCATGGGCGCTATTAGGGAGACTGCAAGAAGCAATTGCAGATACGCTAATCCATAAACGATAAAATGTAGAGTGGTATTTCAATCAAAGTTTCCATCTCATTTGCTAAATGAATTTATAGGCCTACTAAAGATTTTGATTGATTTATTTTTTTTATAAATCATGTGGCTAGAAATATCTGCAATATTTACAATTTCTAGTTGCAAAATCCCACTATGAAGTGTTTTGGCTTGTCTATGCTTTCTTGCGAATGTCATGTTTATTAAAACTAGGCGTTGTCCTTTTTATTAAATTTAGTTTACAGTTTTTCAATAGTGCTGATAGTAAAAAATACCGTGGATTCTTTTAAGCATTGTATTTAATTAGTAAGTGGAACGTTTTCTTTGTTAATGGCTATACCTACTGTTTTGTTAGTATTGCATAAGTGTGTCAAGTTTAATGTAAAAATCTTTCTAATAAGGGAAGTGAATTTTACAGAGATTTTACTTTAAAAGTATCAAAAACATTAGTTTTAAGTTTTTAATAGTGTGGGTAGTGACAAAATACCGTGGAATCTGTTAAATATTGTGTTTAATGTAAGTTTTTTAGTGTTAATTGTTAGTCAAGCATTGGTTTCTTGCAATAAATTAATGGATGTACTGAGCTGTCAGTGTTTTTTAATATATTGGTATTTGTTGATATTAAACATTTGCAGTGCCGGATTAGCCAATAAGCAAAGTAAGCAACTGCTTAGGGCATCACGTCTCGGAGGGCATAAAAATCACAGACCAGAAATGCATGATGGTATCGAACTGTACAGCGGAACGATCTTTTTCTAAATTAAAGATATTAAAAAATGAAAAACGAACCACGATGCGACAAGATTGGCTCGACGCCAGGGGCGGATTTACAATTTCGTCTAGGGGGGCGGGCAACGGCCAAGTTTGCGTGCGACACAGTAGCGGATCCAGGTTTTTGCGTGGGGGCGGGGCATGTTTTTTCCAAAATATATTTTCTCGAAAACAGAACTTTTTCGATAAAACAGTTATTCGAAAACTGGGGGTGTATATAAATAAATATTATGCCTTGGTTTTTATTATACTTAATACCTTCTTTCCTTTTTTCTTATATTCCGCGTACATAATGATCTTTTTGTAATAAATATACGTTAAAAACGTGACAGGAGACAGATACTAGAATTTTTTTAAACCGGTATTGGAAGTTGGGGGCCCATAGGCGAGGAATGCTTAGGGCATCAAGGAGTCTTAATCCGGCACTGAACATTTGTAACGTTCTGGTTCGTCGTTACAATGATAAATATCGTTTAAGACAATAGAGGGTAAGGCAATGTTCGGTAAATAAACAACATAATTTTACTAATGGGTTTTCTCTTTCTTCTGAGGGAATTCACAAAAGCAACTCAAATTAGACAACGGTATTCTCTTGTGTTTTAAACTTTACTCACCGAAAAGTATTGGAAAAGCCCCCAAAAATGTCAATTAAAATCTTGTTGACATGACCAGTACTAGGTGTAAACATTTATTCGGCAGCATCCTTTGATTTTTCGAGTCACAAATACTGTCTACACTTGAATTCATGTTGGAAGTTTGTAATCCTCTAAGTTTTGTTACATTAAGTTGGACGGACACTGCAAAATTTAATAACTTTCATTGACACCACCAGTATTGTCTTGGGTTAGCCATTTTCGAGGTTACCTGTCATTTCGCGCTGCTAGGCATTGCGCTCTACAGATGTGCGCGGCGATCAGACTACAGGTTGCCAGGTTTACGTGTCTGATATCGCGGAAGTGTTCTCCGAGTGGCATTGGACATTTTAACTTAGGAATACCGGGGTTTTGAAAGGGAAGATGCGAGATGGACGATTATTTTGTAATCTACCCGTGCTGTTTTGCAAATTTTGGGTTATGTATGTTTTGGTAAGGTGGGTAATTGTTTAGGTCCGAACAGGAGATGGACTGATGACGTCAGTATCGTTGGTAAAAGTTGCACTAATTGGCAAGGGTGGCTGGAAAGCTGGAAGGTTTCATGTTGTTGAGTTGCCTGTCTGCATCTAGAAAATTAGGGTTCTCTAGCAACCACGCTGAATAGCGGGTTGACGCGGGAGATTTTTGTAGGGTTAATTTTAGGGATGTTAAATATAGGATAAATGGTTGAATTGACTACAACAGGTGGTTGTAGGCAAACAGTCATTGATAGTATCAATAAGGTTATCGGTTTTAAAAGAGTAGGGTTAGATAATTTGTGTGGTTGATCCTATAACGTTAACGTTACGACATCTACTTGACGGAAGCTCTCTTGCAAATTTTCGAGATTTTTCGACAGACTTCTTACCGGTAAGGTTTGGTTCCTTTTTCCGGATCTGGGAAGGCTCTTTTCAAGTGAGACGATTGTAAAGCTAGGACAAAACGATTTTCTAGTAATCCACTTTGTTTGTGGGAGTTAAAGTTCTAGTTTTACCGGTGTTTTCTTAAAGTTGGGTGGTTGGGTTGACGTGGTTCAGCCAACCTGAGATTTAGTTTCGTGTGAGAAAACGCAGCCGTGTGTTCGGGAGAAATATTCGTCTCAACTGATAGCCGCCATTTTACACCAAATCAGCGTGATTTTGCAGACCGAGAGATAGTCCACAGGTAGGTTTTCTAAGTGTATTTGTACATTAGTTTGGCAATGTAAATATTTTCCCCCTATGGAATTTTATGGAATTTATTGGGTGTTTTGTTCTTTTAAGGGATTTTCTGGTACCGGTCATTTTCTTGTTGTTTGGAAGTCATCATGGCGATATCAACGATTGATCCTAGGAGCCCTCAACTAATCTAAGGAGGTGTGAATTAGAGTGATTGAGTAAGTCCGTTCCTTTTATTAATTTTGTTTTTATTAATATTTCAGGGTGTCAATCCTGGGTTAAAATTCTGATCTCTACACCGTCCCACGATCGTGTGGCGAAGATTATCCGCGCGTTTGAGGGGATTAACTACTTACAATTGTCATGGTTCTCTTTTATACTTTTTTTATAGTCATAAAACAAAATTTGGTTCTTTTTTTTTTATCTTTTTATATTCATAAAACAAAAATTGGTTCTCTTTTAGATCTTTGTATATTCATAAAACAAAAATAATAATGATAATAACCAACAAAACCTGAATTCTGTAAATAGCCTAGGGTGAAGGTGATCGATTCACGAACAATACTCGGTAAATCAAATTTTAAATGCCGTACATTAGTAAATAAGATTCTCTCCCCCTCCACTACGCTTACGTAAGCTGCGGACGGTGACTTATTTCGCCTGATAACACTGTGTCGTTTTATTTTTGTTGGGTACCTAAGTAATACTTTCACGAGTGTGCTATATTTTACGGGTTTATGATGTATAGTTTAGTGTTAGGTATTGTCTTACCTTCCTCGTTTAATTTTGGTTCGGAAAAATAAACCAAAAGTTAATTATAAGCCTACTGATCATTATTATAAATGGCAGTATTAATAAGCACTAATTAAATTAATCTTTAGGTGGTTACCTAAAATCTTAATAATTTATATACTTCATATTTTCAAAGCACTAATTAAAGTAAATTAAGGTCGTTACCTAAAATCTTAATAATTTATATACTTCATATTTTCAAAGCACTAATTAAATTAAATTAAGGTGATTACCTAAAATCTTACTAATTAATATACTTCATATTTTCAAAGAAAACGCTTCTTATTACCCTGATTCCTTTTAAAATGGAAAAAAAGATGGAATATAAATGATTGTAGGACGATCAATCTGGGTGGCTTAGTTGAGGGAGCGTCCCTCGCTACTACATAGTTTCCGTTGGGAGTTACGAGGAAGAGATTATCATTTTCATGGTTTTGGTTGATAGGTAGGTAGGTTGGTACTGGTGGATTAAATAAAATCATGTGGCGCCCTCTATAAATCTTTTTATGAACCTGGCCCTTCTCCACTATCTAAAGGCTAGCGGCATCCATACAGTACATAAGCATTCGAAAATCTTGCAACCGAGAACTAGCGAGATACTTCTCTATATAATTATCCTCGTGGCGTGCTAAGAGAAGTAAGGGTGGTCAAAAGAAGCGTAATTTAAAGGGATTTTACCACAAATGTAAAAATAACATTTTAATATTATTTCCTATGCTGACTTGTTACTTAGAAAAAATTATTGATAGAATTGGCAACTTATTCGGTATCATCTGTTTCTTACCAGTGGCGGGTACCGCTAGTTAGAGAAAGTTAAAGGAGCGGTTACCAGCTTATTATTGCGAAGCGCCTTTTATGAATATTTTTTTTTCAATCTAAATTCATACGAGGATTTACCGGTTTCAATATATGCAGTGAATTTTATAACACCCTATATAAGCCATTTTGTGAAAAGGGGCAAAAATAGTTATTGCCAGTCGTGTAAATAGGCAATATGCATATAATCAAAAGAAATCTGAAATATATTTTTTTGTACTCTGTAGGTACCATTGCGGCCAAAAAATACTGGGACAAAGAAATTTGCTTTAATCTGATGGACTATTATAGGTAACATATTATGTTAATTTGCAGGTAGGTAATCCCTAAAAAGTTTTGATTTGTTGTCATCAACTTGTTAAATAATATATTATATTATCATCAATATTTGCTAGATTTGCTATATAAAAAACGATAATGCCAGCATTAACTGTAGAACAAAAAGCTATAATGCATACCAGATTGAGGGACAGGGTATCTGTAAGAGATATTGCTGCGGAATTGAGAGTAAGCAAGAATACAGTGATATCAAGCCAGAAAAAAATTTAAGAGTACGGGGGAATTAAGACAAAACCATGTTCCCGTAGGAGCACGATAGGAGGAATATCTCGACGAAGGATGAAGATACAGAGCTTGTCAACTTTCTAAGAGAACATCCTCTCAAGGCAGCCTTAAACGCGAAAGAGGAAACCAATTTCCCCGGATACTCCAGAATAGCAAGACGTAAAATAGGAGCGTCAGATATAAAAAACCGATGTGCTGCTAACAAAGAGAGAGAAGAGTAGAATTTTGTTGAAGATATCTCACCAGAATAATTTATGGGAAAGAGTAATATTTCTGACAAAAAACATTTCAACCGTGTAACAACGGAAAAATTCGTGTATATATAAACCCAGAAACATGAGGTATGACGAGAGATATACCCATAAAACTAATCAAAGTGGACGTTTCTCGATTAATATTTGGGGCTGGATCAGTGCTAGGGGGCCAGAAGTTTTGCAAATTGTTCAAGGAAGACCGACGGCTGCTGTTTATCGAGATATTCTTCGTCGAGTCATGATTCCATCGGTTGGAGTGGCATATGGAGAGAATTACATCTTCCAGCATGACAATGCACCATTCCACAAGGCAGAATTGTTCAAGAATTCACCCGAGAAAACAACGTTCAGTCAAAGAGTCCAGACCTCAATCCTATTGAGAAAGTTTGGGAAGAAATGACAAAATATATGTATAGGCGTGATTTTAGACCGAGAAGCCAAGAACTCCGACCGAAGATACTTGAAGCATCAGGGAATGAAATAACTCCAGAATTTACCAGAAATTTGGTGTTAAGCATACCACGTCGTCTACAAGCCGTCATCGACAGCAATGGTGCAGTGAAGAAATATTAATTATATTATTTATTGTTCTTTTCATTTATTTTCTCTAAATAGAGTTTAAATATTGATGAAAATATAATATATTATTTGACGAGAGACAATGACGTTATTTTACTCATAATCCATAATAAAAAAGTAACACGTAAAAAAATACCAGAAAAGCTTTTCAAAAACAGACTGCTGCAGAGCATTTTTAAAACCTTCATCTTTACCTCGTATACTAACGTATAGCAAGGTGGAATCGTACATACCACTTACCTTTTCGAAAGATTTTCATAATAGTCTAGTAGCAACATATTTTGATTTTTTTTCTTGTACCAGTATTTTTTGGCCGCAATGGTACATGGATGGAGTTGACGAGAGGAAAAAATCTTTATTATTGATTTTATGAGGAAAAGTCATTCTTTATGAAAAGTTTTGCTTGTCGAAAAAATGAGTTTACCATATGAAAAGTTGAGATCAGATGTACAGGGTATTAATAAATTAAGAAAACATGAAACTGCTTTAAGAAAGAAATACCATTATTTATTATTTCAGACAAATTGTGTATAAAACAAAGTTGTTTATAATCTAAAAACAGCCTAAATACAAAATTTGAAATCTGAATTCAAATTTTTGGTTTTTATTTTTTGCAATAAGTGAATTTGTGAACATTCAGAATGAAAACCTAAGAGTGCTGTCCTGTCGGTAATATTGAATTGACAAAAGTCTATGGTAAAATTTATAATTGGGAGAAATGTGTTGAGGTTGGAGGAGGATATGTAGAATAACAATTTTTCTCACAATTGTACAAGTTCTTATTTCATTTTTGTTGTTTGTTTAACAAGATTAATGTTAATGCTTGAAAAAATGTAAGTTGAGATAAATTTAAAAATCAGAATTAAGATTTAAAATTTTGTATTTAGGATTTTGGTATTATAAAAGACTTTTTTTTATAAACATTTTGACTAAAATAATAAATAATGATACTTCTCTCTTAAAGCATTTTCATGGTTTCTTAATTTATTAACACCCTGGACATCTGATCTAAAATAATAACAACCTATTGGTCTAAAGTGCAACCAATAAATAAGTAATATTTGTCTCAGATAAATAGTAATTCAACTAGAGCAAAAATAGATCAACCTTTTTTTAAAGTTGTATTTGGGGATCAAAAGTGCCTTTAATTATATAAGGGGTAAAAGTCTTAGATATAAGGTATTTTCCAACAAGCAGTCCATACGGTTTTCCGAAACAATCAGTGATTTACATACACTAAACGCGCCTGTCGCTGTGCACCATGTAATCTTTATATGGGCAACTCTATTTCTGATCGAAAACAGTTCTCGGACTCTGTGTTGGAACAAACCTATTGTCTGCCCAAGATATCGGCAACCGGCGAAAATAATTTAAATAATGCAAGGGAAGGCTTAAAGAACGTTGCCAATTTGTTTGTATACCAGATGTGGAAAAAAAGTTTAAATCGTATTAACGAAAAATTAATCAGTTTTTCAAAACTGGTTTAAAACAAATTGGCAATATTGTTTAAGCCTTCCCTTTCATTCTTTAAATTCTTTTGCCGGTTGCAGGTATCTTGGGCAGACTATATGTATACATTATAATTTTTGTGGAATAAATTGTTTTTGAGTTGGAGCATCGCGCCAACTGACCGACAGACAGACTGACGGAAATAAAAAACCTAAAGACGGGAGAGAAGTAAAAATATTGAAAGTGTATTTGATAATTATAAACAATAATTTTCGGTTATTGTGTAATCTATGTCTATATTTTGTTCAGTTACTGTGTTCAGTACTGCGGATAGAGTAAAAGGAAAGCTCAATACTCATCCCGGTTATCGCATAACGACATCTGTTGCAGCTCTTTTAAAAAAGGGGTTTTAAACAAGAAGGAATATATGTCACTGAAACCAATATGTACGTACATACATGTAGCAGCCTTGAAACATTATTCTTATTGTTATAGCATTTAGTTGTATAGACTTTTTAGCTTTAGCACCGTATACAGACAGTCTTTGTCTGTATACTGTGGCTTTAGTTAATACTCGTGTATTTTGAGATTTTAGGTTTATTTTCTATTAATTTAATACCTTTGGTAATTTTTACATATTATGCCTATGGCAGAAGGTCTGGCTCTTTGCAGAATATTGGGTTCCATTGTTTTCTGCATGGAACGCTTATGAAAGAAATTCTAGAATTTACCATAGTTTTACATTTTCTTTTAATGCGCCTTGTATCCTTCTACGTTGCAGAATTATCCAGGACCACAAAGGATCTAGGTCTCCTTTTTTTGTTGATTTTGTATAGTCTTAGAAGCGTGCTAACTTGTCAGTAAAAAGCTTTCCAGGTACAGCCAAAGTGATGTGAAAGAGGAAATAAAAGAAAATCCAAGAAGAAATGAAGCAGAGCCTATAAAACATAAGAACACAATTATTATTTGAATAAAAACTTACCAAAGAAGAAATAGCTAATGTTTTCGCAACTTCAATAGTTAAATTTTTGGTTGGCTGTGTGGACTGTATTTGTTGTGTGTTTTAAAAGGGTGCTAGTGTCACCCTAGTACAAATAGAATGCGACCTTACAAAAGGTATAAAAATAGCGGATTGCAATTAACTACAGAAACGGGGCGACACTAAAGCAGCTTACCTCTCTCGTCGTCTTCACAACTGGGAAAAGGCTGCTTCTCAGGTATATCTTCGTAGCCTGTAGGGGTTGACACCAGCGACATACATACTTGGACTGCTGATATTTGAAGCTCCATTCATAAATACATAGGTTGCACAGAACTATTTAACTCCACTATGGGGGAAATCTCTGTCACAGGAACGCGTGCGCAAGTAGAGGGATATGATGCTTTTTGACTCTCCGAGCACGTTTTGCCGCTCCTGATTCTCCCGCTCCTGATTCTCCCGAGTGACTCGCAGGTCTGCTATTGGTGTAATGACCTTGAACGTGCACGTGTGCTATTGTTATTTGGCCTTGATATGCGCAGGTGTTATTCCAAAGTCTTTTGTCGAAGTGGCCGTTGACTTTTAGTTCGTAATATTGGGGTGTTTGAGAGCACATGTTTCTTTGTTTGTTGATAGCCAGGTATACGATGCCCCCTTCAGGGTCACCTTATTGTGATGCATTTTCAATGCAAAGCAAGCAGGTGGTTAGACGCAGTTGTGCGACACGATTTGGCCTTTAAATATTTGACATAGAACAACGACCAGCTGTTGAGATACTCCCGCCCGCCCTTCCCCGGCCCTCATGTAGCACAATCCGACGTCACGATCGATACACTTGGTTTAGCTTTTTGATGCATGCATAGGACAGATGTTTATTTTTGATTTGAAAATGCAGTGCTGTTTAAGGAATTTGTGGAGGCGAGCTTTTATAATGGGAAATCAATAGAGTCCACCTGTTGGGTAACTGCTATTTTGAAGTAAAAGTTGAAACTCAAACCTTTTCTATTTTAATGGGTTTAATTTTATAATGTACAATTTAGTTAAAATTTATTTTATTATTGTCACCTGTTTTAATTTTATATTTACTTTTACTGCAATACTCTCACTTTGAACCGACACATGATTTACGTCAGACAGGTGGTTAATGTACTAATTAATTATAGTCCACGTGTGCTACAGCGATTGAGATTCGCGGTGCCGGCGCCGCGATGACAGCGGCTCCTTTTGTATCGATTTCACCTGTCAAGCTTTGTTATAAAGAGGGTTACATAATTTTAGATTAATGTATTAATTAATTATAGTCTACGTACGCTACGCGTTTGAGATTCGCGGTGCCGCCAGGTGCAATGACAGCGGTACCTTTTGTATCCTCGCCGTCTTGTGGGCCAATAATTTACGACGTACCTGCCCCTTCGGGTAGTCGAGCTCGATGACTTTATTATCTGTCAAGCGTAAAGAGGGTTTGATGTTTATGGTATGTCGAGCAAAAGTGTGTTAATACATTTTACAATGGGTCCTTTCAATTATTTTAGATTTACGGAAGTGGGTTACGCGTGTAGATAGATATTTATAGGATATTAAAGAATAAAAAGGATAGTAAGTATTGAGATTTATTAATTAAAAATAATGAAGGAACGCTGGTGATATACATTTTAAAAAAAACAAGGACACGTGTTCTCTTGAAATTTATTGCCTGCCCAGATTTGCTGTTTACGTGCGGGAGATAAAGGTGTATAGGTTATAAAAAGAATTAGAAAAAGGGGCGTAAATTGGTAATAGTATTAAGTTCCCTTATATTATTCTTAACTGCTGCTGGTGGCGTTTAACTTATCCGCGGTAATATAATAGAAATATTTATGCGAATACATGCAATCTTAGCCTCTCTTAACGAAAAAAAAGTAAGAAAACAGTGAGTGTGTGGTATATATTAGCTCACGTGTATGTCCACGTTTGCTACATGATTTTTCCTTTTGCGTGTATGGATAGAGTCCGATGATGCCGACATCATGCGATTTATAGATCTCGAGCGTAAGATATGATTTCCCAAAATTTTGGTGTATGGATGTGTACGTGAGTAAGTATAATTTAGAGCATCGTACCACTTAGTCTGATAGGGATATGAGCCGTTAGAAGGGAAAATGTGGTACTGCTAGTCAAATAGATAGACGGAGCGGCAACCGGATAGACTGCCTGATAGCTAGTTTTTAGATAGCTCCATAGTCAGTCACTCGGCCCGATATAGAGTCATACGTGTGTGCGTGTGGACAGCAAGACAGTCATACGTGTGTGCGTGTGGTCGGTCAGACAGTCATACGTGTGGTCAGCCAGTCAGTCATACATGTGTGCGTGATATTTATATTAATAATAATAATACCTACAGATTAATTTAAATTAGAAATATATTGTATCTGATTTAGTTTGGACAGCTGTCCTTAAGCCCTATCACCAGCGTCAAGGTACAGATACATTGATAGGGTCCGCCCTCCCTCCACTCAGCTGTACGCTTTAATAAATTTCGCGGCGTATATGTTGCGTTCACGGTCGATAATGCTTTGTTACTACTTGGATAGAGTACGGTTATAATAAGATGATAAAGGCACTGTTTATAGTTTAAGAATGTCATTTGTAATCCAGACGTCCGCGGAGTAAGATGCACCGTGAAATTAAATTTAAGCTCCTGGCTATGCCCAATGAAAATGTTTTTGGATTTAGAAAGACGGAAACTGGATGGTTTATCGGCAGTCAACATGTGGAATTCAATGGAAATGTTTTGTTGATTGATGAAGAAAAGTATATGTTAACTGAGGGGTTATTGAATTTGTTAACACAGCACCAGCCTAAGAAATATACGAGTTATGAATTGAACCAGTATAAGGAAATTCTCTTATTATCTGATGCACACAGATGGGGATTTCAAAGGAATAAGCATATGCGCTCCAGTAAAAGCTGGAAATATTTAAATATTATATCCAAGTTATTTCCACCCAAAAGAAAATATATTAAATCAGAGGCTAACAGAACATATAAAGAACTAACATCGATAAACAAGAATCCCTGGATGAGATGGATGCAGCGTTAATATACTTTGCACTAAAAAGCGGAGATCCTAATTATTGCGCAATGGAGATTTATATTTGCAGTCATAGAATTAGATATATAGATAATAAAATTGTAAAATATGTAGGAATAACATATGTTTGTACAATAAAATAATAAACTAATATACACGTTTTGATGTTTATTTTTTTGTCCTAGATGTATTAAAAAAGTCATTCAGTGACCAGAATATACTATAGTGTGATAATAGAAAAATTAGATCTTAAAATAAGACTTAATCGTATTGTAGAGAATTTGTAAATTTTTTCCTAGACCTCTCGCTTTGATATGGGAAGGGTGATCTAGATAGGCGAACAGTCAGACAGACAAACAGGAAAACAATTAGTCAGGCAGCCGGTCAGACCGGCTGACAGATAGCCAGACATACGTTGAAATAAACAAACAGATAGGCAACAGACAGTCAAAATAAAATATTTTCTTTTAATGTAAATTTTACCCTCAGTTCTAAGAAATTATTAACAACGTTTAAAGTACGTCTCAATGAAAAGACTATAAATTCCTTAGGTATACCCCAAATAATACAACTTTTATTCGCAGTACTATTTGAAAATAGATGAAGCTATTAATTATGCTGGGTTGATATGTGTCGATCGAAGAAGTAACAAGAAAAAGTTATGGCGTAGCGAAGATAATTGACATAAATTTAAAAAAAAGTTCTTTTCACTTTTAACACCGTTTTGACAGTTTTTCCAAACACTAGCAATTTATTCGTTTATTGTTGTATTTATGCAAAAGTGAGTTTGATTTAAATAAAATTAAAAAATAACGCAAATGTGGTTCAATAATCAAGTATTTCGAAAACCCTCACATGACCAGTAGCCATTTTCGGATAATTTAGCTTTATAAAAACGCTAAAACTTCATAAATCTAAGAAAATATATCACGCGTTCATGGTTCTATTAAATATCGGTTTCAATGTTTTTTCTAAATTATGTTACGTAACAAAAAAAAAACGGTTTTTCAATTTTCCCAGAACAAACATTGCAGGTTATGTAGGTTTCTCAAATATGGGGTTCATTTAAAAAGGGGACCGAAGTATTAATTATGTAAGTTTTACATCTATGGCCTTTTTTTATCTATTATGCAATGGAAATATACTTTTTAAAAACTATTCATAGAATAGCAGACTCTATATAGGTAATACAGAGATATTAAGGTTACGAAAGCAAATTACCAGGTTTTTTAGAAAAAAGGCCTACAATATCCCTAAATTTTGCACTTATAAGGACGGAATTGATCTGAACGTTAAAATAATCAGGATTAATTAAGATTATTTCAGCATATTGACCACAACACGGTGATATCATCTATAAACCTTACATTTCTATTCAAATGACCCAATTTTTTTTTGCTGAACCTATATAGACAATTCATAGATATTAAGATTACGAAATAAATTAGCTGTTTTGTAGAAAAAGTCTACAATATCGTAGAATTTTCGCCTGATTATAAGAAAAGAATAAACATGGGGGTTAAAATAATCATGATAACATAGCTTCATAAAAACACTACAAAGGTATAACACAACGCCAAAGACGTGAAATCTTATTACATTATCTGCAGGGAATAATTTATTACATATAAAACTATTATATTTCCCCTCTAACTATGAAATTTTCCAAAAAAAAAATGTGAATGACTAGTTTTTGCGTCTTACGAGATCATCAGATAAACTACACTTAACCGTAAATCACCTCGGGGCATACATAAAGAATAGCTCGAAAACTGTTCCTATTAGTTAGGAAGAATACGATATAAACGTCATAAATATGTATACTGGTATAGGTCAGATTTCTGTCATTTTCGAATACAGGTAGAAAGGGAGAAAATAAAGAGTGTCGCGTCAAAGAATGTGTAAGCTTTGCGAAGATAATGAAATTGAGCTGTTTAAAGACCTTAACAAGGCACATATGTAGATATGTATATTATCTTAAGGTGTTTTTGTATTTTTATTATTCATATGACAAGTAAAAGCGGCGTTGTTAGATAACAATACGTTTGTTTAGAGTTGTTGAATAAGTGTGAGAAAATAATACACGACAAGATGTTTTTAATATCAATTTATTTTAAGCCATATTTGTGTGGACATAATATTTACATTTATTATTATTGTAATGTTCACAATTATCAATTAATAATCAGATACCGAGTAACTTAAGCTGCTATTATATAATCGTATTTATAAAAAAGAATTTTTAGAATATTAAATAGTATATATATATATATATATATATATATATATATATATATATATATATATATATATATATATATATATATTCTGATGCATATATGATTTAATATACTGATGAAATTTGATCTTAATTAATATTGGTTATTCTACATATTCTATTGTCAGATTTTATTTACTTTTAAATACAATTTCTATTATAGCCTGAGCTTCTTAAATCGAAATGGGGTAATTCATGATTACTAAAGGGTATGGTCATTACCATCGTGAGTACACGCCATATAATTCATGTTCTCCCCACATGTTTACACAAAACAAACATTAGCTTATTGTTCATTTTTATAACGGTAAAACTGTGTGGTACAACACTGAAGATGGTAAAGTTTTACATTTTATTAGTCCATTGGTGTGTTACACTCTTCCTCCAGACAGCCGTACACTGGTGATTCCTAAACAAAACGTGTCGGTATTAAAGCCTGTAGAGTTTGACTGGTATAGTCCTTGAATTATAGACCAAATATCATTTATGCATATCTGACTAACTTCTTTAAACGGAATCCAGCCTTGTCCTCTTGAAAAAACCTTTAGAGCAAAAGCTAAGACCAACTTTATCCTTAGGGTTTAGATCTGCTGTACTGTACTCTAAAACATCCAATAATGCGTTTTTAAGCCATGAAACAGGCTCCTCATTCTTAGGTATATCTTTAAATTTAAAATCGATGGTGCGACCACGTAAATTAAAGTGTCTGACATGTTTTTCCTCATCTTTAATTACAATAAACTTCTCCATTTTATCGAGGTAGGCAATTTATTCAAAGAATAAATTGACAAAATACTACCAGAGCATATAAAAACTCAACTGCCTCAGTCAGCGGATAAAATGAAACTAAGATTTTTTCCGATGGTTTTCAACTTATATGCAATTCTGATTGAACTTTGATTTGTGAGAAAGATATACGTAACCGTATTTCTGCGTTAGGAGTCTGATAAATGTTCCCAAAGAGTCATAATATTAACAAAAAAATATTTTTATTGGTCAAAAGGTACTTAAACGTGTAAAAATTTAAAATTAGCAAAGCATTCTATATGGCTCTTTAAAGACACATAGTAATTTGATATTTTTCAACAGTTTTGTCAAGTTTCCGGCTAAACCTTTATATTTGTTACACGGGCTAATCAGTATCCATATTGGCGTAATGGACATATAGATATTTGTAACGTTAAAGGTTATTACCAAAATAAGCACTTTATATCGCAAAAGGGCACTTAAAACGTGTAAAATTTAAATCTAGCAAGACAACTTTTAATTTACATAATCTATATGGTACTTTAAAGCCACAGGGCAATTGATAGTTTTTCCACACTTCGAATTTTCGCTGTAACCTTTATATTTGGTACATTGCCCCTGTGCATCACCCCCAGCCATATCGGCGTAATGTCTCCAAGGTAATGTATTGGTAAAGATGTAATATGCTTCGTTAATTATCATGAGGATCTTGAATAGTTAATGATTTTTCGAGGTATACCAGGCTTTCTGCAATTATTGAGAATCATCAAAAGTGTTATAGGTAACGTAATCATAGAAAGTTATTTTGTTTTAATTACAGATATTTAACTCATTCTTTTTTATACCTTAATGAGCTTGTTACGTTTCTTTATTATGCTTTCTCTAGTTATTTCTCTCTCTCTCTCTCTCTCTCTCTCTCTCTCTCTCTCTCTCTCTCTCTATCTCTATTTCGGTTGCACTATAGTATAATATTACTAAATACGTGCGGTACACGATGAATGTGAATGAAATGCGTCATAATTATATCATTGTTTTTATCATCTTTCATTATTCCTAATACTTTGAATGAACAAGTGGAACCCATAAATGTCAGTCTCAGGAAAATTAGAAGTGTCACTATAAGTATAGCAGCTTCTTCTAAGCACAGCTTAATCATTTTTGTGAAAAAGTGCCTAAATATATCTGTTTATTCGGTTTGGAGAAATACTTTCAGCATAGTCATAATGAAAATCATAAATATTAGCTAACTAAATGTAAGGTACAAATTCCAATATAAATTTCAGTTAAAATATTCTTCTTTCTAAAGCTAATTTCTTAATAAGTATCAAGTTTTCATTAATGGGTTTACTTTCAAATCCAGGGCGAGATACACTATATAATTTTCAAGCATGGATGCAGCTTAGAACATAAAATGCGATTTATTTTTGTTAACAGACGTACCGCCTGTTCAAGTAATGATAATATACTATTTTTACTTGTTATAGACCGAAGTCAAATTTGGTATTCCAGTGCGATTATATGACTAAAGTTTAAAAAAAAAATGCAAAGTGAAAAGAGGTACCTAAACACGAAATAATACCGATCAAAGGAAGCTACAAGGCTTCCAATAGCGTTTTGTCTGTGATCTGCCTCATATTATATTATTTAATTAAAAATCGAAGACGAAAAATATCCATAGAAATATTAGGATTACTTTCTAAAGTATTTTATTTAGAAATAGTAAGAAAAATTAAAATTTTAGCCGAAGATTAAGTGCCAATTGCGAAAATTGGGAATTTATTAGTGGAATAATGGGTTTCTGTGAATGGTGTCAAAATGAGTACCATAAGAAACATGGGATGAAATCACCGCAACAAATATCTCGTGAAAATTCTAGTGAATCTCTGCAAAGTCTCGCTGTCTCAGTGGGAGGTTCATCAGAACATAATAATCACGATACGCCGGAATTCAGTCAAGAAGGGCAGCGCTGGACTTCTTCAAGCAATTTTGAAGATCTCGAAATAATTAACGAATCACCGCAAAGTCCTGTTTTCTTAGAAGGAGGAGGAGGAGGAGTAGGGGGAGGAGGTTCATCAGAACGTAATAATAGTGAGACCATGGAATTCGACCAAGAAGGGCAGCGCTGGTAATTCCGAAAAATAGAGACAATTTAGATATAGTGTAAAAGTTTCTTATGATAGTCATGTAATTTTAAATTTATGTGAATAAGTGCGTTTTTCTAATGATAGTGTGGATGTATTATTTAAATCTTAATAAAAATCTTTTTGTACTAAATATGTTTATTATTCACCATACATTTGAATTAACAAATCGCTCTTGATATATATTATTTCTGTGGTTCCGTTCTAAAATCCTCGCTAGCATTACATCCCGTTTTGCAATTCTCCTTTGAAAACGATATCTATCAAGTATTAGTTGCTGAAAATTACTTTGTCTGGCTTGTCTATATGCAAAACACCAAACAGACATACGGTGGATAATATTTCTTTCTTCGTCAAATCTTATTTGCTTCATGGTGTATGGTAAAATGAATTTTTATTAGTTATGTCAATTATATATAGGCTGAACATAAAGAGAGTGAATTAGTTTTACTTTAAAATGGGTCGTGTTAACAACACAATTGATAAATTTGGTCGACAGAAAACTCCTGTTTGTAACAAGTTATCGCGAGGTTGCCCGGAATCGGATTTAAACTTACTTCAGATGGACATTTTGATATAGAGGGAAAATTATTAAGGAATGTTGCCCAACCGATAAATGATAATGATGCTGCTACCAAAGAATATGTCCTTACGGAAGTTCATCAACTTGGTTCGCAGATAAATACCATACTTAGTAATGTGCTAGTACCGGTTTTTCAAAAAATGTTTGAAGATGATGAGACCAAAATTACGTACCTTAAGGAAAAAATGTATCAAATTCACTCACTTGCTGCACGGTATACTACAGCGAAGATAAAGGATCCAAAAAAACCAAAATGGAAACCAACCTAGATAAAGTTCTATTTAAAAACATAATTCTACTGTTAAATTGAAAATAAAACGCATAATTATGAAAAGCAATATTTATTATTATCATTTATAATGCATACATACATAACGTAAAACCTATTTGATAATATTTATACAATATCTGAATTGTCTATCCAAGAATTAAATTGATTTGGAAAACCTAACCATTTTACAAACAATTGATCGTTTTGATTGTTCTTGCGTTTTCTAAGAATTTTCTCAACTAAATAAACACCAGGGCTAGCTGTCTTTTGCAGTTCTGCTTCGTAAAAACATCCTTTAATAGGTTGACCTTCCAATGATTGTAGCAAGTAGGTAGGTGGATTTGTAATATTAACTTTTGCTATTTCAAACAGTTCCGTGGACCAGCAAGGCGTATATCCTTTGTCAAATACACCTTTGTACTTGCTAATGCGAAGAATGTCACCCAAATGAAATTTTTTTTTCTTCGGAGCAATTTTCAAATAGTCATATGCTTTAATAGGGGTATCCTCTTTTACACTGCTAGGCTTCATTCCAATGGTGCGGTGTTTAGTGTTATTATAGGTCTTCGTTATAGCTGGTAATATTTGTAACCATCTGTAAGAACCTCTAGCCGAGAATTGTTTATATAACTTATTTTTCAAAGTTCTTATAACACGCTCCACAATTGCCGCTTTTTTCGTGCTATATGTGGAATAATGGTTTATATTATATTTTTTCATGAGTGCTTGAAAGGTGGTATTATAAAATTCCTTTCCTTGATCACTCTGTAAATTGTTTGGTGCATAGGATGCTTCTTCAATGATGCTTTTCATGGCATTCGTAACTTCAACACCGGTCTTATTCTTAACTGCTTTGGTGTACACGAATTTGGAGTAACAGTTTATACATACAACAATGTAACGGTATCCATCATTGTCAGTAGCATATGGCTGCATTTCCGCCAAATCAATTTGCCACAAATCTCGATATCCTTTTATGACCGTACGTCTTCTAACAAAATTTTTTCTTGCTGTCCTATGTAATTCATTTACGACTTTAATTTTTTCTCGGCTAGGATCCATATTATAAGGTTGCACGTCTTATAAGACACTGAGGATGGCAACTACGTGCAAAACTTAATATATTATTCCTTCTTCTCGAAGCTCTTCCATAATTGACATAATCTCATTATCATGTCCGGTATGTCCAGCTACTTTTGACCCCCACAATAATCGTAATCAATCCACTAACTCCTTAGGTTTATTCCAATAAACATATTCAGATGATTTCGAAGATAGATGCTGTTTTAGTGGTAGTTGGATTTTGTTGTTGACTTTTTTTCTTCGAACACCACCACCACCACCCAGTTTAGTTTCCGTAATTAGCGGTTTTATGATTCGTAAATATTTTCTCCATCGGGTTTCCCTTAAACCACGTTTCTTGTCATAACCGTCATAGGCTGCATCCGTCAATTTCAAAATAGTTTGGTATTTTCGAAGTACATCTAGCTTTCCAAGACACAAAATAAAAGCGTATAAAAGAATAAGTTTTTTATTTCAAAGCATAAGAAATTTAGGGGTGCCGCTAAATCGGCACACTACACTTTATAGACTATATATGATCAGGAATCTTTGGTCCCGCCTTGAGTCAGTGCAATTTCCATCTATATGAAGCTCTAATTTCTTCAATATCTCGTCTGCTGTTGAATAAAAAATTAAAAAATACATTTTTAATATTTAAGTGATGCAGAGTTTAATCTTCGGCTAAAATTTTAATTTTTCTTACTATTTCTAAATAAAATACTTTAGAAAGTAATCCTAATATTTCTATGGATATTTTTCGTCTTCGATTTTTAATTAAATAATATAATATGAGGCAGATCACAGACAAAACGCTATTGGAAGCCTTGTAGCTTCCTTTGATCGGTATTATTTCGTGTTTAGGTACCTCTTTTCACTTTGCATTTTTTTTTTAAACTTTAGTCATATAATCGCACTGGAATACCAAATTTGACTTCGGTCTATAACAAGTAAAAATAGTATATTATCATTACTTGAACAGGCGGTACGTCTGTTAACAAAAATAAATCGCATTTTATGTTCTAAGTTGCATCCATGCTTGAAAATTATATAGTGTATCTCGCCCTGGATTTGAAAGTAAACCCATTAATGAAAACTTGATACTTATTAAGAAATTAGCTTTAGAAAGAAGAATATTTTAACTGAAATTTATATTGGAATTTGTACCTTACATTTAGTTAGCTAATATTTATGATTTTCATTATGACTATGCTGAAAGTATTTCTCCAAACCGAATAAACAGATATATTTAGGCACTTTTTCACAAAAATGATTAAGCTGTGCTTAGAAGAAGCTGCTATACTTATAGTGACACTTCTAATTTTCCTGAGACTGACATTTATGGGTTCCACTTGTTCATTCAAAGTATTAGGAATAATGAAAGATGATAAAAACAATGATATAATTATGACGCATTTCATTCACATTCATCGTGTACCGCACGTATTTAGTAATATTATACTATAGTGCAACCGAAATAGAGATAGAGAGAGAGAGAGAGAGAGAAATAACTAGAGAAAGCATAATAAAGAAACGTAACAAGCTCATTAAGGTATAAAAAAGAATGAGTTAAATATCTGTAATTAAAACAAAATAACTTTCTATGATTACGTTACCTATAACACTTTTGATGATTCTCAATAATTGCAGAAAGCCTGGTATACCTCGAAAAATCATTAACTATTCAAGATCCTCATGATAATTAACGAAGCATATTACATCTTTACCAATACATTACCTTGGAGACATTACGCCGATATGGCTGGGGGTGATGCACAGGGGCAATGTACCAAATATAAAGGTTACAGCGAAAATTCGAAGTGTGGAAAAACTATCAATTGCCCTGTGGCTTTAAAGTACCATATAGATTATGTAAATTAAAAGTTGTCTTGCTAGATTTAAATTTTACACGTTTTAAGTGCCCTTTTGCGATATAAAGTGCTTATTTTGGTAATAACCTTTAACGTTACAAATATCTATATGTCCATTACGCCAATATGGATACTGATTAGCCCGTGTAACAAATATAAAGGTTTAGCCGGAAACTTGACAAAACTGTTGAAAAATATCAAATTACTATGTGTCTTTAAAGAGCCATATAGAATGCTTTGCTAATTTTAAATTTTTACACGTTTAAGTACCTTTTGACCAATAAAAATATTTTTTTGTTAATATTATGACTCTTTGGGAACATTTATCAGACTCCTAACGCAGAAATACGGTTACGTATATCTTTCTCACAAATCAAAGTTCAATCAGAATTGCATATAAGTTGAAAACCATCGGAAAAAATCTTAGTTTCATTTTATCCGCTGACTGAGGCAGTTGAGTTTTTATATGCTCTGGTGGTATTTTGTCAATTTATTCTTTGAATAAATTGCCTACCTCGATAAAATGGAGAAGTTTATTGTAATTAAAGATGAGGAAAAACATGTCAGACACTTTAATTTACGTGGTCGCACCATCGATTTTAAATTTAAAGATATACCTAAGAATGAGGAGCCTGTTTCATGGCTTAAAAACGCATTATTGGATGTTTTAGAGTACAGTACAGCAGATCTAAACCCTAAGGATAAAGTTGGTCTTAGCTTTTGCTCTAAAGGTTTTTTCAAGAGGACAAGGCTGGATTCCGTTTAAAGAAGTTAGTCAGATATGCATAAATGATATTTGGTCTATAATTCAAGGACTATACCAGTCAAACTCTACAGGCTTTAATACCGACACGTTTTGTTTAGGAATCACCAGTGTACGGCTGTCTGGAGGAAGAGTGTAACACACCAATGGACTAATAAAATGTAAAACTTTACCATCTTCAGTGTTGTACCACACAGTTTTACCGTTATAAAAATGAACAATAAGCTAATGTTTGTTTTGTGTAAACATGTGGGGAGAACATGAATTATATGGCGTGTACTCACGATGGTAATGACCATACCCTTTAGTAATCATGAATTACCCCATTTCGATTTAAGAAGCTCAGGCTATAATAGAAATTGTATTTAAAAGTAAATAAAATCTGACAATAGAATATGTAGAATAACCAATATTAATTAAGATCAAATTTCATCAGTATATTAAATCATATATGCATCAGAATATATATATATATATATATATATATATATATATATATATATATATATATATATATATATATATATATATATACTATTTAATATTCTAAAAATTCTTTTTTATAAATACGATTATATAATAGCAGCTTAAGTTACTCGGTATCTGATTATTAATTGATAATTGTGAACATTACAATAATAATAAATGTAAATATTATGTCCACACAAATATGGCTTAAAATAAATTGATATTAAAAACATCTTGTCGTGTATTATTTTCTCACACTTATTCAACAACTCTAAACAAACGTATTGTTATCTAACAACGCCGCTTTTACTTGTCATATGAATAATAAAAATACAAAAACACCTTAAGATAATATACATATCTACATATGTGCCTTGTTAAGGTCTTTAAACAGCTCAATTTCATTATCTTCGCAAAGCTTACACATTCTTTGACGCGACACTCTTTATTTTCTCCCTTTCTACCTGTATTCGAAAATGACAGAAATCTGACCTATACCAGTATACATATTTATGACGTTTATATCGTATTCTTCCTAACTAATAGGAACAGTTTTCGAGCTATTCTTTATGTATGCCCCGAGGTGATTTACGGTTAAGTGTAGTTTATCTGATGATCTCGTAAGACGCAAAAACTAGTCATTCACATTTTTTTTTTGGAAAATTTCATAGTTAGAGGGGAAATATAATAGTTTTATATGTAATAAATTATTCCCTGCAGATAATGTAATAAGATTTCACGTCTTTGGCGTTGTGTTATACCTTTGTAGTGTTTTTATGAAGCTATGTTATCATGATTATTTTAACCCCCATGTTTATTCTTTTCTTATAATCAGGCGAAAATTCTACGATATTGTAGACTTTTTCTACAAAACAGCTAATTTATTTCGTAATCTTAATATCTATGAATTGTCTATATAGGTTCAGCAAAAAAAAATTGGGTCATTTGAATAGAAATGTAAGGTTTATAGATGATATCACCGTGTTGTGGTCAATATGCTGAAATAATCTTAATTAATCCTGATTATTTTAACGTTCAGATCAATTCCGTCCTTATAAGTGCAAAATTTAGGGATATTGTAGGCCTTTTTTCTAAAAAACCTGGTAATTTGCTTTCGTAACCTTAATATCTCTGTATTACCTATATAGAGTCTGCTATTCTATGAATAGTTTTTAAAAAGAATATTTCCATTGCATAATAGATAAAAAAAGGCCATAGATGTAAAACTTACATAATTAATACTTCGGTCCCCTTTTTAAATGAACCCCATATTTGAGAAACCTACATAACCTGCAATGTTTGTTCTGGGAAAATTGAAAAACCGTTTTTTTTTTGTTACGTAACATAATTTAGAAAAAACATTGAAACCGATATTTAATAGAACCATGAACGCGTGATATATTTTCTTAGATTTATGAAGTTTTAGCGTTTTTATAAAGCTAAATTATCCGAAAATGGCTACTGGTCATGTGAGGGTTTTCCAAATACTTGATTATTGAACCACATTTGCGTTATTTTTTAATTTTATTTAAATCAAACTCACTTTTGCATAAATACAACAATAAACGAATAAATTGCTAGTGTTTGGAAAAACTGTCAAAACGGTGTTAAAAGTGAAAAGAACTTTTTTTTAAATTTATGTCAATTATCTTCGCTACGCCATAACTTTTTCTTGTTACTTCTTCGATCGACACATATCAACCCAGCATAATTAATAGCTTCATCTATTTTCAAATAGTACTGCGAATAAAAGTTGTATTATTTGGGGTATACCTAAGGAATTTATAGTCTTTTCATTGAGACGTACTTTAAACGTTGTTAATAATTTCTTAGAACTGAGGGTAAAATTTACATTAAAAGAAAATATTTTATTTTGACTGTCTGTTGCCTATCTGTTTGTTTATTTCAACGTATGTCTGGCTATCTGTCAGCCGGTCTGACCTGCTGCCTGACTAATTGCTTTCCTGTTTGTCTGTCTGACTGTTCGCCTATCTAGATCACCCTTCCCATATCAAAGCGAGAGGTCTAGGAAAAAATTTACAAATTCTCTACAATACGATTAAGTCTTATTTTAAGATCTAATTTTTCTATTATCACACTATAGTATATTCTGGTCACTGAATGACTTTTTTAATACATCTAGGACAAAAAAATAAACATCAAAACGTGTATATTAGTTTATTATTTTATTGTACAAACATATGTTATTCCTACATATTTTACAATTTTATTATCTATATATCTAATTCTATGACTGCAAATATAAATCTCCATTGCGCAATAATTAGGATCTCCGCTTTTTAGTGCAAAGTATATTAACGCTGCATCCATCTCATCCAGGGATTCTTGTTTATCGATGTTAGTTCTTTATATGTTCTGTTAGCCTCTGATTTAATATATTTTCTTTTGGGTGGAAATAACTTGGATATAATATGTAAATATTTCCAGCTTTTACTGGAGCGCATATGCTTATTCCTTTGAAATCCCCATCTGTGTGCATCAGATAATAAGAGAATTTCCTTATACTGGTTCAATTCATAACTCGTATATTTCTTAGGCTGGTGCTGTGTTAACAAATTCAATAACCCCTCAGTTAACATATACTTTTCTTCATCAATCAACAAAACATTTCCATTGAATTCCACATGTTGACTGCCGATAAACCATCCAGTTTCCGTCTTTCTAAATCCAAAAACATTTTCATTGGGCATAGCCAGGAGCTTAAATTTAATTTCACGGTGCATCTTACTCCGCGGACGTCTGGATTACAAATGACATTCTTAAACTATAAACAGTGCCTTTATCATCTTATTATAACCGTACTCTATCCAAGTAGTAACAAAGCATTATCGACCGTGAACGCAACATATACGCCGCGAAATTTATTAAAGCGTACAGCTGAGTGGAGGGAGGGCGGACCCTATCAATGTATCTGTACCTTGACGCTGGTGATAGGGCTTAAGGACAGCTGTCCAAACTAAATCAGATACAATATATTTCTAATTTAAATTAATCTGTAGGTATTATTATTATTAATATAAATATCACGCACACATGTATGACTGACTGGCTGACCACACGTATGACTGTCTGACCGACCACACGCACACACGTATGACTGTCTTGCTGTCCACACGCACACACGTATGACTCTATGTCGGGCCGAGTGACTGACTATGGAGCTATCTAAAAACTAGCTATCAGGCAGTCTATCCGGTTGCCGCTCCGTCTATCTATTTGACTAGCAGTACCACATTTTCCCTTCTAACGGCTCATATCCCTATCAGACTAAGTGGTACGATGCTCTAAATTATACTTACTCACGTACACATCCATACACCAAAATTTTGGGAAATCATATCTTACGCTCGAGATCTATAAATCGCATGATGTCGGCATCATCGGACTCTATCCATACACGCAAAAGGAAAAATCATGTAGCAAACGTGGACATACACGTGAGCTAATATATACCACACACTCACTGTTTTATTACTTTGTTTTCGTTAAGAAAGGCTAAGATTGCATGTATTCGCATAAATATTTCTATTATATTACCGCGGATAAGTTAAACGCCACCAGCAGCAGTTAAGAATAATATAAGGGAACTTAATACTATTACCAATATACGCCCCTTTTTCTAATTCTTTTTATAACCTATACACCTTTATCTCCCGCACGTAAACAGCAAATCTGGGCAGGCAATAAATTTCAAGAGAACACGTGTCCTTGTTTTTTTAAAATGTATATCACCAGCGTTCCTTCATTATTTTTAATTAATAAATCTCAATACTTACTATCCTTTTTATTCTTTAATATCCTATAAATATCTATCTACACGCGTAACCCACTTCCGTAAATCTAAAATAATTGAAAGGACCCATTGTAAAATGTATTATCACACTTTTGCTCGACATACGATAAACATCAAACCCTCTTTACGCTTGACAGATAATAAAGTCATCGAGCTCGACTACCCGAAGGGGCAGGTACGTCGTAAATTATTGGCCCACAAGACGGCGAGGATACAAAAGGTACCGCTGTCATTGCACCTGGCGGCACCGCGAATCTCAAACGCGTAGCGTACGTAGACTATAATTAATTAATACATTAATCTAAAATTATGTAACCCTCTTTATAACAAAGCTTGACAGGTGAAATCGATACAAAAGGAGCCGCTGTCATCGCGGCGCCGGTACCGCGAATCTCAATCGCTGTAGCACACGTGGACTATAATGCTGGGTGCCCTAAATTATTATGAAATTATTATTACTAGGCCTTGCCATTGTCGAGATACAGCCGCTCCGTATCCTATCCGGACACCCTGTATAACTTCTTTAGGAGTTGATATATTTTTGAAAACCATACGGCGTTTAAGTTCTATGTCAAATATTTAAAGGACACATCATGTCGCATAGCTGCGTCTAACCACCAACTTGCTTTGCATTGAAAATGCATCACAATAAGGTGACCTTGAAACAATGAAATAATTTTCCAAAATATTTTTATCTATGGCTACATACATGACTCTTTCTGTTATGTTTCTAAACAATGTATTAGCTACAAGATTTTGTGGGAAATCAATAGAGTCCGCCTGTTGTGTAACCGCTATTTTTCGTCGCAAGTCCTATATCTTTACCTCTAATAGAATTGAAGCTAAAAATTTAAATTGTAAAACCCTATGATGTGCGGGTTAATTAAATATATTCCAACCAATTAGCAGTCAAGTGTCTAGTATTAAGGAATTTTTATACGTTTTATTTAATGCAACTTTTAAACTACAACTTAACTGCACATATTAAATAGGAAATGGTTTGAGTTTCAACCTTTACTTCAAAATAGTGGTTCCACAACAGGTCGACTCCATTCTAATAATGTGAGACCCCTTCTGTCTTTTAATGCGACATAGAAAAACGCAGTGTAGTTCCACCAAAAAGTTTGAGACCATGTATTGAATAATAAAATGGTATGAAATAATTTTGCAGAACAGGTATTTTTATCTATGGCAAATCAATGGGAATGGGAAATCAATGGAGTCCGCCCGTTGTGTAACCGCTATTTTTCGTCACAAAAGAAAACTTTTTGTGGTAAACACGAATAAAATCGTTTTAATTGCTTACTTTGATTAAAAAACACTTTAAAATATGTGGTATTGCCTGCAGTAAAAGTAAATATAAAATTAAAACAGGTGACAATAATAAAATAAATTTTAACTAAATTGTACATTATAAAATTAAACCCATTAAAATAGAAAAGGTTTGAGTTTCAACTTTTACTTCAAAATAGCAGTTACCCAACAGGTGGACTCTATTGATTTCCCATTATAAAAGCTCGCCTCCACAAATTCCTTAAACAGCACTGCATTTTCAAATCAAAAATAAACATCTGTCCTATGCATGCATCAAAAAGCTAAACCAAGTGTATCGATCGTGACGTCGGATTGTGCTACATGAGGGCCGGGGAAGGGCGGGCGGAAGTATCTCAACAGCTGGTCGTTGTTCTATGTCAAATATTTAAAGGCCAAATCGTGTCGCACAACTGCGTCTAACCACCTGCTTGCTTTGCATTGAAAATGCATCACAATAAGGTGACCCTGAAGGGGGCATCGTATACCTGGCTATCAACAAACAAAGAAACATGTGCTCTCAAACACCCCAATATTACGAACTAAAAGTCAACGGCCACTTCGACAAAAGACTTTGGAATAACACCTGCGCATATCAAGGCCAAATAACAATAGCACACGTGCACGTTCAAGGTCATTACCCCAATAGCACACCTGCGAGTCACTCGGGAGAATCAGGAGCGGGAGAATCAGGAGCGGCAAAACGTGCTCGGAGAGTCAAAAAGCATCATATCCCTCTACTTGCGCAGTATACGAATAGTCTTTTTTTCGAATTCATCAACGACAAACCGATTCCAGTCGGTCAGCGTGCTCTCCTTGTTTAGATAACATAGTTAAAAAAGGATAGTATTCTTCACCACGAGACGGGTTCGTCCACCGGTAAATTCAAATCAACAGAGCTTTATCTATGCAACAGAAAATATCTGGATCAGGAGCGGAGCAGCAGCCGAAGTCCGTTCTCGGTCTGCTTCGGTTGGCTTCGTACGGGTAAACCGTCTGGACCAGTGTTGCCAGAACTCACGACTTTTCGTGATATCTCACGATTTCGGTTAATTTCTCCCGATCTGACGAATAAAGGACCAAATCTCACGATTTGTACCTTTACAGAAATATCAATCAGCGAATCTCACGATTTTGATCTTTGCAAATTACAGTTTGATTGCAATTGAGGTTTGAAACTCTGTTTCTGATTTCACATTACACTTTCTCAATATACATAGTTCAAATAATAGTTCCAATATAATCCAAATGAAATTCAACATCTGAATAACGAATGGAGAATATCAAGATCACACTATTTAAACGATTTTGACAACGATATTTTGTTGTTTTGGGAAAAATCATTAGTAAAAATAGCAAATGACTCTCTAAAATTTCCGGTTCTTTTGATTTGTTTTTCAGATTTTTTGCTTACCACACTCGAAAGCAGCAGTAGAGAGAACATTTCCTAAAATTTTTTGAATAAAAACGCAACTACGCAACAAGCCTAAAGTGAAAACAATAGAAGGCATTGTATATACCAAAAGTTTGTTAATAGACAAAAATTGCTACGATTTTTATATCACCAATAATACGATTAAAAAGTTAGGTTGTGGCCATGTGTCATGTATTTTATTCAGATAAAAATAGGATAGAAACTGAACTGATACAGATGAATAACTTCTTTCTTTTTGTTTGTTTTGTGTTAGTTTTACACTTTTATTTATAAAAAATAAGGGTTTTTTGATAGTACAAAGTGATAGATATTTTGTTTAAGTTTGTAAATTTGTTTTAATACTATTAAAGTATTGTAAAATTTTTTTCAGTTTTATTAAAATAAATGGTAGTAGAATAAAATTATTTAATCCTATTATTTTTACTTCCGATGCAATCATTACAGTCTCGCGATTTATGACAAATTTCGGCGGTCAATTCTTACGTTTTTTTTAATGTCTTCTGGCAACACTGCAGGTAGCGCGTCGCATCTCGGTAAATCAGTGTTGCCAATGACACGGCAATTGCCGTGTTTTCACGGATTTCCAAACCGAACGTACGGCCACGGCTTTACTGTAGAAACAGGGCTTTTTTGATTATCTGCCACGGCTTTTATTCTCGACCGGTTGGCAACACTGCGCTAAATGCTATGGCGTGGCTCCGTGGCCGTGGCTCGTCTCGTCGCGTCGTCTCGTCAGTATTATCTGGAGTTAGTAAAGGGTGCATTGAATATTGAATGCATGTCTCAATTTGGCGTCACGAAAAAACCGTGTCGCCGTATTTCCACGTAAACGTAATATTTACTTTGTTGAATCTAGACTGTAAAAGGGTTCTTGGCGGTATGTCGGCCTTTCTCTGATGGAAATCTGCAAGCGACCTTTATTTCGCTTCGCGATTGCCGGATCCATAGAGTTGGCTTTCATAGTTTTAATTTAGTACGTAGGTAACATCCATATCTTTATGAAAAATATTTTTTTAGCTTTTAAGTTTTCAACCTATTAAAATAAGTATTTCTACATGGACATCGGCGTATTAAACTAAAAATTTACTAAATCTTCCATAAACATAATATGTATGTTCTATGTGAACTGATATACCTACCACCATACACAAATATTAAGACCAGTCCTGTTTAATACTACAGTGCATGCATTCCTGTGGCACTGCGCGCGGTCGGAGGAGTCATTCTTGGTTCAAGCGTTGTTAGTCCAAAGTATGTATGTCGCTGGTTGACACAAGCACCACAATAATGGCGTGAAAATAATAGAAAAATTGAGTCTGTGTACTCGTTGTGTACTTTTTAGACTCACTTGCGATATGGTGTCAGCCAGGATGAGATAACAAAGGTGCTATGAGTCTATTACAAAACCATCGATCTTTTATTAACACGCTTTTATTAGCTTGACTGGTAACAATGTAATGGAATCTTACAACTAACTTTTCACCCACTTCTAATTGTCGTACCGATTTGAAACTTGGCAAACGTACGCAATTTCGGTGACAATACAATCATATATTTTTTTTTTCATTAAAAAAAATATAGGTACAGCATGTCTTTGAAATGAAAAAATTTTTATTATGGATTTTACGAAAAAAAGTGTCTCTTTATATCCATATGCATATGCCTTGGTGTCACAAAAAACAGTACCATCTGATTTTGCGCGAGTTTTAATATAAGTAAACTGTATGCCTCATTTACACGGGTGTTTCAAAAGGTGGGACCGAAACAGCTAAGGTAGATCCAAAAATTCATGAAGTACAAGAACAAAGGGAAGATTGCGGTAAATTCTAGACTTACTTTTATAGGCGTTCTATGCAAAAATTAATGAAATCGAATATTCTGCAAAGACCCAGACCTGCTCTCGCCTCTCACAGATGTAACATGTGAAAATTAAACAAGGTATTAAACTAGAAACTAATAGAAAATAAACAAAAGCTAAAAATCTATACAATTTCTGTAAAGTTCATAACAGTATCTTAAATATGCGTCCGTAGTGTCGAATTTATTTTCGTAAATAAAATGGATGTTTACGGTGGTGGCCCTTCTCCTTTCACGAAAGCAACGCTTAGAAACTTATTCGGCGACTTACATTTAATTTTCACATGATCTTTCATAAAAGTGATCATTTCTGTTCGAAGAATACAATCGCACTTACTTAATACGCCTCTACGCCGCGCCAGTACCTACAGTGCACTTAGACTCCATTTCAAATTGACGATTCTTGCACAGGCGCCTAGTAAAACCCAGTACCAGTTCTTTAACAAAACAGTTAATAATTTTAATATTTTTTATTGATCTGTCAGAAAAAAGGTATTATCAAACTATTATTCAGAATACTAACCCTAGTTGTATAACAAAAGCCTTAAAAATTAACCATTCAATTTCTAAAATCTGTCTGTTACCACTAACTACGCTGAAAGTCAGGATAATACTCGCAGTGCCAACTCTTATGTGCGATTTATTTTATCACGGACTATCGTATCGTAGTATCGTATCTGCATTTTATCTAATAATTAAAATTAACCTGTTTAATACCTTGTCCATACAGTTGTTCAAAACAACAAAATAAACATACATATTTAAACGACTATTTCAATACACAATACTTCCCTAAGGAGGTTACAAAACTCGAATTAAATGTATTTTTTCAAATGGATAATAATTTTCTTTAATGAATCTATATTTGCCACCAACATTGGATAATTTCAAATGGTCGTCCCATTTCTCGTATCCACTGCAGAATCCCTTGAAGTAAAATTTGTTGTTATTAGGCAAAACATTAATGTCCTCGATGAGTATATCCGCTTTCTTTTGGCTGAAGTCCACTAAAACATGGTAAAGTTCCTTATTTAATAACCAGTAGAATTCATATATGCCGTTCGTGTTATACTCTATGACGTACGTGTTATAAATCAGTTCTGGGACTCTGCAGTGCCAGTGGGTTTTTAGCTCTGCTATGGAATGCACTGTTACCTGACATTCTCTCAAAGGGCATTTATAGGGTCTCAAGAAACAATCCCTTTTATGATTAATGTAGTTTACGAGAGAGATATTCTGGTTGCATTTTGGCCAATCACATGTAACAGTAACATTTTTTAACTGTGTGCCTTCAGAAAACTCTGTTATCAGATCGCATTTTAGGCACTTACTAGCAATACAGTTAATACAGTAGCAGTGGTTGTTAAAGCAAAAATAAACTCTCTCTGGGTTAATTTTTTTACACTTCATACATGTAAATAATTCATATGCCATTTTTTTTATTACATCTCGCAGATTATTGTCTACCTGAAACTCATGAAAACACTGAGGACAAATCCTTTTTTGGGATTCTGGTGCTGGCAGCAGTTGATCAGCCATTTTCGCCTAAAATAAAATAATTACAAGTGATAAATACTTACACAAGGAAACAGTTAAGTATAGTCGTCTGTATTCAAAACATGCCGCTTACCACAATTATATTTCAGTAAGTCGATAGCCGTTTTATGTTTTGTTAACAATACCTGGACAGACATTCCGCGACACGATAAGAACGCCGAAGATCATTCCTTCTAGCCTGATATTAGGCTATTTTTACTGTAATATGGTAAAATAATAATTCTTGGAGTTGGAATGTGAAAAGCGGCAAGTTTATAAAGTTTATAATATATTCGACTACATACAGTATTTTTTTAACGCGGGCCATATGATTTTACATGGTACCCCATGTTAACCCCATTTTTATTACAGCTATAAAGTTAAAACTTAAAATAGATCAACTCTAAAGTCCTAAAACCAAGTCAAGTTATTAATTGTACCAAAAAAATTCCGAAAATTACTTAAAAAATATTTTTGTTTTTGATAAAAAGCACTTTGTTTTACCAGGTAAAGGTGACACTTAGATATTACCTGACATTTTAAACTTTTGTCACAACAAAAATATTTAAAAGATGTGCATTTACGCTGTTAGCGAACGGATTGAAATGGTTTCAAACTGCATAAGAGTGATGTCTTATCGAGAAGTTGCCGCATACCCAGCAAGACAACAGTGCACCGACTGCACGAAAAATTTATAACTACGGGTTACCTTGTTTCTTCGCATGCAAAGCGAGAAAGATATGCCCTGTAAATGACAATTTAAAAATGGACGTAGGTCTTGAAGTTGAAGAGAATCCGTCAGTTAATCTCACGCAGCTTGCTGAAACTTCGAATGGATCTAGAAGTAGCTGGTACAAGGCATTTAATCAAGAAAAGTTTAAGTCACATAAAGTCCCAAGAGCTTCTACCGTACGACTATTTTGAACGCATGGAATTTTGTGAATATTGGATGGATAGAATAATACCCAAAATATAACAAAACTTATTCTTTTTACCGACGGAAGTTCTTTTTCTACAAATGGAACAGCAAGTAAGCAGCCGTGCATAATATGGGCTAGAGTAAATCCTTACGTAATTCAGCCAACGCATACACAGAGTCGCGAAAGGGTTAATGTTTGGACAGAAATTCTAGGAAATAGGACCATATTTTATAGACGGCGCATTAACAGCAGAAAAATATCTGGAACTTTTGGAAACGGAAGTGGGTCCTGTGTTACCAAACAGAAATGATGAGATAATTGTTCAGCACAATGGAGCGCCAGCTCATAGCGCAGCAGTCGTGACTGAGTTTTTAAACACCATGTTTCCTGGTAGCTGGATTTGACGATTCGGCCCTTGTAAATGACCTGCGCGAAATCCCGACATCTTACCTTTAGATTTCTTTTATTATCCAAGGTTTTTGATTATGTGAGAGGTGAGAGGGAGACCCAATAATGTAGACGAGCTGCAAAACAGAATTATCAAAGCTTCACGTATTATTACGGTACGCCAGTTATACAATGCCAAAAGACATTTTTATGACTGCTTAGGATACTGCTTAGCTATTAACGGAGAACATTATAAATTAATTTATCATCATTTAGTCAAATCATTAATTTAGTTGTTTATTGCTTTGATCCCTGTTATTTTGGTGTTCTTTAAAATCATTAAATTTCTTTTCCTTTACTGACAAATTTTTTAATCTTATATTTTTAAACAATCCCTTTTGTAAGTTGCCATGAAATTAGTATTTGCAAGTACAGGGTGTCCCATTTTCGGCACTTTTGCGTGGTATCTCCCTTATCTTTAAAGATAGAGGGTTGCGGTTTTCGCGACAGTATGCTACTTTTTGATGAAACGAAAGATGGCATAAAATATTTTTCATGGCCCCCTTCGTTTTTGACATACAGGACGAAATTGATTTTTTTCCATTTTCGGACCCTCCTCGCATTTCAGTTATCTTGTAACTTATAAAAAAGTAAAAATGGATCCTATTAGAGTTTTCTAGGTAGAATCGAGTGGCGTGGCTAGATTTTCATCTGATGTGATATTTTTCGAGATATTAACCAAATAAATGTTTTTTTAAATGGAACACCCTGTATATTTCTTAACCATTAAGTTTCCCCTTTCGAGAGCTTTTCAAAAATATATAACACTTTATAGTTATTTTTTATATTTAGCCCTTAAATCAAACTATTTAATTTTAAACTTTAATTTTGCGTAGTTGGCCGTGTTTAACAAGTGGTTTAACGTCAATTCAGGTAGGTATTTAGATTTAAAAAAGAAGCTGGTTAAATCCTGTATTTTCATTAATTTATTAAAATTGGTATTATTTTTTAAACTGCAACCAGAACTAAAACTGCTTAGTTTTGAATCACTTCAAAATTAAATTAGTTGTCTTGAACTATTAATAGCAAATAAAAGTCAAATTTAAAAACAAAACATACAAAACTATAGGTAACGAAAAGAGTTAGAATGGATTAAATGGAGTAACTCTTTTCGTTACCTAAAGTTTTGTATGTTTTGTTTTTAAATTTGACTTTTATTTCTATTAATAATTCAAGACAACTAATTTAATTTTGAAGTGATTAAAAACTAAGCAGTTTTAGTTCTGGTTAGGATTTTCTATATATCTAGATAACAAGTAGTGTTGGAGTTTAAAAAATAATACCAATTTTAATAAATTAATGAAAATACAGGATTTAACCAGTTTCTTTTTTAAATCTAAATACCTGAATTGACGTTAAACCACTTGTTAAACACGGCCAACTACGCAAAATTAAAGTTTAAAATTAAATAGTTCGATTTAAGGGCTAAAAATAAAAAATAACTATAAAGTGTTATATATTTTTGAAAAGCTCTCGAAAGGGGAAACTTAATGGTTAAGAAATATACAGGGTGTTCCATTTAAAAAAACATTTATTTGGTTAATATCTCGAAAAATATCACATCTGATGAAAATCTAACCACGCCACTCGATTCTACGTAGAAATCTCTAATAGGATCTATTTTTACTTTTTTTATAAGTTACAAGATAACTGAAATGCGAGGAGGGTCCGAAAACGGAAAAAATCAATTTCGTCCTGTATGTCAAAAACGAAGGGGGCCATGAAAAATATTTTTATGCCATCTTTCGTTTCATCAAAAAGTAGCACACTGTCGCGAAAACCGCAACCCTCTATCTTTAAAAATAAGGGAGATACCCCGCAAAAGTGCCGAAAATGGGACACCCTGTACAGTTCAGCGCAGTTTATGGTGTGTAACTCACCAAAAATGATCGTCTGAAGTTTTAAGTATGCGTAAGGTTAGTTAAGCATAAAAGCGATCAGATTTCACGAAATTAAGAAAAAGGATCAGCATTTTTAATTTACAACCTGTCAAACCTTTGATAATGCCATTTACCAGTAAGTGTTAATAATACCTTAATAGACAGACTGAATAAAAATATTCATAAATGGTTCTTCATTATAAAAAAAAGGTAGATATCGTCCCTAAAATCAAACACATTAGTAACTGCGCACCACTGGTAATAAATACATGGCCATATAAAAAACAGTGAGAAACGTCAGTTACAGAAAGAAAACTTTTGTTTCGACGTCAGTACTCGCTGTGGCGTTGCCAAGTCTCTCTAGAATATTCCTATGTAACAGGTTTGAAAAAATGACATTTTTGTTATTATTAAAGTAAGAAATCATACTAACTCTTTTAAAACATTCAAATTTAAAAAGTTAAAATACAACACAAAAATCAAGAGAACAGCTGTTCGAATCAAGAGTAAAATTTTGTTCAACTAGGCCGACCCGAAGAAAAAGAGTATCTTGTCTATTTTTAATCATATTTAACAGAAGATTTGGCTTTTATTAACAGGTTTATTTATATCGTCCTTAATTTTTAAGCGAAATTCCTCACAACTTAAATTAATTATAAACTTCACCTTCATAACCTCTTCCAGTGTTGAAACAGTCATTTGACTTTTTTCATCTGTCCAATAATTTTAAATTTCGCCAGAGTCTTTCACAGTCCCTGTTAGTACCAGGTAACATAAAAATACTCAATAAGATTGTTTGATACAAAGAAAAGTTGTTTCAAATGCATCATTGTATTTACACTCATTTCCGACAAAAAAAATTCAAAACTCTACAAAATGACCTTAAAAATAAAAAGCGTGACAAATAACAAAGTTTTTTACTACCACGAGCCTCCAACGACCCACAACGAGGCTCTGACTTGTAGTAAAATCTCTTAAAATACACTTCTTTTGAAAATATTTTAGGTTAAAATATTTGGCACTAACAGTCATTGAAAAGAAAAATTCTATTTCAATGGTAACAACACAGCACAGGCATTAATGAAAAACAGAGCACTCAACTAATGATTAAAATTGACAAAAGTTAAACACAAATATTCCACGCTTTCTTATCGTCACTATCCGCCCTACTAAAAGCGAAGACTAATGTTTTTGTTACTTTTCTAGTAAAATCTAGGTAACAAAAGATAGGCAACCCCCCAAAAAAAACTACAAATAGTAATAATTGCTGTATGAGTATTCTGGCGCATCTGCCGATTTATAAAATGTCTGGTTTTTGTTTATTTCAAAGTACTCTACTACGAAGGCAACAACACAAGCAGCTACTTGCGCAAGACACTAAGACAGGAAGTGACAAAGAGAGATGGAAAAAGAAGCATTCTGAATGCCATCTCATCAAGCGCCGTGCGCCATATTTAAGTTTTTACAGTCCAGTCCACTTAACCTTCAACAACAGCATAAAAATCATACAGTGAAGGTTATCAATATTTTTTCTTTAGAAGTTAGTTTTAAATAATAATGTAATTTCTTTTCACTACCTAGAAAATGGTCTTTGTCAATCCGATATTAACTAATATTTTTGCTCAGTTTTATCTAGTTTGTGCTTTGATTATGCCTAGTATTTCTTAAATTAGCCTAATAGGGTTGAAAACTGAAAACTAATAATATTTACGTATTATGGTAACGTTTGCGGGTGCATCTCGACTTCTTAGGAAAAGGTTTAAATTTGTTTTACCTTTGTCTTAAATTACGGTTAATAACAGAAAATAAATTATTCTTAAAGATTTATAATATGTCTGGCAACGTTACAACAAATTCAATTGTTTTTAGTTTTTTCGCGCGCAATTTTCCGGCAACGAACACATATGTCAGCCAGGTGCGGCGAACATTGACAATTTAAGAAAAAAAGTATTGGGTATGTCTGTAGACTACCCCCTGAGTCACCCATTCCAATATATGTAGTGAATTCCATAACACCCTGTATATTGTTAAATTCGTGCTTCAGTAAGCTCTCATTTGACACCCAGCACGATGCATTTGAAATTTTTTTTCCATTTCCCCATTTCCCTGAAATTAACCCCTAGAATCGAAATTTAACTTTTAAAACTTCACCTCTATAGATGGGCCGCCACACTTTATCTCTGTGCTAAATTTCAAATTTTTACGTCGAATAGTTCCAGAGAAAATCGCCTGTGACAGACGGGCGGATGGACACCGAAGTGATTCCATAAGTCTTCCGTTTCACGGAAAAATGTGATCCGTGATAAATTTACTTTTTTAAAAAACCACAGGAATTTATCGGCGTTGCCGTGATTGTCTCAAATAAAAAAAACGGTCAACTGCGAGTCCGATTCGCTCCTAGAGGGTTCCATGCCACATACAATATTGTGAATTTCTCACAGAACGCAAAATTCTCAATAAGTATGGTAAGGCTAACCCTTGAATTAAATAACAAGAGGCGGCGATGGCGGAAAGAAGTAAGTGCGTATAGATTATATGACTGATAAGGGATATAATATTGTAAAATGCTTACCCGGTAAGTATTAGAAATCCGGATTGGCTCGGTTAAACATTTGCAGTACGTCTCTAAAGTGGCTTCGTGAGTGTTACGCGTCTAAGGAGCAGACGACCTTAGAAAAAATACGCGTCTGGGGAGCGGACGACCTTTGGAGAAATACGTGTATGAGGAGTGGACGACCTCGAAAAAATACGCGTCTGGGTAGAGGACGACCTTGGGAGAAATACGCTTCTGGTGGGCGGATGACTGTGGGAAAAATATGCGTCTGGTGAGCAGACGACCTTGGAATAAATACGAGTCTGGGGAGCAGGCGACCTTGGAAAAATACGCTGCTATACTTGCACAATTAGTGTTCCGCGCATAAGTCCCCCACATCTGAGCAAACCTCGGCCGCCCGATCTCTGTCCATCTGCCGCGCTACCCGCCGCCGACGGCACCGACTCCTTATCACATCGCGTATGCGCGGAGCTGAGTGGAGAGCGCTTCGACTGAGCCAAATTAAAAATTTTCACTAACGTGTTAGAACAAAAGTTGTTCCTTACATCGTGAGAAATATTTTTTGTTGAACAACTTTTTCTCTAAAACCAACGGTTCGCCAGTTATAAGGAAATAAACTATTAAATTGTTTATAACAATTGAATAGAATATTTTAATCCTGATAATTTTGGCTCAATCTACACCTAATTCTTAATGTTCATGATTTTTTTGAGGTTTTTCTGAGCGATTCTTTTGGTGATAAGGGTGGGTGACAGCAATTGTTAAGCGTTTTTCCCGAAAAATGTTTAAAAAATACGTGCTTGGGTCGCCCTCTCCCCAGACGCGTATTTCTCCAAAGGTCGTCCGCTCCCCAGATGAGTATTTTCCCAAGGTGGCCCGCTCCCCAGACGCTTATTTTTTGGCAGGGTCGTCCGCTCCTCAGATGCGTAGCACTCACGGTGCGACTTTACGCCATGCTGCAAATGTTTAGCCGTGCCAATCCGAATATCTAATAGTTACCGGGTAAGCATTTCACAATAGTATATCCCTTATCAGTTATGTAACCTATACGCCCTTACTTATTTCCATCATCACCGCTTCTGTGAGAAATTCAGAATATTTTATGTGGTACGGAACCCTCTATGCGCGAGTCGATCTCGCACTTGACCGTTTTTTTACCCATTCCCGGCAATGCCTCAAGCAAACCCAAGCTTACTCATCATCATCATCATCATTGGCGTACCTAGGGGAGGGCTAGGGGGGCTTAGCCCCCCCTAAAAATGTCATTGCAAAAATCATTTTACTTGTTTTGTTCATCTTTACTTTAAAATATGTAAAACTTGTATCTATTTTTCTTGTGGCTTTTAATCTCCTTAAAATTAGTAACAGTGGCAACACTGCACACGATGAATATAAACTTAGTAACAATGGCAGCACTGGACACAACAGATATACAGCGGGTCCAGAAACCATCTTAACAAATGGAACTTTTTTATTTTTACTTTACGGAAGTAAGTTATTTTTCATAATAAGTTCTGCTTATTTTCACCCAGCGTTTACTGGGTGTCAAAAAAAGTAAAAACGATAAATGCCATAGCAGGAAAATTATTTTAATTTTAATTGCAAAGTACGAACCTTTGACTTTTTTAAAAAGTGTTTCGAAATACATGTTTTTTTAAATAACGTATTACCAAAATAAACAATAACAAAAATTTCTGTTATTAAAACATATAGAGAGGCTGTTCGCTGTTCAAATTTTTAATGAAAGATATCCGAATAAAATAATAAGCCATGTGACTGTTGAAGATATTGTTAATAAATTTAAAAGTACCCGATCCGTAAGCACCAGGTTTAGCGGACGGACGAAGATATTGTCCGCCCAAGTTCCCTGTAACTGGGACGAAAGGGAAAGGAAGTCATAAAAATGCATAAAAACTATGTTAAAATAGCACTACTCAGTGGCGTAGTGTCAACTTATCCGTCCTTATAAAAAATAATTAAAATGTATTGACAATCAGGTTCGTTTAATATATAAAAGACTTGTAGGAAACTCCGTTAAAGAATGTAGGGAATAATTCTTTTATAAAATAGGTTAAAAACCTGATTAGTAAGCGTTCGCCAATGCTTTGCTTCCATAATATAATAGATGGCAAAAAAACGTTTTTGGGGGTTCAGCTTCGGCGTTCTATTAATTTAGTCATACAAATTCAAACTAACCTGTTTAAAAACTTAAGTATTTATAAATCTGTGGCAATTATTCAAATAAATTGTTACACAATACCTTCTTTGAAGGATTTAAAATGTAACTAAAAAAATAAAAGAAAACTTGGTGGAAAAAATGTGTTCTGTTTATATTACCTATAATGATTATGAAGTCTTGTTTAGTCCATTTTACTCAGAATCGGAGTCGTTTTTGTTCGTTCCCGTTTTTTTCTTGGAGAAGATAATAAGTTTGCGGGATTATGTTGTTGTCTAAGAGCATCTTATTTTCTAATTCTTGTTATAGATGATCTTCCTACTCCTGTGTACAACATAGCCCTTTCTGTTTTATTTTTTATTGGAATTTTTATCATATTATTCCCTGCCTCTTCATCGCAAACCCTAATTACGTTTGCAATTATCTCACGCGCCTGACTGTGCAAAACTTTTCCCTTCAAATTTTCCATTTTTAAACACCACGACTCTTGACCGATGATGAGACGGCTATGAGGCAACTCACAGACATCCCGACCCGGAGAGGCAATAAATCATTTACAAAGACGGAGACCGACTTCGCCATAAGCCAAATAAGTTCTATCTATTATTTTTCTATTCAATAAGCGTGTTACCGACGCGGGCCAAGTCACCGTTCAGTCGAGGAGGCGAAGAAGACAGGGAAATAGTGCAATGTTGGTAATTTCTTGCTAAATATTTTGTGGGGAAATAACACCCGGGAAATTAATTGTTGAAAACAGAAGATTTATCTAATCCTTAACGACAGGTATTATAGAACTCATTTTATGATGCGGTAAGAAAAGTTTAAATCTTATTAACGAAAAATTAAACAGTTTTTAAAACTGGTTTACACACAAAGTGGCAACGTTGTTTAAGCCTCTCCTTGCATTCTTTAAATTCTTCTGCCGGTTCCAGATATCTTGGGCGGCCAATACCCAATTAGAGGTTTTGCAAGCTGTCGTAGAAAATCCAAAAATTTAATTGAGAAATACTCGTATTTCACAAACTGTTCCACGACCTGTTACAAAATCCACGGCCCAAGTTATGTTAAGGAAAAATCATTTTCACCCATACAAAATTTCTTCACAAACTGCAACCTAGACATTTTGATTCGCGATTTTTGTTTTGCACTTGGTTTTAAGATGAGGTAGAAGATGACCGATTTTTTGCAAGAAACATATTATTTTCTAATGAGGCTACGTTCATCTCAAATGGAGTGGTGTGTTCCCAAAACTGTAGGTGGTGGAGTGATGAGAATCCCCACTTTGCAATTGAGTGGTGTGACCAGTATTCTTTGAAGACAAACGTTTGGTGTGGTGTTTTTAAGAGCAAAATTGTGGGGCGTACTTTTTCGGGAAAATATTACCGGTGAAATTTACTTGTACTTTTTGAACACGGAATTATTATTTGAATTTTTTCATCGACTACCACTGGATATCAAAAACATACTTTAGTTCCAACATGACAATGTTCCATGTTACAGCTCAGCAAGAGTGACGTAATTTTTATACCGTACATTTCCACAGAGGTGGAAGAAGGTCAGAATTCCCTTGGCCACTAAGGTGCCCAGATATAATCCTCTAAAATTTTTCTTATGGGGATTCTTAAAAGAAAATGTCTATACCCACAGACCTTTCGAATAATAGACCATTTAGAGAGAATTATCAGAGAATGTGTCCAAGAGATTTCCCCTCAGATGGTTAGAAATGCAGTGGCAGAATTTTCACGACGGCGACATACTATAGTTTGTACGAAAAGAAGAGGTGGTCATGTTGATGTTTAGTGTTGTATTTCATAAAATGTTGTTGTTTATTTTGGTAACTTGTTATTTAAAAAACATGTATTTCAAAATACTTTTTAAAAAAATTCAAAGGTACATATGAATGACCATAAATTTATCTTGTCAAATCTCATATTCGATCACTTTTCAGTTCTGGACGACACTTTCTCACGTGATTGTACTTTGTAATTAAAAATAAAGATAGTTTGCCTTCCACGACATTTATCGTTTTTACTTTTTTTGACACCCCGTATATGCTGGTCAAAAATTTTGATTTGAGTGTTATTTTATCAACAAGCAAAACTTTTTATGAAGAATAACTTTTTCCCTAAAGTCTAAAATAAAAAAGTTTCCCATTTGTTAAGATGGTTTCTGGACACGCTGTATATCTGTCGTGTCCAGTGTTGCCATTGTTACTAATTTGTATTTTTTGTATTATTTTTTTTTGCTTGTATTTCAATATCTTTTTTACCTAATTTTGTTGCTGGGCGCAAAGAATTGACATATACAAAAAGCACATTCAAATTTGAAACAAACACACAAAAAAACAACAAAAAATACAGACATTAATGACTGAATAAAGGCTCTGTTCAAAATTATTTTTGCATATCTTCGGCTGTTCTTGGCACATGGAGAAAGAATTTATTTGGGGTATTTCCTGTGGTATTTCATTTTTTTTATCTTCTAACAGCCCACGAAGACCGAAGTCTAAGTACTTATGTACCGTGGGTGTACTGGGGAATCGACTCACACATCCAGAGCTGGAAACATCCCTAGGGATTTCACCAGCCCTTTAAGAGGATAAGATTTGATATTCTCTTAACATAAGCCATTAAGAACTCAGATACTTGTAATAGGTAGATAGATATATTATATACTATAGATGTGTTCATTTTTGCATAGTGGCACAATTTTCATAGGGTAGTTTTTAAGAAATGTCATTGTTTATTTAAACTAATTATATACAAATTAAACTGCAATCAAAAATGAACTCTGCTCAAATAACAAATTTTCGCCAGGGGAAGATTAAGACCTAGAAAATTGTTTACTGCCTTTTAACATATTATTTTTATAGTTTACACTTTTATAAAATTTTCCATTGGTAAAACTGGTGCGCACTAAGGGCAAATTACATGTTTATTGGTAAGTTAAGGGTTAGGTTTCATATTCAATTGGACAGCCCGTGCGTTTAAAGTTTCACTGAGTGACGCTTTTTTAGCCGAAGGTCCTGTGCTTTGTGTCGCTTTTGTGCAACTAAAAATGGTGGAAATTGCAAAAGAACTTAGATGAATTCATTGGCGTAACAAGGGGGCAAGGGGCCGGCCCCCTAGCTTGTCGTTGACCCCAGAGCCTTAATTCTTCACACAAAGAAAGATTGTTTGCATATTGCAATCACAAACATTTACAATAAAATTCTATTAAACACACTTTAAGGTTTTTTTGATGGCGGTGGTTAAATTTATCTATGTATTTTTCTAATTTAATTATTCTATTATAAACTACATAATTAAAAGTAAAATTATTAGAAATGGTATAAGTTGTACGTTATATATTTTTTAATAATACACGAAAAAACTAATTTCGCCATTTCTTGATAGTTACCGTAGCTACACTACTAGCACTGTAACATAAAAAGCATCGCGTCAGCCCAGTAGCACAGTCAGGATTTTGTATTAGGGGGGAGGGGGGGGGGGGGGAGGTTCCATAGTAAATAAAACTCTATTATAAAAGTATCATATTAACACATTGAATGTAATAAAATAATGACAATGCTACAGTTGTAGAAGGTAATGATGCCAATTTTATTTTCTTCTCTGGTAATTGTTTATAAAACTTGTTAATTCGTTAAAAGCTTTTATGCAAGGGTTTTACTCTCAAAACCCCCCTCGCTGCGTCCCTGCATTAGTCGAGAGGTAACAGGTATATAAAAACAAAATATGACTTGACTGTGATTAGGGTTATATTCTACAGGGCGAGTTTTTTTTTAAACTGTTACAAGGCGATATCTCGAAAAAGGTTAAAATATTTTCATAAAATTTTGGTGAGTTAATAGGGAGACGGGGAGACATATTTAAGAATTTTTTGACATTTACCCCCTCTCTTTATTTTGAGGGGTGGGGTAACTTTGAAATTTTAAATGAGACGGTTTACTTTTGTTTATAAAATTTGAATCTACGTAAAAACTTGGTATGTTTTTTGATTTGCTTTTTCGGTTACAGAATTATGATTTATTAGGTTATGAAATAAAAAAAGATATTTACCATTTAGTTTCAGCTTATTTATTGTCTGTCATCTCCCTTCAACTTCCAAACACTTTTTCACTTTTTCTGAATGAATTTCGTACCCGCTGTACCATTTCAGGTGTCGGTGAATAAAGCAGGCAAAGCGAATTCGGTCTTTCCATATCATCTAAAGTTGTAGGTGCAGTTGCCTACTCAAGGACAGGAGGTCAAATCCAGGGACCATGTTTAATTGAGCAATAATCGTTAACGCGTCAAAATTCTCAACTGACTTAAGTAAAAATAACGCATTTCCATGGAAACGAACAATCATTTTGAAACAAGTGAACTTGATTTATTAGCAAAATTAATTTATTTTTTAAATTCACTCAAAATTTAATAATTCTGTAACCGAATGAGCAAGTCCAAAAAAAAATTATACACATACGTAGTTTTTTAGTAGATTCGAATTTTATAAACAAAAGTACATTATCCTATTTAAAATTCTAAAGTTACTCGCCACCCCTCAAAATAGAAAGAGGGGGTTAATGTCAAAAATATGTTTAAGTATGTCCTCCCATACCCCCATCTCCACTAACTCCAAAATTTCATGAAAATATTTTAAACTGTTTTCGAGATGTGTAAATGTGGCCCGACTGCCCCCCGAAACATGTCCTAATTACGCCAATGGATGCATTTTACTTATTTGTATATTGTCCAGCAATATTGGCGACTGTGAATATTTTACTCAATAACAGAAAATAAAATCAAAAATGTTACAAAAAAGGATGTTACAAAAAAATTGATGATAACCAGGTCTACCAAATAAAAATCTGCTTTTAGTAACCTGTGGGGCATAATTAATTTTACATTGATTTTAAAAAAGATTGACTTTGTGAGTCATTCCTCCGCACGTAAAAAGGACAGAAAACAGTTTATTTACTTAACTCTCGACTTAACTTTAAATTCGCCCCGCTTCAAACCTTTACAGTGGTGGATTCACAGAAGCGCGGGGGCGCCCCCACCCTGAGAATATAAATATTGTCAAAACAAAACCAAAACTTTCCATAAATTTTTATTTTATTAATAGATGACACAGTACATACAGTACTTTTACCACGAAGAGAATCCTGGATCCGCGCCTGAACCTTTAAAATGTTGTTTCATTGGGATTGATTGAGTGCAGGTTTTTAACAGTGCGCCATGAGTGCAGTACCAGTTTGGTCAATGGATAACGACATTGACCTAATGCATAAAAAGTGTAATTTTATTGACTTAAAGTACTTACCTTAACAATGTTAAATAAATTTAATAGGGGAATAAAAAAAAATATAACGGAACTCATTTATCGTAAATTATTAACTTTTATAATCTGACACAAACTAAGTCGTATTGTATGACATGGTGAAGTATCGAAAATGTATTATTTGGCTCCAGTTCTTCAAGTAGCTACTGATAAGCGTAAGTTATAACTTGATCTAGAGTTTAACAAATGGGGGTAATTCCAGAGACGGCTTCTAAGCTAGTTGGAAATAAAATTAGGATTCGATTTGAAAAGAAAATACAAATATTTATTTACCCACATTGGGTTATTTGAAAGTGCGAGATACGAAAATATCATACAGGGTGTCTGAAAAGTCTTAGCATGGGCAAATATCTTTACTATTAATAAAGATAGCAACACCAAATTTTAGTTGTACCTTATTGGTTAGTAAATCTACTTTTTTACGTAATTTGACTCTTTCAACCCCCTTGGGGGGTTACGCTAGCGAGTTGAGGTCCAAAATTTTGGATGCAAACCTATGCCGTGTGGCCTCTTCGTTTAAAAGTCTTCAAAAAAGGAACATTGTTTTAGTATTTTAGTATTTATTTATTATTGTAATTCCTTTTTAAATGGCAAGCCTATAAAAATTATAACTCGTAAATCGTATAATCGGGCGGGGCACAAGTCGACCATTAGTCGGCCACTTGTGCCAAACAGTACAAGTCGGCGCTGCTATTTTTTGTTTTGTAGGGCACTTTTTTCTAACTTTTTTCCAACTTTACTTCTTCATTTGTCGTTTTTATATGTTTTGTTTTTTGACATCTGCGCAGTAGACCAAAATGCGTACCACGCGCAAACCGAGCGTGCTAGACATGCGCACGGAATTTCAGGAGTTGGACTTTGGTGTCTACATTTGAACCCATTCATTTTTCAGAATATATCTCCAGTAGTTAAGGTACCACTACGTATTTAACTTTATAACTTTGTTCCCAAGTTTTTTTCAACTTTATTTTTCATTTTTTGCCATGTGCGCAGTAGACCAAAATGCGTACCACGCGCAAACCGAGCTTGCTAGACATGCGCACGGAATTTCAGGAGATGGACTTTGGTGTCTACATTTGAACCCATTCACTTTTAAGAATATATCTCCAGTAGTTAAGGTACCACTGCGAAGTTAGACAACAAAGTACATCCCCTGAAATTTCGTGCGAATGTCTAGCCCTCTTGGTTTGCGCGTGGTACGCATTTTGATCAATGGTAAAACTTTTTCCCCAAGTTTTTTTCGACTGTATTTTTCGTTATTTGCCACCGCGCAGATAGCAAAAAAAGAAAAATAAAATCGAAAAAACTTGGGAAAAACGTTATAAAGTTAAATACGCAGTGGTACCTTAACTACTGGAGATAGATTCTTAAAAGTGAATGGGTTCAAATGTAGACACCAAAGTCCATCTCCTGAAATTCCGTGCGCATGTCTAGCACGCTCGGTTTGCGCGTGGTACGCATTTTGGTCTACTGCGCACATGGCACAAAATCAAAAACTAAGTCGAAAAAAACTTGGGAAAAAGTTATAAAGTTAAAGACGTAGTGGTACCTTAACTACTGGAGATATATTCTGAAAAGTGAATGGGTTCAACTGTAGACACCAAAGTCCATCTCCTGAAAGTCCGTGCGCATGTCCAGCACGCTCGGTTTGCGCGTGGTACGTATTTTGGTCTACTGCGCAGATGTCAAAAAACAAAACATATAACAAGGACAAATGAAGAAGTAAAGTTGGAGAAAAGTTAGAAAAAAGTGCCCCACAAAACAAAAAATAGCAGCGCCGACTTGTGCTGTATGGCACAAGAGGTCGACTAATGGTCGACTTTTGCCCCGACCGATTATACGATTTACGAGTTATAATTTTTATAGGCTTGCCATTTAAAAATGAATTACAATAATAAATAAATACTAAAATACTAAAACAATGTTTCTTTTTTGAAGATTTTTAAACGAAGAGGCCACACGGCATAGGTTTGCATTCAAAATTTTCGACCTCAACTCCCTAGCGTAACCCCCCAAGGGGGTTGAAAAAGTCAAATTACATAAAAACGTAGATTTATCAACCAATAAGGTACAACTAAAATTTGGTGTCGCTATCTTTATTAATAGTAAAGATATTTGTCCATGCTAAGACTTTTCAGACACCCTGTATGATATTTTCGTATCTCGCACTTTCAAATAACACAATGTGGGTAAATAAATATTTGTATTTTATTTTCAAATCGAATCCTAATTTTATTTCCAACTAGGTTAGAAGCCGTCTCTGGAATTACCCCCATTTGTCAAACTTTATATGATAACACTGGTAACTGATAAGGTTTTTATAGTCCTAACCATGGGCGTCTCATTTTTTTATTTAGCTGGAAATATAAATCTCTGATATCCTAGGCTCGCATTGAAAATTTTTCGCATTTCGCAACGACTCTCTGAGACACGCTGTGGGGTTGGGTAAAATAAAATATATTGAAAATATTTAGACCTATTTTTATCATCCTGGAACTATAAAAATCCTTTTACCGGGTTATTATTGATGTGTTAATAAAACTTACTGGTTAGGACTGCTTCGCTTGCATACCGTCAAAGAAATTTTTTAGATCAGATACACTAACGTTGTTATTCGTGTTTTCAACATTCTTGCTCTCATGAATGACTAAGGTTGGCCAGGTTGTTCTGTTACCAAAGGCGTCGATGCCGAAAATTAAGTACGTACGTATACGGTATTTGACAAAAATAATTTAATTAATGGCCGTTGCCGTGATTGTGTCAAATAAAAAAATCGTCAAGTGCGATTCAACCTCGCTCATAGAGGGTACGGCACGCAGCACAGCGCGGCTGCGTGTTGCAATTTTTAAGAATGTTTTTTCTATGGAGTAGTCTTGCAACATACATTAAAAAGGCCAAGAACACAATTGTACCGTCCGGGCGGGGCATAAATCGACAACCGGTACTCTGGTGCCAGGCAGTACCAACTTTTGTTTTCGACTCGAGTTTTTTTTTGACAACCAAACGTGCTAGACATGCGCACGGAATTTCAGGGGATGTACTTTGGAGTCTACATTCGAACCCATCCACTTTTAAAAATATATTTACAATTGTAAAGCTTCCACTACTTATTTAACTTTTTTCTCAACATTTGTTTTTTTATATTTTTCTTTTTTTTACATCTGCGCAGTAGACGAAAATGTGTACCACGCGCATACCGAGCCTGCGCACAGAATTTCAGGGCATGTACTTTGGTGTCCACATTCGAACCCATCCACTTCTGAGAATATATCTCCAATTGTAAAGCTACAACTACTTATTTAACTTGTTAACTTTTGTTTCCAAATTTTTTTTTTCGGGCTTCTTTATTTTTTTTTTGTTTTTTTGCATCTGCGCAGTAGACCAAAATGCGTACCACGCGTAAACCGAGCATGCTAGACGTGCGCACGAATTTCAGGGGATGTACTTTGGTGTCTACATTCGAACCCATTCACTTTTAAGAATATATCTCTGATAGTAAATCTATAACTATGTATTTAACATGAGAGACTGGATTTCAATATTACATGACGCAAAAATCGGGGTCGGACTCAGGAACCTGATGGAAGAGATAAATGAAGTGAAATTAATAATATATTTTGTCAACAAGTCATAGGTGACAATCTGTTTAATAAATATACTTAGGGTAAGTAAAAAGTTAACCTTTAAGTCTAGTAGATAAAAAAATGTGAACTATATAAAAGTTACTCACTATTTTAGTCCTTCCCTTCAGGATCCTTAGGGCATCGAAAAAATTAAACATTATTACGATCACTAATATTACACCCATCGACATTACAATACCAAGGATGACACGCCATTAAAAAAACTTAATTTTATTTTGCGCACTCGGTACTTCCCTTTAAGCGACACGAATTTCACGTGCTCAAACTACCCTGTGTAACGGCAGAGGGGGATTTACAGCGCGATAAGCAAGTGAAGTATTAAGAATATCTTTCGACGATGCCATAGGAATTGAAAATTTTTCGTTCTGTGAGAAATGCACAATATTACCTAACACATTCGTAAAACTCTTGTGGTGCTATTTAAGAAATGTTTTTGAGGGTTAAGGCAACTCTAGATGTTTTTAATTCTTACTAATCATTTAGAAGACAAATGTTTTTCAACAGTAATTAATTTATGGTTTTTCTTATTTACAAGCCATAATTAAATTAAGAAATTAAAAAGATTGAGTATGCTTCATTATTTTCTTCATTAAATTACAAAATCTTGAACAATGTATGAAATGTACTAGGAAGCAGGTCCGTATCACAGAAATTTCTTAATTATGGTCTAAAAGAAGACTCAAAACGTAATTTAACCATAATGTGTAGTACACTGTTGAATTCAGATGGGCTTCTAAAATTTGACATAAAAAAATCAGCAACGTATTTAAAAAAATTAAGTTGATGATCGCTGCCCAAAGACGAAAAGTGTAATAAAAAATTTGATAACGTAATCTTTAAGTTCATTAAAAGTTGCTATAAAGAAGTTTTATTCGTTTTGCGCTACCTTTCATATTAACTCCAAAAATTTTGAAATTATAAATCCGAAAATTTAGTTTTTTCAAAATAACTCGAAAATGAACTATCATCTAAAAAATTTCTGAACATCATTTTATTAGCTGTTTAATTACGCAACTTTTTTCCCATCTAACCAATTTTGTATTTCTAACCATAAGCGAGATCCCCATACTGGCCCTCCTTATCTTGGACACCGTGTATACGTAACATTCACTACAATAACTAGCTAACTATAAAAATATAACCAAACTTAAAATTTCCAATAATATTGGGACTATGACTATATTATAATATTCGTACGATATCATGCAACAGAGACTTTAAAAGCAATAAAAAAATAAGTTTCTATGTATAAAGCAGACTATAAGGATTAAAAAAAAATATTATAAATAAATAAATAAACAAATAATTAAGTACATAAAAATTGGAATTATAAAGCAGACAAAGAATTGGTAAATAAAACGAGGCAGTGCTTCTGTTTTTTTCGCGGTTCGGGCGCCACCAGTAATTTCGTAATTAGACGAATCTGCTCTGATTACTGTGTGCTTATACGAATACAATAGTAATTAATTTATAAAAGCACCTGATATCTGACATCGGTACTCGTTACTTTCGGATCTGCCACGTAACGAGTTCTGGAGTAACGATTATTTATTTTTTTGACCCACTACTAGTTACGTCATTGTATGTAGACCCAGAAGTCTAAAGATATAATGTATGTAAATATAAATATATAGGTACTTACTTAAAATATGCTATACTGTACGAGTATTAAATCAATAATAAGAAGAAAACTGTTAAATATTTTGTACGTATGTAGAATTGTTTTGAGGCCTAGTCGTCACCTATCTATTAACAATAGTTGATAATGCAGTGATAAAAATATAATAAAATTTTGTCAAATACTCAATAAAGGTTTATAAACCTTTATCTTTTTATTTTTTCTTTTTAATCCCCGCTTAGTGATATACAGGTTGTCCAGGAATATAGAGATAGGGCGATAATTACTGGTTTTTTCCAATGGTATAGCTAAACCATCTTTTAACAATTTTAAGATTTTGTTAATAAGACCGAATATGTGAAGTGCTGAACTGTTGGATAGATCACTGATGATATTTTTTATTTCTGTTGTATCCACTGGCATAAGAAATCGATTTTTATGATTTAGAATATAAGCAGATGTTATGCTTACAGGGCTGTTCTGAGTGATATCCAGATTTTCCAAAATATTCTTAGAAATGTCGATAAAATTGTCATTGAACTGCTCAAGGGTGGGGCAAGTATCTAGATTATTCTAGATGAATATTATTTTTAGGTACTGGTTGATTAATAACCTGCCAAATGGTTTTTTGGCTTGTTAACAGAATGTTCTATTTTATCTGTAAAGTGTTTTCTCTTTTCATTAATAATTTTATTTCTGTAATTTGTTTTCGCTAATTTCATTTCATCGTAGGGTCAACATTTTTGTGACAATTGTTATAACTAATTAAAAACTCTTTTAAATCACGATTAAACCACTTCTTTGCTTTGTTAGTTTGGTGCACTGTTTTTTTTTGGAAAGCATATATATCGAAAACCTGCAAAAAAGTACCCAAGAAACTATTAAACATATCGTTCACATTTAAAAATTCTTCTAATTTACATTATTTAACATTGACACACACCGGTAACAGTAAGCTCACAGTAGGGTCTAAATTCAATAATTTGGGTATCATTGCACTTAAGGTGGTTATTAGTTGGGTTATATTTATTGACTATTGCCATATGATCAGACAGATGAGTCCCCAACAAGGTAGCAGTACACCTACCTTGAACATTTGGTATGCAGTTGTCCGAGCAGCTACTTGTATAGAGCTTGGAGATTCTTGTAGCATCAGTTATTAAAAAATTAAAATTATATGATTTAATAATATTAAAAAATTCCTGTACATAAACTTCTGACAAAAATAATTGGCCGCAGTGTAGTTTTCAATGTTTCAAAAATTAACAGACTGTTGATTAAGCCAGTGCTCGCATAGGCAAATAAAATCAAATTCCTGTTCGCCTGGTAGTAGTTCAAGCTGTTCCACTTTATGTTGAAGACTTCTTATGTTTAGAAACAGTGTTGTGATGGTATATTCCTGCATAAGAACAAGGTTCCTGTTATTTTTGCCAGCTAAAAATTTTGATTATAACTCTTTGTTTTTTAAAATCAAACCTCTTTATGCCTACTCCCTTTGGCCAAAACTGGATCTCATACATGCCATTCTTTTTTTCAAAAGGTGCTACAACTTGAAAACATTTGTTTTTTGTTGGGTCTGTTGGTAGCTCGGATATAATATGGTGCATGGTAAATACCAGTGTCAATTTATTTTTTTGATTATTTCCCAGGGGTTAGGAGCTTCGTGTATAAGAAACATAACATTTGAATAAAATAAATATTTACCAATGACCGGAACGGAATGTTTGCAAGGAAAATCGGATAATTTGCAAAAAGTTAATTCTTGTATAAAGGATGGCCGCTTATTTGTCTTTAAAATTTCGTTACAAATACTTATTATTTAGAAAAATAAACTTACTTACTTGAATTTGACGATACTGACCTTTAATGATACCTATTTATTGAAAAATTTTACTTAACTTGGCACTAGGTATGTACTTTCTTTGAACATCGGCTGTTTTTTGCACATTGGCACAATACAATATTTATAGGGTAGTTCTTTAATAGATTTCATTGGCAAATAAAAAGTATTCACAAATTACACTGTGATAAATAAAAACAACCGCAACACAAACAACAATTACTGCCTGGGCAAATAAGTCGGCTCTCCACATGCTACTCGTCTAAATGCACACCTTTGGTTTCGAAGTTAAATTCTTCATCTGATTGGTTGATGTGTTGCGAAGAGGAAAAAATAAATCCGATAGAGTATTTGACGCTGGAAAATTCGGATGTTTTTTGTGTTGCATAACAAACCTGTCCAACTTTAGGTCTTGCAGACTGACATTTTGCCACTTTTACGCATACAAAATTACAAATAATAACAATCAGTTTGGTAAATGAATTGATATAGGTACAATCGTACGAAAAAATGCTCACTTGCTTTCGAACTATCACAGGTTGTCGATTCATATAAATTTGTATGTAGCACCTCTAGGTTAATCTTAACATTAGCATGCAGATTGTTACTTGTTTTGCTTGTCTCCTGACGTCACTTGGCAAATGACTGGTTTTTCAAGTGTAATAAATTATACCGTGAAGTAAAAATAATTGTTTAGTTATATTATTCTAGTAATTTCCTTTAAAATATTTTTGAAATTGTAATGACTCTAATGACTTTCTTAAAGGATTTATGCAATAAAAAAATACATGTGTATCCTAGCTAAGTGCCAGTTTCCGAAGAAAGTGTGTTAAGAAATGTTTAGACTGTGAATTCGATATACATTTTTTTTGATGTATTGTATTTGAAAAGTAAAAATGTGGCAAACATATATATATATATATATATATATATATATATATATATATATATATATATATATATATATATATATATATATATATATATATATATATATATAGGGTGGTCTGTAATGAATGCGCCAAAAAGCAATCCTAGATTAATCTCGTGAAAATAATGATATTGAGCCAAATATGCCTTAATAAAATGTCGCTCATTAATGAGATACAGGGTGTTAAAGTTCAGTTCTCAGAATTGTTATTTCTTTATAACTCAAGTCGTTTTTGAGATATCGACATGAAAACTGGGAATCGGGGGTTTTCAGGGATGGGGAATACGATGGTATTCCATTTATTGACATAATATGTAGAGGGCGCTATTTACACCTTATACACTCATTATTTCATGCCATAACTTTCTTATAAGTACCGTTCTTTTATTTTTTATTGAAAATTTTGAAAGAGTGACGATTTCTAGGAAAAAAAGGTATACTACATTTATTTCGATTAAATAAGCCGTTTTCGAAATATTTGCATTTATTCGTTCTATTGCATAGTCAAAAAATATTAAACATTAAAACTGAGATAACAGACTTGCCTAACGAATAATGAATTGATCATGAACAAATATCAAAAAATCACTTCAATAAATGCGAAAAATATCCACCATTCACTTCTATGCATATTCTTAATCCCTTCACCAAATAGCGTCGTAGTTGGGATAAAGTTCCTTGCTTATTCCTGATATCATTGGTGGAACCATGAATGTTTTGCAAAAGTTGCTCACGGGTACGGATTTCTTCTGTGTACACTAAGGATTTGATGAAACCCCAAAGGAAGAAATCCAGAGGATTAAGATCCGGGCTACGCGGCGGCCATGGAATTTCACTGCCACGACCAAACCATCTATGAGGCAGCCATCCATCTAGATAGTTGCGAACTGCAACTGGTTAATGGTAGCCAGTACTTGCAGTTTCTTCAAAATGTTTTGCGGGATCTACTCGATGATATACCCTTAAATTTACGACAAAACATGTGGTTTACGCACGATGGTGCTCCACCACATTATCCAGTTGCAGTTCGCAACTATCTAGATGAATGCCTGGCTGCCTCATAGATGATTGGTCGTGGCAGTGAAATTCCATGGCCGCCGCGTAGCCCGGATCTTAATCCTTTGGATTTCTTCCTTTGGGGTTTTATCAAATCTTTAGTGTACACAGAAGAAATCCTTACCCGTGAGCAACTTTTGCAAAAAATTCATGGTTCCACTAATGTTATCAGGAATAAGCCAGGAACTTTATTCCAAGTACGACGCTATTTGGTGAAGGGATTAAGAAAATGCATAGAAGTGAATGGTGGATATTTTTCGCATTTGTTGAAGTGATTTTGTGTTATTTGTGCATGATCAATTCATTATTCGTTAGTCAAGTCTGATATCTCAGTTTTAATATTTAATATTTTTTGACTATGCAATAGAACGAATAAATGCAAATATTTCGAAAACGGCTCATTTAATCGAAATAAATGTAGTATACCTTTTTTTCTTAAAAAACGTCACTCTTTCAAAAATTTCAATAAAAAATAAAAGAACGGTACTAATAAGAAAGTTATGGCATGAAATAATGAGTGTATAAGGTGTAAATAGCGCCCTCTACATATTATGTCAATAAATGGAATACCATCGTATTCCCCATCCCTGAAAACCCCCGATTCCCAGTTTTCATGTCGATATCTCAAAAACGACTTGAGCTATAAAGAAGTAACAATTCTGAGAACTGAACTTTAACACCCTGTATCTCATTAATGAGCGACATTGTATTAAGGCATATTTGGCTCAATATCATTATTTTCACGAGATTAATCTAGGATTGCTTTATATATATATATATATATATATATATATATATATATATATATATATATATATATATATATATATATATATAACAAATACTTAAATTTAAATTTTTTTATAAATCGTATGCAAAACATTTTGTTCTTGAGAATACAGCAGATAAATTGTAAATTATTATTAGAAAAACCTTGTCTGTCCTGTATATCTTAGATGCATATATTACTCTGTCCTGTATATCTAATTTTACTGTATATTTTCTTAGGTATGCGCTTCTGGAATGAAATCCATCATGCTTGGCGCCCAAGCATTACAAACTGGAGCACAAGATATTGTATTGGCAGGTGGAATGGAGTCTATGTCAAACGTTCCATATTACTTAAGAAGAGGACAAACTCCCTATGGAGGTGTTACCTTGGTCGATGGAGTGGTGTTTGACGGACTTACAGATGTTTACAACAAGTTCCATATGGGGAATTGCGCAGAGAATACTGCGAAAAAACTAGGCATTACGAGGGACCAGCAGGACGAATTTGCTATTAAATCATATCAAAAAAGCGCAGAAGCCTGGCAAAAGAAAGTTTTTGATTCCGAGATTGTTTCCGTTAGTGTCCCGCAGAAGAAAGGCCAGCCCGAGTTGGTATTTTCTGAAGACGAAGAATATAAAAGGGTAAATTTTGAAAAATTTGGAAAACTGGCTACCGTATTCCAAAGGGAAAATGGTACTGTTACTGCAGGAAATGCTTCAACCTTAAATGATGGAGCTGCAGCTCTTATTTTAACCACTCAGTCCGTAGCAGATAAACTTAATGTGACGCCCCTTGCCAGAATAGTTGGTTTTGCAGATGGTGAATGTGACCCAATTGACTTTCCTATTGCCCCAGCAAAAGCTGTTCCTAAATTACTAAAGCAGACCAATGTGTCAAAAGATGACGTTGCTTTGTGGGAAATTAACGAAGCATTCAGCGTCGTAGTATTGGCTAATCAAAAATTGCTGGATATTGATCCAAACAAAGTAAATATCCACGGAGGGGCTGTAAGCTTAGGCCATCCGATTGGAATGTCTGGTGCTAGAATTGTAGTTCACTTAGTTCATGCACTAAAGCCGGGACAAAAAGGAGTCGCGTCAATTTGTAATGGAGGGGGTGGGGCCTCTTCCATCATGATTGAAAGATTGTAAGTGCCAGGTAAAAAAATTTAAATACTTTAAGTCTGATTGTTATATAATCCTTTATATTTTACTTCTATTATACTGAAAGTTCATGCAGAAATATTGAGCCATATAAGCAGTTATTTTACTATATGATTTAATTAAGAAATATTTTATGTTTACAAAGTAAATGAATATAATATTGTAGTTACTGATATAGTTTCTGTTTGATAGGGTTGAACCACCTTTGAAAAATAAGTCTCCAACGTTGACTCTTTACACTAGAGATCCCTGTCCGTTATGCGACGATTTAAAAGCAGAGTTATCTTCTTATATGCATCTGATAAATTTTGAAACTGTAGATATTTCTTTAAAAGAAAATCTAAGGTGGCTAAAGTTATATAGGTATGAAATTCCTGTTGTGTTTTTAAATGGCCAGTTTTTATGCAAACATAGATTAAATAAAGACTTGTTAGAAATAAGACTAAAAGAAATAGAAGGTTTAAACAGTTGAAAAATAATTGCTTGGGTACCCTGAACAACACAGTCATAGAACAGGTTATTGTCATCTTGCGAGTTCTTGAAACTAAATGGAAAATATATACACTCTAATTCTTTAGAGATTATAGTTATATTTTTATTTGTACCTATTGCTTAGGAATATAGATAATCCCGTTATATAATTTATGAAAAAACAGTAGTGCTATTTAGTGGATTTAATATAATTAATAAAATATTGAAAAGTTTCAATAAGTTTATTTAGCAATTTGCAAATTTACTTTAAAAGAAGCAAAAAGTTAAAACCATTAATGTGGGTTCTTGACAATGAAACCAAGGCAGATCAATTTTAATAGCTCGGATGGCCTCATATTTGATTACTGACAGATCTACACCTATGTGTAAAATGTATGTATATTGTTAAAATTAAATTATTATCAATTATTTATTGGTCAGAATTAACCAAAACTTTTTGAACAGCGATTTCCAGCTTCGTTCATTCGCAATAAAACTCCCTCACCGGTTTAAAGGTTGTCTTTTTAGAAGGTCTCATACCATTTCGATGGAATTCATGTCTGGCGAATTAGCAGGCCACTGCAAGAGATAACCATAGTTTTACTCAAAGACATTTTGAATAACTTGGTAATGTGTGGACGGGCATTGTCATGTCGCAAGGATGTGGAATCTGGGCCCATGTGGAAATAAGGTAACACAATCGTATTTACATACCTAGCTGCATTTAGGTTACCATTTAGGGTAAGTCTGAGTCATATAGCCATATAAGTAAGAGGGCAGATAAATCTGTTGCCTAAATTTGCAACATCGCACGCACATCTTCAATTTGGCAGTTTGCTTTAATTTTCCAAGCGGTAAAACTCGGACGAGTGTGACTGTGTGATTGCTGCAACACAGACTCCGGGAATGTGGCTTTTGCTACAAGCTACATATAGGTGGGTACTGTTTTTCCGCCGATTGTTCAAAAACCGAAACAAATATTAATACTTTGTTTAATTTTGAAAAAAGCATGACCTATGTACAAATAACTGATGCCTTCAAATTCCTAATAAAAATTGGCTGTGTAACCATAGAAACGTAACAATTTTGTATTGTCAAGCGTGACGCGTGTAAATTTAGCTCTTTTTCAAAAATTCAAGATGTTATTTTTTATCTTCTGTCAGCCCACGAAGACTGAAGTCTAAGTACTATGTACCGTGGGTGTACTGGGGGAAATCCGACTCACATTCACAGCTGGAAACATCCGTAGGGATTTCACCGGCCCTTTAAGAGGGTGTGTGGTGTGGTACCACCTCGGTCGAGGAAGAATTCCTCTACCATCTTCCTTCCTTCCTTTCATGTTATATTTAGTATCTAGTTACACAGTGCAAAATGATGAGTGACGATGAGATTTCCATTCTTGGAACTCCTCCAGAACTGGCGTGTTTTTAATAACTTTTGCAGTACACTAACAACTGTAAGGAAATATGATTTCCTTACAGCAGGCTTCTTGTGTCAACTGCTATTACACCATCACTTTTCCTTACACCTTTTCTAGCCGTGCAATTGACTTCCTAACAGTATAATACTGCAGAGGTTTAGGCACTAACTTTAATTTTCTGTGAAATTTTGACTAATAATTTTTTATTCAAATTATTTTTCTATTTCCCTGTTCCCTAACAGAAAAACAGAAATTTCTGGATCAACTTTATTTCCACAGATTACGGTTGGGAGCTACCCAGAATTCACAATTTCTTAATTTCCACAAATTTTTCCAATAATTCGAGACAATTTCTTGAGTTTCTAACGCACTTGCCTTTTCACGCAATTTGTTAAGAATATCGTCGGAAAACTGTCGACTATACACCGTACTAATAAACCCGGTTCGCGATCGGGCAGCGTAACACCTTACATTGGTGAGTATCTTTCAACTACTCCTCTTCTAGCAGGAGTCATTCCGATTATAAATTTCTATAAAGTTTTCCCATGTTAACGACAACTTCGCTGAATTTACGTGACAACATGACATTTACGACCTTGTTTTTCCCGATTTTCTACTAGTGGGCGGCCCAAATTTTGCATGCAAATGAAGGAAAAACTCTTTAATCAGCTGGCATTTATTACATTTTTATTATTGTGTGGGTAGCTTTTTATTGCACCCCGCATTTTCTGTTGACATTTATAGGTGCGCGTGTCATAACAAGCACATAAAAAGCTATTAATTTATATAGATTTTAATATGGTGCCACATTGGGTAACGATGAGTCGATAGGAATAGGTCCTCACTGGGCGGATCTTCTGTCGGCCAATCAAATAAGACAAAACATATTTTCCTTTGTCATAATAGGGTAATTAAAATCTTTATTTTCCGAGCGGGGGAGAATTTCACCATTACAAGTAACAGTACAGGGGGTTGGTTTTATCCTGTATGTTAAAATGTTCGGTCGATTGACTAAGGATAGTCACGTTCATGAATTCAAAATTTTTAATTTCAACGATACGCATATTATGTAGTGTCGTTACTGACAGAAGCATATCAAGTTATGTGTGCGGTGCACAGTCCAGAGCACTGTAATATCATTATTGCATGAATTAGGAATTTCTGTATAGCCTTTACGCAAGATATTCTTCTTACGGTGCTGCACTGGAGTCATGTTTTTTAGTTATCTCTTGTTTGGTTCATTCTTATAATCTTCCAGTTGTCATTGTGCCACTTAGTTTCAACATTTCAGTAGTCACAATGAATACAACTAGCTTTTTCCTCCCCTTACAACTGATTTAACAAAGGCACGTGTTCCGTCACCAAGTGAACGAACGCATTGGACGAATTATTCAACATGAGATGTAATTCGCTTTACCGTCCATATTTAATGAGACGAATGTTTCTAAGGTCATTCCTCCGTGCCTGTTGGTGTTTTAAGCTCTGTGATTGGGCATTTTGATATAAGAAAACACTTGCCCAATATTCCTGTAAAAATTTAAAAGTAACAACTCCTTTTAAGCTTTTCCTAGCGTATACGTTAAGGGTATCTTTGTATACTGATGTGCTATATTATATTGGAAACATGAGATATTTAGCTCAATTTGTGCCGACTGATAATAAAATATCACCTAATCAAATTAAGTGTTGCCAATAGACAAAATGTCTAACGATAATACCAACCGAATGCATATTTTTGTTTTTTGTTGAAAAAAAAAAATAATGCATAAGAAAATATACATGGGTTTAATTGAATAGTATTACAAACCATTTTAACATCCAAGGATATTAAAATTAAAATTTATTTATAAATAGAAAATGAAATAATTGAAGTCTAAATATAACAATTTTTACTTAATATAAGTAAATGCATATGTATTAAAAGAAAATAAATAATTTTTTAACTAAATACGTAACCTATTTACAACTATGTACAGAGGAATTTTTAAAAATAATTATTTACAATACTTAGATGGATTTAACAGTTTGCTCATATAATGTTCTCCTAGGCCTGGGATCTTTACTGGCATGCACTTCGACAACAGATGCCGCCGTATTATCTTGTATACTCTTAATCTTGGCGTCAACATGTTCTCTGTGTCTCACCTCTTTGAGGACACGATCCAAAGTTGACACAACTTCATCAGCGTTCTCTTTGGTGAACACCATTGGTGGCTTGAACTTAATGACGTTGCATTCAGGACCATCAGCACTTACTAAGATATGTTCTTCGCGCATTCTAAATAAATAAAAGTAAATGGTACATTGTTTTGTTAGGATCATTTTGGTACATTTAAAAATAATAAGTGCCTAATGTTTCTATTTCCCAAAAGCTTTTTTTGTTATTATACCTACAGTTTCTATATTTTTTTTGAATTATGTGTTTAGATACTGAAATTCGATTTGAACAACAAAGAGAGGGACTGCGAGGGAGAGAAAAAAGGTAGTCATTAAAAACTTAATTTCTTTACCTTTGAACAACATATTGAGCACATTCCTTGTTGGCTTTTCTCGTAATCGGATCTTCAACCAAGTCGATTCCAACAAACAGACCAACACCTCTGACGTCACCAATATACTTGTGTTTTTTGGCCAACATCTGGCAACAATCCAACAAATATTCTCCAACCACTAATGCTTTTTCCCTAAGTTTTTCCTTTTCTATTGTATCAAAAACGGCGTTGGCAATTGCACAAGATACGGGGTTTCCACCATACTGAAAAAAAAACCGGTAATTCATGAAATAGTAGGTACCTACATATTATATTATTACGTGACACAAGTTTGGCCTAGTGCCATAATAAGGTTATTTTATAAAATGGGCGCCATTCTGGCATGGAGAGGTATAAATGAAAATGAAACTTTAGAGACTGAAAATTAGTGACGCAGTTTCTGAAGTTGCATCGGCATTCATGTATCGCCATCCTAAAATGGTGCTACTCTTACACCATAGGTATACAAGTATGAAAGCACCATAAGTCATACGAGTGTGAAAGGTGCCTTGCACTGATATTGCACAATATACTTGTTTCTTCACCATATTGTGCGAAATAAATCTTTCAGAATTAATAAGATTTAAAGCAACCGTAGAAAAACAGCACTACTTAAGTAAAATTCTTACTGTATTAAAATATTCCACTCCAGTTTTAAAGAAGCTATCAGCAATTTCTCTTGTTGTTACTACACAAGCTACTGGGTGGCCATTGCCCATGGGCTTACCCATGGTTACGATATCAGGTTTAACATTATAGTGTTGGAAAGCCCACCAGTGTCTACCAATTCTTCCAAATCCTACTTGAACCTGGAATGGTATTTAATGGTAGTAAGTTTTGATAATTATTCATTTTTTAAATTATTATTTAACTATTAATTGGTGAAAAATAGTATTATAATTTTATTGTTGCATACCTCGTCAGCGATACATACTCCTCCAGCTTTTCGTACATGCTCGTAGACTTGTTCAAAATAGTTTCTGGGTGGAATCACTTGACCACCGCAACTCAGAAAGCTTTCGGCGATAAAAGCACAAGCTCCTTTGCCGTTATTCTTGAGATTTTCACAAATTTCCTTGATTTCATTGGCATACAAATATCCAATTTCTTCCATAGAAGTGCATTCTCTGTCGTTAAATCTGCCACGGTAGCTATCTGGGCAAGATGCCTAAAAGATCGATTTGCATTTAAGGGAAGAGCGATGAATGACAATAATCGAGTAGAAAAAAGTTGACAAAATAAGGTGTATTCTTAACTGATCCACAATATTTTCGATAATGTCCTAGTATACCAAATTCATCAAGTAGGGGATATTAAGAATTACGATCTTCTTCTACTGAAACCTTATAGATGTGTAAATTTGGCAAGATAACGCTAACATAAGGCCTTGAACATAGTCTCGCAAAGTACTGGTGATAATATCGCGTAAATGTCGCGACCATATTGAAAATGTATTCGTGTCTATCTTACCGGTAAAGTCCGTTTCTTTGTCATTCTTAAGTATGCCTAGGTAAATCGCACCTTGCCGGAACGTTTTAGGCAAAGTCCGAAATTGTTATCTGTTTCGGAGTTTGTCTAGAATGTAACCCGGCAAACTTACTTTTGCCAAACAAGTTTTAGGCAAAGTCAGAAATAATAAATTTGTGAGCGTTAACGTCGCTGTACATTTTATAGTCGTAACTAGTTATATAGCCTATTTATAATACATCGCGGGTACACACGCACTGCGTTGATTGTTTAAGTGTTTATCTATCCATCTAACTGAACCGGGTTTGCTCAGGTTTGTTATTACCAATTAATATAAAAAGTTTAATAAGTATATGTAGATATATTTAACTTACTGAAATACGACTGAATCATATTATTTACAGGCTAACATCACTAGTATATCAATTACCATATCTACATATCTACAAACTTTCGGTAGAAGATCGTGACAAGGTTATGTATGTGTCAAATTTACGTTTATTAATTTCCTTATAGACTTGGCTCAGCCTACGGAATGAGCACTTTAATTAATTATTTTTTGAAAATTGTGAATTTCTATCTCTATAGAACCCTTCACAGACAATTTTTAATGGCATGAAAATATAAACGGCACTTACCACATGGACGTGTTCCTTTTGTCCAACTCCTCCGGGGAGGTTAAATTTGTAATGAGAAATATCAATCAAAGAGGTCAAGTGGCCATGGTAAGCACTAAAAAAAGTGAAAATCGTATCTACCTGACAAACCTCACTCCAAAACTCGCCAGCCATTAAATTATCATGCTATTTCTAAAGTTGGTGTTAATAATGGGATCATTAACATAATAGTTTAAATTAATTTTAGAATTCTATCATTTGAATATTCTATTTCTATCTATTAACGCCAACCTTAAGACGATGCCACTGCTACCAAAATGATTAGTGTAGTTTCAGACGAATTAATGTAGTTATAATAATGACTTTGTTACAAGTCATAGAAATAGGAGAAGCCGTTCTACTTTTGACATAATAATTGTAAGATTGTTTTGCATAACTTTGAAAAAATTATTTTTTTTTCTGCTCTTGCCAATTATAATTTTTAAAACATTCTAGTTGTGCTTCCCCCCACTCCTTTATGGATAACCCTTGTATATTCTGCCTGTTAAAATGTGCGAATCTAGGTCAGCGTATTTGCAGGGATATTTAAATTTAAACATCCAAACTGATGGTTGCACTAATTTAGACGATTTCTTATTTTTATTCAATATTGGCAGTTTTTATGTTTAGAACAAAGTTTTTTGTTATAGAGCAGAGTAACCTTTTGAGATATACCTAGTTTTCCTGTTTAATCATTTTGCAAGCAGCGATATGCATAGATCTAGTAGACGAATAAGACAACTCCAACAATATAGGGTGAAATTAAAGAATATTCGTTTACATTAGCATAATATAAAAAATTAGATAAATATTCTTCTATTTCATCTAATAATGGCGTACAAGCAGTCACTCCCTTCACATATATACATTTTATCAATATTCTTGAATTAGTTGAGTAAGCGTGGCAGGCATGGAGGCTCAAAGGCCTGCCGTCTTGAAATATCACTGATGAACAATCTGTTGTGGCTCTTCATCTGTAATTTATTATGCTGGAAGAGAAAAATAAAAACAAAGAAATTAGAAGGGTTTCTGAACTTGGTGCTATATCTACAATCTACAAACAAAGCAGTCAAACAACTACTACTCGCTACTATAAAAAACTACTGCGTAATAGCTGTGCTTTCATATTATGAATAAACTCGTATGTTGTTACTTATAAAATATTTGAAATTGGCATAGCTACAACTTTTAGGTAGGTAGACATTTCATAAACAGGGTGTGAGAAAAGTGTTAGTATTGGCAAATATCTTTGCTATTAGTAAAGCTAGACACCAAATTTTATATGTATTTTATTGGTTAGTAAATCTTCTGTGAGAGATGACGTTAGGGAGTTGAGATCAAAAAGTTTAAATCGCGTATCTTAATTCGTTTTTAAATAGCAAACCTATAAAAATTAAAAATCGTGAAAACATTACACATTATTTCTCTTTATACTCTAAAAGTTGTTCAAAATGGCCACCATGAACTTCTTGGCAGTAATAAAGTCGATTTTGGACCTCTGCCAAGAAGTAACACCTGCCATTCCCGAAAATGTGAGAAGTGAGTTCCAAAATCGACTTTATTACTACAAAGAAGTTCATGGTAGTCATCACAAACAACTTCTAAAGTAATATGGAAAATACTTAAAGGTATTAAAAAAAATTTTCAAGTTTTTTAATTTTTAAAGGCTTCACATTTAAAACTGAATTAAGATACATACCTCGGGTTTGTGTTAAAATGTGCCTTTTTGGAAAACCTTTAAAATTGGTTACCACACTTCATAGGGTTGCACTTAAAATTTTTGACCTCAGCTCCCTAGCGTCACCCCTCAAGGGGGTTGAAAAAGTTAAATTACATAAAATAGTAGATTAATTACCCAATAAGATACTTCTAAATTTTGGTGTCTCTATCTTTGCTAACAGCAAAGATATTTGCCCATGCTAAGACTTTTCGGACACCTTGTGTGAGAAATGTTTATAATAAATTTGAAATATTTTATTTTTGTATTCCAAAAGATGCCTACCAAGCAAAGCAATTACAAAGTAAACCAGTGCAGCAGTATCAAAAGATCATCAACGCTGGTCTTCTGATGGTGGCCTAAATAGCTGAAAATTTTCTAATTCTATTTTGCAAACCGTTTATATACTTACTGTTCAAGAGCTATAACGTCTCTATTTCCAGTGTAAATCTGTGCTAATCTCAGAGCTAAGTCGTTTGCTTCTGATCCGGAATTTACGAAAAAACATACTTCAAGGTTGTTTGGAAGGGTGCTTACTATTCTTTCTGCGCAGAGAACGATATTGTCATGAAGAAATCTGTTATTGGTGTTTAGGGTTGCCATTTGGTCACAACCAGCTTTTACCACTGCTGTATTAGAATGGCCAACTAAAAAATACATAAAAATTAAATCAAATCTTGAATATACATTGTACTATAGTTATTACAATAACTCAAGAAAGATATTAAGACAGGAACTAAGAAAAACAGTCCCATGCATATCGAACGAAGCTACAGGAAGATATTGACAACTCATACTCAGACTTTTAGATATGCATTGGCTCTAGCTTTTGACCATCTGAAGTGATTTTTTGGGTTAAACTTAACTCACTTAAATTTCTTTACTTTATTTAAAGTGTTTTGTTTTTCATGCTGCATTTTTTGTTGTACTATTTTTATTTAGCAAAGCATCCGTTTCTTGCCTTCAAGCAGAATTATTCTAGTATATTAATATGATATTGTTAAAAGTCTTAAAAGAAGGCCCAAATATTTATTTTGCAGGACCATACTGTTTTCTACAACTTAAAAATATAATAGGTACACTTAATGTAATAATCAATAACGAGGAATACATTTATTAATGACTGTTTAACTCGGAAACATTCATTTGGCCTTTTAACAATTTTATTGAGTAAAAGAAAATTACTCGTTGGTGTCTATAAGCACAATAGTAAAATAATTTTTTAGTTAATATGGATAATTCACAATCGGTACCTATAGTTATCTCATAAGTGAATTTAAGATCATTTTTCTTATATCTTTCTGATATATTTTTTTCAAATCATTTATAAACTGTCTGTGGTATTATATTATAAGCATTATCAAAAATAACAATGATACTTTTTATTATTAAATGAGGAATTAAAGTAAATAATTTTTCCCCCTTTTGTTAAAAACTGTTTTCTCGGTAGTTTAAATTTGAAATAATAACAATACTCTACGTTTGGGCTTTATCAAGTGCGATACTAACTTTTTCTAACATCCATTAGTGAGCTAGCCAAATTTAGATTTAAAATTTTTCACCCCATGGTTAACTTTTGTTCTACTCGGAACTAAAAGACGAAATTTGCAACAACGGTTCTTTAAATCCTTAGAAGACGTCACAGTGATTTATTTTTACCAGTAAGGCTACCAAAGATGTAAAAAATTACTTTTTTTGTTTGGTAAAACGCAAGTTTTTTAACCTCTGTATGTCAGGTATTTGATTTTAACAGTTCCACGCATTGTTTAAATTAATTTGTAACTGTAAGTTATCGTCAAAAAATAAAAGATGTTCCTTAAATTGGTACGGAATTGCTGAAAAAAAAACGGTTTAATGCGAATTAAAGACCCTAAACTATGTACCTATGTAGATTTGGCACAAAATTTTTAGTAGAAAAAGTTAACCGTGTTTTTTAGACGCATTAAATAAAATCCCAGTTAATTTAATTTAAGTCAATATTTTAGTTGCGTACAGTGAACTAAGTCAACCTCACATATTAACCTTTCTATAAATAGTAATCCACATGTAATGGTTAAATAATCTGTTTCTTATGATCTTGTGAAAATAGGTTGATTAAAGTAGTATTTTTAAAAACCAGAGCTAATTATAAAACGATAATTCCAAACAATCCAGTTTAAACCAAACAATATGAAATGTTTGTTTGCACACGGAAAGTTACCATACCCTCGGAAAGCTTTTTAATTACCATTTGGCTCTATCGTTATGTTTTCGTAACGTGTTAACAATAAATATTGATAAGTACTTCATGACTTCATGAGTTTGCATTTTATTTAAAATGCCACAGAGTTAACAATATTTTTTTGTTTGAATTTAATCCAGTCAGTAACTAAGAGGGTTGTTATTGTTTTTTTCGCAATTTTGTTTGTTTTGCGATTATGTTGATGGTGACACAACTTTTTTCTTTTTAACTTAATTCAGTAGCGGTCCCGATAAGGGTTAAAAATAATAAGTACAAAGTGACGAGACTACCAGTTATAAAATGAGAAATTGACCTGTTTAGAAAATGTTTTTATTATGTTCAAAATTAAAAAAATATACCTGCAAGATACCTGCATTAAAATGGTTTATCTATACATCTGTGCGCTAACTTACTCGCATTAGTTTAATAAATATTATGTATAAATTGTACATAAAATGTGTTGTAGATTCGTCTTTAGTGGATTATTAAAGTTTTACACACGGTATGCAGTAGAACGCCTTAACGATTATAAAATGTTAGGGTAGAGTTTTTTCATTCTACGTAGAGAAAATGTTTAATTGTACTATTATTCTTATTTATAGAATTAAACATTCCCAATAACGTATCAGTTAAACGAAATCTAAGCAGTGGGGTGAAATCAAATACGTAAAGAAAATTGAAAAAAAAATACTTGCCATGGGCTACATTGTTGATACAGTCTAGGTAAGCATCTCCTCTTTCATCATACATGTATTGATCCTTAGCTCTGACAATTTTTAAAGGATCTTTTCTAAAGAAGAGTTGGCACGAGGGTCTAAAAATAATTATTATTATGTATTACTTCATGCGCCTTTTTAATTCATTAAATCAGCGTTCACAAAACAATTACCCTGGGGTTCATTAAAGTGGTTTAAGACAGTACTAATGTAAATTTAGATCTACTAGTTGACCAGTTTTTGTCCTGTCATTACTAATAAGTCGTCATTTAATATTTCTGTGATCACTTGGTTTCGAAATGATTCGCAAAACTTTATTTGTTTTGCCTTGCGTGTTTTATTTTTATAAGGAAAACTTGAAAATTGAAGAACGATTTATCACAACCTATAAAATTGTCTACTTAAGGTTAAGTTCTACATTGCGGTTCGTAAACAGTTTGTTTTCCAACAATGTTGCTGAAACAAAAATAAAAGAAGTTGGTCTGTCAGTCTCTGAGCATTTCTATCTTTTTTATTTTATTTTTTCATTACCATGAAAAAATTTAGCGTCCCTAGAAAAGATTTTGAATTCACAATATTTTTCTACAACTTTTAAAAAATAATTTAATAAAATAATGAGTCATTCAAAGCTTTATATTAACTGATGGGGACCGATTTATAAATTTGTCTCTAGTCAAATTTAGCCTAGCTTACGGCACTGCTAAGTTGTGCTTAGACTTTTTCTATCAGTTTTATCAATATCTGAAAATGTGGATAAACATAATAAAGCCAATAATTGCATTTACAATTTTCTAAAAAAATATTGAAATCGGACTAGACATAAAAAAGTTCACACCATAAACTTACACAAAATTGTAGGGTGTCCGTTTTCTGTGCACATGAGTGTTATTCAAAAAAATGTATTATCGAATGTAATACCACAAGATGTTTCGGGATTACCAAATAATACTTTTACCTGACACGAAACGCGTTATCCGGCAACACTACGACTCCGAAGGAGGAGTAGTGTTGCCGGTAACGCGTTGTGTGTCAGAGGTAATCCCGAAACATCGAGTTGTATTCAAAAGATTATACAACGAAATAAAGTACATTATCCTTCTTATTTTAAACTTTTTTATTATAATAATTATTGTTAATAACAAAATTACAATTATTATAGTGAAAACTTGAACCATATAGCATCGTCGACTTGAGGCAACAAAATTTTACCAAATCTTTCTTTTGCCACTTTGTAACAAGAACTGACCGAAATGGCTTCTGAAATAATTTGTCAAAAAATGACAATTACAATGTGGCCAGCAAGCGATAATCACTTAATGATTATCACTTATTAATCACATCCTTCTATATAGGAAAAATATACATGGAGTTGTTAATCGAAAAAATAGGCTCAAAAGATATTTCTCATTAGTAGGTATTATATATTATATTATATCTATCTATTAAAATAAAATAAATATAATAAAACGCTTTACTTATTTAAGTTTTAAAAAGTAAGCTTTCCACTCTAAATTATTTGTTCTCGTTTATCTCACGGTAAATACTGCTCGAAGCCACCACTCACGACTTGTAGAATATAATAATATGTAAATTTGTTTTTAGCATGAGTGGTTCCAGGTATTTAATGTTTTATGTTCATGATGTTTTTCGACACTGTTTAAAAATTTGGTGTTGCTTAGAAGAGCAGATCGTGCGAGATAGCAGAGTCTATCACAAGAGGCGGTTCTCAATCCGACAATCGGGTCGTTGTATGTATGGAGGTTCGCAGACAATTGTATTCGTAAACGGATTTTCTGATTTCGATTATTTTTTTCTTTGTTTTGTAAACGAGTTCTCCCGAATCGTATCGTAGTACAGATTTTCTAGCTAAAGTGAATGGAAGCTTAAAAAATGTATATAACCCCAAAAAAACTCATAATTTTTTTCGATTGTATTTCGGACGGGCACCACAGATTTCAATATTGATTTGTTTTTTGGTCCTATTAAGATTCGACTTGAAGAAAAGGGGTGAAGGAGGGGGTGAAAGAGGATAGAACAGAGCAGTTGGGATTTTTATTCCCAAAATGTTTCCCAATAATATTTTTTCTGTTATTGAGGACAGATAATCTAATTTGGTATAACAGATGTTAACAAAAATATTGTAGGGGTGCGGTGAAAGGAAATCAAATAATTTATTGTACATATATGGATTTTTTGTTAATTTAAGTTAAACAATCCAGAAATCAGTATTCAACATTACTGATGACGAGGTAAGAGAAGGAAGGACAGAGAATAGGTGCACTAAAATGTTTTTTTAAAATTACTGTGTACCTAATATGCTGCCTATGAATTTAATTTTACTTAGAAGATTATACTGATTAGGAAGTTATACTAAAAAAAAATATTTTTTTTGAATAAACCAACTTCACAGAGGCACCGAAATTCGCTGTTTTATCCAAGATTTTAGTAATTTTTAATGAAATCATTGCTGAAAAAATATATAATGTATAAGAATGAAATATAAAAATATATATTACACATTGGTAAGTAATCACCAAAAATATTTCGTGTAAGATGAAGCCGTTTCATTACCGTATTACTGGTAAATATGTATTTACCAGTATATATTATATATTTCTTCAGCCATAATATTATTAAAAGTATTGAAATCTAGCATACGGTAATAAGAAACGGCTTCATATTACACGAAGTATTTTTGGTGATTACTTACCAATGTGTAATATATATTTTTATATTTCATTATTATACATTATATATGTTTTCAGCAATGATTTCATTAAAAACTACTAAAATCTTGGATAAAACAGCGATTTTTCAAATTTTGAGATATTTAATTGGATTTATCTCGAAAACTACTAGCTCTGCGGTTATGGCTTACATAACTTTTTTTGTAGGAAATTAAATTCCCTATAAAAAACCAATACAATTTTGTTGCGAAGTTAGTGGTTTACGAGAAAAATAAAAAAAAAACATGAAATTCGAAGAAAAATTGAAAAAAATTCAAGATTTCTTACTGGCGAGGTCGCTTGCAAAACATAAATTGGCTACAGGCACTTTTAAAGACGAAAGATTCCTCTGTAATTTCCACCTATTGCCAATTAAATATCATGAAATGTCGCAAACCTATAGATAATTGAAAAGAAAAATTAAAATTTACGTGTTAATTAAATGGGAAATTTTCAAATTCATTCAGCGAGTACTTAGAATTAAAATTAGGAGCTCATCTTTGGTGAGATTTTTTTTATATGTTTATAACAATATTCCGTCAATGGACCAAAAAAAAAATAGTCGTCTAAAACGAAGCACCCTAATTTATATATTCAGTAATTTTTTGCGTAAAAGCCAAACAATAAGTTCTAGGTAAAGTACCTAAAGTTGAACACTATTAAGCTTATCATTAGGTTCAGTAATATATAACTAAAAATAATATTCTATACTTTTCAGTGCTTTATTGATGTCGATTAATTTTTTGAAAAAAAAAATTAATAAATTGGTCATTTTCCCGTTTGCTAGGAATATTAAAAAAAATGCGTGAACACATTAAAATAATACTTATTTTTCTAGTGGTGGAATACTTATTTTTCTAGCGGTGGAAGGCTATTTAGAAAGAAACATAACTTTTATTACATTTATACAACAACTTCTCAGGTTTATAATAAAATATACTATTCAATTATATAAAACATAAGGGCTATTGTGTGATTGGTCGACCTAACTTTGCGTTACCATTGACAATTTAACTTTCAGGCCTACATATAAATGCAATACACAACCGGAAATTTAGGTCGTTAACGGCTGTACAGTATACATGTATATCTAGATAATCTAGATACAACTTTTACAATAGTCTCACAATATTCGCCCATTGTATTTAGAATTGTTAAAAGTCATTCGCTGATAATGATAAGAGAAAACAAAAGAATCATATCATTATAAGTCAGCAGTTACAATTTTAATTCCTGACCTTGTTAAGCCAACACCCGCTCGAAGCGCATCACAAAACTTGCGTCAATTTAAAACTATTTAATCTAAAAGTACGTTCCATTTAAATATAATATAAATTTTCTAAAAATAATTTACAATGGCAACACATACAGAAAGTAAACATAATAAAATTTAAATTGTCTTACCCAATCAGCTTCTGTCTTAGCGCGATGGTTTGACTTTTTGGAATCTGTTCCATTATTGAGAAAATAAACAAAATTAAAGTTGGCGAACAAGAGATAGAAAGTTACTATGAAGTAATGAAGAAGTTACTTAATGAAGTAGTAGTACTTTAGACTAGGTAGTCATTAATATATTTATATTAGTCTACGGCAGTGCGCGCGCAATGATTTGAGCACGTTTCTTTCTCAATATAGCTGTGTAATTATGATAAGGTTCACAATGAGCTTAATGTAATACACTAGCAAACAAAAACAAGTTATCTTTTTTTCTTTGGTTTATAATATTAATAATTAGTTACAGGATGACGGTAGCATGAGAGCAAGATTTTGTTTGGAAGGACTCACCAAATGAAAAGAAGAGCTTAAAAACACGACCCTATAGGTACAGTAAAACATTTTGAAGGTTATAGTATAACATCTTATTTTTCGCGCATACTTAGATAATCAATTCCAGATGCTTTTTTTTCTGTGCTCATCTTCAGTTGAGCAAGATCATTTTAAAATATGTTATTTAATAAGTATAGTGATATTATATATAACGTATTACAAAATATGTCTTGCTGAAAATTGATAGTCTGCAAGGGTTGTTATACCAATATGGTTGATCAAGGGGGCAGTTAATATAATGTAAAGAAAATCAGGCTATTTTAAAACCAGATAAGATAAAACCGCAATTTACTATAAATTACTCTTTACATTATTTATCATTAGCTAATAGTAAGGCTTCTCTCAAAATTAAGCCTACACCTAGAAGTATCCTAAAAATGGGCACCTTACAGCTTGTCAAATATAGCTTTGCCTCTGAAAAATGTGCCATCGTCTAAAGGTACCTTCATCACAACTGTCCAATTCGGTTTTAACACTCGATTTTCTTCTTTTTTATTAGGAGTGAAAAGTGAAGAGCACTCGCCATTTTCCACTGTTCTCATCTTACTCAGTATTGTTCGAATTGTGCAAATTCTTCTTCCCTTCCCGTCCCAACCTCCAATCCTTCAAATCCCGTGTCAATAGACTACATTTCCCTTCTCTTCAGACGCCCACGGTATGTTAGTACTTAGGCTTGAAGTCTACGTGGGATGTGATAAAAAATACACACGCTAGTAGCAGTTGAAATAGGCTCTTGAACTTTCTTTAAATCCTTGATGGGTTAATTCGCTTCAGCTTTTTGGCGCATAAAATAAATATTTGCCAAAATTTTACGACTTTGCCCAGAAAACACTTTGCTTTTTATTTTAGCAACGAACGCCATACGAAATGCATGTGTTAGAACATAAATGAATTAAAAAAAGCATTACCCTTTGTTACGGGCTGTTGCCACCGATGCAACTGGTCTACTGCGCTTCTAGTAGGCGGGGCTAAGGCTAGAGGTAAAGCTATATTTGACAAGCTGTACAAATGCCGACCTAAAAAGGCCAGCACCGCTCAGTTGAGCGCAACGAACGGTTGGTCACCGCGCTGTTTATTTTTGCGGGGGTATACGGTACGCCACTGTTCTAAGTCAAATCGCTTGTTTTTCGAAAAAACCTCCTGTGACGCATGTACCTATAATACGTAGTTACCTATAATTAGTTTAATATAAATAATATAAACAATCACTTAATAGCCGTGGGAATCTAGTCTTGCATCTTTCTTGCTTGGACCGTTCCAAGTAAATCGTTGCATACTGAATTATTAAAGAAAAGGATAGAGTAACCATTTTTAGAGTCGTGTGAAAAAAAAAACAGTTTATGTAGAAAATAGGTACTTGAAAAACCCTCTCAGAGATGTTTAGTTTATGCTAATAATGTTATCTTCATCAGTTATTGTTGCTAACTGCATTTCAAATTTCGATCTTTTTGTTGTTACTGTATTTTAGAAAAAATCACAAAGGCAGTGAGAATGCTGCGTGTAAAAGGTTCCTTGGAGTAAAGGTGAACTCTACGTTAAAATTTGTATTTTTCTCTATTCATCAGTTCTCATATTATGGTTCTGTCTAAGTTCTTCAAAATTATATATCAGTTTTAAAATTTTGTTTTTGTTCAGTTGTTTTCTGAATCTAGTTCTTTTTTAAACAAAATCTTTAGTGTATGACTGTAAACAAAGCTTCAGCCAATTCCGTAGCATGGTTTGCACCGTTAAGTTCTGCTTAAATTTGTATCAACCAAAGCCAATATTTTCCATTCTTTTTTATTTAAGCTTAAAATCAATAACTACACGAAGTTTAATCACACTAAGACAACAAATTAAAAAAAACTTCCACTGGCCATCTTTCCCAATTATATACAGACCAGATGGCCACAGGTATTAGTAGGTTCTTTAAAAACTCGATCGTTGACAATTTTGAGGTTATGGTAAGATACAATTAGGCAATCCAACGATGTGTCAAATTAATTCAAAATGGTGGCTGGTGGGCACACATTGCAAGGAATACGTTTGTTTACATTTGAGCGTGCGCATCCTAAATCCCGATAAAATTGTTTATATTTATTAAGGAATCATCAGGTTGTTTTAGTTTGTTTGTTTACTGTTGTAGTGAGAGCTGAAAAGCTTTTTTTTTGCAGTAAAATACATTTTTATAGTGATTTAGTGGGTGTATTGACCACACAAGAATGCCGATGACTTGTCTTGCAGTCGGTTGTGGAAGTCGCTCCAACAGAGACCAGATTAGTTTTTATTGTGTGCCTACCATCTTAAAGCATAGGTTTTTAACCAATTTAAATGATATGTCCAAAAGACGTGGCTGGCTGCTCTCAAAAGGGACAATCTTACAGAGTCTATGTTAAAGAATCAAAGAGTTTGCAGCAAGCATTTTATAACAGATTAGTCATTTCCAAGTTATTTTCTCCGTTAACTTAACTACTTTATCTACCTAGAAAAGTTTAGAAATAATAATCACTTTTTTTAACAAATAACTTTTAACTTTAATATGCCACCCGATGTCAACAACCGAGCATTGTTTTTTAGTGTTCGGTAATGTCAACGGAAAACTAAACCTTAACATATTTTTTTGGTGGTGCCCCCTGGCCCCTTGTAAAAATTTCAGCTTATTCTATTGAGAATTTATTTTAGTTTTTGTAATATTTTATAATTATTATTAAGTTAATAATAACTAGAAAATTGATCTCGATGTAATTTATTTTTTAATTGAAATGTCTTTCTAGTTCAAGCAAATGTAGCTATGCATACCAAGATATTATTAAATAAAAAATACATACATATAAATAAAACATGCATTATTTATTTTCCAAACTACAATACAAACAATAATATAGAAATAATACAAAATGACAAAAATTATAGATTATTTATTTGTACAAATCGGATGCCAATGGCCATATATGAACGATGTACTGTACATATGCTTTCGTCTTGTGCTATAATACTCCACACATCTAACGGTCTTAAGTTTGCTCTGAGAATGTCTTACCTGAAAAAAAAACACTCTGTAAACATTATCCTTCTATTTTTATTTTAAAGTTACTGAAAATTACACATAAAGTACAAAGTTTAGAAAATTACTAAATAAATCTACCTTGTCGACTAAAATATACGCATCCTCAACCATCTTTACTCCAACTTTTGTTACAAATCCTGCCTCAAAATATTTATAACACTGCAGACTTTGCTTTCATTTGGTGTAATAACTGTGTGTCAGGATTAAATATGAAACAATACCCATACTGGAAACTGGAGGAACTCGATCAATAGAGAAAGTCTAAATCTTCATCTTTTAAAGTAAAAGTATCTAAAGAACCAATTAGTTTTAACTTCTGTAGATACCTAAAAACATAAAACAGTTCATTATTTTCAGAGAAATACATAGATAATCATTTTAAGCTAGTTTTAAATAAAAAATAACCTCAACTTACCTCTCGCCAACGTCAGGACTTTTTGCCTATAAATTGTGCAGATAAATACTAGCCATTGCTAAATAAATAAAGTTCAGGCTTGACAAGTCACGCTAAAGACAAATAACACGAATTTTAGCAACCACAACTCTCAAAAACTTGGAAAAATAAAATCGATATTCACTGTCAACTTGCACGACTTCTTATGGGGAACTTTCCAAGGTCATTTTTGTGTGCCCACCAGCCACCATATTGGATCACGTGGTTTGGATTCCCTAATTCATATACGTATTACTACTATATTGTTAGCATCCAATCTACCCGTTGTTAAAATTTGAAGCAAAGATAAAATCACCTGTTCTTTTGTTTTGTACCACGTGATGTAACAGCACTTGACGGAACTGTCACTGTCAGTTCTGACAGCAGTTTAAAATGTGAGCTTTTACCTTTCAAAACTAAAGATACCTTGGAAAATCACGTGGTTGTTTAGGGGAGGGATGTTCAATACGTCATGTGACTGGTTAGCAATTGTTTCCGAAGGCTACGTCTTTTTTTCGTCGTTCGCTGCAGGGTATGTTCAGTAGTCACGTGATGACTGGTTAGCAATTGTTTCTAAAGGCTACGTCTTTGCTTCAACATTTTTTCGTCGTTCGCTATATAGTAGTAATACGTATATGATACAATTATACATGACTTTCTTCAGAAATTATTTGAGTTTGAAACTATCGTTTCGAAAAGCTTCTAGGAGTCCTCCAGTTCCAGCAGCAAATCCTAAACCATAGTCAACTGTTCCATTAACATATCGTAATATACGTTTAACCTTGATCCATTCTTTTTTCCTGGATTTTCCAACGTTCTTGAAAGTACACCAACATACGATATAAAACAGGTTGTGTTCTGGTCGCTACATATAAGATACCACCCATAGCCCCTCTACAAGGAAAATTTTCAGGTGTATTTTCGTATTCTATTTCCTGTTTAGCTTTCTTCCGTCACTAATCATTTTCCTTAATTATTGGAGTAGAGACAGGATCACAGTTATGCATGCCAAATCTCTGAAACTTTCTTTTAAATCTTCACCAGTCTTCTGGGCATATAGTTAAATTTAAGTTTTTCATAGTACACGCTTTATTGTTGAATTAAAAAAAAAATAGACGAGATAATATGCACCCGGAGGGTGCAGGTCTCTGAAATTATCGATGGATTCTTGCAGAATTTCCTTATTTACCATGTTTAAAATTAACATGTAGGAAAACTTTAAAGCAAAATATTCTTTAAAAGCTAATTTTTTTACTAATATGTTGCAAATTAAATTAGAGTTAATTTGGATGGGGCAGTGTAAACAAAAGCTTTGTTAACTTAACTAACTGGTGGAAGTAACGCAGAAATACTTTCTAAAATTATTTATATTGAAAATTACAGTCGTTTATTTCTTTCTACACTGTATTCCGAAATATAGGCTACAAAAAGATAAATTAACTAGACTTTTTATTTTGGAAATAATAAACCAAATATAACTTTTTTTTGTGTTATTGAGAATGTTATCAATATACTGCCTCTGGTTTTTTTATAATTGAATTAAATGAGATGTCATAATAGTTATTATATGTTTTTAAATCTGATGTGATAGGTATGTCTATTTTAAAAGATTCATGCAATTTTTATAAAAATTCGTTATGTATTTAGTAAATAATATTTTAATAACTACTGACTTGTCTATTTTTCCCCCGTGACTGTCGAAATAATCATTATGCGCCTTAAGGTGCGCGCACACTTAGGCGAAGCGTCGCGAAGGGAAGCGCGGCGAAGCGAAGCGTCGTTTACGCGGTGTCCGCACACTGAGGCGAAGAGAAACGAAGCGCAGAGAATCCACGGCAGAGATATCCTATCGTATTTTCAACGTTTAAATTTTTAGTTGTTCTGCGAAGGTACACAAAATGAGCAGGTCGTCATCGGACGAGGATCTTTTTATACTTAGCCTGATTGCCAGTATGGAGGAAGAAGAGAAACCAAAAAGAAAAGTTTGGGTTAGTAAAATTAAAAAGAGGGATACTTTCGGTAAATTCCATCACCTATTTTCTGATTTAAGAAAACACAACACAATCTACAAGAAGATTCAGCTGGTACCGACGTCTAAAAAGGAACGACAATCAAATATTTTGGATCTTCTCTTCTCCTCTTCAGCGCACACTGAGGCGGCGCGACGGGAAGCGGCGAGAAAAACGTCGTCTAGTTGCTCTCCGGACTTTCCGAGCGTCAATCAACGCTTCTCTTCGCTTCTCGCCGCCTCAGTGTGCGGGCTTCCATTTGATTGTATGTAAGGTTCTTGGATGGATAAAATTCTCTTCTCTTCGCTTCGCGACGCTTCGCCTAAGTGTGCGCGCACCTTTAATGTTTAAACCTTACTGGGCATCGTACATCCCACGCAAATTCACTGCAGACTGATCACCCTTGCGAATTTCGACAGACCTATTCTTTTGAACGTCGGACTTCAAGGCCTTCTACATTCCAGTTGGCCTGAGAAGTGTTGAGTACTCGGTAAATCCAATTTTTTTACCTTCTAGGCTAGAAAGGTCAAGACTTTAACTTAACTTTAATTTTAACTTACCTGGGGATACGGTTACCAGTTTTCAGGAAACAAAAAGCGGGAGTTGCCGACATTATAATTTTTGTCGCTGTCGCCATTTTGTAAAAAATAATTATTATTTGAGAAAATTGGTAAATATTTTTTGGGCAATTAATAAGTTGGGTTTTATTTTGTAAAAGTAGTCAAGTGAGCTTGCCAGATCGATTTTAAAGTAATTATTTTCTTGACTTTTTAATTTTATGTATTTTTCTGAGCTAGAAGTGTAAATATACATTATTTACTATAAAAAACGGAAAAGCGGGAGCTTTAATATGTTAGTCGGGAAGCGGGAGATTTGTTGCAAAATCGGGAGTCTTCCGCCTAAATCGGGAAGGTTGGCAACCCTGGGACGACAATGATAGGCTTGATCCCCTTTTGACCGGTGGTGGGCGGTTTCCTCCTTGATCCCCTTTTGACCGGTGGTGGGCGGTTTCCTCTTGGTTGTTTAAGCGAGTCTAATGATCATACTGTCGTATCTTTGAGAGCATTAGACAAAAGTTTAAGATATTTGACTTCAGTGTTATTGCCGTTGTGCTGTCCTGACATAGCTTCGTTGGCGATTGCCACAGATAACCACATTCCAGAATTGGCCAGGCTGTTGTATGTAGTCCCAGGGAGTAGGGCTTTGTGCGCCAGTTTATTTATTAAAAACGCTGCCAGCAATTTTGTCGCCTTAAGATTTATCCACGAACCTGCATAATTCGTGCCCAGGAACAGATAATTTGTTCTTATTTTATGATTCCTTGGTTGTGGAAGCATTACGTTAAAAATTTGCTTTTAAAACGAATTTTATGAAGTCGGTGTCAGATTTGTTCCAGCACAGAGTTCGTAAACGATTTTCGATCAGATATGGAGTTGCCCAGATAAATATTACATGTGGCACAGCGCCAGGCGTTTAGTGTACGTAACTGACTATTTGTTTCTGATGATCAGCAAACCGTACGGACTGCTGGTTGGAACAGACCTGATGATTTCGGTGAAGAATGATGGGCGACTTGTTACAAATTTGGTATAATTTCATTTAGTGTTTAAAAATATAGAAAAATAATTAGCCTTTCTAAGGGTGCATTTATGTTGGAGCTTCGATAAACGATAAGACCGGCGATACTAGCGAAGGAGATTTTTTTTGTATGCAGCAACGCGTCGCTCCAATATTAACACCTTCGTACAAAATAAGGAAATCATTTTCTCCACTTCGCTAGTGTCGCCGCTTTTATCGTTTATCGCAGCTCCAACATAAATGCACCTTAATGCTTAAGTGAAAGCAGTATCCATCTGATCCGTTGTTTCTGGACAACCAGTTGTTTGGACTTTGTCTAGTTAAAGGCGATACCTTTTTGCATTAGGCCATGTACCATGGTACTAGATGTAATGAGAGAATGTATATTCAATTATATCTTGCGACCTACATATAGGTATACGGATTTCAATAATTTACTTCTCTTTTTAGCTATAATTTGAATCATTACCTAGTACCGATAGTACAAACAGGTAGCTCTTGCAGTAGTAACTTAAATACACTGTAGAGGAAGAATGAACCTTGCCTCTTTTTACAAACTCCTATTTAACCTGCTAGTTTGCTTGTATGGTATGTATGTATGTATGTGTGTATGTTTGTCAGTATTGTTAGGTCAAATATTGCAATCAAAATTTCGACTAGCTCTAATTAAACTAGAGCGTTGAAATTTTTCACACGTGTAGAAGTCCGGTGACAATGTAATATAGTATATCTAATATTGTTCTAAATCCAATATGGCGGACGCCCCAAGATGGCGGATTACCTTTTTCTTTACAATCCCCTTGATATGGGTATCAAATGAAAGGGTTTGGCGGGTAGAATACGATAAGCTATGTGACATCATTCTAAACCCAATATGGCGGGCGCAACAAGATGGCGAATTACCTTTTTTCACAACCCCCTTGACACCGGTATCAAATAAAAGGGGTTGACGAGTAGAACATGATAAGCTGTGTGACGTCATTCTAAACCTAATATGGCGGACGCCACAAGATGGCGAATTACCTTTTTCTTCACAACCATTTGTTTCAAATGAAAGGGTTTGACGAGTATAATACGATAAGCTGTGTGACGTCATTCTAAACCCAATATGGAGAGCGCCACCTGATGGCGGATTACATTTTTCTTTACAATCCCCTTGATATGGTGATCAAATAAAATGGCTTGACGAGCAGAATACGATAAGAGCTAAAATGTCTTGTAATAATGTGCATTATCAGAAATGCATAGGTTAAGACGTAACTAAAAATAAAATCTGATGTAAAAAATACTTTTTAAAAGCAATAAGCTTTTATTATTTGGATGTACTAGAACGAGAACAATAACAAATAAGTATAGTTTTTTCATTGTTGCAATGCTGAATGCTATTTATAAGTGGACGTAGTTCCCATGGGTGGGTCCTAATAAAAGTAGTAGGTAGGTATTAGTTAATTAGCTGATCAGTTATCGCTGAAACATATAATTTATTATGTTAAATTTCTTGTCTTGAAAGCTTGTCGCGTGAATAGAAAATATATACTTGTATGAACTTTTCGCGGGCGACAAGCTTTTAAGACAAGAAATTTAACATAATGTATTATATATCTGTTTCAGTGGTAATTTTGATAGGTACTACTTTTATTAGGATCCACTCACGTGAACTACTTTCACCTATAAATAGCATTCAGCATTGCCACAATGAAAAAACTATACTAATTTTTTTTCGTTTTAGTATATCTGTTACGGTTAATTTGGATACTTCGCTAGTTTACAAACTAACCAGCTAGTTTGCAAACTAACTAAAGACACTGTTATTTTGAAGGAATCAGCCATTTCCCACAAAATACCAGATGGTTTATAAACTAGCTGGTTAGTATGCAAACTATCGATTTGCTTCAGTTAAGATGAGGATTTTATTGAGGTTACCTTAACCTAAAAATTATGTTTTGTTTGTTGTCCAGAAAATCTAGCGAACGGTGGATCGGAGGGCACCCTCAGGTCGGAACAGGGTTAGCACCTGGTTAGGGGCCCTGACCAGTCTCTTTCCTCGCAGGCGAAGAGGGATCGGTGCGAAAAAATCCACTATTGTTCCTTCCTCTGCGCATGCAGTAATGAAAAATCTGTACATAAGGAACAATAGTGGATTTTTTCGCACCGATCCCTCTTCGCCTGCGAGGAAAGAGACTGGTCAGGGCCCCTAACCAGGTGCTAACCCTGTTCCGACCTTAGGGTGCCCTCCGATCCGCCATTGGCTAGATTTTCTGGACAACAAACAAAACATGATTTTTAGGTTAAGGTAACCTCAATAAAATCTTCATCTTAACTGAAGCAAATCGATAGTTTGCATACTAACCAGCTAGTTTATAAACCATCTGCTATTTTGCGGGAAATGGCTGATTCCTTCAAAATAACAGTGTCTTTAGTTAGTTTGCAAACTAGCTGGTTTGTTTGTAAACTAGCCAAGTATCCAAATTAACCGTACCATATCTAAATAAAAAGTATTTTTTACATAAGATTTTATTGTATTTCCTTTATACTTTGTTTCAGTTACAGAGTCTGGGCCTTAGTGTCATGAATTAGGAGCACGTAATTAATACAGACAGCATATTCATTAATCTTATTGGATTTGTTTACTAACATAAAAATCTAGTACAAACTGACTTGTTAATTTTTTTTACATGCATGCAGTAAAAGATTTCAACCTAACCATTTACGTCAACAACATTGTTTAAATAATTATTTTCGCCTTACACTAAAAATCAAATAAAATGTAGTCGCCGACGTAAATTATACTCTTATTTAAATACATCTAAGAATTTTTTAGTAACTTTGGTTACCTGCTTTGGAAATGTTTTCTTTAAATGAATGAGGGCTACCCTGCAGGAACATATTCATCGGAGGAGATGGGGGAGCATCTAAATCCCCCCGTAGGCACTTGAGAAAAGTTCAGCCATTTGCAATAAAAAAGGTCGACACGTGGTTCTGGAAGAATTTGCAAAAAGGTCGAAAATTTAAATCCGGGAAATGCTGGCAAAACATTTGCTTTGAAATTTGATTTGTTAACTTGCGTAACTTAGTGCTTTCAGTACGCCCCTGCTAAGCTGGTATGGCCAATTCAAATTACCCCAGCCCATTCACTCCATTAGTCATATTGGGCAGTTTCCGTTAAAAGCTCTAAATTTGGTCAACTAATATCACAATAACGACTTGATTTATAATTATTATTTAAGCGAGATCGTATCTGGAAATTTTAGTTTCTTCAGTAAATATTCCGTCAGTAAGGAAATTATGATCGCTTATCATGTTTCACTTGTTTCGGTTCTTTTAAAAATTACTGATATGTGAAAACGCAGTAGCATATTTAGTCTAAAATTTGTCAAATAACCACCTAGTGTTGTGATGTCAAGCAAGGATTTTGAACATGGACAAAAAATCGTACAATCTGTTTTACAGACTCAGTGATAAGACTCCAAGAATGTACCTTATTTGGACTATAATCTACCTGCAGGATTTTTGTACTATGGAGGCATGTACAGGGTGTCCGGATTTCGTTGTAATTGCAGGGTATCTCGGTTGTTATTGGAGATAGAGGGTTGCGGTTTTCGCGAAGTGTTGCTATTTTTTAATAAAACGAAAGATGGCATAAAAATATTTTTCATGGCCCCCTTCGTTTTTGACATACAGGACGAAATTGATTTTTGTCCATTTTCGGACCCCCTCCGCATTTCAGTTATCTTGTAACTTATAAAAAAGTAAAAATTCATCCTATTAGGGTTCTTTAGGTAGAATCGAGTGGCGTGGTTAGATTTTCATCAGATGTAATATTTTTCGAGATATTAACCAAACATATGTTTTTTTAAATGGAACACCCTGTATGTTTCTTAAACGTTTTAATTTCCCCTTTCGAGAGCGTTTCAAAAATATATAAGACTTTATAGTTATTTTTTATTTTTAGCCCTTAAATCGAACTACGTAATTTTAAACTTTAATTTTGCGTAGTTGGTCGTGTTTAACATGTGGTTTAACGGCAATTCAAGTATTTAGATTTAAAAAAGAACTGGTTAAATCCTGTATTTTCATTAATTTATTACAATTGGTATTATTTTCTAAACTACAACACTAGCTGTGATCTAGATATATAGAAAATCCTAACCAGAACTAAAACTGCTTAGTTTTTTATCATTTGAAAATTAAATTAGTTGTTTTTAATGTTTTCTACACTTGCCAAAACATTAGTTTCTTCGACTTCCTGTTGAAGTTTGTTATAATTTTTCGAGCGAGGTTTTGCAAAAGTTATAAGCTTTGTTCTAATCTACAGAATGACTTTATTCGGTTGCCTTCTTGCAGGGTACCTATATATAATAGTGGAATAATATGGATTACCAGACATAATCAGAAAATAAATACCTTTCTAAATACATATCAGACGCCTGATCAGTGATGATCACTATTTTCGTCGTATCGTATAAAGCATTCCAACATATACTTTTCGTTATTGGTAAAATTGCCATATTGTTCTTTAAAATTGATAAATAACGGATTAAAGATAAGTAATATAAGTAATAGTAACTTAATGACAACAACTGACTCTGTCCGTCTCGGCCAACTACGCAAAATTAAAGTTTAAAATTAAATAGTTTGATTTAAGGGCTATAAATAAAGTATTATATATTTTTGAAAAGCTCTCGAAAGGGGAAATTTAATGATTAAGAAATATACAGGGTGTTCCATTTAAAAAAACATATGTTTGGGTGATATCTCGAAAAATATCATATCTGGTGAAAATCTGACCACGCCACTCGATTCTACCTACGTAGAAAACTCTAATAGGATCCAATTTTTACTTTTCTTATAAGTTACAAGATAACTGAAATGCGAGGGGGGTCCTAACATGGAACAAAATCAATTTCGTCCTGTATGTCAAAAACGAAGGGGCCATGAAAAATATTTTTATGCCATATTTCGTTTCATCAAAAAGTAGCACCACTTCCCGAAAACCGCAACTCTCTATCTCTAATAACAACCGAGATACCCCGCAATTACAACGAAATCCGGACACCCTGTACATATGTATCTATAGGTAGTTAGCCAGATTTTGTTTATTTTTGTAGTAGCGAGATTGTAGTTAAAAGTACCTCATGAAGGGTAATGGATTTAATTTCTTTTACAAAATATTCTGCCCAGGTTTCTTGTGTGTGTCTAACAAACTTTTTAGCGATTTATAAGCAAATACACTAGTTTTTGTATGGAAAACGAAAATAATTTAATGCACCTAATTGCGATGGATGTGACCCATAGACGTCTAAAATACTATCGACAACGTTATTTACCATTCAAAGCAATCAGGCATCCGATTTGCACTAAAAACTGGTCGTTATATTGACTGCTTAAGTGCAGACGGTTGCCAAAATGTAGGTACAAAATGATTGATGCCATCCAAGCAATAAAGTATTACACGACATTTTTTTGACTATATCTTCATCTAATAAAATTAGCATACAAGTATTAAGTAATAAATAAAGTAATACATTTTGTTTTACTTTATGCATCATAAAGGAATAAACTCTTATTCCCTTCTCACTGTAATAAATTATTAAGTTATTAAGTAAAAGTGACAACGCTGTTTTACCGTTTACTACCAGTTTTACTACGAATGGAGAAGTGACGCAAGCGGCCATTTATATAAGTTATTTTAGAGTGGAATTGTGTTTTTTCTGTTTGCGAGAAGCGTCTAAGTGCTTTATTTGAAGACGCTGACATTATTTTGCGAAAAAACATTTAAGTATGGTGCGGCAATGTCAAGTTTGCAAAAAATTGGACTATTTAAATCCAGAAGTTTTTTTCACAAGTAGATGAGGTTATATTCACTTGTATCGAATCCACTGGTGTAGTTGGGTTGAATGTTGAACAGTGTTGCCATTTTTTCCGCTGTGTCTCCCTCTCTTACTCGCATCCATTGCATTTTTTAAACGGATGATTGATTTGGCGCGAAACGATTTTTTGAATGGAATGCTTTGTCTATAGTGTTTTAGACGTCTATGGTGTTACCGGATCATTTTTGGGTCCTGTAGATTTATTTTTCATTTTGTATAATCAAATATCGCAATTGAAAACTAGAGTATCTAAGTATTTAAAGTATCTAAAATTTGAATTCTTGAAGTACCAATTTTAGAATGGAACTTTAACGCCCTACAAATAGAATTTCACCCCTGAACATGCGCGTAGCTAAGGGGGCAGGGGTTGGCACGGCGCCCCAGAAAAAAACTGTTCCAAAATTATATTTTCCCAAAATACTGTTGTCATGGAAGCTCATCAAAATACGTCACTTCTGTGGCCTCTTTGTTCGGCTTTTTATTGTTTTTTTTATTTTGTAATGAAATTTGTAAAACTATGTGTATTTTTGTGATTATTGTTAAAGTTTTTTGAAATTTTAATGCCAAAAGGGCCGAAAGTTGGAATCATAGGCCATTTTAATTTTCATTCTTTTTTACATTTTTAAACGTAGCATAAATTAATATATCGCTAAGTAAAATTTAAAAAAATATAGGCCATTTTGTCATTAACTACGTGATATTTTGTTAGGTTGTATTTTATTGATTATATTTTATATTAATCTCTCTATATAAAGTCGGTATTACACCTAAAGTTAGATGTTGGTTTGGTTTGTATTGTTGGCTTTTTATTTTTATTCTGATTGGTTAAAAATTTTGTGACGTCTTTTATTTAAAAAATAAACAAATAAAATTCTATGAAATACTAAAGGCTATTGTTCTTCCATTATAATGTTTTCTATTTGTTGTTGTTGCTCATAGTATTAATATATTTTTGTATTGTAGCGTAAAAGTATACGAAATGACACAAAATTAGCTACGCCAATGCCCCTGAATTCACTAAAAAGGTTTAACTTGTGTTTGGTACTAGTTTAAATTTAGATATATTTCTAGTTAGTCAGTTTGGATGAACCAGCCCAGAACAATTTAGTCAATAAAATCCGCATAGCAATGATGGTTTCCAAGCTTTGATAGGAGATGGGACCTAAATAAAAACAGAAGAAGTTGGTCAGTTAGGTTTTAACAAATTTTTGTCCTAAGTTAAGCCATTAAAAATGTATGACTTATTGCGAGGAGTAAACAGCTGTGGGAATATGAAGATGTTCGTGAAATTCTGTGGATGTCCGTGCATTTCTGTTGATGTTCATAAAATGCTATGGATGTCTATGGATTTTCATGTACGCGCATGCGTTAATGATGTCCGTGGATTTTCGTAGATGCCTGTGGATGTCCGTGGATTTCCGTAGATGTCTGTGAATGTCCGTGAATTTCCGCGAATTTCTGGTGTACACATTTTGGTCAGCTGTATTAACCTCTCGACTTACTGTGATATTTCTATAATTTGCTTGGTTTCTAGCGGCGGCGCGTCGGGGCGGGGGGGCACTTTTTCACCTTCACCAAAACTTTTATCAGAGGAATGGTAAAATACGTTTATATGCACTGTTTAAAGTGGGTTAAAAACACATCTTTTGATATAGGGATATTTAACATGTATCCTCAAGTTTTTTATAGGCCTATTCCCAACCTTATGTGTAAACGATATCTAAAGGATGCTTTTAGAAACTACACTGCAGTAACACTTTCATTTTTCCATTTGGATTTTAGTAACTAAAAAATACGTAAAAAAATGTTTTTGATGTTAAAATATTGACTTAAATTTTCGTGTTGCTCAGCTGATCTCCTTCGCTTTGTCACACATTACTGGAAAAAGTCATTTCATGACGAATCTCAGATTGTTGCTCTTGACATTTCCAAGGCCTTTGGCCAAGAACGGCATGCCGCACTCCTCAACAAACTACCTTCGTACAGTCTTTCTACCAAGTTATGTACCTCGATCGGTAGCGTCCTCTCTAATCGGCGCATATCTGTCGTGGTTGACGGTCACTAATCTAACACCAACCCTCTTTCTTCTTCACATTAATGACCTGCTCTCTTCAGCTGCCAATCTCATCCACAGTTATGCTGACGATAGTACTCCTCACTCCAATATTTATTTTTCCAGACAAGTTGCGAATCAAGAGCTGGATAATAGACGCATCTATCCCTTTCCCAAGATCTTCAATTAATCTTAGACTGGGGTGTCAAGAACCTTGTTCAGTTCAACGCCTCCAAAACCCAGTCGTGCTCCCTGTCACGCAAAAAATCTGGTAACGCTTACCCCATCCACATGAATGGCCACAGAACAATGAAACGCTCGATCTTGTTGGCATCGCTTTCGAACATAATATCAGCGCTGTCACAAACGCATTACTTCAGCAGCCACATCGGCAGCTAAAAAGCTTGGTTTTCACTTTCGCCAGAAAAACTCTCTATGTTTCCCAAATAAGACCTAACCTAGAGTACTGCTCCCACATCTGGGGAGCGGCATCACCTTCGACACTTAACATCCCTGATTCTAAACAAGAGAGAGCCATTCGACAATTCGACTCATCAATGACCCAGTCCTCACAATAAAAGTCCCTTTTCTCGCTCACCGCCGCGCTACTGGGGATTTATCCCTTTTCTACCGGTACTTCCACGGATTTTGCTCTGAAGAACTAGCCGGTATTATTACCCTTGACCGTCCCTAACAGAACAACAAGAGGCGCATGATGCATTACGTCCCTTTACTGTCTAGCTACAAAAGTCTAGAATAGACCACTTTCTCGCGCTCATTCACACCTAGGGTCTTCAGATTATGGAGGAAATTGCCGGCAGATGTTTTCCCTTCCCGTCCCAACCTCCAATCCTTTAAATCCCGTGTCAATAAACTACATCTCCCTTCTCTTCAGATGCCCACGGTACGTTAGTCCTTAGGCTTGAGGTCTACGTGGGATGCCTTAGATAAAAAAAATATTACCTAATCAGTATTTCTGTGACAATGTACGCACACACCTTATAATTAATCCAGTACCTACAAGGTGTAATTCTTTTTTATTTTCAGAGATACCATACCAGCAAAATTTTTTAAAGTGCAAACAAAACAACCTACTATTATTATTAAAGCTTTGCAAACGTGGGTTATTCCAGGGACGGCTCTAACCTAGTTGGAAATAAAATTAGGATCCGATTTGAAAATAAAATACAAATATTTATTTACCCACATTGTGTTATTTGAAAATGCGAAATACGAAAATACTTTGGTTACAGTGATATACCATACAGGGTGTCTGAAAAGTCTTAGCATAGGCAAATATCTTTACTATTAATAATGATAGAGACACCAAATTTTAGTTGTACCTTATTGGTGATAAATCTACTTTTTTTATGTAATTTGACTTTTTCAACCCCCTTGGGGAGTTACGCTAGGGAGCTGAGGTTAAAAATTTTAAATGCAACTTTATGCCGTGTGGTACCTCATTTTAAAGGTCTTTTCGAGAACGGCAGATGTTACTTCTTGGCAGAGTTCCAAAATGGACTTTATTACTGGCAAGAAGTTCATGGTGGTCATTCTAAACAACTTTTAGCGTAATAAGTAAGGCAGGCACTGTTGGTCTGTTACCAGAGGCGTCGATGCCGAAAATAAGTACGTAGGTACGTATACGGTATTTGACAGAAATAATTTAATTCATGAGCGTTGCTGTGATTGTGTGAAATAAAAAAAATGGTCGACTGCGAGTTCGACTCGCGCATAGAGGGTTCCGTGCCACGTACAGTATTGTGAATTTATCACAGCACGCAAAAGTATCAATAACTATGGTAAGGCTAACCCTTGAGTAAATAACAAGAGGCGGCCGTGCCGGAAATAAATCAGTGCGTATAGGTTATATAACTGATTAGTAAGGCTGGCATGGTTTGGTCTGTTCCCGGAGGCGTCAATGCCGAAAATAAGTTCGAACGTATATGGTATTTAACAAAAATAATCTTATTCATGGGCGTTGCTGTGATTGTGTAAAATAAAAAAACTGCCAAGTGCGAGTTTGACTCGCGCATATAGGGTTCCGTACCACCGTAAGATTGCGTTTATATATTTTTAATAAATTTGCTGATGTTTCATCCCATATTCTTATTGTGCGGTATCACAATGTCACATAGGTAAGAATGTTCAGAAAAGTAAGACGTCATAAAATCGTAGAAGTATGTTAAATACGTAGTTGTAGTGTTACTATTGGATATATATTCTTGAAAGTAGTAGGTTTGACTGTAGACACCAAAGTACATCCTTTGAAATTTCGTGCGCATGTCTAGCCCTCTTGGTTTGCGCGTGGTACGCATTTTGGTCTACTGCGCAGATGTCAAAAAACAAAAAATGAAGTCTAAAAAAAATTGGGAAAAAGTTATAAAATTAAATACGTAGTGGTACCTTTACTATCGGAGATATATTCTTAAAAGGGAACGGGTTCGAATGTAGACACCAAAGTACATCTCCTGAAATTGCGTACGCATATCTAGCACGCTCGGTTTGCGCGTGGTGCGCATTTTGGTCTACTGCGCAGATGTCAAAAAACGAAAAATATGAAAAAACGACAAATGAAGAAATCGAAAAAGTTGGTAAAAAGTTAGAAAAAAATGCCCCACAAAACAAAAAATAAATGTGCCCGCAGATTGGTATTGTATGGCACAAGAGGTCGACTAACGGTCGACTTATATAATTTACGAATTATAATTTTTATAGGCTTGCCGATTACAAATTTATTAAAATACGAGGATTGCGGTAAAATATTTCTTTTTTGAAGACTTTTAAAAGAAGGGACCACACGGCATAGGTTTGCATTCAAAATCTTTGACCTCAACTCCCTAGCGTCACCCCCAAGGAGGTTGAAAAAGTCAAATTACATAAAAAAAGTAGATTTATTAACCTATAAGACACAACTAAAATTTGGCGTCTCTATCTGTACTAATAGCAAAGATATTTACGCATACTAAGATATTTTAGTCACCCTGTATGTTATATTACTTTAACCGAAGTATTTTCGTATTTCGCATTTTCAAATTACGCAATGTGAGTAAATAAATATTTGTGTTTTATTTTCAAATCGGATCCTAATTTTATTTCCAACTAGGTTAGAGCCGTCCCTGGAATAGGTAACCCACTTTTGCAAAGCTTTAATTATTATATTACTATCTGCTGTCAATAATAAGTTAGTTATGTAACATAGGTACACTTGCATATTTGATAAATATTTGGGTCATCATTATCAACTAATAATCTCGTGAACGTGATTGTCTAACACGCGAGGAGCACGCTACTTTAATTCCGGCAGTAATGCGCAGTAGCGGATTACCTTTTTATCCGATGATATCCAGCACTGCATTTACTTTTATCGGACAAATGAATGGGTGTTAAGTCGAAATCGATGATCTTAATTTCTCCGCTCACCTGGCCCTTTTCATCCCACTCTTCGTACAGAGTTCACTACAGGTCGATCGCCTTTGCGTATTTTAACAGTTGGTTGAACCTAATTAATGTCATCGGATGTCAACATTTTTTTCCCGAAGTATGTCAACTTTAACCTATTGGGCGCCAGACACAGCAACAATGATGGGTCCGCTTCCACGTTACCGTAAATGTCCAGGAACCCACACGAGTTTTATAGTATTTCTCCTTCCTGCAAGTTCTCCAGGACATTTTTGCACTCCCGCACAATTTAATACATAACAATATCTGACTTCGGTGCCAGTATTCGGTTCTACTGTTCCAGAATATGCGAATATTTCCAACTCGGTTATCATTAGCCATGCAAATGTAACAACACTGCAGAATTCTGATTGAAACATTGTTGCATACCTTCCGAAAGAATGAATCTCCCGGACGCCAGTTTCCTCGCCGATAACTCTTGCATCAGCTTTGCCCCCCGTTCTGATCAATCTGTGAATCATCAAAATCAAATTCTACGGACAGTGAGTTGGTCTGTCTCTTTCCAGTCCTCTGTCTACCTCAAGAGAGTCACATAGCACTTAAAATCTAATGGTACCTCATATGAGAGCACACAAGTTTTACCCACAACCAGATATACAAACAACAGCAAGGAGGCTTAACACTGAGGGCACAACTATTAATGTTGGCATTTTAGATCAACAGATGGCAATGGATAAAAGAAGCTGTATTCTTATATACGCATTTCTGCCAGGTGTGATACAGATATAATTATCGATTTCTTTTATAATCACAGAAAAAACTGCTGTGCTATTTTCAATAATAGTATTATTTTTGACCACTGTCACATTAGTTATATTAAAGTTAATATTATCTCAACAAAACATTATTGAAATAATTCAAAAAAAAAAAATTAAACTTATTGGAGTTCAAAAGTATTCCTACTTCTTTGAAACTATATTAACATTTTTTCAATGACCAAAATATTATTGGAAACCAATAAATTTCTATTATTCATTAGAGCGTATAATTATTACTATTTTAAACTATTTTACGAGAATGCTTAAATATAATTGGACAAAAAATGCCTATTTGCAGGCGGTGTGATTCAAATTACAATATCTATTAAACGAACAAGAACTACACTTTGAATAGAAAATCTAAAAATTAAGTGAATAATCCTAACAATGGTTAACAATGATAAACTAGTCGTTGAAAGAAACCAAATTTGTATTGCGCAATATGGAATAGAGTGTGTCATTGAGTGAAATGTATCTAATTCAATGTACGATAGTCTTTTTTTTGTGTACTGAGCTGCCGACTGAGCTGCTTCAGAAACGTAGCAGCTGGCGTATTAGTTAATCGTGTTGCCTTATTTCGCCATGTTAAATCTCGAGTACCGTGCCGTTATAAAATCCCTCATCATAGAGGGCCTTAGTCCTAGCAATATTAAACTACGTTTGGACGGTGTGTAGGGTAAATCCTCTTCATCACTTTCCACCATAAAAGAATGGGCAAAACAATTTCGTTTGGGTCGAGGGAACATAGAGAACCACATCCGGGTCGGCCAGTTGATGCATGAGGTGCTTCAAGATAAGGCGTGTAAAAGTAAAAGAAGTAGCAGCAAGATTAGAGCTTTTAGCGGTTCAAAAACAACAACGCGTAATCTGCTGTGAGCAATTGTTGGAGCTTTGTCGTGATAACCAGGAGAAAGTACTTCAATCCATTGTTACAGGGGATGAAACCATGATCCTGTACTATATCTCCTAGCAAAAAGAGAATCCATGGAATGGCGTATTCTGGACGAAAAACGACCAAAGAAGGCAAAGGTGACCTAATCGACTAAGCAGATCATGACGACGAACTTTTAGGATTCAAGAGGAATCTCACTAATTGATTTTAAGAAAAGGAACACAGTATAGTGACCAGGGAGTACTTTGCCAATTTATTGCACAGATTACATGCCGCCATTAAAGAGAAAAGACGTGGCATGCTGAGTCGAACAGTCTGCCTTTTGCACGACAACGTGCCTGTTCCTAAAGCCACCATTGCATAAATTGCTGTCAAGGACTATGGTTTCGAGGAACTTCCCCAACCACGTTACAGTCCAGACCTAGCCCCTGGTGACTATTATCTATTTTCAAAACTGAAATCACACCTTCGGGTCAAAAAATTTATCAGTGATGAAGAGTTACATTTAGCCACTTTGGAGTAATTTTCCACAAGTACTGAACTGCTAATACCGAAATGTATTGAAGTACACGAATAACCCTGTTGGTTTGTTTCTGCTACCCCTAGAAGATAGTTAGGGCGGAAACTTTTGGCGTACACGTAATTGTAATATAATTATCCGTAATTTATTTCCGTACTTTAATTTAAAGAATAGTAATACAATTTTGAGGTTAAATTAATGCCAGATTCCTTTTGGGCCCAACTGAATATGTATATATATATATATATATATATATATATATATATATATATATATATATATATATATATATATATATATATATTTATATATACATATATATATATATATATATATATATATATATATATATATATATATATATATATATATATATATACAGACAGGGAAATTTATAAAAAAGTGAAGAAAATATCGGGAAGCTGTCTGTAAGGTAGTGCTAGACACGTGTTCCGTGCTTATTAGCACTCATCAGTAGCACATAACCAAGTTATTAGATGGGAAACTTGGAAGTTGAAAAAAAACTACAAAGAGTTCACAGACCAGGGACCTGCTAGCACATCTGCGGTTTTTTGTCAGGAGAACCAGGGTTTTCCGGGCAACAACCAACATCACCATGGAGGCTGTAATAGCACCTGCGTGAAACCTCTAACCCCAAGGAATAAGACATGTCTGCAATTAAACTTATAACGAATTATTGCTGCCATCAAATACTAGTTGTTATGGTAAAGGCGAATATGGCTAATTCTAGAAAAGTGGGAACATTTCACTATGCTCGCGATACAAAAACAAAATGACTCAAAAACACTTCGCCTGCTTCTAGAATGTCGAAAAATGCCTTAGGAATTAGGAGTCATCATAGCTGCGCTGAATTTCACGGAACAATATGTTTCTAAATCATTTTAAGAAGGCAGTTTCTATTTTTCGTCATTTCTCCGACGATATTTAGATTCACAATTTTTCGGAAAGAAAGCTTAACAGATAAATGGACAGAGCATTTTCCGAAAGGGGGTAAAGGCTATGGAAAATAATAAAATAAATTAAGGTGTATATGCTTTAGAAACTGTCCAAAGTACGAAATATATGAAAAAATCTTAAAGTTAGTAAATTTTTTACTGATTTATTAGTACACCTTCCAAGGCTTTTTTATTGCGATTAGCAAATGACTTTTTTAATAATGGGGTATATTCGTACATTTTGTATTTTATAGTGCTTATAATTTTGTTACATTTACTACGGTTGTAATTAGAAATGCTAAAAATGTCAGCGTTGGCGAAATGATGTTCCATTAATGAAACACAAAATATTACAAATACCTAACTAAAAAAGAAAATTTAGACACGATTGCAACAGCTTATTTTGTAACATAATGTAACATACTTCTTGAAAAAGAATTTGTAAAATTAGTTTGGAAATTAATATTTTGCTTGACACCTTCCTTCGTGAGTATTCTTGTGTGATATTATTCAATCTTAAACAAAATTAATAATTTTTTTTGCTTTGCCCCCCCCCCCCCACGCCCAGAAAAAAAAATAGCCACGCCCTTTGCTCGACCTTTAGATACATGGCATATATAATTGCACATTCCGCATCATTTCGCCGACTCGCGCCATATTCGTCAATGTCGGCGAAATGACCGTCGGCGAAATGATGTCCGACTATTTTGTACGTAACAAACCTAACTAACTATAAAAAATATTAAAATATTTTAGGTTATGTTTGATATTGTACCTACCAGAAATTTTAGGAAAATATATGTTTTAGTAATAGTCTGTATTTAACAAGGTAATCACCGTCGGCAAAATGACTTTTAAAAAAGGTACGCACAACTTTTTTTATATTAAAAATTCAAAAACACTCTGAAAATCCCGAAAAAAAGAATCAACTTCACCTAGACGCGTACTGTACTCTTTATGATTTTATATTAAAAGATAATCCGGTAATACGGATCACAAGCTGAATTTACACAGGCGATTTAAGTTATGCTTGTTTTACATAACTGAATTTCAGGGACATTCAGTTACATTGCTGTACTGTGGGAACATTGAAATATTTTTGGACCTTGTAGCTATTAACTGTAAATATCAGATAAAATGAGCCTACTGCAGTGCTAAGTTTAATATAAAATTCATTGCTAGGGAAACCATGCTTTTGTAAGCAGCAAAGTAAAGAACTGGGGACAGTCGGCGAAATGACGTTTTGCAATTTCTTTTTTTTTTTCTATAGTTATTGTGTACTTTTAAAATTGTTGCTCGATTACATAATAATGGAGCAAACTTCTTCTACGCAAATATATATGTGAGGGTAAAAAAAATCTTCAATACCGCCGTTGTGGACAAGGGACTCAAAAGTGCCCACTTTTTTAGAATTAACCATATATATGACAACAAGCCACCGACTAGCTCTAATGTTGCATGCCAGTTTAATTGAGGGGGTTTACTAATTTTAGTTCATTAATGCCACATGCTAATAAGCTATACAAAAAGCTTACCAAAAGAAGGTGTACAGCTCCTATCATTGGTGTGAGCTACTAAACACAAGTTTAATTTGGCGCCAACTACAGTAATATAAACATATCAAATAAACCACTGCCCAGTATTAAAGCTCCTGTAAGGAAACTCAAAAAGTGCACATAATGAAACCACGTTAAAAGTAAATTAAATGTTTAATTTAGAAAAAAAAAATAGAAAGAAAGGCTCGTAGAATATGAATTGAATGTTATAAAAAGAAAAATGATAATCCCTTAACTAGCTGTAGGAAGTTACAACGCCTTTACAGTGCTAGGACACTATCTTAAATCTTAAATCGCTTCTCTATAAAAACGATTATTCAAAACATTTGGCTTTTCATGGCGACTTTAAAATTAGGTACTATCTTGATGATGTTTTTTTGTGCAGCCAGTCCTCTACTAATCTACCTCAAGAGGCTTAAACAGGGACACATGTCCAAGTTCTCTCTAAATTGTCAAAAATCCAAGAAAGGCAAAAAACATCAAAAGGGCAGCCTACGAAGTACCGTAACTGGCCCTCAGAGGAATATCATACAAAGATGCATCGAAATAATTAATCATAGATATAAGTAATTAATTGGATAGTTATGTAAGTAGGTCGGTAAAATAATTAGGCTGGGTTTTCCCTAAAAAGAACAATATGATCAGATTCCAACACGTGAAATTATAGGTTAGAATCAACGTACATTCAAAACATATAATAAAAATAAGAAAAATCGTACTGCTCACCCTTTAGAGTCCCTAACAAGGGGGCCCTAAGAAGGGGGCCTTCTGCCCAGCCCTTCAGAATGACATCCGACAAATGTCCAACTCAAAAGTCATCAAAGTCAGCCAAAACGGTATGATCGATACTCGATACTACTACCTTGAATTCATACTCTCGCGAATCCACTCGATTCATTTGTACTTGAAAAAAATACAGTAATGAATGTTACAAACTTAATAAACTGAAATTAGTTTGTTTATTTAACAAATTGTTTGTAGAGATACAGACTCTTTAGTTAAATTGCCCTTTAGAATTTTTGACTGATTTACTTTTTTTCTATAAAAACTTGTTATTGAACTAAAATCATAAAAAAAAACGGTTAAGTCAGTAAAATAGGAATTTTTTTAGGGAGATTATGTTTCAGGCGGGCATAAATGTCGTTTCTTTCAAAATAGGGGCGAGTTTCTCCAGGGTAGCTTTTAGTACCGGTGCTAGAAGCTTCTGAAATAAATATGCCTTCATATACCTTAATTATTAAAATTATCCTAGTTTATATTTGTAATAATACTAAGTGACTATAAAAAGAAATTAATGATTGAGAGACCAACTAGAATCGTTACGGGTATGAAGCGAAATAGTTGCGGCAGCAATGCAGCCTCAGTCTGTATCCAGATGTTACTGACTTTTAGAAATGTAGTGTATTTATAAAAAGGATTATTGGAATTAAATCAGCGTGCTCCTCGCGTGATAAACAATCACGTTTACGAGATGATTTGTTCAAAAGTCGATAACCCTGATTATTAATTTAAAATGATTTTATCGAACTGGATTAATGTCCAATGTTGATTAAAAAGTGTGTCATAACTGTAACCGTTCTAAATATTGATAATAAAATTATAATCAGTTATTATTGATTGTTTAGCAATATTACTAAATTTGTGGTAGAGTTTGTTCGTGATAATTATACAGGGAAGGCGAACAATGTGACATAGTCAAACATTTTTATTATTATACGAAACATATGATGGTCGTAAAGATGATTGCTTTTTTTGTACGCTTTTCTTTCTCTTTTCTTATTATGTTGGCCTCGGCTAGTGCCGATAATTTAATGGCATAGAGGGTTTGAGCATCTTTATCAATGAGAACGATGTCTGGATCAGCCTAGTTTCTGGGAAGGCGTAATTTCAATAAATTCGACTTCCTTTGTTTTCCTTGCTGCTTTTACCTTAGATGGTACATATGGAATTATTGAAGCCTGATCTATACTGCAGAAATATCTTAGATGGTACCTAATGTAGAACACTTAGTGGTGAATCATGTAGGAAATAGCCGCATGGTTTGTGCAAGTTGCCAGTAGACTGATATGCGTCTTGAGTTCTTTATAATGTGCTCTGTATCTGGTGTCCAATACTTCAGTATTGACGGTACGATAAGTCAGCGCATTACTAACTCCATCTTGGCAAGCTATTTGGATTAGTCTAAGACTTAAAACTGGGTGGCTTTAGGAAGGCGAAAGTAAGTTCTTTTGACTTCTGCGTCTCTATAAAAGACCCCACGCTGTAGTTTTTCGATATGCTGCTCTGCAGCTTTGATTCTTTGATTTCTCGCTTTAGTAATCAAGGTTCCAAAGTGTGTGTAACACTGCATATCTTGTTGGCTTTGAAGTTGCCTCTTCTTAGCTCCAAAATAAAGACTAAGTAAATCCGAGACGTGTTGAGCTGCATTAACAAACTTACTAAATTTGTTCGAATTTATGTCATTGCAACATCTCCAGTAATGGAGAGAGGGCATATTGCAGGCCAATATTAAGACAGTCCTGTCATAAAGATTTCCCAGATGTAGTCCGTCGCGACCCCTTTGTTGGCCTGGTAAGTATACTCGTTGAACAGGTGATCGCGGGTGAATGTTGTATTGCTAATATTTTGTTGTTTGTTGATACTTTATTGCCATATCTCACCCCAGCATTTTCTATACTTACTTTCGTGGTACTTTGTTGGACTCCCGTCAGATATTTATAGGTTTTTCGGTCATCTAAATCGTTCAAGATGCTTTAGTTTGTGAACTATACAAAATCCTGATCTGCCAATCGGCCCTTACTGAGTCTAATTTTAGCTCACTGATCAAACCCAAATCGCACACTTTAGTATACAGGGTGATTCAAAAGTACTTTGACAAACTTCAGGTGGTGATTGGTGGCATTTTTTAAGGCGAAAAGTTCATATAAACAATGGTCCTTGGCGGCTTCGTTACGGAGATACAGGGTGTTGAAAAATTAAAAAAAAACAATAAGAAATTTTAAGTAGCTTCCAAACGTTTTGAGCTTGTATTATGAAATTCGGTGGATGAGATAAGCACCTAAGGACACTCATTTTAAAAGTATATCGCGTTCTTAAATTTAACCAGTGGCGTCTGTACGAAACTTTCATATAACATTTTTTGTGAAAACTATGCTACGCCACTGACTTATTTTATTTTAACTACCATTTTGTCAGTCCTTGCTTTATTTGCAACAAAAAAAAGTCTCTTGCGTTTTTTTCATACGGGGAACGGTTTAAAGGTAAATCATTATTTTATTTGTCTATACAAATATATTAAAAAATTTATTTTAAATTGATCAAACATTCAGACTTTATTAAAATAACAACTAATTTATTTAAATAAATAAGGAACAGATATAAAATTGCCTTAAATAAATTGTAGGAAGTGTCCACCCTCAGCCAAGATGGAGGCATCTAATCTCCTTCGCATGGAATCGCGTACCTACGCGTGCTAAGATAACGGGTCTGATTCTTATTAATTTTTCAACACCTTGTATCTCCGTAACGAAGCCGCCAAGGATCATTGTTTATATGAACTTTTGGCCTTAAAATAATGCCAGCAATCACCTCCTGAAGTTTGTCAAAGAACTTTTGGATCACCCTGTATACAGTATATTCCGGCCCTACCTTCAAAGACCGTTGTAAATTTCGTTCTCCAGTTGAGTAACTTTTGGGGATATTCGTATAAAACGGATAACTCACCCTAGAAAGGTAATTTCCTAAAAGACCGCAAGAATATCCATGAGATCTAATATATACTGATAGAGAAAAAACTAAACTATAGCATTAACGTATCACCATGAAATACTCATCTCTTGTATATAATCAGCTTTGCAGTGATACTGTTGGTTCCAGATCTTTAAGAAAAAAAAACAAAGCGATAATAGGTGTGCAATGGAAATCGGGGTGTAGCAGCCGTTTATGAGATGTTGTGTCATAAGCGTTGCAGTAGTTTATCCAGACCATCGACAAGGTTCTCGTGTACTGCACCGCGTCTTTGAGTGTCCCTCCTGTCAATCAACAAGTTTTCTTTGCATCCGGATAGATGTATGTTGGCCAATTTAAGATCTTTAACAATTTATGTAAGTAAAAACCTAAATGCACGTTAGCGCCATATACGTTAGTTGTTTTAACTAAGTAGATCGCAAAAATAATGCTTAAACACTTTTTTTTAATCGCCGGAAAAACCCAAAACATTAGCGAAAAAACTAATCTTATTTGAGACATTTTAAACTTATCAGCTTCCTTTTTTAAACCTGGTAAAGATTTTTTACATTTTGACGGGTTATTTTGATGGATATGTAAAAATAAAATTCCTAATTGTATCTGTATTTGAGTGTGCACTCCAGACTGCCGCGCCTTATATGATAATATATTGCCATTTATAGAACAGGCTATTTTCGCAAAAGATAATTTAGAAGTCATAAGTATTGCCTAATATGGATTAAATTACAAAAATATCATTACATTTTAAAAAAATAATACTCTGTTATCGAAAACTAAAAACACAATAAATTGTAAAGTTAAAATGAAAGGCGAGCCCTGGTCAGGCCCCCTGACTTTCTAGGTGAATGTTTTGAGTAATTTTAAAGTAATTATTACAATCGTTTTCTGGAAAAATATTTTTGTTGTTTGGAGTGTCTATTTCACAAGTTGTTAAACAAGTAAATATTGCCAATCCTGTTGCAATATTTAACTGACAAATTTTATCTTATTTTTTCGAGCAAGAATAAAAAACTTTTTGTAAACACAGGTTCCGAAACGCTTTGTTTCTCAGATAACAGTGTTAACATTTTGATATTTTCAGACCGTTTTTTTTTTGTATTTTATACATCTTTTAAGGTAATCGTCTGCACGGGCCTATCGATGTTTGGGGGATCCAAAATTGTCTATATTTTTATGCAAATTCTCTCCGAGAACATCTGTCGACGTTCTTTTTATAGCTGATCGAACTTTTTTGCTGGAATTGAACTGTCGACCTTTTTGCGAATTTTCCCTAAGCTAAACTACGTTTTTTTTTGGTACGAAGTCCTAACTCGTGTTTTAATTAGCCAACTCGGGCGCCTACAGGGGGCATACTGTCCCCCCCCCCCCCCAAATGAACACGCCCCTGGTAGTATGTTGAAATGTGGCACTACATCATTATTTGAAGTACCTATGAAAGAGTACAATACAATAAAATTACTATTCCCGAAAAAGGTTTTAAGCTATTCAGTGCTGTCTTAAAAAATAATTTATGGTAGTCAGGAGGTAGTATACCGAAGAATTTATAAACGTTTATCTTCGAAACGAAACATACCTAGAAGAAGTTAAATAGAAATAATTTTTTTGTTTTGATTAAGGCATTACCTGCATAACATGTAAAAATCCAGAATCAGTCGGGTTGCCAAGCTGTAGAGGTATAAACTTGTTTCCAATAAGATTTTTTTTCAAGTAACGATTTTTTAGAATGTTGCTACGACGCCATTAACTTTTTTTCCTCTATCGAGGGCAGTATCCTTCATACAAAAATTTTTAGAAATATCTTATTGATATCTCCACGACTCATGTGGACATCTGGTAAAAGTTAATACAATGTATTAAGGTAAAAAGTAGTAGGAACTAATTTTTTTTTATCTCAAAGTAAGCCCGAGAAATAATTTTGAAATTATTCTAATCAGTAATGTTTCCCATAAAAGGTGTTTATTTCTTCTTCTTCTTTGATTCCGTCTATTTCTAACTTTATATGAGGTTGACGTATCTCGTTAGCCGTCACCACAATACCCAGTCCCCTGAGGTTTTTCTTCTGTTAAATCTTTTTCCTGTATATTAGTTTTGACTCGATCTACCCAACTCTGGTTTGGTATTCGACTATTTCTCCCATAATACATTTCTTTATCGACAGAATCATTATCTTTTTTCTGCAGATGCTCATACCAATATAATCTTATTTGCTGAATCTTTTCAAATATTTTCACAACCATGGTTATTCTCATTTTTTCATTAATAACCTTGCCTGTACTTGTTACCCTGCATATCCCTTTTAAAATTATTATTTCTGTCATATCTGACCTTCTTTTATGAGCTTTCATGATTGTCCATGTTTCCGCTCTATTCCAGATCGGACCACTGTTTTATAAACTACTTCCCTCTTCTTCGCATGTCGAAGAGTTTATTTAAATTCCTTAATCTTTTACTTGCTTTGTATATTCCTACCAAATTCAGTGTGATGTAATGATGTGATCTCTGATGGCGGAACCTAGATATGTATTTAAAATTCCTTACTTTAGCTTTTCTCCTTGCATTTTTACTTCTACTCTCCCTTCTTCATTGACCTCCATGTACTCAGCTTTCTTGAAAATTGATATATTAGGTCTATATCTTTTAGCCATTACTTCCAATTTTTTACTTTTCTTTCAACGTCTTACTTACTGGTACAGATGGCTTTATTTTGTACTTTCTGATTTATGATATCCACCACAATGTTGAACAGATACTGGTCCGAGGTTGAGGCCTGGCTGTAGGACTTTTCTAGGTGAATAAACATCCTAAACAATTCCTTTGCCTCGTCCTAGCCAATTTTAATAGAAAAATACAGTTGTACCAAACTATTCTTCGCCTGTTGACTTCATCAAGCCTCTTTACTATATCCTTTTCCCAAATTTACATCGCATGTGACATTAGCTTGATTAATAGCTTCTACAATTTTGACTGTCTTCCTTTTCCTTATAAATAGATACGATAATACTACCTCTTCACTGACTTGATACTTATTCCTGTGGCAATATCTTTTGTTATGTGATCTCATAGTATACCTAACCCATTTAGTCCTAAACATTTTCATATCTCAACTGGTATATCATCAAGTTTCGCTGCTGTTTCTGTTTGATCATAGTCCTACATAAACAAGATCTTCATTTTCTTTAAGGCATGCGCTACCTCTTCTAGACTTACCGTTGATATGCCATCCACTTTCCTCAAAGGACCGCTTTGAATTTTGTTCATTCAGTAGTTGCGTGGAAAAATCTTTTCTATCTCTCTTTGATCTTACCTTCATCAGTTAATACTTTTCCAAGGTATCCAAATCATAATCTTGATCTTATCCCGAGCTTTTCCTTTTGCTTCCTTAATTTACCTGGTGCTTCGAGCAATGTATTTCTTTAATAGGATGAAATGAAGATAGGGATTTAAGTGTTAATTTAGTCATACCATGGCATGGTCCATATAAATGTATGTGATAAAGATACTATTAGCCCAAAATTGTGACGTTGCCGCGTCTCTGATTTCATTTCGCAATATATCATTGATTTTTTTTACGTATGTATACACCCATCTGCTAAAATAACAGCGTTGAATATACGCATTCAGATACAGTATCGTATTGGCCTATGACAAATTTGTAAATTTAATGACTTTGGTGAGTACTCTTTAACCTTTAAAAAGATAACTTTGATCTTAATTACATTGTAATCTGTTCAGTAATTGATTTCAGCAAGAAATCATAAAAGGTTTGTGTAAATTAAAACTGCTTTTAACTGGAATATCTAAATAAAGTTATTAACAAAATTTTTGCATTGCTAGATTTGATTAGTTAGAAAAGTATTCTAATTTCGACGATCTATTTTCTATTGTTGGATTTGCCATAAAGTTAACTTTTTTGATATGATTTTTAGGACAAAATTGTGAGGGATACCAACAATACTGATACCAAAACAAAGCACACCAGTATTACTATCAACGCAGCCCTAATATGACACTCATATTTTATATGAAATAATAATTCCACAGGGGGCAAATAAAAAGCAATCCATTACACTAGATCATGTTTCACAACCTGGGGTCGCGACTTCCAGGGGGGTCGCGATCCCATCTTTTCGAGAAATCATCATTATTACCTGGAAAATATTCCAGTAACTGAATTTTCAATTTGCGTAAATGCGTTTTTACAAGAAAAGTACTACAATGAATATAAAATCATAATAGATCTATTTAAGAGTGTGATTTTTATACAAGCGCGTAATTCCCGTGACGCACCACGGATAATTCCACAAAATGACCCTTCTAAATGTAAAATGAGTTCTGTGGCATCAACTTCATTGTAGATAAATAAAATAATCAACTTCTGGAATGAAAATAACCCTGAAGGACTTTAGCGAAAGTTTTACCATATCGTCGCAGTTGAATTAGCTTGGAGAGGTGGCGAAGCCGCTGCTTGTTTCGTTGAATTTTTTCATATTCAGAGAAATAATGATGGTTCTCCAACAAATTGCATCGAATATATCTCAGTATTTGGTAAAACCTGCCAAAAAGCTGCACTGACAGTAAATGGCTAGTTCGAAACAATAACAATGACGTATGTCCCGTCAGGCTATTTTTCAAATTATTCTCTAAATGGGGAACAAACATTAAAACACATAAAGTCTTTTTAAGACCAAATCGCCACTGGAAGAGAGAAAATGATAACTGGTACGATAAAATGCCAATAGGTAGAAATATGACTAACGAGTGGACAAAATCTTCTGCTAAAGCAATAGGTTTGGATACAAAGAGGACAAAAACTTCATATTATGTTTGTCAATATATTAGAAGTTAAAATAAATGCCCCAAAATTGCGTTTTTCTAGGCGAAAAATCCAAAAACCAAGCTTTTTCATAAATGCACTGACTTTGTCTGTCATTAGTACTTTGTTTTTGATACGGCTTTGTAAACTAATAAGTATTAAAGTAATCCAAATGTGAAAATATATCACTCAAGTGAACCAACAGAAATAAGTATTCTTTATCTTGTGAAAACTCCGAAAATAGGTTATCTTTATCTGTAAAAAAATGTTTTCAATTCATCTCGCAATTCAAAAAACCTTGTTAGAACTTTTTCTCGGTATAACCATCTGACTTCGGTATGGAAAAACAGTGGCTTGTTCTTGGCGCAATCTAGTCTGCAACGGTCCACTTTTAACAAAATTAACTATTTTTACTGTTGTGGATTTTACTGTGTGATTTTTCAAATTATCTGGCATCTTTTTTGTGGTAATCGCATGTCTTTAAAGAAAGCCTCCATTCCAGTCCAAATTTTCGTTTCTTGCTGGATTAGTAAAATCTTCAAAAAATCCTCCGCCACTTGCATTGATTTGCAAAATAGCGTATTTTCTTTAATTCGCCCATCGTATTCGTATCGGGTGAAACATAACAGTTGAGCCAAGATCGACACGTCTGTTGACTCGTCGAACTGAATGGCAAAAAATTAATTTCTTGAATTTACCTTTTCAACTATTTTTTTTATCTCCTGACAGCCCATGAAGACCGAAATCTAAGTACTATGTACCGTTGGTGTACTGGGAGAATCCGACTCACACATCCAGAGCTGGAAACGTCCGTAGGGATTTTATCAGCCCTTTACGAGGATGTGTGGGGTGGCACCACCTCGGTCGAGGAAGAATTCCTCTTCCTTAATTGGGGACATTGATTGCCACTTCATTAATACGTCTCGATATAGTGTACTTTCAAATTGGTAGAGTTTTCAATTTATTTGCCTCCTCCAGGCCTATCATCACAATGGCCATATTAGCAGCGGGCAGAATGAGATTTTCGGCAATCGTGTGGGACTTATACTCCTTGGCCACTCTTAATAATACTAAATAGGGTACTTGAAGTGTTGCGGCCTCATTACGGCTTAATTTGTTAATAGAAGTTTGTTTTGATTTTTCAATATAATGATTTACGTTTGAAGAACTCTAATAGTTTGCTCGGTGAAGACGGGTGTTTTGTTTTCAGATGCTGGAGTAATTCTGAAGGCTTTATAATTTTCGCGGACAGAACTTTATATCAAACAACACATTGAGACTTTTTATCCTGTGAAATAAATCCATATTTTAAATATGCATCGTTGTATAACCTGGTCTTCTTCTTCACAGTTTCACCAGATGTAGACGGCGCATTTCATTTTGTCACAAATTTGACCTTTTTAATTTTTTAAAAAATATTATTACCCAATTTTCTGTTACACCACACTGTTATTTATTAGTTACCACTGCATGAAAGAAGAAATCATTCTACTTGCTTCCGAAAGGTAAAAAGGCTTTTGAAACTACTTAACAGGTTAATATTTTATCTTAATACGCTATTAATTAATAATATAATAATAATACTAAATTTCTGTAACATATCAGCTTTTACACACACGGCGAGCCAAATAAACTATGTACAACAGGAAATATTTTATGTTCGTTTCCGAACAATATGTACTTCGCTTTGCGTTGACCTGTTTTCATTCATTTTATTTGCCTAGAAACCTGGTACCCCGACGGCACGATAATGGAAGTGAACCAAAAGTGGCGCGTCTTACAAATCACATTGCTTATTTGTTAGTGCCAATAGGGTAAAAATTTTTACTCTTTTATTAAAAAATATTTTGATAGTACAGATATGAAAATTTACGAAATATACTAAAATTAAAATTTTTGAAAATCAATTTAAATTAAGGAGATATTTAGGAAACGCGAAACCTTAGGTGTAATTTTAGCGTACAACCGACAACCTATCATAACGCCTTAATCATAAATTCTTCAGGAAATATATTACATTGTCTGCCCATAATATCTGCAACCGGTAAAATAATTTGCAAGGGAATGCAAGGGACGGCTTAAATAACGTTGCAAATTTGTTTGATTGGGTAAACCAGATGTCGTAAGAAAAGTTTAAATCTTATTAACGAAAAATTAACAGTTTTTCAAAACTGGTTTACAAACAATTGGTAACGTTGTTTAAGCCTTCCATTGCATTCTTTTGACGGTTTCAGATATCTTGGGCGGACTATACTATAAAAGAACGATGTATGCAAACGCTTTCAGTGGGACATTTGGGGGCCATCGATGGAAGCATTTCCATTGAGAAATGCCGGCGCTAGAGGGCCAAGTTAACCCAAGCAAACCCAACCGGAGCCATCGATGGTAGCATTTCCATTGAGAAATGCCGGCGCTAGAGGACCAAGCGACCAAAGGTGCGTTTGAGATTAGCACTCTTTTCACTCCGGACGTACCTAAGTGCACTCCGTCCGTTCGAGTATTAAATTCGGAGCAAAAAGAGCGAATCCGCTGGCGTTCGGGTATCGAAAACAGAGTGAAAAGTGTTTACTCCAAAAGTCCCGTCTCGCTGAGAGGTGCTTTAGGAGCGGGCATGCGCAACTGCGTTTGCAAATTTTATGGTTAAGTTAATTTTTTGTTTATGTCGGTTAAATTGGAATGTTTTCATTCTAAGCTGGGTTCATTCTAAAATGCATTTTAAAGTTTTGGCCCGTCATTGCTGGGACCGTTATTTCCGCAGAATTTTCAACTTTTTCTTCACAAATATCTTCGTTTTCGGAGCTTTTCACAAAATTCTTCCTTGGCAAAGTTTAAAATTGGGATGAGAGAATTGAACATATTTAATAATTTTAATTAAATCCTTGTCTAAAATTTATCCCATATGCAAGTCAAACACATGTTTATTTTTAAGGTTATGTTTTTGCACTTTCGGCGTAGAGCGTTCGTCTTTGAAAGATTTACTCCCAAAACTCTGAAGTCACGTGACAAAAATCTACTTTCACTCCACTCCAAATCCGTTGGCAGTCCCGAACGTAGCTCAAGTTAATTTAAAATTAGCTCTATACCGCCGTCGTTGTCTTATGTCTGCGGGGAAAAGTTGATGGGTGTCAAAGCAAATTTCATTTACCTTCTGCGTAACATTCAGTGAAAGTGTCACCGTATACAGACAAAGACAAGTAGAAGCACTCGACGTCGGGCGTTTGATGATTCGAGATCTAAAGCGATGTGCCGACGCACCGGCTGGTCGGGGTAGTGCATCGAAATACGAGATACAAAACCAGCCAACAACCTGCTAGAAGCAAGACGGGATGCGGGCCGAACGACGGCAGGTCGGATTAGACCTTGAGCGAGAGTGATTCTACTTGTCTTTTGTCTGTATACGGTGAAAGTGTCCTTTATTATCTTTTTCCAATTAAAAGTACGTTAACGCCTGTTAATTTAAATGTTTTCCCGGCACGTAACGCCTCGGTATTATTCTTTATTACTAAATAGCACGAAATGATACACAATAGGCAACACTATTTTTCACATTTAATCAGAACGTATATATAAACTGCTTAAATAGTTACTTATAATATAAACCATAAATATAAAAAAAATCCTACCTAAAGTAGGTGCATATTTTCAAATAATTTAAAAGTTAGAAAGTCGGGCAAGTCAAAGATTTGATGGAACTTCAATGAACAATAATTGAACACGGCAAGTCAATTAAAGTTTAATAACGTACGTAAATAAATTTGTCTTTGTTTTCAGAAGAAAATAGCGGTAAAGTATATCTCGACTTGTGTTAGAAGGGATAACAATTTTGTCTACACTTAACAGTTGTAATTAATAATGGCCATTGATCGGTTTTTAAAATTAAAAGATAAAATGTATTCCAAAATGTTTTTTATAAAGTGAGGTACATATATATTAGGGGGTTGCCGCTTCTGTCCGATCGAAAATTCTTTGGCTTGGTCTTGAGTCTGTATCTATTCAGCGTTGTTATGGATATCACAACCTTGAAGGTGGGACATGTAGCCCTCTGGTGAATGATGTTTGTGAACTATATTGAAATATGTAGCATTAGCAAGGAATAGCTTGAAATAAACGTTGTGGTACCAAGTTCTGGTGGGGGACAGTGGAAGACATCGCCTAAATACAGACGGCTAAAAATCAATGGGAAAAAAGTAAATGGAAACGGAAGAGAAGAAATGAGGATGCGAGAAGAAAAGCTGAATAAAGTAAATTGTTTACACCAAATAGATTGGACCATTGCATAGTGGTACCGACTATATGGAGAGTGCGGTCGTAGTTACCGCAATTAATATTTTTGGAAAACTAATAACTGAAAATGCATTTTTTTACTTAAAAAAGCATTATTATAAACAAGCCATACAAAAAAATGGCGAAGTGTGTGTCCAGCTAGCGTGATAAGTGTTTCGTAATACAACTATTATTATTATAATTTTTTTCTACTGTGTGCATCATTATACAAACCCTGATATTTGTCAGATTTGTTCTACTCTGATTTTATAAAGTGTAGAAAAGAGACAGCAATTTCATAACTTTGTTTCAAATTTTACTCAACAAGGCTTATAATAAATAAGCAAATGATATATATGTTTATATTCTCCATTTTGTGGGCTCTTATTTGATACCCCAGACACTGAGCTTGAAAGTAAAAAAGTTGTCACTCGCTTACTGCCAGAAAAACAACCCCTAAAATTTTGATTTCATTTTTTTGTATTTTCAATCTATTTTTATTCTGTGATCTTGATAAATTTCAGCTCCTAACGTTTAACGGTCTTGGAGAAAGACGACTGTGACAGGCAGACACCGAATTGATTTCATGTGTTGGGTTTGTTTAAATTGCGGTGCAAAATAGTAAAAATAACTATAAAATGAAAAGGCTATTAAAAAGTTAAATGCTTAAACATAAATAATTTAACTAATATTTTCTATAAAACCTGTTTACTAAAAATATTTTGCTAATTAATATATACTTAACTAATAATACTAATACACACGACACAGGTTGTTGACTTAGTGAATATATCCTCAACTTCACAGCAGTTTTTCAATACAATTATGATAATTCTTGTTATGTGGTTCTTATTAGGTTGAGTTGACTCATTTTCGATCCACAGAGCTGTTAAAATGACCGAAAAAATGCCATTGTTCAAACTTTTCGACGAGCAGTTTCCTTTAACTATTATACCGACAAGCTGGACAAATCTGAATACAAATTATATGTCCTCATAAAAAGAAAAAACCACTAACCCGCGCTACTATGGCCACTTAAAGAGAGATTTCAATATTAATTAGTCTTTACGATATTACCCAATAATAAAACCCACTTTTAAGACAATATTTTTACACTGATTTTTGGTACTTTAAATCCACACTCTTTGCCAGTCACAAATCGACTGAAATTAGTCCGTGAGTGCCAAAGCTTTATTGGTACAGGTAAATTTGGTTCTTTTTCAACCCAAAGTAATGCCTACCTGACAGGTCCCTGACAAAAAATATTTTGAATTATGACCTATTGCCGGAACCACTGGGCATTGCAGAAGATGTTACATTGGATTCGAAAACAACACGTAGTGTAGCAAGCGGAATGGAAGAAAGTCTTCAGTGTCCTCTGTCATCATAGGATTAGTGCAAGGAGGAGAGAAGTGGTTTATAAACCCGTGGTTAGTTCTGCAGTGAACTTTGTAAATTCTTCTTTGTATGAAAGCAAAGTTGTGCAGAGCAATGTTTGTTAAAGGCGTTTGCAGTTTAAGGAACAAATTAGCAGCCAAAACATTGAAGAAAAAAGCTTAAGCAAGCCTTAGACAAAAAACAAACTCAAATACTCTTCCAGTACTAAAACCTAAACGACCACAATATTTTCATTACATTAGAACAAAATTAATTTGATCCGTGCATTCCATAGCCATTAGTTTACAATACACACCGGTAATTCTGGCAAAGCTCAGAAACTAAAACGTTTTAGTATTAAAAGACAATGTATTTTAAAAGGTAGTTTTTGGCAAAAAATATTTTTACTTTATTTATTCACACGTACACACACGTACTGAACATGACCAAACCAAGCGAAATTAAAGTTTCAAAGTACATCGGCTTGCTTTTTAATACCGTTCTAAAAACTTAAATTCATACCTCTTGCTAGATGGCTTCGTGTATTTTAAACCTAAAGCCTGAAAAAATGAACCAGTTTTCTTGTCATCTTCATAACTCAGAACCCGACAAAAACATTGTTCTCTTTATCGAATGTCAGTAATATCTTTAATTGCTATTGTTTAAAAAAGAGGTTTACAGTGCTTAGTATTTCTATGTATGTACAGGGATATCCAAATAAAAGTGAACAGGCCTTATAACTTTTTTACTTTTAAAGATGGGAAAAAATGTTAAATATTTAGTTTTGGAGATTTTTATGGATCATTCATATATCTTTCAGCAAACCAATTGAGCATAGAATAAAAAAAAATATAGTACAAAACATCGATTTTCTCCCTTATTTTAAATTGGATGGTATGATTTTTATCATATTTTTGGATTTTCCGAGAAGTTCTAGACATAATTTGTATAACTTACCCTATGCGGTTTTTAAATCGTTTGAAATATTTCAAATTAAAAATTATTTCGCATAAATATATCGCACACTCGCAAGAAAAGTGCCAACTCAAAAATTACAAAATTTTGTTTTATTGGCGCTTTTAATTTTAAATATATCCACCTTTATTCAGGAAAAGCGTCACAAGTTAAAACTGGTTACTTTTCTCGCAATTCTCGCCAAAGCACTGATGTCTCTATGGGTAAGTCGCAAAAGGATCGATGGCAAATCATCAATAACGTCACTTTTCAATTGTGCCATTAAGACAAAAATGATATAAGGTACTATAGAAGAACTTGGAATAAGCAAATTCAAATTTCTTATAAATGCATTTTAGTTAATGTTGTGACAATAAACTAATTTTAAATAATGTGTATTTTTCTTTTCCTTCTCCTGAATAATAATTTACTATTTTTGTTTTGTGCCACTTTTCTTGCGGGTGTATGATATGTACTTTGAACGTAACTATCCAGGTTGCGAACGAAATACCTGCTACCTTTTTAAATTTTCTTCGTATGTAAGTCAAAGTTAATGTCAAGGTTGACAATAACGCTTGAATCACCGTGAATTTTTAATTTTATTTTTATGCAAAATGAGTTATTCCATTTAACAATAAATGTTGATTTTTTATTATTGACTTTTAATATTGATTAGTTACTAATATTTGAAAGCAATAACCAGTGATTATAAACAATAACAAGTGATAACATAAACAGATAAATGTTAACATTGGCGAATAGATATCAAAAGAAATTTGCGTCCGTCATTTGATTCTTCGCACTTTTCATACATTCTTCTCTGCCTCTGAAGAATGTTTATAATACCTTCAGCATCATTTTCGTTCAGATTTCTTACTTCATTTCTCGCCTTCCTTTAAATTTCTTCAATATTTTCATTATGATTGCTGTATACGACATTTTTCAACGAGTCCAAAGAAATGTATCTGAAGGTGTGAAGATAGGGCTATTTGCAGGCCAATGTAACGTTTTTCTTATAGGGTAGACCGGGGTCGGTTGTAACATTCTGACTTTAGCATTTAATTATGAAAAAACTATTAGAATTGGAAATACTATTTGTATGGCTATAGTTAAGGTAATTAGTTACCTGTATTATGTAAGTGATATTTTAGGGCTGAACAAAGTAAAGACCTCACAGGTAACTAAAAATTAAAATGATGTAATTTGTTACAACCGCCCCCGTCCCAGTGTCGGTTGTAACACTAAGGGGGGTCGGTTGTAACACCACATTTATGATAGGACTATGCTTAAAATTGGGGATATAATAAACTATTTATATAGAACAATCATGGACACTGGTAAATTTTCATTGGGGGCTTCCAGTTTCTTCTTGTATCTTGTCAATGACACGTGGCATAATTCATATTGTCTTGCTGATGATCTAATAGAGAGATTCCCATTAGTAACTTCTTTATATGCTGGTTCGTAAAAGGTTTTATCTTTCGTAACACGGTCTGTCTTCCTTTTCTTCGTACGGGGATTTTTAAAAAAAGCAATAAAAAACTATATTATCTGTACTACAACGGGGTCGGTTGTAACGTTACAACCGTCCCCGAGTTGCCTTGTTACAACCGTCCCCGACTGTACTTGCAAATTTGTATTACAATTTTTAACCAAAAAACACAACAACACGGTACAAAATTATGCCTATACAATAACAAAATACCTAAAAAAACTGTCTAGTACGATAAATTGTACCTACATGGCTTTTTCTGCACTTTATCACAATAAAAACGAACTCGAAAAAAGTTACTTTTTGATATAAAAAATTTAAATGGCTCTATACGCACAACTGCGTTTCATGGAGCCGGTAATGGTACTAATGGGAGTTTAGCACCTGAGTAGGCGGAATCTTTGACAAATTAGCGCATGCATATCTATTACGTTTATGAAGATATTTGAGATGTTACTTTTGACCCCTGTTACTTTCGACCCCGGTCTACCCTACTGATGGTTTAAAAAATTTCGAACCTCAATTGTATTATGGGGAGGCGGTCCGTCCTGTTGCCAACTAATACGTCGACGTTTTTCAAGTGGTAATTCGCCTAGAATATCTTCGATTTTATTTTCTAAAAAAATAGGATAGCGCTGGCCTGTTAATGCACCCCGAAAAAACAATGCCTAGAATTTTATTTTCTAGTCCCACACCAAACGTTGATTGAATTACGCCCCTGGAAAGCAATATCTTCGACGGCAAAGGGATTTTCATCCGATGAACATGAACATGAACATTTCGTCTATTAAATATTCCCGCAGTTGAGAAAGTTGCTTCGTCTGTCCAAACGATAGTATGAAATACATTAGGGATTTTGCAGCATTATTTCGTTAATATTTGTGACAAAAGTATATCTCCTTTTTTTTGATCGGTACTAAGTTTTTGAATTGGAATAATTTTATATAGTCTGTACTTCAAATACTTTAACGTTCTTTGAACTGTTTCATAAGTCAACATTTTATCTCTTTTTCCATATCTGAGATACCACGCACAATCGAGAATTGATTTTTTTGGATTCTCTTGAAAATATAATAAAATCGCTGGGCCTCATTCTTCATTTCTTTCTCTTCTTCTTTTTCCATTGCACAGAATTATTCTTTCGTCTAGTCTTCTATTTGTTCTTATTATGGTGTTTAATGGTGGAGTTCTTTGCCCCTCTTCAATACTTTCCTCATATTATCTTTGAGCCGCTCTAACAATATTGTTATTTTTTAAATATAATTTTAACATTTTGTATCTCTCATTAATAGAATAACTCATTTTGCATTAAAATAAAATTAAAAATTCACGGTGACTAAAATATTATTGTCGACCTTGACATTAACTTTGACTAACCCATGAAGAAAATTTAAAAAGGTAGCAGGTATTTCGTTCGCAACCTGAATAATTAGGTTTAAAGTACATATTATATTTATGCCAAATAATTCTTAATCTGAAACATTTCAACAACGATTGAAAAACCGCATAGGGAATGTTATACAAAATAAATCTAGAACTTCTAGAATCCAAAAATATGTTAAAAATGATACCATCCGATTTAAAATAAGCTAGAAAATCGATGTTTTGTACTATATTTTTTTCATTCTATGCTCAATTGTTTTGCTGATATATGATCCATAAAAATCCAGAAAACTTTCCTATTTATCATTTTTTCCCATCTTAAAAAAAAATTGTAAAGCCTGCTCAGTTTTATTTGGATATTCCTGTACCTACTAAACGTAACCATCTTATAAACTTTGTGTTTAACCTGTATGTGGACATTACTATAAACTATTGTTTGATTAGTGGCTTTTAGTAATAGTTTGATCAAATTCTTTGAAATGAAAATATTAACTGATTTATGTTTCGCCATTCTGTCAAGAAAATAAATAAAACAACCGGATTTATACGATAAAATTTTCCATTTATTTCATTTATTTTTTGGTAACTAGTTTGATTTTTATGCAAACTAAAATTTTCAGACATACACACGTAAATGTTTACATTTACGTATGTACCCAACCCAACATTAGCAAAATTTTTTTGCCTAATTATTTCACACTGTAGTGTATGAAAATCCAATTTCAAGTTAAAGCTTTTGGTACAGCCAGATACTTTTTGAAACTTATAATCCAGGTTTAATGCGAAAATAAAAAAAAAACCTATTTAAAATTGAACACTCTGTCTCAAAGTCAAAGTACATTTCACTTTATAAATAATAACACACTGGCGTAAATTATGTATAACTACTAAATAAGTATTATTTGTCGACGTAAATATATACGTACTGCCTTAGTTAGAGCAAAAATCAACAAAACTGTACCCACCCTGTATTTACGGTATCAAAAAGTGCCTTTGTTTATATCAATATTTAACGGTAAAAGTCGCAATTTTTGCAAAATAAATGGTATTATAGTGCCCGTCTTGTACATGTTTCACCGGAAATGTAGCCGGTTTTTAGCCAGGACAAAGCCCAATTTATATGTAAAATTTTATTTTTTGATCAAGTAGTTTTTAACTTTTCGAGCCGAGAGATTGACCGATGGAAATAAAAAAACAATTTTTTGTGATTTAGCAACCCCAAAACCTGAAGATCCGAAAAAATTTCGGAACGAATATAATAATTATTCATCTAGCGAGAGAAGTAAAAAGATAATATTTGTTCGCTCTGTATACAAGGTAAAATGCGCACCTGGCTTTGCGAATGAAAAAGCCACGTATCTACACACAATTGCACTGGCGTCCAACACGTAATTTTTTTTAAGGTAATTTTCCACCCTGTATAATATTTTGGAAGTTAATTTTCCACGTAAAATCGTCATCTGCGTATTTATTTCTTTTAAGCTAATGTTCTAGAGTAATCTAGAGTTATTAATTACAAAACTCAAGAGATTTTTTATAATTTTTTCACATGGTGTTGTATGAAAAATCCAAATTTACAAGCTTTGGGTTCATCCAAATTCTTTTTTAAACTTGTTTTCAAATTAAAGCAATAATAAAAATATCAGCAGCAGTGAAGCCTTAGCTATATACAAAATATAAGCATTATTTTAGTTAAAACAACAAAAAATAGAAATCGCAGACAGACAGAAATCGGAAACTATGTTTTTCGTAATCTAGGGACAACCACATCGCGATAGGTGCTTTTTAATGAACAAAACGCTTCCTTTAGCAAGGGGAAGTCAAAAGATCAATACAATCTGAATGGGGCGCAAAATTTTGGGCTGACTTAGGGCGCCTGTAAGGCTTAATACGCCACTGGTCGCAGTCTGCCCAGAAACCAAACCAGGCACGCATATACTCATAGTCAGTGAAATTTTTCATTTTATTTCATTATTTTTTACTTAGGTAATTAATCTTCTTGTGTTTATTTTCTTTGTCGAAATTAAAAATATTTTTTTAGCAAAAATAACACGTCTGTATCTACACCGTCTACGAAAATATTTTGTTTGTTATTGTTTTTTTAACCTTTAAGACAATGTTTCACAAAAATTATCAAAAAGTTTCAAAGTAGATACTTAATAATTATTTGCGATTTGATAACGGCAGAGTAAAAAAATAAAACTATTAAGGTCTAGTGATATGCCAACTAGTAGTTCAACCGAATATTCGGTCTGTTCTCAGCCGTATTTTACGTTATTTGTCATGTTCAATCATATGATCCAGATATAACAGAGTTATTTTCCATATAGAAAATATACTGTAAAATGATGTTAATTATAAGTCGTTTTTCAAAATAAAAAATTCCATGTCAGCTTTAAAACATTATATTATCAGAAATGTTCTAGTTTAAAAACGAAAAATTGTATTTAATGTGTCAAGCATTAGTTATGTTTCGTATTATTTTGATAAAGGGAATAAGAGTCAATAAAAAATGTCCTCGCTGAGATAGGACTTCTAATATACTATGATACTTTGAATGGTGTCGGGCCATAGAGAAAATAAGTATATAATAGGGAAATAATGTCATTTGCGAATGTGGCAAATTTACCAAGCTGAATCCGTAAACAAAGACGGTCTTCTGCGGGCTTGCGCCTTGTCGAACGTTTGCCTTGTGATAGACAGGACCGTACTTCAAAATTTATTTCACATGACGTGAATCTTTTATCCAGTAATAAATGCTAAATATATTACCTACTTGTAATTATTCTTTTATTAATGATAAAAATGTAACCATTAGTGAGATTTTAACAAAAATTGTATAGTTTGCTGGCTTAAATCTGAGATTTCTTGCTATACAAAACTGTCGATAATTCCTCGAAAATAGCTCGGTTTATACATATATAGTGCGTCTCTTTAATGTCCCCCCTCTTAATTTTTTAAACGTTACATTTACAAAATTGAAAGTTGAAATAAAATATAAACATAGTATTCTAAACAATATAAATAAAATATGCAACTGTTTTAAGAAGTAAAATCGTAAATAAAAAAATTACCAAAACTGTGTGTATATTTTATTGGATTGGCATCCCATCCTGAATAATTATTGAACAAACCAAGTTCTATGGTAAGATGTAAATATTTTTACAGCTATTTACAGTGTGTGCACTTGATACTTTGGCGAAAGCGCTACTTACGGCCCCATGTCAATCTAATCCACTGATATCTTAGCGATCCTTTGGCGAAAGCGCATTTTTCTTTCGCCATCCCTTTTAAAATACTCCCCTCTACCCTAATCCACTAGTATTTTTAGTGCCCCTTTGACGAAAGCGCAAATATGCCTTTTGGACACACCCTTCTAATCCACTGATATCCTAGCAATCCTTTGGCGAAAGCGCTTTTTTCTTTCGCCATCCCTTTTAAAATACTACCCTCTATCCTAATCCACTAGTATTTTTAGTGCTCCTTTGGCGAAAGCGCAAATATGCCTTTTGGACACTCACTCACCCTTATGCAATATAGGGGAAGGAGGCATTGACACTATATATGACCTTCTTACTCCATCTTACCCCTTACACAATGCCCCTAATACACACACACCCCATCAGTGCCTTTCTGACACCTTGACCAAACTCAATATACGTCACTGACAAATATTTCTACTTCTCCGTGTGTGTATTCACTTCAACACTGGAGTGCATTTAAGATAAATTATATTTTTTATCTACTATTCTTTCACATATTGATATCATTTAAATTTGGAATTAAACTATTTGTATTTATGCACTAATTGTAAGAAATAGACTACGAAATAATTCCTTATATTTAAAAGTTTGATACATAATTAATTGGCGACACATATGAAATGTCTTTAACACTTTGTAAAGACTATTTTTGTATCGAAATAACAAGCTTCAGAGGTTCGCTATATTCGCCACCCCAACCAAAAATACCATAACATGAAAATGACTGAGATTTTTTCGGCCCGGTTCTGATCGCCGAGTTGCGTCATTGAGTTCAACAACCACTTTTGCGAGACGTCCCGAGTGCGCATGCCTCGAGAGAACCGTCGTTTAAAAACCTGACTGGCGCCATATGCGTACAAACGCACTTTTTCGCCCATACATTGGACGGATTCAGCTGGTGTCGCGAATACGTTGTGAACGTCTAAATATATTTTGTCTATGTGTCGGCCTTTACTTGATGGAAATCCATTATACACATAATGATAGACAATTTTAGCCTAATTAGCCTTTTATTTAATAGGTACTTTATAACATGGCGCGTTTCGCTACACTAGCTTCATCGGATGTTTGTTACAAACTAAATCTTAAACTAAAAGTTCACAAAAGTGTCATAAAATACAACAATTTTTAATTTAGGTTTTATTATTATATTAATTTACTATTGGGAATTCCCACTGGGCTTAATTTCTATTAGTTAAATAAGATTAATCATTAATCAAGTAAATCCAATTTGTCACCTTTATTTTCTACATGTACCTAGTATTTTAAAATTGTTATCAAATGTATGTCGATTCCGCAAAACAAATGGTTTGAGTATGTAGAATTATTTTTATTACATATTAATAAAACTTCTTTTATGTTCTGCTATACGTGTTAAAAATGATCTGCCTGTTTGGCCTATGTATCTTTTCGGACATGATCCACATGTTAACTGATATATACCTGATTTATTATTTTTATTAGTTTTACTTTTTGAATTTTTCAGAAATTTTCCTAGTGAATTATTTATTTTAAATGCTACTATTACGGTTTTTCGATTGATGAATTTTGTCATTTTTTCTGTTGCTTTCCCGAAATAAGTAATTGTTTTAGAATTATTGGGTTTTTCTTTTATTTTAGGGTAGACTGTAGCAATAGCTTTATTTTTAAGTTTTTTTTTACAAAATTCTATCAATAATTGATGGGCAATAACCGTTATTTATTGCAACATGTTTAATTAAATTTAATTCGTAACTCGAATTTTCCGGGGATAAAGGGACACTTATTAACCTACATACCATACAATGATACGCTGCTAACTTATGTTGTACAGGGTGTGTAGAATTTTTGTGAATTGTTGTGTGTATGAGTGTATGCAACGGTTTGTGGTAAATTGAGAAAACTGTGTTAATTTGAAATCTTCGTAATTGTTAAATCTAAAAAATTTAAAGAGCTGTCGATTTCAATTTCTACTATAAATTTTATGTTTTTATGTAATGAATTTAAATATTCCAAAAATGTATCTAATTGCCTATTTGTTCCTGTCAAAACACGTAAATATATGAGCCTATGAAAACCAGAGTGGTCTAAGTCAAAAAAAGTAGTTTTGAGATATTAAAGCTCAAAGTTAAATGAGGATCAACAAATGTCTAAAAACAAATAGTGAATGGATTTAGGAGATTTTTCTTGGGAAAAGCTAAACTTAAATTTTGTGATATTTGGTATTTAAAAAAAAATGATTCTTGTCCCTATTTTTTTGAAACTTGTGACTTAGACCACTATGACTTTCATTGTTTGTGTTAACGTACTTCGTAGAAAATATCTTCTCAACTTTAATTATTTATTGTTTTATACTTAAATCATCATACACATAGATTAATAATATACATTATTATTGAACAATAGTCTTCTAGGGGACCAATATCTTCTGGAACATTGCTATTTTCTCCATCAACTTTCAATGATCGAAAATAGTCTTGCGTAGACGGGTGGAATAAACTGAAACATTTCTTACATGTTTTTTTTGCTCGCACTAACCGGGAGGCTAGATTTATAAAGAAGGGACAGGTCAATATTCTTGAAATACATCAATATACCCTTTTCATTCTTTGGAGCCAAATCCATTTCTTTGAACGAAATATCTTCGTTGAGGGGTTCTTTATAAAAAAAATTGTATGGCTGCTTCTTATCGATAAATTTAAACAATTTTAAATCCGAAGCATGTATTTTAACTCCAAAATAAAAAATTAGGTTCTTATTTAAAAAAAAAATATATTTTTTTGCGTTGTATTTACCTGAACTTGTAGAATCAGATTCAGTAAGTGCTGATTGCTCATATTCACTCTAACTTTCTGCATTTGGTTCAGCGTCAAAATCACTAATATTCATTTTGTTTAGGATTTAAACAAAGCAGCATTTAACAGTCCATACAAAATGTTTACAGGCATAATGGTCTAAGTCAGACTTGGACCACTATGGCTTTCATCGGTATATGTGGATGCGTTTTACATCCATGTTAGTAACGATATCTATTAGTGTTGTACTGAAGATAGAAATTTCATATTTTGTACCATAGGGACAAATGATATTTTTAAATTTTTAGTTATGAATTCTCAACCCCCTCAACTTTATTCACTAAATAAATTACACAAAGACGGATTCCCCATTAGACCTGTAGTTTCCTATGTCACAACTCCTGCTTATAAAGTTTCAACCTTTCTCATAAATATTATCAAAACTTATTGCAGCCGAAATATAGCATTAAACACTCAATTGAATTGATCGACAAAATTAAAAATATTGATCTCCCACCAAATTCTAAATTTGTATCTTTTGACGTTCAGAATTTATTTCCTAGTATACCACCTGAAGACACGGTAAAGTTGGTGGATACCATGTTAATAACCCAAAAAGTAAACCCCATCATTAGAATATACATTATTAACCTCCTAAAAACTTGTTTAAAACAAAACTATTTTTCTTTTAAGAATTTTATCCACGACTCGTCTATAATTTGATTATTATACATGAGTTTATGAAATAATAATAATAAGTATTCATTATTCACTAGTGAATAATGGTTTCATTATTCACCGCTTCCACGGATATCTCGATCCAAACTCCAAACAAGAGCTGTGCTCGATCCAAACCGGCTTGGAATGCGATTGTACGCACAAAATAAAAAACAAAAGTGGCTATGAAACATTAGCTTCGTCACGTTGCGTTGTCGCGCTGTTGTGGTTACTTTAATTCCGAGTTTAAATCGAAACGTCAACATTTTTTAAAGTTGCGATATTTTGCAAAAGTCCTGGATAAAGTATAGTATTCTACCAGGCGCGGCCCGTGAAATTTTAAAGTTGTATATCTCTGTTGCTGCTTATGGGACCCATGCCAAATTTACGGTTTTTAATAGCGAGCCCACTAGGAATGTTTTGGTAAAGAAAAAAAATATTTTGTGATTTGCGAAAAAAAGTTGAATTTTTGAATTGACCCACCTGCACCTGGGTAAAAAATTAACACGCTTAGTTATGTTATTTATTATTTTTTCTAGACGAATTTTAGATCATTTTGTCGACAAGTTTTAAATTTGAAGAGAAAAACATGTGTTAGTAGAAAGTTATAGTCATTTGAATTTTTTCAACCGAAAAATAATTTAAATTTTCGGTTGCAAAAAATTCAAATGACTATAACTTTCTACTAACACATTTTTTTTTCTTCAAATTTAAAACTTGTCGACAAAATGATCTAAAATTCGTTTGGAAAAAATAATAAATAACATAACTAAGCGTGTTAATTTTTTACCCAGGTGGGTCAATTCAAAAATTCAACTTTTTTTCGCAAATCACAAAATTTTTTTTTTCTTTGCCAAAACATTCCTAGTGGGCTCAATATTAAAAAACGTAAATTTGGCATGGGTCCCATAAGCAGCAACAGAGATATACAACTTTAAACTTTCACGGGCCGCGCCTGTATTCTACTCGCATATAATGGCTGTTATTCACTTGGATGATTTATGACACTCGTCTGCGGCTCGTGTCATAAACTTCATCCGCGTGAATAACAGCCACCATTATATGCTTATTGAATAATATACTATTATAATAGCAATGAAGGTATTATAATGGGCAGCCCATTAAGTCCACTCTTAGCCGAAATATTTATGAATAACATGGAAACAATAATACACAATAATTTTTAAGTATCAAATAACAAATAACATGTTGTAGTGGTACAGATACTTAGATGATATAGGTATTTACGTGTTTTACAGGAATAAATAGGCAGTTAGATACATTTTTAGAATATTTAAATTCATTACTTAAAAACATAAAATATACAATAGAAATTGAAACCAACAGCTCTTTCAATTTTTTAGATTTAACAATTACGAAAATTTCAAAGAAAGACAGTTTTTAACAGTTTTTACAGACACAACAATTCACAAAAATTCCACACATTCTGTACAACATAAGTTAGCAGCGTATCATAGGTTAATAAGTGTACCTTTATCCCTGCAAAATTTCAGTTACGAATTAAATTTAATTAAACCAGTTGCAATAAATAATTATTATTGCGCATCAATTTTATTGATAGAATTTTGTCAAAAAAACTTCAAAATAAAGCTATTGCTACAGTCTACCCTAAGATAAAAGAAAATCCTAATACTTTTAAAACAATTACTTATTGCGGGAAACCAGCAGAAAAAATGAAAAAATTTATCAATCAAAAAAACGTAAAAGTAGCATTTAAAACAAATAATTCATTAGGAAAATTTCTGAAAAATTCAAAAAGTAAAACTAATAAAAATAATAAATCAGGTATATATCAGTTAACATGTGGATCATGCCCGAAAAGATACATAGGCCAAACAGGCAGCTCATTGTTAACACGTATAACAGAACATAAAAGAAGATTTATTAATAATAAAAATAATTTTACATATTCAAACCATCTTTAACGGAATCGACAGACATTTGATAACAATTTTAAAATACTACATGTAGAAAATAGAGGTGAAAAATTGGATTTACCTGAAAGTCTTGAGATAAATCGGTTGAAAAACCCAACCTAAGCAAGCCCAGTGGGAATTACCTACGGTAAATTAGTATAATAATAAAACCTGAATTAAAAATTTTATTTATCTATGTAACAAGCATCCGATGAAGCTATAGTGTAGCGAAATGCGTCATGAAAGTATTAAATAAAAGTGGAAATTTGACTAAAATTGTCTATCATTATGTGTATACTATAATAATTTATTTGTTTATTTTCGTACACAGTTTTACAGTTTCCCAGTTACGAAACAGGTTTGAACAGAACGTAATAATACTCGAATCTAATAACTTATCTAAAACAATTGACATTGTTTTGACATTGTATAGTAAAATGTATCAATTTATAAGTTACAAAAAAAAGAAAGATGACAACGTAAATGTACAAATTAATAAAGAGACGAAACAAGCAGCTTAGGTAGGGGTTGATTGGGTGTAATTGGGTTTGATTGGGTTTGATTGTGAATTGAAGTCTTCTAATTTTATTCAGCTCACAATTAAATACATATGATGGTTCCAGAAGTACCCGACTTAAAAAAAAATTGGAAAAAAATATATTTATTTTTCAACATAATCCCCTTTCAGCTCTATACACTTTTCCCAGCGATGTTCAATAAGTTCGATACCCTTTTTATAATAAGAACTGTCTTGTTCCTCAAAATAGCCATTAACTGCCGACATCACTTCTTCATCGTTGGAAAATCTTTGACCACTGAGCCATTTTTTCAAGTTTGGGAACAGAAAATAATCCGAGGGGGCTAAATCGGGCGAATAGGGTGCATGAGGTAGCAATTCAAACTTTAATTCATTAATTTTGGCCATTGCAATAACGGATTTGTGAGCTGGTGCATTGTCTTGGTGAAACAACACTTTCTTCTTAGCCAAATGCGGCCGTTTTTGCTTGATTTCTTCGCTCAAACGTAGCACTAAGTTCGCATAATACTCGCCGTTAATAGTTTTTCCTTTTTCAAGATAGTCAATGAAAATTATCCCACGCGCATCCCAAAAAAACCGACGCCATGACCTTGCCTACAGATGGAACGGTCTTCGCCTTCTTTGGAGTCGGTTCTCCCTTTTCAGTCCATTGTTTCGAGTGTGAAGTGATGGACCCATGTTTTGAAACGGCGCAAAAATTCTGCTTTGTTGCTGTGAAACTTCGCTAAGCACTCAACTGAAACATCTTCACGACACTGTTTTCACATCTGTGTCATGTCCAAATTTTCAGATAATAGGTATGCGCTGTACCGCACTTTTTGAAATGCCTACAAACTAGGTCTGCTAGCTCGCGCACTTTCAGTCGACGATCATCCAGTACCGCTTTGTGGATTTTCTTCACCATTTCTGGAGTCGTCACCTCATTTGGTCGACCACTGCGATGCTCGTCTTGGCAGCTCGTACGGCCTCGTTTAAACTCTGCCACCCAATATTTTACTGTTGTAAACGAAGGCAATATTTTACTGTTGTAAACGAAGGAGCCGACTCACCCAGAGTAGAATCCAGTTCAGCTTTTATATTAGTTGGGCTGAAGCATTTCAAATAAAAGTATTGTATCACATAACGATGATCAATTTTCTCCATTTTCACAAATTCACTGAAAACGTTCACTATTAATGGCTGCCAAACAAATACTAAACAACTTGGCGACGTCAAACTTGAAACATATATCTGTACCTCAGAGGTAAAGTGTATTAACACATTCGCTGCCGGTGGCTCCTATCGGAGTCAGGTGGCTGTGTATGACAGCTGCCGACGACTCCTATAGGAGCCAGACACAAATTAATTTATATACAAGTCGGCAATAAGCCGGCATATTTGAAGGTTACATTAGCGGTAAGAAGGCATATTTGGCCATAAGGTTTATTGCATGGTTTGCTAAAAAATGTAGGGTTATGGTTACGATTTTAGGCTAAGCATTATCAATGAACTTCTTCCAGAACCTAGTAACCTGCAACCTCTTGTAGCCATACAAAATAAGCACTACATAACACAAATTCAAACAAAAGGACAGGGAACAAACAACACTAAACGAATAAAGCGTAAACGGTGCGGAATGTGCACAAAAAACAGGGTTAGAAAACAGACCACTTTTCACTGTGAACAATGCCCGGATAAGCCTGGATTATGTCCTGAATGTTTTGGTACATACCATGATAATCTTTAAAACTGTATTTTGTAATTTATTGTTCGCATTTTCTTAAATAAAAACAAACTGTTCATATATATTGATATGGCTCTTATGGGAGCCGGTGGTATTGATGCTTAATATTGATCACATGTGCCACCGACTCCTATTGGAGCCATTTTTTATTTTTATTTTTCGGCACCAATTTTTGATTTTTTTTCAAAAATAACAACATTTCACTAATTAACTAGTAAAACTAGAACTAAAAAATGCAAATTTAGAATTTGGCATATTTCAGCCTGCAACCTCACTTAAGCCGGCAGCGAATGTGTTAAGTCACTAAATCGTAATTGTTCAGGAAAGCGAAAAAACAATTTCAAATCGCGTAAATTAAGTATATCTCAAAGACGCTATAATTTAGGGACCTAGAATTTCGCGTATGGGATTATAAGTAAGTGATGTAATAGGGATAATTATTTGATTTAGAAAAAATGCAGGTATTAATTAGTTTTAGTGACTTAACATAGTTTACCACTAGTAAAGTTGAGGTGGCATGTGACTTAAAACATATTTAAGTGACTTAACATAGTTTACTTCTAGTAAAGAATATAAGATGTTGATAATTTGGATGTTGCATGTGTCTTGAAAAACATTTAAATACCAAAAATTATTCAGAATTAGGTAACGGATAGTATTTTTGTATGATTTGGAAAAAGAACAGGATTTAAAGAACATTCATATAATTTATTGATTTTGAGACACAAAAGAGAATTATTTCAAAATTTGTAAGTTGAACGAACGAATGATGATGAGGTGAATCTATTTTACTTCATACTGAAAGTACTGAAAGTTTATTCATCTTTTATATTATCTTGGTGAGGTATATTTTCATAAAATGAATGAAAAATACGTGGAACCCATTGCAGCAACTTCTGCAAATGTTGGAATTTGTTGGTACTTTTTTCACACTAATAATAATACCAACACAACAATGAATAGTGAAATTATTTGTTGTTTATTCCACTAAGAGCACGTGCAGAATGCCGGCCCACTGAGAATTTCGGAGGGATTTTGTATTAAGTACGTCCTTCTGTGGTTAAATTCGCGGGGCATATTATACTAAGTCATTTTAGTACATTTTACCCCTGAACTGGTAAGTGACTTGATACAGGTTTAAACTGGGTATTTCAGTTATCTTAAAAGCTAGACCTTTGAAATTTCTTTCAGAGGTCAAGTATGCTATTAGAAGTGGTATACAGCGAATAACTCATTTTCTGAAAAAAAGTGACTTAACACAGTTTACCTCTGAGGTACAGATATGCTTGATCACTTGTGTGCTTTTTAAGGGTCCTACGTGCATTACGGAGCTGTGATACTAGATTATAGACGAGATGATAGATTGCTTTTAACAGCGCTTATAGAAATAATATGTCGTGTATTTAAATACAAGCGTGCACTACGAAGTTTAATGTACATCTAGTATGCGTGTGGTTATACTCGCTTGTTATATGGAGAATAGAACTGACAATTCTCTGCTCGCTGACATAATGTGTCATAACATCATTACCTTACCTGAAATGGATGTGGAAATAGCTATTTGTGTATTAAGAGCGCAAAGTGATATATTGCCGCTCTGAGCGAGAAGTTAGACGCGCGACGCGTAGCGGAGCGCGGCTATCTCGCGAGAGCGGCAATGTCACTTTGCGCTCGAATTACACACATGATTTTTTCTACAACCGGTATTTTTATAAAAATATTTTGTAATGTAATTAATAATTATTGATATCAAATTTGACAGTTTATATTTTGTGTCAAAAGTCGCAGATACGCTGGACGTTTCTTTATTATTATTAAGGTGTCCATGGTAACTAAGCGAGCGACAAAGTAACTTTGTCGCTCGGCGAGCGACAAAGTAAAACAAACGCTTGTTCCTCGAAAATGTCCAACTTTGCGCTTTCTTTTGAAAGCGCAAAATTTGTACTTTTCGCTCGGTTGTAGAAAAAATTAATTACTGACGTGTTCAACCGTGAATGTTTGTGGAATCAGGCACATCCAGATCACCATAATAGGTTTGCGCTAGAAAAGAATTGGGAGGAGGTGTCTTCTGTTGTAGAATTAAGCAGTAAGTGAAATTATTTCACAAATAAAAAGTTTAATGTTGTTCCTACAATAACAGAAATGTAAACATATTTAAGCCTATATAACATATATATGTACGATGTATATATATATATATATATATATATATATATATATATATATATATATATATATATATATATATATATATATATATATATATATATATATAGAAATAAATTGACCGAATATTGGGATATTCGGTCATTTTTGTAGCTGTAAATAAAGTAGGGCGACATTAATTTATTAGGTACTTTTTTATTTGAACATGCTTTCTTGCTTGGAAACATCTCGGCGATCATGTGGAAATATTTTAACAATCACTTAAAACAAATATGTTTAAAGACTAAACAATGCGTTATAATATTAATAAATGTAGTATTAAAATTAAAATGTTAATAAAAAGATGTGCACCTTTTTTTAAACAAACTGGATTCGATTACCACATAAATATGATTTAAACGTATCTCGAATTAATTTCGAAGTATTTGCTGGGCGCCCAGTTTGATGATGTAGATTGGCGGCTGCTGGGACTTTCTCAATTTCTTGTAAATTACGGCGAAACCTTCTACGTCAATTATGGTACTATGTAAAATACAAATAGCTTTTACAATTTTATCTGCTGTTTTTTCACTCGTTTCAATAGCTTTTGATATAATGCGCCATTTAGAATAAATTATCCCAAATGCACATTCCACTGTTTTTCTAGCGCGTGATAACCTTTTATTAAAGTATTCAGAGTCCAGATTCAAGTCATTTTTACCGTAGGGTTTCAGTAAATGATCTAATAATGGAAAGGCTTCGTCAGCAATAAAAACATATGGCATTTTAATGTCAGTATTTGGCTGACAATTATCAGTTGGAATATTAAGTTGCTTTGACTCCATTACACTAAATAAGGCCGAAGATCGAAACGTACCTCCATCACTTTGCTTTCCAAAGCCTCCGACATCAATCATAGAAAATTTATAATCCGCATCAACCACGGCAAGTAGTACAATAGAAAAAAAAGTCTTATAATTGTAATACATAGTCCCTGAGTGACTAGGGCAATTTATTCGAATATGTTTTCAGCTGTGTTTACAAAACTGACTTCTGTTGGTATTGTCATATGTATAGGTTGTAGCTCGCTCCATAAAACTTCCACGGTACTTCTTACTTTTGAGGCAACAGTAGAAAATCCCATTCTAAATGAAAGTGCTAAGCTCCTAAAAGATGTACCCGTTGCTAAATATCTGAAAAAGATAATTATAATATAACACCTATACGACTCTATGATCATTTTGGCATTTTTTGTTTCAGAGGATACAGTAAAAAGCAAGTGGAAATACTTGAGGGACACATTTAGGAAAGAACAAGCAAAATTTGCTAAACCAAGATCTGGGGACCCAGGAGGAGTTGTAATAGAATCAAGATGGTCCTACTTTAAAATTCTATTATTTTTAAAAAATCAATTTGCTCCACGGAAATCCACTTCCAATTTACCAGACACGTTATCATGTGCAAATCCAATTCCAGAAACACTACAGTCACTATGTGGTGATGAAGACAACGTCGAAGATAAGAGTTCTATAGAATCACAGTGTCGAGAAAAATGACACAAATGAATCACAAGATAGCGAATACTTTTCTACACCGGGATCATCTACATCACCACTTATCGAATCCTAGAGTTCTACTTACAAGTAGGAAAAGGAAGGGGCCGACAGATTTGATAGGACAGGCTCTGTTAAATATTGAAAAAGAAAAATTAAAAATGCTTCGAAGTAGGGAACAAACTCCAGTGGAGAAACCAATGGAGTAAAATAGGTGCTTCTTCGAAAGTCTTATGCCGCATGTTCAAAAAATGGATCCCTTAAAAAAACTGCAATTTAGAGGTCAAGTGCAAGAACTTGTCATGTTATATGCCTATGGGCATTCCCAAAAATATGCGTCTACCAGTAAAGCAAGCTTAACACCAATTAACAATGGTGATGATTATTCCCAGTGGTAAATTACATAAAGACATTTAAATATTTCTTTTTAAATAACTTTAGATGACTACTACTTTTAATTGGATCTTAATCAAATAAAAATTTACTTACCTAAGTGTTATTACTAATTTTTCTTCCGCACTTATGGGACTTTTATGGCAATTTTTCCAGCGCTTGGCCAGTTTATTTTTTATTTTTCCCAAAATATAATCGAATGAGGAAGGTTTCATTCGTAAATATTCGTAAACACGTTGTGGGTAATTTCGTAACTCTTTATATAGGTGATGAAATTCACCTAATGTAGATCCTCTTTTATTTATAGGATGCACGTGATATTTTCTGATCGAAATCCTACTTTTTCGATTTAAAATAAACCGTTTTGTAGCTGCAGAACAGAAGTAATCGTCCTCACTTTGTGATATTTTAAAGGAGACTGACATCTAAACTACTCAATGCTCAATGCTAATATGCTATATTTTGAAAGTTCGAATGTGCACACCCATCAGCACTTATACTCTACTCTTTTATCTCTCATCTCTGCTATAATCTAGTATCACAGCTCCGTTATGCACGTACCCTAAACGTGCATAACGGAGCTGTGATACTAGATTATAGCAGAGATGAGAGATGAAAGAGTAGAGTATAAGTGCTGATGGGTGTGCACAATCGAGCTCTCAAAATATAGCATTGAGCATTGAGTAGTAGCTGTTTAGATGTCAGTCTCCTTTAAAATGTCACAAAGTGAGGACGATCACTTCTGTTCTGCAGCCACAAAATGGTTTATTTTGAATAGAAAAAGTAGGATTTCGATCAGAAAATATCACGTGCATCCTATAAATAAAAAAAGATCTACACTAGGTGAATTTCATCACCTATATCCACAAGTATTCACGGTTAAACACTTCAGTAATTAATTTTTCCACATCCATTTCAGATAAGGCAATGATGTTATGACATATTCAGCGCGCCAAGAATTGTCAGTTCTATTCTCCATATAACAAGGGAGTATAACAACACGCATACTAGATGTACATAAAACTTCGTAGTGCACGCTTGTATTTAAATATACGACATATTTCTATAAGCACTGTTAAAAGCAATCTATCATCTCTTCTATACCTAATCTAGTATCACAGCTCCGTTATGCACATGGATCTATTATAATATGGATTCGATATCCGTATACTGTGAGCGTATCGAACGTGAAGCCTTATATAATATAAATATTTTGTTGTTTGTTATTCTCTTGAGAGAGCAGTTTACGAACTACGAACATAGACAAGACTACGAATTACTACGTAATTGAATCAAGAATGGTAGTAGAAAGAGATAAAATAGCATTGGAGTGTTGGAGCTCAGAAGTGTTGTTGTCTGCTGGGTGCTTAGGAAAAACGTCTGGGAACGCTCGGTTACACGTACGTCTTTGTCTAATGAACTAGAAAAGAAAAAGTGCGACGTATCGATTTATATAGATTTATAAATGACTCAGAGCGACTTTAAATAAACGCCTTTAGAAATAACCTAACATAACATAACCTATAAATAATAAAACCTTTTTAACTTAAATTTATTACTATTTAGCAGAAAAATAAAATATTTTGGGGTTTTTATTACTTTTAGTAAACTTTGTGATGCTTCTAACGTATTTTTGTCAAAAATACAAGGTAAAATAAGATGTGGCCAATGTTTACAAATTATGTTTACAGTGTCGTTTAGAATGGTTTGTTCGGCTTCAAAGAATGTGAAATCATCCCGTATCCAGTCCTAATAAATCCATGGTTATGCACGTACCCTTATACAGTTATATTTTTCAAACAACTACCGCCATCTCTCGGTCAGGCCGGGTACTGCTGGGACTATCCTCCATAATATGTCAAATGCTGTAAGATTTTCATTGTGGCAGCTGCATATCGCAATAGGTGCAAAGTTCTACATATTTGTTTGGACAGAAGGAAGGTAAAAGGTACTAAGATTACGGAAATTCAGGGTAGGACCTATAAAATTCAGTTTCTCCAGTAGGTCTTTACAAATAATATTATTATTTAAAGGTTTATGTAAAAATAACTGGTGATAATCATCTGCGTGTTTTGTCCAGACTTACCAGTGAGAATCTTTGCAGCAACTGGTCATGAGGAAAACACCATAAACCCTTAGCAAAGCGCCTCTGAATCACCATATATATTCTATCCAATTTACTTTGAGAATGATGACAGAATAAACAATTGAACAAGAATTTACCCTACGGGTCAGTTCCATGGACAGTTTACACCAGAACATATTTTAGCAATCACAATATTCATCTTTTCTTGCCTGGTACTCACGCGGGAATCAGATTTCTTTCCATCCGTGTTGGCGAAAGTGCATTAGAAGGGAGACAAATTTTTATCGTACCTTCTTTGCTTGTTTGAAAACTGTCTAGAAAATTACGAAACATATTTTGCTACCCAAATAAGTTAGTTAAAAGTCACTTCGCTTGAATTATTTGATAAAAATATCAATAATATACAGCTAAAAAAGAATTTTTTTCGGATGTTGGCACTTTGCAAGAAATAAATAATAATATAGTTGAAATATAATTAATATATAATTTCGGTGTACAAGTTACTTAACTTTGAACAAAACGAGGTTTACTATTAACCACGGTTATAAAAACGTAAAAATATTATTTCATAATTGTTAGTGTTTTTTCTTTTGTTTTGGTTCATTTTTTACAAAAAAAAAAATATTTGTTCCTTTTTAGTCCAACTATTCTACCTCCCACTTCATCTTATCGCCTCTTCTTTAAATTTGTAATGTCCATGTAATATTGGATTTTCAGACCTCAGTAACCCCGAAGATGACATGGTTAACATTTTAAAAGAATTTTCCACCCGCTCCATTCAACCCCCTCACCCCCGTAATTTTTTTACATCCGTTACATAAACTTAGCTTTCCTGATCTCAATATCCCCGAAAATGACCCATTAGTTAACATTTTTTGGGAAATTGGAAGTCGCTCCAGTTTATCACCTCCCCCCCCCCCCCCCGCCGTCAATTTTTTTAATATCTGTTACACAAAAGTACATTTTTTGACCTCAATAGCCTCCAAAATGACATTTTGGAGATATTGCCAATCGCTCCTTTTTATCACCCCCCACTAATGATATATTATATTAGTTAACATTTTTGGAGACTTCTCAGCCGCTCCTTGTTATCCCCCCCCCCCCCCCCCCTCGCCATTAATATTTTTAGCATCTGTTAAACAACATTAGATTTTCTGACATCGACAACATTGAAAATGATACATTAATTAACATGTTTGGACAAATTCCCATTCGCTCCTTTCATTCCCTCTACACCCCCCCCCCCCCACACCCGTTCCTTTTAACATTTTGTTAGAAAAGATTTGATATTCTGACCTCTCTAGCCTCGAAATTGACATGTTAGATAACATTTTTGAAGAAATTTATAGTCACTCCTTTTTTATCCCCCCTTCCCCTTCGGTATTTTTTAACATCTGTTAGACAAAATTAAATTTTCTGACCTCCATAATCCCGAAAATGACACATTAGTTAACACTTAACATCGAATTTTTAATGTGTGGCCATAAAAAAGCCGCACGGCGTAACATCGCAGAACCGTGGTGGCCACCTACTGGCATATTACGACTAATGATTCGGTCTTCGAAAAATTCTTCCAAAAAAATTTAAATCAATAAGATTTACCCGAATTGGTGTGCCGTCCTGCTGGTTGTAGCCTTGTCGCATCTCTTCATCGTCTAATGCATTTTCTAAAAGTTCATTACGCCGAATTTCGTTTACCGAATTGAGAGTCACTTCAAAAAAAATCGGCCCAATTAGTCTTCTTGCAGAAGATTCTCTATAGAGAATTTTCAGTACTCCACACTCTCATTTGTCGGGAATTTACAATATCCAGAGAGATAAAACCAGTGTCGGACTGGCGTTATTTGGCCCACCGGGCAAAACTTGAAAGTGGTCTACTTCCCACCTGAACCTATACTTTTTTATTACAATATTTTTCTAGACTATTTAATCTTTTATAATAAAAAACAAAAAAACACATCTAATATTTATTTATAAATTATTGTAAAACAGATGCAAAATAAAAACATGTACCTATTAATGGAAACAACCAAAAAAACTATAATCTAATATAACAGCATGATTTTCTTTAAAAATTCATTGCTGAGTTAAATCACAAAAATAAAGAAAGTGAAAATCATAAAAAAAACTAAGCTAACCTAGAATAAAATAGATAAACAAAAATATTAAGTATAGTATGGTATAAATTAAAATTATTTAATTTTATTTTTAACCTATAATTAATTAAGCTGAGCTGAGCAGAGTTTAGACTTTAGCAAAGGTGAAGTTGTGGATAAAATGTAAAATGATAAAATTATTTTATCGTAATTAATTTCTTTTAAGATCAGTCTCTATGTTAAGGATCATGAATACTTCTAATAAATTTTGACGTAGGGCAGATCTTAGTCTTGTTTTTATAATCTTTAATTTTGAAAAAATCAATTTTCACAGAAATATATCCGTCAATACTATTCTAAGGATAAAGAACCTATTCGAGGAAAATAAAACATTACATGACAGAAAAAGAATTCCAGAAAGGAAAAGAAATCGAGACCGTGCCATTGTGAATTATTTTCGACTGAATCATGTAATGTTTTATTTTCCTCGAATAGGTTCATTATCCTTAGAATAGTATTGACGGATATATTTCTGTGAAAATTTGCAATAAATCTTCTCCTTGCTTCTCTTGCATTTTCTTGGCATTTGTAGAACAAGATAACAATCTGCAATCTCTCATCTAATGAATATTTCATTTCGGCAATATTATAGTAAATTTGTCCAATTTTTTGACTTTGAAGGATTTCAAGGTGATTTTACCTTTATTACCTAGTGTATGTTTCAAACAGGTTGAAGTTAAATTATACTGGATAAAACATTAAAATTTAATAAAAATAGCTGTCACAATATTAAATATTTTAATCAGAACGGACATAAAGAAAATCACTCGTTCCGAAAATCGTATAAAAAAAGCTATGTTCCATTTAAAAAACACCTTATCCATAGCGTAACTCTTTTGTTTCTGGTTCAAATAAATTTTTGGTTTCATTTTTGAATTCTGCAGGAAAAAGTACATCGATTGGCTATTTTAGATTTTTCTTTAAATACAAGTTAGCTCAAAAATGAGCCCCTGTTCAGTCCTCGTTAGAAGACCCTGTACAAGACAACGTTAATAAATATTCATAAGAAATATTTATACAAATTACTGTAAGCTAAGGAGTGCAATTCATATTTATGTAAAATAAAAAAACAACAATACATACACCCAGCATAGTTCTGAGGTTGGAGGTTGGAGATGAAATTTATTCATTTGAGCGTTTGACCCGACTCCGAGCTCTCCCGAAGCCGAGATTTCGTGAAGGATGGTCGGTTCATTAAATTATATTTTTCTGAATTTTCTAGTTTAAGATTGTCGTAGTTTTCTGCAAAACTTAGTAATTCTTGCTTTAATGCTACTTCTATAGGTACCCGTCAAATTAGAAATTGATGATAAAGCATGCATCTTCAGGAAAGTTTTTCGCATCTAAACTAGCAATATCTGTAAAAGTTGCAGAATCAAAGTAAGAAAATTCTTTATAAATTGCCTTGTGATCCGAAAATCTAGAATGCAAAATTGGTATTATTTGATTCGGTATAATTTTGAAACATTCAATCTCAATTTTTTTCATTCCTCCCATTTGATGCATTACTGATACTTCATCTTGGCAAGATTCCCCGAGCATTTTCTTCTTCCTTCACAATCTCATTTCCGAAAATTCAATTTAGACTGAAATATCACAATTGATTATTATATTTTCTTCGCGTAATACTATTTACAAATTTTCTGGCACTATCGACGATAACATTATAACTTATTAAACATAGCTTTTATACTTTTTTTGCATTGTTAATAATATGAAAAATTTGTTGAAAGTTTAAACCTTTTGTTTATAACTAATTAGAAGTCGGTGTTAAATACTGAAAGAGACGCAAATAAGTGAATGATACCACAATTATCTCAAATTTAACGAAGGAGTCGAATAATCTCTTTGCTTCTGAATTTGTCTACTGTCAGATTCTTCACTAGTATAGATTGTATATAAAACAGTTAATATCGTGGAATATATTTCATTTTGCTGATCAGTATAAGAGTAAAATAATACTTCTAAAGCTTTCGATTTGCTTCGCCATCTTGTGTTGCAAATCTTTTTCAAGCGTTTCAAATTGTTTGCTCCTATTTTCTCTTTCCATGTATGTGGCCATTCTTTTATAGGAATCAAGGAATCTGATATTATTTCGGTAAAAGCTAATAACCTTTCACGGACTTCTCCATTGTATACATATCTACATATTACTGAGCACTGTTCTGAGGAAGTAACATCTTGTGTTGAGTCCATCTGAATACTAAACTTTACTTAACATAATGTTATTTATAATGTCTTTAGTACTATACATGATTTTTTATGTTTATAGTAGGTATTTCAGTTACTTTATTTAAATAAGTAAAATTATTTACAGTTTTTGAAAACGTCCATATTGGTTTGGCCCACCAAATCATTTGGCCCACTGGGCATTTGCCCGGTTGCCCGGTAGGCCAGTCCGACACTGGATAAAACCATGCCTCGTCAGTAAAAAAGGTTTTTCAAATACGTTTTCATTATTATGCAACTTACCCATAAACCACTTTTAAAATTGCATTCGCTGCGGCTTGTTGTTTGGTAACCATTCTTGGACTAAGCTTAGACGATAAGAGTGCATATGCAGGTCACATTTCAGGATTGTATTGCAGGTTACGTAGGGTACATTTACTTGCTGGCTTAAACGCCGAATAGGGGTTTGTGGATGTTTATTAACAATTTGCCTCAATTCCTCTACTTTTTGTTCAGTGCGAACTTTGGGTCTCTCACTGCCTTCCTTTATATTCACACTTCCTGTTTCTCTAAACAAAGCCACAGATCCAGTCAAAACTTGGCAAAACTGGTCGAAATCCATGACTATGGTTGGAAATTCTGTTCGAAGATACTGAATGGCGTCCCGTGTTAAGGAAACCCTCTGGCCATTAACCGTTCTACCATTTCCAAAGTAACTTTCGATCATAAAAGCCGTGATTACCATATTTAATTTTCTTAAAAATAAAAACTTCAGAACTTGACAGTTCTATTTTTCATTCACCTATACCTTTTACCTATGTTACCTTGTAAGAGTAATAATTCAATACATGCGTGATTTTTTCCACGGCATACTTTGAGAACGTTTTTTTTTAAAGCTATATAAACTAAAACAAGATATATGCATATGTAGAAAACGCAAAGTTTGAGTTTGTGGCACCCTTTTTTCATAGTCGAATTACTAGAAATTTACCGATTAGTCGCCGGCTACTCAAGTAAATCGACTAATCGCCAACTAGCTGGGTAAGGCGACCAGTCGACCATTTTTGTAGTAGGCGAATAGTCGACAAAAAAGCTTGCAGAGCTTTCACCAAATGTTTATGTTATGAAGTTAAAAAGAGTAGTATACTCTGATAGAAAAAATACTTGTTTATCATTGTAATATGTTGGCCTGTTTACTCTTTGTCCATAAAAAATAAAGACTTTGTTCTCATTGTTTTGTGGGGATGAATGTTTTAACGCGTTCTTATGAGCAGATTTGTAATAGTCGGCAAAACCGACTAGTTTTCTTTCAACCGATTAATCGGCTAGTCGGTTAGTTGGCCTGTCGGTGCAACCACTAGTCGGTCCATCTATATCAATTACTTATTGCATTACATGATTATTCATACACAATATGTGACAAATTAAACCAATTTTTACCTTGTTTAGGTAAATTTACGTTTATAATATCCAATTAGTTCTGGCAACCCATAACCAATGACTTTTACTGTAATTTTACAAATCGATTTTTTTGTGTACATTTCATATGTTTTACAAAGTTTTGTGTTGCACAACATTGCGTAGCATCCATTAAATCATCCCAGATTCCTCTGTATTATATGTTTCCCTTAAACTGCAAATACAATCAATTAAATTCAATATCACCAATTGAACTTACAACCAAATATAATCAGTAAACAAAGCACTTTTTCCATTTTAGACTGTTGACACATACTTATAACGCATTAATATAAAAATTGTAACACTTTTAATAGTACATAAACAATGATGATCGAAAAAAAATTATTTTGTTCAATTTTAGCAAACCTAAGAAATTTAAATAGTATTGTCTGTAACAAATGTAATGACTTAAACATTAGTGGCATAGGGGACCATAAAAGTACATTGTGTTCCGTTCTTGTATTAAAGTACTGGGCCTCCAAAAACTAATGAAAATCCCGGGCCAGGTAGAACAGTAAGTTTTCATCCTTTAGACAAACCTTTTGGGCAACTTCCTCAGTACCAATCTCGCATATCCATTAAAATTTCTTATGACAAAAAAGGTAAAGAATATGTAATACCGCCACCTATGGAACTACTGTAATACAACAACGGTTTATACTAATCGACGTGAAGCTGCTGCAGTTACATATATATGCAAACCATAAAACAAGAGAAATGGACGGGAGTAACACTTTGGCACCGGAACCGAATATTAGTGCATTTTTTTTTATCTGAGACAGCCCATGAAGACTTCAGGCCTAATGTAATGTATTGGAGGTTGGGAAAGAAAGGGAAAACATCTACAGGCAATTTGTTCCATAATCTGGAGACCTTAGATATGTTAGAAGTGGACTGTTCTGGGATTTTGTAGTTGGACTGGATGCATACGTAACGCGCCTCTAGTTCTATTAGGAACAGTCAAGGGGGGAATTATAGCGGCTAGTTCTTCAGAGTAAAATTCGTGAAAGTATCGGTAGAAGAGGGATAAATCCCCAACAGCGCGTCCATGAGCGAGAGAAGGAAATTTTCTTGTGGGGACTGGGTCATTAGTCAGTCAAATGGCTCTCTTTTGTATATAATCAAGGGTGCTCAGTGTCGAAGGTGATGCCGCTCCCCAGATGTGGGAACAGTACTCTAGTTTAGGTATTATTTGGGAAAAATAAAGAGTATGTAAGTCGAAAAAAAAACTATTTAGTTGCTGATGTGGCTATTGAAGTTATGTGTTTGAGCCAGCTGAGATTATGTTCAAAAGGGATGCCAACAAGATCGAACGTTTCATTCTTCTGTAGGGCTTGGCTATTCATTGGGGTAAGTGTTGATTTTTTGCATGACAGGGAGCAAGACAGGGTTTTGGAGGCGTTGAAATGAACAAGGATATTGGCGCCCCATTTTAGATTAATTGAAGATCTTGGGAAAGGGATAGGTGCATAGATCTGCGTCTGTTATCCAGCACTTGATTCCAGGCTTGCTGAAAAAATTAATGTTGAAGTGAAGACTACTACGCCAGCATACCTGTGGATAGGATTGGTAGTTAAAGAGAGCAGGTCATCAATGTAAAGAAGAAATAGGGTTGGTGCTAGGACTGAACCTTGGGGTACCCCAGCATTAATAGGATGGAAGTTAGATGAGTTACTGTCCACCACGACAAATATGCGCCAGTTAAAGAGAAAGCTACTGATTCAGGTACATAGTTTGGGAGGAAGACCGTAAGAAGGTAGTTTGTTGAGGAGTGCGGCATACCATACTTGGTCAAATGCCTTTGAAATATCAAGAGCAACAGTCTGAAATTCATCATAAGATTCGAGAGACATGTGCAAGTTATGGGTGACAAAGGTAAGGAGATTAGCTGTGGACCTTTGGTGACGAAATCCGTACTGTCTGTTATGGATGATTTTGTGTTTTTCCAGATATTTTAGAATTTGCAAGGTGATCACATTCTCCATAACTTTGCTGACAACAGACAGAAGAGGGATAGGTCTATAATCGGATGAAAGAAACTTGGAACCTTTCTTCGGGACAGGCTGCACACGAGCAATCTTCCAGCTATCTGAGAAGATACCCGTGTCATAGGAGATCTGGAAAAGACGAGTTAAGGGTGAAGGTTCTGGAGTGATTTTTTTAGAACAGTTGCTGGTATGTTATCCAGACCGGAGGACTTTTTGGTGTCAAGGAACGGAAGAATTTTTTGAACTTCTTTGACCTTAAGTATTATGTCGGACATTTTGTGGGGTACAGACGTAGCGGTTGGAAAAGCAAAATTGGCAGGAGGAATAAGGGTGGAATTGGCAGCGAATTGTTTGGCAAATAGTTTAGCCTTCCCTTTAGAGGTGGAGATAATTTCGTTGGCAGGGGTCAGGGAAGGCAAAATGATTCTACAGAAGTTTTCACTAATGTTTTTTGGCAAGTGACCAAAAATATTTGCAGCCGTTGAAACGGGAAAGCACCTTATCTTTTATGTTGTTGTTAAAAGCAATTTTAGATTCTAAGATAGTTCTATTGTATTGATTTCTTGCCTCGGTGAAAATTTGACGATTTTTGGGTGTAGGATTCTGAAGATGCTAGATTAAGAGCCAGCGACCGGCAGACATACGTTATAGTATCAAGACTAAGATTTTTTTTGTTGGTATACACTATAGTAGGTAAGAACGGTTCGATGCTATGAAACTTGAATCAGGCGGGCTTTGGCAGGTAACAGGTACTAAAGGTGTAAAAAATCTAAGAATGAAACGTTAAAATAACAAATCTGATTTTTTAATATGTTCAACAGGACCGTAAAACGCATATTAACAAATGCCAGACGCTTTTCACGGGTCATAACATCCGCCAGACGCTTTTAAGCTCTATAAATAAGCGTGTCATTTACGTTATAGTATCAAATCGGAATTTTATATGTGTTATTCGGGCGACTATTTAAAGACATTATCCGAGCAGCCAGACCAATTCGAAGGATCTAACCTTCCCCCAGACACTCACCTGATTTTTTGGTCAAATTTATTTAAAACATTATATTAAGAAACATGCTGGCGTAAGTATTTTTTATAGTAATAAAATAACAAATTGCAACAAAATTAGAGCTAATAAGTAAACTTTTTGTATTTTAAACACAAAGCGTGTCCTGATAAAGTTAGTCGCCGGCGATATTGAAGCAAATATAGTACCCAGAACTTCCGGAATTTTTTTATTACTAAAGCGGTCATCAGAAGTTTCTAGAAATTATTTGTAAGCTTTAAATTTAACCGCTTGAGGGCGTAACTGATGGCGTTAATAACAAGTCCGAATTTCAGGACAATCTATGTTTTTATTTCTTTAAAGCTAATAGACAATGATATTATGCTTTTCCTGATAACGCGCAGACATACACGCAGCTCGTACCATCCAAGAGGATTCATGCCCTTATTCGTAGGATAATTGCGAGGCTTCCCTCCTTTTTGATCGGCTTGATTTTTCAGAAAAGGGAAGGCTTGGCCGACCGGAAGAGCTGGATGTCAAAGGCTTGTCTATTTCGATTACAAAGTACGTTTGTAACCAAGCAGAATTTTCCCTTTGGAAATGTTCCTTTATTCTACGTGATTGATTCATGAAAATTACGACACCACTAAAAAAAATTCAAATATTTTACAATATAGCATGTAGTAGCAGCGAAACTCTTTAAAAATCTACTAAAATTTAAAAATTAATACTTTATAAGACGAATTCATATTATAAATAAGGTTAAAAGCAAAATTAAATATGTCTGATGCAACACAAGAAAGTACATATCTTTAAGATAATAATCCAATTCACTTCGTAAAAAATACTAAAACACAAACTACCAGTACAATCATAAAGTTTCGCTATGGTTTCGCTAAAGGAACATTTCCAAAGGAAAAATTCTGCTTAGTTACAAACGTACTTTGTAATCGAAACAGACGAACCTTTGACATCCAGCTCTTTCGGTCGGCCAAGCCTTCCCTTTTCCGAAAATTCAAGCCCATCAAAAAGGAGGGAAGCCTTGCAATTATCCTCCAAACAAGGGTATGAATCCTCTTGGATGGTACAAGCTGCGCGTTATCAGGAAAAGCATAATATAATTGCCTATTAGCTTTAAACAAATAAAAATATAGATTGTCCTAAGGTTTTAGCCAGAAATTCGGACTTATTATTGACGCTATCAGTTACGCCCTCTAGCGGTCAAATTTAAAGCTTATAAATAATTTCTAGAAACTTCTGATAACCACTTTAGTAATAAAATAATTTCCGGATGCTCTGGGCAGGGAAAAACCAAGATAGAGAGAAGAATATCTCTTCTTCCCGCCAGCTCGACAACGCCATGGCCTTCAAACGGCAACACACCGAGATTGGCGCGCGGGATTCTCACAATACACCCCGAGAATAGCCAGTGCGGTAGTAACACGGCAAGCAGAGAGAGTTTTGTGCGGCGCGGCGCGTCTCAGTACTGGCTCTCACTGTGCTTTATACCATTTATACGGACGGGCTCTTCTGTTTGTAATGCGTGTCTACATTTTTGGAGAATCTTTTAAACTTTTGATTGTTATTTTTCATATGTGTTTTTTATTTTGCAGCATTTGTTTTATAGTAACCCAAAATCTGGTAGTTGGTAATCCAGTGCGTCAAGCCGCTTTGGAGGTCATAGAAAGCAAATCGTATTTATGAATGAAATCAGTACGAGATATTCTTCGCTCTGTCTTGGTTTTTCTCTGCTCTGGGTATTACATTTGCTGCAATATCGCCGGTGATTAACTTTTATCAGGACACCCTGTACGTTTAAAATGCAAAAATTTTATTTATTAGCTCTAATTTTGTTGAAATTTGTCATTTTATCACTATAAAAAGTACTTACGCCAGATTGTTTCTTAATATAATGCTTTAAATAATGTTGGACAAAAAATCAGTGTGTGTGTCTGGGGGAAGGTTAGACCCTTTGGATGGGTCTGGCTGCTCCGGTAATATCATTAAATAGTCGCCCGAATAACATAATATATAAAATTCAGATTTGATACTATAACGTAAATGCCACGCCACGCTTAATTATAGAGCTTAAAAGCGTCTGGCGGAAGTTATGACCCATGAAAAGCGTCTGGCACTTGTTAATATGCGTTTATAATACCATCCTGTTCAACATATTAAAAAATCAGATTTGCTATTTTAATGTTTTACTCCTACATTTTTTTACACCTTTAGTACCTGTTACCTGCCAAAGCCCCCCTGACTCAAGTTTCATACACCTACAGAAAATTGTAGGCTTGATACTATAGCCTGGCGGTCGCTGGCTGTTAATCTATGCGTTTTGTTTGGTTCGGACGTTTTTGAGCCGCTAGGATTTCACCAGCTCTTTAAGACGGTGCGTGTGGTGGTACCTTCTCGGCCGAGAAAAAGCTAATTTACCACCTAGAATCTTTCCAGATATCCGTCATATTATTGTGGATTTTGATTTAGGGGCGGTTCAGACTCATAGTTTTTCTCTTTATTGGGAAGTTTCGTTACATACTTCTATAGGTTCATAGGTTCTTTTTGTAAGTCGCAATATGTTTTTTTAATCTTTTGTTTGTATACGTAAATTTGAGTAAGTTCGTTTTTAATTTAAGCTTATCTTTTGCACACTTTTTAATATGCTATCATTGTTGGATTTTTATAGCTTGAGAGCTACTTGAAAATTATTTTAGATATTTTTGTGTAACCTAGACAAGCCATTTAATACAAACAACGGATGTACGTAGACAAGCCATTTCACGCAAAACAATACTTACTGATAAAGTATAACGTTCGGCATATTTGATATTTATCTATTAAGTGAAGTATTAAAAGTATTATTATTAAAAAAATTGTTAAATCATTTGCTTATTCAGCTCCTTTCAAGCTACGGTTAAACAAGTGAGAAGCAATATGTTCAAACTGGGACTAATCTTTTTGGTTGCCTTAGCAGCAGCGCAAGTAAGTTATATAAAATTAAAATCATTTTCATGAAATGTAATGGAAAACATTGTATAATACGATTAATTCCAACTTACATACTCTCTATGTTTCCAAAATAAGACCTAACCTAGAATAATGTTCCCATATATGGGGCGCGGCACCTCCTTCGACACTTAACATCCGTGAGTCTTTCAAAAAAAACATCAATGACCCAGCCCTCACAAGTAAATTCCCTTCTCTAGCGCATCGCCGCGCTGTTGGGAATTTATCCCTTTTCTACCTACACTTCCACGGATTTGCCTCTGAAGAACTAGCTGCTATTATTCCCCCCTTCACTATTCCTAACAGGACGCGCGTTATGCATCCGTTAACTGTCCAGCTACAAAAACCTAGAACATCCCACTTCTCTCGCTCATTCATACCTAGGGTGTCCAGATTATGGAACGAATTGCCTGAAGATGTTTGCCCTTTCCCTCCCAACCTGCAATCCTTTAAATCCCTTGTCAATAGGCTACATTTCCCTTCACTTCAGATGTACACGGTACGTTAGTATTTACGCTTGAAGTCTACGTAGGCTGTCTCAGAAAGAAAAAACGTTTAACCTTTTACTCCCTTAATTTCTGCAGGTGTAGGTAAAGTCAGGATTTGTAAAAGAATAAACAGTCATCGTAAATGAATCAACTGTCAGTGACGAAGAAAATAGAATGGTTTGACAACCCGCATACTTAAAATGGTCCTTGAAACACTAATCTGTAAAAACACTAGTGTTAAAAATCTGTCTTAGGCTAGTCAAGTCTGGATTTTTTTGTAGCACACTATTAAATTTTTCCCTAATAAGGAAATGTTTTTCGCCACTTAAAGTTTGTAGTACTGCTTGTACGTTATCTAATATTTGTAGTGATTAGGCTAACGACAACGACGACTTTTGTAATGCTATGATGGCGTTGGATATTTCTTGGTAGTTATTAAAAATAGTTTGTAGATCAATTTCCACTTGAGGATCTTGAAATTTTAACTGACTTTCTTTGATCGAGGCAACTTCTTTCTCGTTAAATTGTAAGACAAGTAACCGTACTTGCTGAAAATGCTGGCGATAATAAAACACAGCTTCCAACTATGTTCCCCATCTTGTATGAATAGACTGTGGGGGTCTGGAATATTCGGATATTTGTCATGAAGCGGGCGAATCCGTTTGGGGGATTTTAGATATACGGCTTTTGTATGCCCTATAAGTGCATCCACACCTGGGTAACAGGAGCGAATTGTTTCTGTTACAAGATGTAATGCATGTAAGTTTCACGTAGGTACAACATGAGGGTAAATTTGTTTCAGTAAACGGCCCGCACGAAGCATAGATGATCCCCCAACAGTAACAAACATACATCTGGTTTGCGGAAATTTGAAATTTTTGTAGGGTGGTTAATACCAAAACTTTTATGGCTTCGCCAGTACAGTTCTGAAGTCTTATACTGGCCAGTAAATAGGGCTTACATGGATCTAATGTTCGAACTACAACATTGACAAAAGGTTTTTTTTAATCTGTTGATTCATCTGTAGTTAGCCACATTTTTGTATCGTTCACTTCACATCAAAACCGCGCACACTTGGTAAATAATTGCATAACGTTTGGTCAGACGGCAATGTCCAATCGGGATTATGTTTTCCCAAAATATACGAAACGGTCGTTTCGCGAGAGTATAAAATGGTATATTACAAGCACACATCATAAATATTAAATCTACTACAAACCCAATATAGGGTTTGAAGCCGCATTTGTTAAATTTATGCGTTGCACTATTACCATGCCGTTCGCAGTAAGATCTTTTAAAAAATAGTAACTCCTTATGGCACACTGAATATCACAGATGAGTCCCTTCATATTTTAGGTCCGAAAATGAAAAAATCAACCTCCGGACATTATGCCCTAGAAAATTGTTTTTACGCACTTGTACTTGTACTGTACCTGCATTACATCAATCGACTCCCGGCCCCTTTTGCTAACCGTCGAACCATTTACAAAATAGTGCCGGCACAACGTTGCCGGTGCGCTCGACGTTCATGGTTCGATACGAAGTTTTTGGAGTTCTACTCATCAATGACCCATTCCTCACAAGAAAACTTCCTTCTCCCGCTCATCGGCCGCACTGTTGGGGATTTATCCCTTTTCTACCGATAATTCCACGGATTTTTCTCTAAAGAACTAGCCGCTATAATTCCTCCGTGACTGTTCCTAACAGAACAACAAGAGGCGCGTTACGTATGCATCCCTTTGCTGTGCAGCTACAAAAGCCTAGAACAACCCACTTCTCTCGGTCACTTATACCTAGGGTCTCCAGATTATGGAGCGAATTGCCTGCAGATGTTTTTCCTTCTCCAAACCTGAAACCTCCAATCCTTTAAATTCCGTGTTAATTTCCCTTCTCTCCAGACGCCCACGGTACGTTAGTACTTAGGATTGAAGTCTATGTGGGCTGTCTCAGATAAAAAAGAAAGTACCTATCGCATATTGTAACGTTCCGGTTTAATTTTACTACACATATGTAGGTAGACACTCATTAATCAGGAATAATCTATTAAGTTAATTGATAGTTAAAAAAGTAAAACCCAAATAACCATATTTTTTAAAAAGAGTATATTATTGTACCAATACCGATTTTATTTCAATATGACTGGAAAGTTACCTTTCTCAGTAATAATAAGATAGTTTTAGCGAAACAATAATAACATGCAGGTGGTGACGTAAAATGTCAATTGAGTGAGTGCGTGAAATAAAGGTACAGATAATGTTCGATTCCTAAAGGTACTCGCAGACTTGTACACTTTTGTGGCGCAAGTTTTTATTGCACAATTATAAAATTGCTCGTTATGTTCACACAGCAGCAATAAAATGTCAAAAATTGCGACATAAATGAGTTGCGCAACTTAAAAATGTTGAAGACATTTTTAAAAGTTGACAGGCTGTTCACACGCTATGCGCCACTTATTATTGCGCAACTTATGCTGCAATTTTATACACGTTTAAAAACGATATTCAGAATTAAAAACGATATTCAGAAGAAACTGACTGATTGACTGACGTACCCCACACCGCTGGGCTAGAAACTTGAAATTTTGCAGAGAGGTTTCTTATATAACGTAGGCTTGCACTAAGAAATAGTTTTTCAAAATTCAACCCCTAAGGGAGTGAAACAGGGTTCAAATTTTGTACGGAGAAAAAAAATTAGATGGTCCTATTAACTCGAAACTTCATAGAGGTACTCTAAAAATATTTAAACACACGTTTTATTACAGTTTTTAATAAATCAGCCCCTAAGGGGTGAAATGGGGGTTCAAAGTTTGTAATGAAGTACAATTTTTATACTGCGGACGATGTTGCGGGCGAAAGGTAGTTGGTACTAGGGGTGCCAATTCCGGGATCCCGAAATTCCTGAGTCCCGGGATTCCGGAATATAAACCGGACTCGAAAACCCCAGGATCGATTAATATTTTCGGGAATAATCTCGAAATGTTCTTTAGCGACAGCGACAGCGATATAGAAGACACTGAAGGTACCTATGGATAAGGTGGAAGTTTTGGAAAAAAGTGTCTTTTTGGAAGTAATCATTACAAATAAATCATGACCTCTGTGTATTGGTTTATAGAATTAGACTAATAGTTCGAACATTTAGAAATCCGCCAACTATAAATGATATACTACAAAAGTATATCAAAAATGATCATGGGAAAAAGCTAAAAGTTGTATTATATTGCAAGACGTGATTGGGCAGCTTACTTTATATGCTCGAGCGTTTTACTTTAACGTAATCTTCAAAAACCCTTTTAATTCCTACTAACCATTCAGCATAGAACCCGAGAGATGATTTTCTTCTGCAGGAGTTTTCTGCAACAAAATACATTCTAGCCTGAAAGACAAAACTTTGGACCCTAATAGTTTTGCGGTATTTTTTTAAATAAGTATAATTTATACTTATTAGTTCAAAAATCCCGGGATAAAGAAAATCAGTCGGGATTGACACTCCTAGTAAGTACATAAATTTCTGTCGTTCTACCGTTCTCAGTTATTGTGTTAAATTAGTTAAACGAAAATGTATTCTGGTGAAGAACTACAAGCCGCTTCCTGTGTTGTAATTTACTGCGAAGACGACAAAATAGAAGACGCCAAAATCGTAAAAAATAAGAATTTGGGTTAAAGAATGAATTAAGAAACGAAGCCGTTACCAAGTAGTAACTAATTTCTTAAAAGAACTAAGGGATGGCGATGAAGAATTCTATAAAAAAAAATTTGCGTAATAATAATAAAAAAAATTATTGTAAACTTAAAAACAACCTCTGTAAGCAGACAAAGTTGCACTGAGGCAGAAGATGCGCCACATTATATAACCGACATGTCGGTCCATATTTATGTTGCGCAACTCCAGTATTTTTAACTGTTCACACGTTGCAATTTTTGAAGTGTACGCAATTCGAAAAGTGTAGCGCCATTTAGTAACTTGCGCAACTTTTTATATTGCAGTGGTGTTCTCACCTTGCAATTCAAGGGTTGCGCCATTTTTTTAGGTTGCGCAACACAAAAGTGTACAAGTCTGCGAGTACCTTAAGGTTTTCTGTATTAGGCTGCTAATATTGGAATTTCTCAGGTATTTAGAGGGATACAAAGGCATAAATAATTTGCTTTTCCTTAGAGGGTGATGTCACAAATCAGGACCTAGATGAAGAATATGTTAGCGTTAATTAATTAATCCTGTCTGTAACATAAAAGATGGTATTTCGAACTACTCATATTAATCGCAATTATGAAGGCAAGGCACTCTGGAAGATTCTTGTAGTCTCGGAGGCGAATAATCAAGTTAATAAAGAGTGTTAGGAAATATAAAACTCTTACCAAGCCCAAACATGACCAATTAATGAAGTGTAGACTCGTCAGCAAACTCTGGCAGAACTCGTCAGGTACTGGAACGCGCGACCAACGATTCGCGACCCGCGAGTTAACCCGAGATATCAGTTTCGCCTTTAATGAATCTTAGCTCTTAGATAATGCTTGCTATGAATTATAACCTCTTTTGTTCAGCAAATAAAACACTTGTATCTCAAAACAGTTAAACTCTATTAACAAAAATACAATAGAAATTGACTTTACAAAGGTAAACTTAAAACTAATGAACAATAAACTAATTAATTTTGATTAAATTATAACAAGAGAAGAGATATAGACAGGCGTTTACTTAAGTGAATATGAAAGAATAAATGACTGCTTTTGAATATCCACGTGATCTTAGAGGTAAACTACGGGTACCACCTATTTCTTAATTCATCCCCATAGTAACTACCCTTTTTACCCTATGACCAATGATAGCTCTCGTTATCCCTCTGAGGGTACGTCCTTTAAGTTTCTGACCAATTAAAAGGAGCGACTTTAGAAATTTCTTTATTTCCTTGGTTTTCATGTCCGAAAAGACAAAATGTTAAGTTTCAGCTATTTGGCACAAGATGTCACGATGAGTTCCCAATTTTAATGAAATTGATGAAATTACCTAATTATAATATTTTGCGGTCTCCCTCCGGTAATAATATATACAAAGGTATGAAAAATCAATATTACTAGCTTAAACTAAACTTTCAAAGTGATGAAAAAAACCTAATCACCGTTATTTAAACTACTTATCTGTCTTCTTTATATATGCATTTTTATATGTGTGAAATAGGAAAAAATCACTTTGATCACATATGGTTATGAGCGTATATATTGAAATTTTCAAGATATAATCGACATTTTCCTTATTTTTATACCATTAGAAAAACGGGTCGATAATTACATCCGTACAGCCGCTGCGGTAGATCGCCACATGGTTTCGGCATTTTAGGGTCTAGAAATATAATCCCAAAGTTTTTATTTGTTTCCCCTAGTCGTATAGTTTATTAGTGACAAGTTTATGCGAAAAGGTTTTTAAATTCTTAAAAGCTCTTAATCTCCCTTTTACGTGAGTTTTGAAAACAAACATTTATATCTGTTATTTGGCCATTTTATTACATTTTTCTGGTATTTTAGATCTCTCCTATCCACAGATGTTGGACCACATGTTCGCTTTCTGTGAGAAACTGAATATCGAAAATTATGGCTTTTAGATTACTCTTTGTTCAGAATTTTAGAAAATACCCGTAAAAATAACTATCGAGTAAATTTTAATAATCCAGTTACAGTGACAAACTATAACCACAGATTACATAACTTTCAGTCAGTGGGTTAATACCCATCCTGGTACGTTCGTAATGCGATTCTCAAATGAATCCGGAATTTGAAGCAAAACATAAAACACCATTATAGAAATGTGTTTTATGCTGTGTTATTAGAAACGTGTTGCCCCGTTTGTTGTCTTCGGCTTTTCAGTTTGCTACCATACTTACTGCATGTAGCAACTTTAGATTTATTTCTGCTGGTGTGAACTCTCCGTTTATTACAATAAAATCCTGCTGAGTGGCGGCGAACATGCATTCCTATTCCTATTATGTCTTTTGTATGCAGTGTAAGCGTCACGAAAGTTGCGGTGCTATGCGATGGTCTGATGAGTCGCAATAAGGACAAAACGGATCTGTCATTTCTTACTCAGCTCGGGATTGTTTCATTGTTCTTGGACTCCTCTGCTGATTGTAAATGTGTTTTTATTATTATTTAAAGATACTTCGTAAATTATAGTTTAAATATAGCATACCAAACAAAAATCAGATGATTCGGCCAGGCTCAAGTTTTATACTTTTAGAACATTAAAGTAGTATATGGTGATTTTTAGGCTAAAAATTTACAAGTGGAAGATTCTGTTGAAGTCCAAGTCTACTATGAATCCTTGTGCCCAGACAGCATCAAATTTATAACTGAACAACTTTATCCAACATTTGCGGTTCTTGGATCTGATAGAGTCAAGTTAGAATTGGTTCCTTTTGGACATGCGTCGGTAAGTCAATATTCATAATTTAATTGGATGTGATGGTCAACTATAATGTTATTATGCTGAAAACGGCTATGAGTTAATTATTGCGCCAATATAAATGATGTAAATGTAATTTTTATATAAGGTTGGAAAAAAATGTGTTGCTAATATTTTCATATTTTATTTAAAAGCTTTAAATAAAACAAAAAATTTTTGATGAAGTTCTTTAATTACATAACGTTAGTTCAACAAGTTTTGCAGTCTAGGTAGTGGCAGAGGCGGATTTAGAATTTTGTCTAGGGAAGGGGGGGGGGGGGGGAGAAGGTGCAACGTCAACTAGAGCTACACAAAATTGTAGACAGAAAGACGGGCAAGTTCGCGGGCGACATTATTATTGTATTTTTTTTGGTTCTACGACATGAACACTATTTCAAAATGAAAAAAAAAATCCGGGACGTGAAATTTTTTCTACTTATAGCGCGTTCGGCAATGCAATCTTTTCCATCATTTTGCTCGGAATTATTTACAATAATAGGTCATGTGACCGTCAAAAATCCGAGCAAAACGCTGAAAAAGATTGCATTGCCGAACGCGCTATTAGAACAATGGAACGAAAAAACTAAGACGGTTTTGGCTAAAACAGAACGGTTGGTCATCTTAGCTTACAGACGACAGGACATGTTCATTGATTGACATTAAGGTGTCTCTATTCTAGCATCATTTTTTATTTATACCTTTTGCGCACTTGGATTGATATACGAAAATTTTTCAAAAACACATTTTTTCGAAAATATATCTTCTCAAAATAGAACTGTTTCGAAAATACGGAGTATTTTTCAATTTTTTTTTCGAAAAACAACTTTTCAATTTTGTTCAATAGCACTTTTTAAAAATATGTTTTTTGAGAAAGCACCTTTTTGGATAGTTCATTTTTCAAACATTTTTTTTTGAACAAGGCTCATATATTTGTTTTTCTCGAAAAATTCAGAAAACGGATATTTGCTAAAGGTAATATACTATAGAGTAGCGTAGCAGACCTAAGAAAACCGAACATGCCTTTTTTCATCGCGATTTGCTAAGCTGGTAGAGTTTATCCGGAAAAAATATATTTTCGGAAAATGTATTTTTGGAAATTCCGTTTTTGACAAAATATATCTTCGAAAAAATTTCGTAGATGCGATTTTAAAATAGCATCTTTCAAAAAAGCTGTTTTTCGACAAAAAACACAGAACGGTTGGTCATTGCAGCTTACACGCGACAGGACAAACTGTTTGAGTTATATATTGATATTCTATCATTTTTTGTTTATGCCTTCTGCTCATTTGAAGGGATATGCTTACGAAAGTTTTTCAAAAACACATTTTCTAAAAGTACAATTTTTCTGAAATATGACTTTTCGAAAAAGACCTACACAGGTTTTCAAAATCTATGAGAATTTTCAAAATATCTCTTTCCGAAAACTAATTTTTCAAAATTTCGTTCCGATCGCTAGAAGCAACTACAAGGTAAGATATAGTGAAACTGTACAAGGTAATTTCACATTTTTATTGCTCTAAACTTTGCCTAGATATTAAATAATTTGTTTCAGTAAAGAATATTTTGTTATACCTATCCCCATAGAGATTATAGTACAAGAGACTGCAATACAAAAAATTTGTTTTATTTTTTAGGAAATCGATACGAATGGAACTAAAAGCTTTATCTGCCAACACGGAGAACGAGAATGCTATGGAAATAAAGTTCACGCATGTGCCATAAACCTAAATCCGATTGGAAATAGTACAGAATTTGTGTTTTGCTCTGAACGCTCAGATGATCCCACTGACGATACTAGCCTAGAAGAGGTATGTATAGTCTATAACAACGCATCTTAACTTTTGTGCCGTGTGACCCAACATATTTTGTTTGTAATTGTACCGCGACCAAAATTATTATATTATAAAATTTTTAAAACCCTGGTGGACGGGATTCACTGCATAATGCAAAAATAAATAAAATTATGAATATTTGACAATGACTTCTACAGGTGAATATTTAGTGCAGATACTTTTGATTTATAACAAGTACTCCAATTTCATTTTTTAATTATTTAACTTCAGTGGTGGAAAAGTGCATGGATAACGATTTAGAATAAAACAAGGTGTTTCGAAATTATAAAAATTACTAAAATAATTTAAATTACGCATATATTTATTAAAAACTCTTACACCAATAATGATGAAATGATGAAAAAAATAAGACAATATTTAATGACTTTGTTGTTGTTTGACCAGTTGTAGAACCAGTTAATACTGTTCTCATTGTTGACCTTATGTCGAGTCAGTTTCTGAGAGAGATATAGTATTAAGAGGGATATGTCATTATTTATATTTTAGAGCAGAGATTTCAGGGTTACTCTTAAGCCTGGACACGACTGTTGTCAGGCTTTCAGTTATGTGAGATATTTTCAGATTAATAAACTATATTAAAATAATGTAATTACTGCAGGTAATTAATAAAATATACCAATATACTTTTATATTTCGTGATAATAAATTTTTACCAATTTATTTTCATTGCATGTTTACAAAATTTAGAGTGAAAGTGGCAATGTCGCTTTTTCTTCGTACGTGCCTAGTCGCGTTCACTTATGGCTAAAACAGTTGCTAAGGCGCAGTATTTTGTGTGTAATGTTTATCATAGGCCGTAATATAAGTACGTGTTGTAGTAAAATTTTAAGTGATTTTTGGTTTTTCTTAAAAGAACTTTATCCACAAACTTTGCAAATTTTTTTAAGTCGCTATATTGCCCAGGAAATGGAATCACTGGTATACAAGAAAATAAAAATCTAGTGGACCCCATAATGTACCTGGGTACCTAAGAAGGGTAATTGATCAAATTGCTGAACCGTTCACTTATCTTATTAACTTTTCTTTTCGAAAGGGATTCGTCCCGGATGCTCTAAAACTAAATAAGGTAAAACCTGTATTTAAGAAGGGCGATGCCCATCTCATGGAATGCTATCAGCCCGTTGCGCTGACAATGTTTTCGAATAAAATTTTTTAGACAGACTGGAGAATTTTATTAATAAGAATAATATTATAATTGAATCCCAGTTTGGTTTTCGGCATGGCTGTTCGATGGTTGATGCCATAAATTATTTTTACGGGAGGATAGTTTCTGAGCTCAAGCGCGACGAGCGTCCTGTTGGAGTCTTTTGTGACCTAAGCAGGACGTTTGACTGCGTCAATTGATCTTCTTGAGAATCTTCAGCTACAAGTGACAATTTTTGAGTGGGAGAAAATAGGTGGCTGTTGATGACAATAGTGGTTCGGAATGCAGGGAAACTTACAAAAAAATAATAGGTTTATTTTATTTATAACTGAATACAATTTTATTCTTACCATGAAATGTTACAAATTTTATAACAAAAGCGAAAAAAACGAAGGCACTCGCCTTATTTTTGAAGCAAATCAGCAAAATGGCCGTTAGTCGTGCCGTGTGGCTTAGGTAAAGGGGATGTTATATAACTTAACTATATTTTAATAGATGACGTTAAGTGGGGCGCTTGATAATTAAGTTTCCATCTTATCCAAGTATTCCATTTTAGACTCATTTCCTCCGTCTAAGGTACACCTTTTTAAACTAGAAATAAAGTTGAAACATCATAAGGGTATTATTATACGTATGTCAAAGAAATCATTTATTTTTTTAGTGTGCTCAAATAGTCGGCATTTCATGGACAGATATTCAAGAATGCGTTTCCAGTGGTAAAGCTGATGACCTTCTTTCGGAGTATGGAAAGAAGACCGACGCTGTTGATCCAAGTTTCATCCCCACAATTATTTTAGACGGGGTGTTTAGCCAAGAAAACCAGGATGGATCTTTGGTTTACTTTAAGGCGCTTATCTGTGATTTAATTGGATTTCCAGATCAATGCAAATGCTAGAAAATACCATTATACAATTTTATTTGTAACTTGTATTGTAATATTATAGTTACATTAACAATACCAATGTAAGTTTCATTTTAACATTAGCAATTGGTTAGACTTGAGTCACAAGGTACCGCAAATAAATTTCTGCTAAGTGCTGTAATCTTGTCAGTGCCTAAAAATCCTGCGAAGCTGCGTTTTTATAACAACGGATATCAAGAGTTCTATTTTCTTTTGTGACACAATAACTAAAGTTGTGTTAACTGCGAGCGAGTCTAGTGGCTTTGCCATTTTATTTATTAGTTTGTAGTAATATAAATATAGTATACGGACTTGCCTTATTTCGCATCTATTAATATTTGTCAATGTGTCTCTTCGTACACTTGCATAGATAATGACCTTTTTATGGAGCCAACCTAAACTTTTCACTTTCCGCTAAAGGAGCAGTTGCGATAAATCGACACCTGTGTTAGAATTATTAGTGACTATTAAGGGCCAGGTATTTGGTGTTTTGCACTGATAGTTTCTCAACATTTTCAATTACAGCTGATAAAATGGTGTAAAAATCTGTTACAACTTTACACAGCAAATCTGGCTTAAGAGCAAAGTTCTATTTATTTTTCGTTTACGGCCCATATACTCGTTTGCAAAGTGTATTTAGAGAAATAAGTGTTTTAGTAAAAATCGCTTTTATTTTGTCTTTTTCTAGTGGAAGAATGGTATGCAACTGGCTATTCAGAAATGAAGGGCACTTTTATAATACACTAGGTCTACTTTTTAAAATGGCAACAAATTTTTACATAGTCTTTTTGTTTTTACTAAAAAAATGTAAAACTTAAAAAAGTTAATGCCCAGTGCTTAAACAAATAACCAGGTTTCTAACGCGAAACGTCGATCCGATCGAACGGAAGTTGTCAAAAACGAAGCCCGTCCATTTTTCAACGGATCGACTAATTCATATTTCAATCATAGAAAATCAAATAGGAAAGAGATATTCTACTTGAACTTTAAAGCCAATATACTTTCTCCGCGTTTCTACCCATAATCCAAATCCACTAGGTCTTTTTCTTACTACCCATCCTGACCCATACTTAAGATCTGTATGCGCTCCCCTTGGTCGTTCAGATCATGACCTCATTACCGTCTCTTGTCCCATACATCCCGAGTTTGTTGAACTCATACCAGAACGCACGATCTGGCACTACAATTCTGCCGACTGGAATGGAAGAAGAAGTTTGGAATTCTCAGTCTTCCCTTGGAACCCTGTCTGTTTTTCCACTCCCGATTCCTCCGAAATTTGCTCTTATATCACATATATCATTTAAGCAGGTATTGAAAATTTCATTTCACATACCCGCAAGAAACCTAAACTCCATCATCAAAGCCATGGTTCTCCTAAGCCTGTGATAGAGCCAGGCTTAAAAAAGTCTGAGCGCACAAAAGGTATCTTCAAAATCCTACGTCCGAAAATCATGAAATTTTCACCGAGGCCAGAAATCAATACAACCAAATTGTCTTAGGTCCAAAAATGCTTTTAACAACCGCATAAAAGATAAAGTGCTTTCCTGTCCCAACGGCAGCAAATTTTTCTAGTCACAAGACTGCTCGTGTGCAATCTGTCCCGAAGAAAGGTTCCAAGTCGCTCCCATCCAATTATAGACCTCTATATTCTGTCTGTTGTCAGTAAAGTTATGGAGAATGCGATCAACTTGCAAATTCTGAAAATATCTAGAAAAACACGATCATCCATGAGAGACCGTACGGATGTCGTCACCAAAGATCCACAGTTGATCTCCCAAGCTTTGTCACACATAACTGGAACAAGTCCATCGAACTTCATGGCGAATCTCAGATTGTTGCTCTTGATATTTCCAAGGTTCTTGACCAAGTATGGTATGCCGCACTACCTTCTACGGTCTTCCTACCAAACCATGTACTTGGATAGATAGTTTTCTCTCTAATCGGCGCATATACATATTATTATGTCGTAGTTGACGGTCACTCGATCATCTAACTTCGATCCTATCAATGATGGCGTTCCCAAAAGTTCAGTCCTGGCACCAACCCTATTTCTTCTTCACATTAATGACCTATCAATGCCATCCACAGTTATAATATGCTGACGATAGTACTCTTCACTCCAATATTCATTTTTCCAAACAAGTCCCGAATCAAGAGCTGGATAAAGACGCAGATCTATGCACATCTTTCTTTTCCAAGATCTTCAATTAATCTCAGACTGGGGTGCCAAGAACCTTGTTCACTTCAACACCTTTAAAATCCAGTCCTGCTCCCTGTCACGCAACAAATCTGGCAACACTTACCACATCCACATGAATGGCCGTGCCCTACAGAACAATGAAACGTTCAATCTTGTTGGCATCGCTTTCGAACATAATCTCAGCTGGCACAAACACATTACTTTAAAAGCCACATTGGCAGCTATAAACTTGGTTTTCTCTTTCGAGGCAGAAAATACTTCTCCCCTTCCAATTTATACACTCTCTATCTTTCCCAAATAGGACCTAACCTAGAGTACTGCTTCCTCATCAGGGGAGCAGCATCACCTTCGACACTTAACATCCTTGATTCTATCTAAAAGGGAGCCATTCGACTCATCAATGACGTCCTTACAAGAAAACTCTCTTCTCTCGCTGTTAGGGATTTATTCCTTTTCTACTCCACGGATTTTGCTCTGAAGAACCAGCCGGTATTATTCCCTCCTTGACTTTTGTAACAGAACAACAAGAGGCGCGTTACGTACGACATTTGATTGACATTGATTTTACCGTCAAATTACAATAGCCTAGCCTCTCGCTCATTCATACCTAAGGTAGGGTCTCCAGATTATGGAACAAATTCCTTGCAGATGTTTTCCCTTCCTGTCCCAACCTCCAATTCTTTAAACCTCATGTCAGTAGACTACATTTCCCTTCTCTTCAGACGTCCACGGTACGTTAGTACTTAGGCTTGAAGTCTACGTGGGATGTCTTAGATAAAAAAAGGCACCCAAAACCAAACAACTAAATAATAATATATTTCCACAAAATATCAATAAGTATACAAGCGAATTTAGGTTTAATACTTACATTTGAAATTACGTAGAAATTTTTTTAATTGCACCTGAAAAGGCTAGGTTCATCCACAAAAGGAAGAACAGCTGTTGATATATCAACTGTCACTTGAATCCGTTATTCCAGTTATATCCCGGAAAGTATTTTTTATTATACTTCTTTGAAAACACCTTATTTTCATCTGTTTTAGTAATAATGTAAGATGGGCTTTTTCGGGCTAGCGCACGGAAAGAGCGCACGGAATAGTATATTTCATTACCAGTCCGGAAAAAAGGATTTTTCTGTGCGCGCTTGACAAATTCTCGTGTGAGGCGCAGCCGAACACGGGAAGTCAAGCAAGCACGGAAAATCCATTTCTGGACGTGTAATGAACGATATTTTTTATTATACTTCTTTGAAAACGATAACATAAAACAAAATATAACATAAAAAAATACATACATACAAAATAAACTTGGAATATTTTTATTTTCACCATTTTATTAGAATGAATTTAATTGACAGAAAATTAACAACGCTGACAATATGGTCTTTGGCAGGTATGATGCGTTTTCATGGTAACTTTCAAATCATTTAAAAGGTGATTTAAATTTGTCTATGTCAGATAAGATTGACAAAACGTCAAAAAATATTTCAGAAATTCATCTAAATATTCAAATATTTACGAAATAAAATACAAAATAGGTACATATTAAATATCAGATAGCATATAGACTTTCTTGAGTTTAGCTTATTTTCCTATACCTATATTTCTATTTTAAAGCCAAAAAATAGTCGGTATCTTCATTCAGCACACTGAAAGAACTGGAGACCAGGAAAATTTTTTCCGTGCGCTCTTTCCGTGCGCTAGCCCGAAAAAGCCTATCTTACATTATTACTAAAACAGATGAAAATAAGGTGTTTTCAAAGAAGTATAATAAAAAAAATTTTCCTGGTCTCCAGTTCTTTCAGTGTGCTGAATGAAGATACCGACTATTTTTTGGCTTTAAAATAGAAATATAGGTATAGGAAAATAAACTAAACTCAAGAAAGTCTATATGCTATCTGATATTTAATATGTACCTATTTTGTATTTTATTTCGTAAATATTTGAATATTTAGATGAATTTCTGAAATATTTTTTGACGTTTTGTCAATCTTATCTGACATAGACAAATTTAAATCACCTTTTAAATGATTTGAAAGTTACCATGAAAACGCATCATACCTGCCAAAGACCATATTGTCAGCGTTGTTAATTTTCTGTCAATTAAATTCATTCTAATAAAATGTTCTCTCAACCTGAAAAAGTGGCATCTTTCATTACTAATAGTTAATTTTTAATTACTCTAGTAGTTTTTTTTTTAAATTCCGATAACAGTTGTGAAAATAAAAATATTCCAAGTTTATTTTGTATGTATGTATTTTTTTATGTTATATTTTGTTTTATGTTATCGTTTTCAAAGAAGTATAATAAAAAATATCGTTCATTACACGTCCAGAAATGGATTTTCCGTGCTTGCTTGACTTCCCGTGTTCGGCTGCGCCTCATACGAGAATTTGTCAAGCGCGCACAGAAAAATCCTTTTTTCCGGACTGGTAATGAAATATACTATTTTCTAGTCGATTCAGTCAATTAAAATCATAAACATTAACAGACCAGTCAGATCTCCTGACTTATATTTTGTTGTTTGGGTAACTCTGAAGGCGAAGGCACTTGTTATCGCTTCCCTCCTTGTACATAAGTGTAGTGGAAGGAGATCTAGCATTGCCTCAAGGATGGGCAGGTTTTTTATTGCGCCGCGCCGGCAATACCCAGACAGGCAAGCCGTTGTAATTTTGTCAGCTTCTTTTGCGTTGTAATTTTCTTTGTTTTGCCCACCACACCAGTCAGGTGCATGTGATTATGATAGGCTTTACACGGTTAGGTATGAATGAATAGATCATTTTGGGTTTTAACCCATAGTTTTACAGAAAATCGTCGACGCTTAACACTTACTAATGGGACTCATTTTCATATAAAATTCGGATTTTTCTGCAACACATTTTTAAATTTTTAGAAGTACAAGCATGTAATGTTTATAATGTCACACTTCTATTGAAGAGTGCCGATAAGTCGAATGTGCAAACATTTTTTTTTTCTTGTTGATGGCGTAGTATTGCTCCAATGGCCAACGCGGATGTGCTCCCAGACGAGTTACATTTTTCATTTAAAATTGGCTACGTGCCAAATATGCAATCATGAACATGCACCAGGAACCAGGACGTTATTCAGTATAGTGTTGTTAAGTTTTTGGTATAAAACATGGAAATGTCGAAAGTCTATTCGTATAATTATCTCAAAATAAATTTAAAAAATGTCTTTTAACTTTGGATACACATAATTACGCTTTTCTTAAACTTCAGTCTTGCCCTAATGGCAATGAGCTATTTTACAATTTTTTAAATGGAACAAATAAAATTGATCCCTTTTTTCCAGGCTATTTTAAGAGCACTTGGCTAAAGAAAACAATTGAGGTGTACACAACTCCTGTATTGTACCTTACAATTTTTTTTAGTGCTCAAAATTTAATTTTTGGCGTTAGCGTGATAAGACAGACAGCTACTGTAGGTCTAGGTATAGTTTTATAACTTTTATAGTTGTCCCCTTGCATTTAAATGCTTCTTAACTTGTCCAGTGTCAAACTGTCTTTAATGGCAGTCGCGTTTTTAGGATCAAATTGTAAAATTGCAGATTAAAAACGTTCAGCATAATAAAAGGCCACCTGTGGCAATATTTCCCATCGAGCTACTACCGGGTGTGGAGGTTTAGGAATGTGCGGACACGTTTTGTAAAATGTTCGAAGACATTTTCCCGGTTTCACAAAAAATATCTTCTACTCTCTATTAATTTCTCTACATCTAGATAGCTGCTTCTAGTTTCTGGCACAAGATGTACGGCATAAATAAACAAACTTATATGAAACAAATTGTTTTCTACGGAGGCACTAAGCATATTTATAGCTCCACCAATGACTAACATTACCATATTATGCTCCTGTACACCGATTTTATCGAGAGCACTCAGTAATAGTTTTGAAATTAACCCAGTACTCGTGTTTTCTAGGGCTTCACTGGCGAGCAAATAAGACTTTGACCATTTATTTGGCTCTAAAGTACTCACTAAACACTAAACTTAAACTGAGGCATCATCTATCGATAACCGCAGCGAACGAACTGAAAACTCGTTCCACTGCCCACCAATATATACATGACGCTTACGCCACTGAAATCTCTGGCATTTTTCACAGCTTTAGTAATAATATGTTGGAATTAAGTTATGGGCTACGTATATACTGTGGGCTTATTATGTTATACATACATACAACGTAAAGTTAATTAGATGTAGCTGAATTTACATTTTATTAACGGGTGATATAGTTTTAATCCAATTAAGGTAATAACTAGCTGTTATCACATAGACAATTCTAAAACACGCGATCAAGGTACATTCGATTACTCTATTATAAGTAAATTTTAGTTACTAATAACATCCAGTGCCGAAATCAAAAAATATTTTCCTTAAAAGCAAAATAATAAAAAATGGTTTAAAATCGTATTGTAATAGATCAATCTTGATACCTCTCTTTTCTCTGTTATAGTTTTCTCTTTAGTTCCTGTTATTTTGTATGCTCTGCCTCCTAATATATGTTTTTTTATTTTTCTCTGTTTATATCTGTAAATATTCTATAACTTGAATAGCAGGTTTCAAAATTTTGTCATAATTAAGTACATGTTCTGTCAAACATCTTAACATCTACTTTGAACCATATGGAGTGCTTGTTAAGGCAGTAGGCACACATATACTCGTATGTCACAACTTTTTAATTTTTTTTTATTAACTTAACAGGATTTTTCGCTTAATAAGTATGTCTAATACAGTATAGTCCCCTTTAACCGGCCACCTCGGAACTACACAATTGATCGGTTGTCATTTTGGCCGGTTAATCCAACGTACGTATTTTCACGTGGAAAAAGTATTTCCAATATTTTAGGAAGAAAAAATGAAAAAAATTGCTTTTGAACACGTATTTATTAATAATAATGCATGTATATTCATACCAACATACATACTTAGTACCTACATAAAAAAAAAATCTTATCAGACTCCATTTTCGAAAAAAAAATCTCGGTGGAACACCTGTCTCTTCGCCAGTCACTTACACAGTGCTTTCCCAACACTAATTTCAGAACAAATTTTCGCCACAGATTCACCATTTAGAATTCGTTTTAAAACCTTAAGACGCGTATCCATCGAAACTACAACTCGTTTACGCTTTGCACTCATAAATGACACAGTATAGCACGAATGCAAAAACTAAAGTGGCCAAAACTAAGAAAAATACCTGTCGCTAGTGAACCGAATTCCGTGAATTGCTAACCAATTAATTCTTGGAACATTGCGTCGCATCTTTAGTCGGCATTTTCTAAAAAAAGCCGATGCAGCGCCACTCACAAGCCTAACAACTTTTGTTTGTCAAATTAGACCAGTCTAGCGTTGTAGAATCTCGTCGTAAGGTTACCCCACACCTGACACCATGTACCATGGTGTCAGGTGTGGGATAAAACCTTTAAGTTTTACCACAAAAAAGATTTTTTTAGATATACATTTATAGAACATTTATTTTATTTCGTATATTTTTAGTTAGCTTGCATACCTTTAGTCATGGATTTCAGCTAGTATAGCTGTAATTTAATAAAATCTGTGTACGATGCTCGTACACTATTTCGTTAAAATTTAAATTGCATTTTTTTCTATAACAGATAAATGCCAAGGTCTCACCGATAATTTAATTAAGCCCATGTAAAACGAACTGAAAAGCAAAAAAGCGATCTATTTCTAATTTTATAATACATAATTTCTGCCTAGTTCTGGCACAAGTAATTTCTTGTCTATCGTATGCTCCGGAAAACAGTCATTCCGCTTAATGAAGGTTTCGATTATACTATACCTAAATTAAAACTGTTTTAATTTTTTCCCAGAAGGTGAAAATAGACTTTTGAAAGGACTCCACTGGTCAACAATAAAAAGTAGGCATTTGACTAATGTACAGCATGTCTTCGTACTGCTGATTTTTTGTAAACAATGCAACATTTAACTTATTGCTATTTTGTTTAAGAAAATAAAGGTTTAAAATTTTGGGATAATTGTCTGTTTAGGAAGATCCTTCCAGTAATATACCATATTATAATCATACCTTTAAGAGGGAGTGCGGGGTGGTACCTCCTCGGTTGAGAAATAATTCCCCCACCACCTTCCTTTATACAGCACTCATACACCATACATACCTTTCGTCGTACTGACGATCACAGACATCCAGACAGACCAGTACTTTTTAAATTTTTTATGGTATAGCACCGTACGCATACGGAGCGTGGTCAAGTACGAGTTCGCTTCGCATTTTTGCGATGCTACTCACGGAGCCACTGGCCGGTCTATGCTTATTTTTTCAACAATGATATTAACACCAAAGAGTGACGTTTAACCATTTAGTTTAATTAATTTAAAAAATATTAGAAGGGGGATATTAAGGATACGTTGTACTTTAATTCGTTACATTTCATAAATCCAAATTATTGTAAGGTCCAATACAAAATAATTTTATTTGTATAACTATTTTTATCATATTTTTGCATATCCATGTTCTTGCAAGAAAGTATTACACTTAACAATGTTAGTTCCATTAATTTTAACCTTTTTAAAATTATTTTGTCTTTTGATTTAAAGCTCAGTACGAACCTGTTTTGATTATATGACAGTGAATTACTACAAACTACAAACATGCTTTAAATTGTTTTCTAAAATTGCCAATAAATAATTTTTAATCTAAGTCGTCATAATATAAATTGAAGAAATTCGTAGCTGTGTAGGAAGTTTGATAGCAGAAATTGTTACAATGCATTTGGTACTTAGCGTAACAGTTTTGGGCTTACTATATCAAAATGTCTTAATGTCAATATTAGTTGTTAAAAATGAAGTAAACTTTAACAATGATTCTTGTTATTTATCTTTAATGAAATCCTTCTTTGATGTAGAACGATCAATTGTTACTTTGAATACAATTGGGATTACTACCGGCAATAGTGTTTTAGGAAATTATGTAACAGAAATATTTACTGGACATACCCAATATGATACACCCATATTATCTAAAAGGCAAATAGTTGTTATTGTGTCAGATATGAACCCTAAACGTATGCATAATTTAGAATGGACTCTTAAAAATACAAGAGATGCTAATGTAGTGATCCTTTCTTTAAATCAGCAAAGTAAGATAAGTAACCAAGAGTTACAAGAATATTTTTTCAGTTTTTGGATAAATGGGAGAATACGGTTAACACTGACTTTTACAGATTCTGTATCAAACTTGATGGTAATAACAAATTTTCATTTACTGGAAACAGGGCTGTGTGTTCGCAAAAGTTTTTATAGATTATATAATAGCTTTTGTGTAAATAATGTTGCATTTGAACTAAAGAGCTTGTTTTCCAAGAGCGATGAACGCTCTCTCTGCCAGCTTAAGCTATTATGGATACCCGCTGAAACAATTGCCATTCACAAAAACGGAGATTACACTACTGGTATAATGTATACGCTAGTCAACTTTTACACCAAGTTCACCAACGTAGAATTTGTTTTAGGTGAGTATCTTAAATCATTGCATACAATAGAAAACTTCAGGCGCTGCTGGTGAAATTTTAAAGTTGCATATCTTTGTTGCTACTTAGGGGACCCATGCCAAGTTCAGGGTTTTTCATAGTGAGTCCACTAGGAATGTTTTGGTAAAAAAATACTTCGTAATTTGCGACAAAAAGTTGAATTTTTGCTTTGACCTTCCTGGGGAACAAATGAACACGCTTAGGTATTGTATTTATTATTTTTTATAAATAAATTTTACATCATCTTGTCGAAAATTTTTAAATTTTAAGCGAAAAAATTGTGTAAGTAGAAAGTTATAGTCATTTGAATTTTTTAAACCTAAAATATAATTTAAAAAAATCAAATGACTATAACTTTCTACTAACACATTTTTTTCTCGTAAAATTTAAAATTTACCGATAAAATGAAGTAAAATTTGTTTAGAAAAAATAATAAATAAAATACCTAAGCGTGTTTATTTTTCCTCAGGAGGGTCAAAGCAAAAATTAAACTTTTTTTCGCAAATTACAAATTATTTTTTCTTTACCAAAACAATCCTAGTGGACTCATCAAAAACCATGAACTCGGCATGGGTTCCGTAAGTAGTAACAGAGATATAAAACTTTAAAATTTCACTAGCCGCTACTGGAAAACTTATGTCGTTAATTTTCCTGTATCCTGTATGAATTAATGCACTGGGCGTTTCCAAACGAGAAGACGAGAAAGTGATTCGTCAGTATGTATCGTCTCGTAAGCGCACCCATAAATTTAGGGGGCGGGGGGCTAAATCAGACTTTTGCAGTCATGGATATTAGAAATAAGTGTTAAAGTTACTGAAAATAAAAGAATGATCAAAGAAAATTAATAACATTTTTGTATTTTTTTAATTCACTAAAGTTTTAATGAATATTCAAAACATTAGTTAGTGCAAGAAATGTTATAAAATGATAATTATTTTTAAAGACTAATTACATACATTTTTTTTTGGACTTCTGAGGCAACTTTTTAAATATTTATTCCACTTGAGATGTTTTGTTGCCGATCCTTACAGTTTTTACTTTTTAACCTTATTTTTACTTCTAATAACGTTAATCAAAATTTTTAAAGCATACATGTTATTTTATTATTACGTGTTTTAGTGTTTAAATCTTTTAATAAAATATAAAAAAATAAATAAACTAGTCTTTCATACAATCGAGCAAGCAAAGTGGCAACATCCCGAATGACGGGCTAATACCTAATGTTTGTTCAGTTTTCTTTTCCACTATGCCTATGCACAAACAGTTCAATCCAGTGAGGCTAAGAGTCGCGGTTTTTGTGTAGGATCAACTGTGCAGTGAACACCCTAAAAATCTACGCAAAAAGATGGTTTTCTATAACTTATAACTATACTATTATACTATTACACATCAGCCATAATTTGTTTTAATTTTACTATTGTAATTTCAAATTTTACATTTACTTTACTACTGTAAAATAGATTTTTGTATTTTTATAACAGTCAAGCTCTTTTCTTTCACCGTCTAACATTAACATTAATACGAGCTCTAGCGCGTTCAATATCAGAACTGAACGTCGAGAGTATCGGCAAAGACCGTGTGTTGGAGAAAGATGAGTCCGGCGCGTGAGACAAAACATCGTCGTATCAATATGATGCAAATTTTAGCGTTCTGCTGCGCACTGCACATGCACCTGCATCATATCAGTAGTCAGTTGATAGAGTGGTGATTTACGCGGGAGCCCAGACGGCTAGTAGTGGTAGTGTAGTAGGCTATTCTCGAGGTTATTTTGATTAAAATGCAGTACCAGATTTTAAATTTTAATCGCGTAAGTTTTTGCAAAAATGAAGAACAGGAGAACGAACTTTTTACATAGATAAGCTTAAACGGGTATGCATTTTTTGCAATATTTCTCTTCGTATTTTTCTTGTATAACCACCGAGGTGAATACCCAGTTTAATACCTCACGAGCCGCCACTGGACGCTAACACGTTAAAATCTGATAGCTGGTAAAAATTCTTCAAATTACTTTGAATTGGAGTTTCGATTAAAATATCTGATTTATGATTGTCACAAATGGATGATACCGATTATTCAAAAAATCTCATTATAGATTATTTTAATTCAAATTAAATCATCGCTAATAAAAACTTGATCAAAATGATCTGTAACAAAACATTGTCTTATTTTTTTTTAGAAAGCAATAACACTGCTTTTCTGGAAGAATATTTTAATAACGGAACTTATTCTATAATAGAAAATAATTTAGAAAATGGTAGTCATGATGTTGCTGTTGGTATATTATTTATTAGAGGAATTTCGGATATCGAATATGGCCCCGTGATACTTCAAGATCGGCTGGTAATAGCTTTTAAAAAAGAAAAAGTAAATGTTACGACCAAATTGCTACATACCTTTAAAAACGAGCTATGGACATACTGGTTTCTTACCTTTGTATGTATAACCCTATTGTACTATATCTTTTATATTTTAATTGAAGCTGGTGAAAGTATAACTTTGCTGAACTCCTTCATGGATTTGTTTCGCTGGAGTATGGGTATTGGAATAGGGATTTTGCCGAAATCCAACAGCTTAAGAATTTTAGTTTTATCCTATATATTATTTATGATTATATTAGATACTACGTATCTTGGAAAACTTAGTAGCATTTTGACTTTTGAGCCATTTGCTGAAATTGATGTACCACGTTTGTATAGGCAAGTCGCAACAAAGATCAATACATATTCTGCTTTCATGGGTAAATTGTTTGGAATACGATACGTTATGTCACAAAGACTGGGCGAAGATCATTTTAATAAATATTTTATTGAAACTAACCTAACAGAATGGGAAAATTACAAACCGGTAAGTTACACAATAGTTCCTTTTTTAACCAGTTAAGAAATACTCTGTTTTGTTTAAAGAGTGCTGGAGGCGATCCCTCAAAATCACACGAGTTTGCATTTTTTAACATGTTTGATAAAATTATTAGGATTAACTATTTTATGAATTTAGTTTGTGTTGTCTGTGAAAAAATTATCTCTCAAGATTTTTTTAGACGTTCACGTTTTGTGATCCCTAGATCATAAATAACATGGTTTTCTACTTTCATCAGTCAGTCTGTCGGTCTGTCTGTGGGTTTGTCTGTTAGCACGAAGAGTAAAAACTACTTGCCCTAAATACGAACTTTTGTATAAAGATTAGGCTTTAACCTGACTTGAAACCGGCTACACTTACGGTGAAATATACAGTGAGCGGCAAATGTACTGCATAAATTCGATAACAATTCAAGGACAACTTTTTCGGAAATAATACGCTGGGACACATGAATTTTTATTTCGATTTTTTATTTTTTGATATTAAATTGATATATACAGATTGACTTCAGTGACTCATATAGGAGATAATCATCGACGGTTCTTTTTAAATAAAATACTCCATTTTTTTGGCATCTTCAAATTCTACAGGAAATTTTGAGCATATTTGATGTAGGATACCTCATTCCCAAACTTTATTGTTTTCGAAATAAATTACGTGTAAAATTTAACACAACAAAATTTTGTTATCGGCTAAAATACCAAAAAAGAAATATTGGTTGGCATGAAAATGACGTCTTCATTTGGTAGCTGCTACAATTAATCGCGTAAAGCAATGAGAAGCAAATTTAAATGTCGAAATTAGCTTTGTCAAGAAGTTAGTTTACGATCATTGGTAATAACATTAAGCTATTCACAATCAAAACAGTGAAATACTCTCACGATGGCCCACTTAACAGAAACCCAAAGAATAGAAAGTCTAATTTTTAATGGTTGTGGTGACAAGACCAGTACTCAACAAGAGGTATGTGATTTGTTTAACGCAAAGTATCCTGATCGTCCTACGAATCAATCCACTATAAGCAGGATTTAGCAGAAATTTAGAGAGACTGCTCATGTTAAAGGTCTGCGAATAACCGGTCACCTTGAAACTGATGATAATACAAAAATAAATATTTTGAAGGAGTACCACAGAGTAATTCTAGAGATATTGCCAAGCAAAATGAAGTTAGTCAGCGGTCAACATTAGGCTAATTAAAAATAGAAAAATATTACCCATACAAAATTAAACTGCTACATGAACTTAACGAGGATGATCCTGATCGTCGGATAGAATTTTGCAAACCCTTATGAACCTATGCCACGATAATCCAATATTTCATTGCCAGACCCTGTTCTCCGGATGAAGCTACATTTTGGCTAAATGGCACCGTCAATCGACAAAATTGTAGGTATTAAAGAAGAAGTAATGCACAGTGGATGTTAGAAGCCCATACACAACATTGACAAAAACAACAGCCAGATTCTCCAACACTAGTCCGGTCTAATTTGACAAACAAAAGTTTTAAACTGACAAGTGTAAGAATAAGACAACTAAGTTTTATATTGTAAAGATATTTTTGAGCTTTTTCGCAAATTTATAAAGGAAAGGGCAATCTTAGTAGGTACTTTCGATAATAATAGAACTAAATTCATTATAGCAACTCGTTCCAAGAGGAAAATCATTTGGAAATCCAGCAAATCGCTGAAATATTAGAATAATTCATAAGTTTTTAATGACGGCTTATTAACAATGACAGCACAAACACCCGTCAAAACATAACTGATCAACTATAATATTTTAATTTAAACGAGTAGTACTAAATCTTAAACCTTCTTAGTGAATCTGAATGTAAATGTCTGGGCGAGAATAATTAATGATAGAGTGATACGATTTTTTTTTTCGAAGAAAATTTTAGTGGGGAAATATATTTGGAATTTCTTCAATACGGTCTTAACTCCTGCTCTTGTTGTTATATTTCCAAATGAAAACGAGCCTGATTTACCTAATGGTAACCTCTGTTTTCAGCAAGAATATTTAGAAATTGTTTTTCTTCAGCGATGGATTGCCAGAAGGGGTTCAATAGAATAGCCTGCCAGATCCCCGGATCTAATACCATTGGAGTATTTCTTATGAGATATTTGAAGCAAAAGGTATATGTTACGAGGCCGCATAATTTAGACGATTTAAAAAATAGAATTAGGTTCGGGATTCGAAGAATTTCTGAAGATGTCATCCAAAATGTTTTAAATAAATTTGTAAATAGACTTGCTTATTGTCAAGAACTCCATGGGTGGCATTTCAAGCATTATTTAAATAATTTTATTTTAATTTAAGTATATCTTAATTTTAAGTATAAAATTTAATATTTAATATAAATTCGTTTTATAAAAATTTATACGTAATTTATTTCGAAAACAATAAGGTTTGGGTATGGGGTATTATAAGCAATACGCTCAGAATTTCCTGTAGAATTTAAATATGCCACAAAATATGGGGTATTTCATATTAAAAAAAAATTGTCGATGACGTCATATCTTCTGCATGAGTCCCACTGTATATATTAATATAATGTCAAGAAACGAAAAATATGAAATAAAAGTTTACGTATTTGAGCGTTTTTACGAAAAACTTTTCCTTGAATTGTTATCGAATTTATATAGTATGCTAACTGGATAAAGGGTGAAATTATTTCTACTTTTTACAGCTCTTGCTCAAAAGCGATTTATTTGGCAAAATCTTTATTATGTACAAAGCTGATGCTTTTACCGCTAATGTAAATGAAAACACCTTGATCCTGCAGATACAGGGTGGATAACTTAAAAAAAAATTCGGTGTGTGCGAGGTATACTTGCACAATTAGTGCTCCGTGCCATCAGCCACCACTTAACCTGAGCAAACCTAGGCCGCCCGATCTCCTCATATCTGCCGCGGTACCCGCCGCCGACGGCACCAACGCCGTATCACATCGCGTATGCGCGGAGCTGAGTGGTAAGCGTTTCAGCTGAGCCAAATTAAAAATTTTGAAAAACGTGTAAGAACCAAAGTTGTTCCTTACATCGTGAGAAATATTTTTTGTCGAAAATCTTTTTTTCTAAAAACAAAGGTTCAGCAATTACGAGTATAAGGGAATACACATTTAAATTGCTTGTAAAAATTGACCGCGCTAGAATTTTTCTATCCTGATAATTTTGGTTCAATCTACTAGGTGTACATCCTCAGTGTTCATGATTTTTTTTAGATTGTTCTAAGCGATCCTTATTGTGAAAAGGGTGGGAAACAGCAGTTTTAAGCATTTTTCCCGAACAATGTTCAAAATGCGTAAAAAATACATTATTATTGTTGAATTTGGGCTTCAATAAGCTTTTATTTGACACCCTACATGAATGCAACTGAAATTTTTTTTCTTCTTCTCCGCCTTTACCCCAGAATCAAAATTAAACTTTTTATACTTCATGTCTATAATTGGGCCATCACACTATATCTCAATGCTAAATTTCAAATTTTTACGTCGAATAGTTTGAGAGAAAAATCGCCTGTGATAGACAGAGGGACGAACGGACACCGAAGTGATTCCATAAGGGTTCCGTTTCACAGAACACTAAAAACTTCTATTTTTCATCTAATTAAAGTACCTACTATTTATCTAAGGCAAATATTACGTATTTCTCGTCAACATTTTGTAGTCATTTTTCATGAGAGAAGGTGCGCAATTTTAAATAGTATTTTTTAGTGTTGCTTTAATTCAAAAACGTTAATTTAAAAAAAGTATTTTGGTCAAGTCAAAGCGTTCAGTTACAATTAGAATTTTCATATAAAATATGGTGAAAAAATAAAAACATATCTATTTAGTTTTGTAAGCAGCTGACAATTTTACAGGGAAAAAATCTAAATTTTTATACAGGGTGGGAACTTTCCAAAAAAAAATTGGTTTATTTTTAGTATGAATTGTGGTGGAAAGTGGAAAATCATGTGCAAATCTTTTTTATATACAGAGCGAACAACTGTATTTATGGAAAAATATTCTCTTAAAAAAATTTTTAAGAGTCAGGTTTTGGAGTCTTTAAATCGCAAAAAACATCCCAATATACTGAGTGGGAACTCCTCTACAATATATAAAAACTATTAAAATCGGTTTGGTAGTTCCCTTGTTAGGTTAAATAAATTTTGAAACCTTAACTATAATCAGATTTAGAGAGTTTTGTAACTTCATGTCTGAGTTATTAGCTGGTTCTATGACTATGCCCACTTTTTTTATGGCGTATTTCAAACCATAAAGTTTTCATGATTATACATAAATTATTATTGTTTAACATATTAAACACGCTTTTAGATCCCTTATTCTGACAATGGAACTTGGACTTTAGGGTCTTTGAGAGATGCTCATCCAAGTGAGGAAAAAATCTTGGATCCTTTTGAACCATTTTCAGGTATAACATTGATGATGACTTTCCATATAAGCAAACACTTCCCACTTAAAAATTCAATTCAATACTGGACCTCTGAAATTGTCGAAAAAGGATTTACTAACAAATGGTTTAAGGATATTAAAGAAGGAAACAGAAATGAAAGTATTGTTCCCATTCAAGATGCTGAGCACAAAGCACTCGTACTGGGAAATTTTAGAGAATTATTTGTTGTCACTGGCATTGGGTATCTGTTGGGCATAGTGGTATTCGTTTTCGAACATATTTATTATTGGATAGACCGAAAATATTATGTCACACAAAATATAATATATTTATTAATGTTATTAAAACCACCCAACAGCATTTATGAGTAAAACTGTATCTACATAATAATATGATGTCATGATTAAAGTTTGACAAATGGGGGTAATTCCAGAGACGGCTTCTAACCTAGTTGGAAATAAAATTAGGATTCGATTTGAAAATAAAATACAAATATTTATTTACCCACATTGTGTTATTTGAAAGTGCGAGATACGAAAATATCATACAGGGTGTCTGAAAAGTCTTAGCATGGGCAAATATCTTTACTATTAATAAAGATAGCGACACCAAATTTTAGTTGTACCTTATTGGTTGATAAATCTACGTTTTTATGTAATTTCACTTTTTCAACCCCCTTGGGGGTTACGCTAGGGAGTTGAGGTCGAAAATTTTGAATGCAAACCTATGCCGTGTGGCCGCTTCATTTAAAAATCTTCAAAAAAGAAACATTGTTTTAGTATTTTAGTATTTATTTATTATTGTAATTCATTTTTAAATGGCAAGCCTATAAAAATTATAACTCGTAAATCGTATAATCGGTCGGGGCAAAAGTCGACCATTAGTCGACCTCTTGTGCCATACAGCACAAGTCGGCGCTGCTATTTTTTGTTTTGTGGGGCACTTTTTTCTAACTTTTCTCCAACTTTACTTCTTCATTTGTCGTTGTTATATGTTTTGTTTTTTGACATCTGCGCAGTAGACCAAAATGCGTACCACGCGCAAACCGAGCGTGCTAGACATGCGTACGCAAGTTCAGGAGATGTACTTGGGTGTCTACATTCGAACCTATTCACTTGTAAGAATATATCCCCAATAGTTAAGGTACCACTACGTAGTTAACTGTATAACTTTTTCCCAAGGTTTTTTCGACTTTATTTTTCGTTTTTTGCCATGTGCGCAGTAGACCACAATGCGTACCACGCGCAAACCGAGCGTGCTGGACATGCGCACGGACTTTCAGGAGATGGACTTTGGTGTCTACAGTTGAACCCATTCACTTTTCAGAATATATCTCCAGTAAAGGTTCCACTACGTATTTAACTTTATAACTTTTTTCCCAAGTTTTTTTCGACATTATTTTTCAATTTTTGCCATGTGCGCAGTAGACCACAATGCGTACCATGCGCAAACCGAGCGTGCTGGACATGCGCACGGACTTTCAGGAGATGGACTTTGGTGTCTACAGTTGAACCCATTCACTTTTCAGAATATATCTCCAGTAGTTAAGGTACCACTACGTCTTTAACTTTATAACTTTTTCCCAAGTTTTTTTCGACTTAATTTTTCATTTTGTGCCATGTGCGCAGTAGACCAAAATGCGTACCACGCGCAAACCGAGCGTGCTAGACATGCGCACGGAATTTCAGGAGATGGACTTTGGTGTCTACATTTGAACCCATTCACTTTTAAGAATCTATCTCCAGTAGTTAAGGTACCACTGCGTATTTAACTTTATAACGTTTTTCCCAAGTTTTTTCGATTTTATTTTTCTTTTTTTGCTATCTGCGCGGTGGCAAATAACGAAAAATACAGTCGAAAAAAACTTGGGGAAGAAGTTTTACCATTGATCAAAATGCGTACCACGCGCAAACCAAGAGGGCTAGACATTCGCACGAAATTTCAGGGGATGTACTTTGTTGTCTAAATTCGCAGTGGTACCTTAACTACTGGAGATATATTCTTAAAAGTGAATGGGGTCAAATGTAGACACCAAAGTCCATCTCCTGAAATTCCGTGCGCATGTCTAGCACGCTCGGTTTGCGCGTGGTACGCATTTTGGTCTACTGCGCACATGGCAAAACATAAAAAATAAAGTCGAAAAAAACTTGGGAACAAAGTTATAAAGTTAAATACGTAGTGGTACCTTAACTACTGGAGATATATTCTGAAAAATGAATGGGTTCAAATGTAGACACCAAAGTCCAACTCCTGAAATTCCGTGCGCATGTCTCGCACGCTCGGTTTGCGCGTGGTACGCATTTTGGTCTACTGCGCAGATGTCAAAAAACAAAACATATAAAAACGACAAATGAAGAAGTAAAGTTGGAAAAAAGTTAGAAAAAAGTGCCCTACAAAACAAAAAATAGCAGCGCCGACTTGTACTGTTTGGCACAAGTGGCCGACTAATGGTCGACTTGTGCCCCGCCCGATTATACGATTTACGAGTTATAATTTTTATAGGCTTGCCATTTAAAAATGAATTACAATAATAAATAAATACTAAAATACTAAAACAATGTTTCTTTTTGAAGACTTTTAAACGAAGAGGCCACACGGCATAGGTTTGCATCCAAAATTTTGGACCTCAACTCGCTAGCGTAACCCCCCAAGGGGGTTGAAAGAGTCAAATTACGTAAAAAAGTAGATTTACTAACCAATTAGGTACAACTAAAATTTGGTGTTGCTATCTTTATTAATAGTAAAGATATTTGCCCATGCTAAGACTTTTCAGACACCCTGTATGATATTTTCGTATCTCGCACTTTCAAATAACACAATGTGGGTAAATAAATATTTGTATTTTATTTTCAAATCGAATCCTAATTTTATTTCCAACTAGGTTAGAAGCCGTCTCTGGAATTACCCCCATTTGTTAAACTCTAGATAGATTAATAGATGCTGCCAATAATGCTTCTGTAAACTAATTACACAGGTCAGCAAGCTCATTGTCCCTGAGTAATTAGTTTCATGAATAAGAATTACGTGGTACAAGTACACTACAATGATAAAAGTATCACAGCTGACTTATCTCGAGTTATTAAAATACGCAGGTTGAAACTTGTATTGCGTTCGCGCTGCACTTGACCTTTTGCACTTGCTTATGCTTGTAGCAGTGCGGTCTTTCTCTATAGAGTGTGACATGACATGTACATATAATAAACACTCAATGTGTGCTTTTTTATGGCACTGGTTTTACCCAAATGGCCAGCATATTCCTCTTAATATACAAGTATATACATATACATAATATACTTTTTAATTTTTTAACAATCACAGAACATCCATGGTCGAAACGGGATTCGACCCCGCGATCTCTCAGTTGCAAAGCTACTTACTTTACTTAAAAATTCTTTATTCACATACATTATATCTAAGATAGCTATTTACATTTGTACAGTTACATTGTTATTGCAATATAAAATATTGTCCAACAAGACAACGCGGTCAGGCCATTGCCGAGGCTGGTATTAGCCCTGTGGTAATTAATGGCGACACAGATACAGATTGGAAGATCCTTTCCGGTAGACTTTCAGGGCCATGGGGTTTAGTTTTAGCTTTTGAAGAGTTTCACAGAAGTAATTATATTATGTACAAATTTTATTCGTTCGGGATGGCTGGAAAAAGCACAGAAAAACCTGATGAAAATTTGCAAAGCTACCGCTTTACCAACTCTGCCACCGAAACTCCCGATGGTGGTACTGAAACCTGTAGAATGATATACAGTGGCTCACGGAAGTGTTCATACAGCACCCAAGCAATGAGGGCGTTGTGAACAGACATATAAACCGCAATGTCGGGTCTCAACTTAAAGCTTTATTATCAAACTTTAACCATTAAATTTAAATGAGATAACCGAAAAAAATATATATATTAATTTAGTATTTCATACAAAAGTGTTCATACACTAATTAACGACAATATAAACATAAATATAAAAACAATCCTGGAATATCTGAAATTTCGTTGTACCTCCATTAGCATTTATAACGGCCTGTAATCGTTTCGGCATAGACAAAGCTAACAGCCGCTGGTATAGTAGACTACGCCCTCGCCAAAGCTGCTTCAAGGCTGCGTTCGTCTGTTATTGTCGATCGCAGTTCTGTGCCGTGTGTTATGTGTCGGTCCAATTATTCTTCTCAGATATATTTTAAATCGGGTTCAAATCCGGTGACTAAAGCGGATGATCAAGGGTTTTGGGGACATTATAAAGTATTCACTGCTTCACTTTATGGACAGAATACCTACTTAGGGTCATTGCCTTGTTGCAATATCCAACGCCTACGAGGACCTAAGCGATTAACTCTGGGTTGCAAGTTAGCACATAATATTTCAGTATATTTGATCTGATCCATTATACCCCAACATTGTGTAAATTTCCCACTCCAATCGCCGCCATTGATCCCCAAACCATGGCACTGATACCCCCATGTTTCATTGGTAGTGTCATAGTTTCCATTTTTAACTCCTCCTTACACTGTAAAAAAAAATGATTAAATTTTAAATCAAATTCAACCCAATTTTGACTAAATCCAGGTCCACGCCAGATTGATTGAAAAAATTAACACTGCATATTGATTAAATCGAAGGATCTGTGATTAAATTTTCTTATTCAAAATTGATTAACCTAACAATTAATTCTGATTACATCTAAATCAATTTTTATTAAAATTTTCTTCCATAATGATTAAATTTCCATAATACTCTAATCATTTTTTATTAAATCTTAAATCCAATGTGATTGTTATGCAATCATCAGTAGCACCGCCCTTCCCCTCTCCGCCCTATAAAGTACCTGATTAGGGCGTCGATTATTTATTAAATGACAATACTATAATACATAAGAAAAGGGAACACATTTAAGAACAAACAGATGAAATTATATAAAAGATAGGTAATGCAAATTCCCAAAGCATGGGAATTGTTTGTCCCATATCATAAACAAAAATCCGGGGAGGTGAGGCGTGGACCTGGATTTAGTCAAAATTGGGTTGAATTTGATTTAAAATTTAATAATTTTTTTTTACAGTGTAAAAGTTGAAAATAATTATATGAAGTAAAAACACGAAAATTATTTACTCATCTGTAAATAAATACATAAAACACTAATGAAGACCTGGCATGACAAATCTTTTCTTTGAAAATACATGGATAATAACTTACATTGGTGCATGAGTTCCTCCAAGGGATTGGATTCAAGATCTGAGATTTTTGCGTATTTCTTTTGTTTTTGAAACATAATTTCACCAACATGATGTAACAACAAAGTTTTTAAAAGAATATTCGTAAAATTTTAGAACAGGTTGACCACTTCATTCGTTATAACCTCACATTGCACATTGCACTACCACAGAAACCGCCATACCTACTGCCGATTAAATGGAATTTTTGCAGATTGCAGCGGGGTGGATGGATATCGGTACTCCCTTGGGATTAAAAGGTTGCGTACTGCGCATGTGTTGGCGGCTTGGTTTAGAAGTTTGAGTATTTTTTAGTCAGTAGGTGATTGATACTGATTATTGTGATTATTTTAACAAGGAAATATGATTTAAAATGTTTGTCTTTTTTATGCATTTGATCAGTATCGATTTAAAGTAATCGAGAATGAGTAATTTGTTCGTTATCGAAGATTATGAAACTGATTTAGAAAATAATTACAAATTAAATCAAAAAATTTAATCCGGCCAATAAAATCAGACATCTCTTGTGGTTAATCAACTGGATTTTTTACTGTGTAGCCTTCCTCCGCACTGGCCCCTCCATCACACTTCCTTTCATCTTTCATTCATCAGTAAACAACACCTGTTTCCAAAAATCAGCAGTTTCATTTTGGTACTACGAAGCATAAGTTAAATGTTTGTGTTGATTTCCTTTTAAAATTAAAGGCTTTCTTCTAGGCGTTCTTCTATTATAGTCATTACGTCTTAATATTCTGCGAACATTTTCAGCATGCACCGTTTTATTAGTCTCTGTTGCCATTTCGACTGCTAAAGTAGGAGCACTTTTTTGGAATCCTGTTCGAGTAGAATTTGAACCAGGTTGAAACAATGGCAAGATATCGCTATAATTGGAAATTGTCGATACTAAATAATGGCTACTCAATAAAATGTTACAAAATACATCTGTGTACCATCACGGACTTCCTACTACTAGTTTGTAAGTATTAGGTTGTATGAAACAACCTAAGACTTGTGTACGGTATTATTGTATATCTCCATGTTTTCGACGTAGTTAAAATAGGTAGAGTCGAATCCCGAATTGCGCGACACCAGGGGTTGATAACCGCTGGGAGGTGCAAATCGGGGGTTCAGTGTAATTACCGACCGGTATTATACGACCCACGCCCGTAAGAATGAAAATTTATTTTTGTGACTGACATCCAAAAAATTATTGACGCACTTTTTTGGATAAGTTTGATGCTCGATAACTAGGTAACCAGAACTGTAAAAAGTTCTAGGCCCATTCTACGTTACTCGAAGTGTCACGCTACCGTGAGGTAGGTGGAAAAGCGTAGGGAAGAGTGTAAAACGATTCGACGTCAAAACTCTCCTAGCCACGGCGGTTAAATGCTGGATGAGATCGGATATCTCGCAGGATGAAGGTGCCGTTTCTCACTCCCCAGTCGGTAGGTAAAAAGGCAGCATAGGGTAGCGCGAAACCAAGGGCCGCTCTTGGGGGGTACATACTCTGGTTGTTGTATTACTGAGGAGCGTGGTTTGGAGCCCACGTTAAACCGTAGGTCTCCGGGCCAATACACTAGCTTGTAGTGCCAACGTAATAAAAAAAATAATGAGCGTCTATAGATCTATATGTTTTATTTCCCTTCTCTTCAGACGCCGACGCACTGAGGCTTGAAGTCTACGTGGGCTGTCCAAGATAGAAAAAATAATAGTGCACTCTCTTAACTAATATCAGACGAATTATAATTATTTCTTATAAACTTTCAATTTAAGTGGCATTAACAATGTCTTACTTAATTACTAATGTCTCGCGCTAGTGAAAGCTATCCGACAATTGTCACGTCACCACAAAAGTGAAGAATGAAAATTTAAGTCCCATAATCTAGCTATTTAAATCCGCAACAAATTAGAGCTAAGTTGGGCATGAGACTAGTACTAAATTATCAAAGTGCTTTTGTTGTGGAGATTGTACTTATTTTGTCTTTTCCGTGGATAGGGTAAGTTTTCACTTCTTAATCTTTCCTCATAAAATACAAATACCTAACATTAATTTATTCATATTATACAATGTGTTAAAACTGTAAGTGGAAAAACTTGCACTCTTTTATACTATATACTAAAAACACTCAGTTTCGAATAAAAATCTAAATTATTTCTGGCAAACATTGCATTAAAATAACACAGCCTTTTGTCATCTCATTTGTTAAAATCGGTATAGCTTTTGCGAAGTTACCAAGGACCATAATATGTAGGTACAGTCAGACATTAGCCATAAATTAAACACCCTGTTCTTCTGTATGCAATCAAATCCCAAATTGGGATAACCAGTACTGGGGACCATTTCCTTAAAGTTACCTTAAAAAAATTAAAACAAATACCAAAATTCCCATCTGTATCAAATTTTTTTTTGGTACAAGGTGTATATTATATTGCAGATAATATGTTGCAATGAAATGTAACTTTTTTGATAAAAAAAATTATTTGCATCTTACTAGGAACTTCTTAAGAAATTCTTGAGAGGTTCTAAGAGTATTTAAGCATGTGCTTATACCCTCCTCTGCTCTGTTTGTTCAAGTAGTCTTAATTAATAATGTTCTTTACTAGATGTTGATAAATAAAAGGTGGTAATACAGCTTTATACAGACTTTTGGAGTATTTTTAACCGGAAACCCATGTTTTTGATGTAAAGACAATTTTTATACCAGTTTGTTAAACAAACAACTGCCAAAAACGGGCAAAGAACTTATCAATATCACGTAATGCAAAAAGTAATTATTAAAAAATTCGACTTGGCTAACGCATGCAATTTTTAAATACCGAACGATCTCAATATAATCATAATTTAGGACACCCGGTATCTAAATTTAAGAGACTTTATAATTTATTTTTTTTAATGCACTTGGCAAACATCGGCAAAAATACAGATGGAGTACCACAACAAGTTTAGGTTAGTGTATTTCATTATTTTCGTATAAAATCAGTTGATTTTAGAAAAAATAAACGTAATATTTGTTAAAGAAATTAAACAAAAATCCGTTCAAAACATCCCGTGATGTCGCCTGAAACATCAACATGTCGTTGTAATATAATGGAGAAACAACTGGCATAAAAATAGCATTTAAAAAATTAGGATTTTTTTCCAGTGCTTTCTTTCTCGCCCACTGCATTATTAAAATCCCATAGTTCATCAAAAAGACTCTCCGCCGCTAAATTCAGATGATGTGATTTTTGTTTTGGCATATTGTATTTAAATCGGTTAGAAATTTTCAAAGCCGTAGGCATTTAAAAATGACCCTCTAAAACAATGTTTCTAACCCTTTGATGAGCAATTTATATGTATATTGAAATAAGTACTTTTCCCATTTATATGTATATTCAGATAAGTACTTTTCCCATTAACACAACTTAATTTAATTGCAAATCGCGTTCCAATACAATAGTTCATTTAAGAAACAAGCAAATTGGAAGAATAATAAAATAAAACATAAACAATTTTATAAAAATAAGTCGTCAAAACCTAACTGGTCAGTAAGAAGGTTCAAATTTAAAACCATTCTAGGCTTAATAAATAGGGTGGGATAGAAAAAATGATACCATATAATTTAGCTCCTAAAGATATATGGTAACATTCTTATACAACTTTTTATTTGGATCAAATATTTTCAATCAACCTAAGGACACGTTATTTGGGAATATAAGTCCCAGCAGCAATATTTCAAATGCATAATACACTTATAGTACAATTTATTTTCACTAAGGAGCGCATCACAACTTTTATGTACGTAATTATCTTAAATTGACTTGTACGCTTTCAAGAGAATAAATAAATTTAAACTTATGTACCTAAAGAAAAGATATGTCATCATTTTCCTGCATTTTGATTTGTTAAACGTTTGCAATATTGCCGAGTTGGTCGTCCCTCGAGCTGGCATTCTAAATGTCTGCCTCAACATAAATTTGCTTATTGCGAAAAAAGTACTTATATTAAGTATAGATAATTATAAAGAACAATGTAAGAAGCATAGTTTTTTTGTACTAACCATTTTAACTTCACATTCCGTATTTCAGCACTAAAATATTCTGCATTTGACTGTAAATTTTCATATATCATGTCGATAGTAACCTTGAGCTATTTTCCTGAATCAGCTTTTTCAATGCCTTGACCCATTTTCCACTGAATGAGCTATCACTAATGGTGAAGACACTTATACAAACGAATACATTTTCTTTCAAAACCAACGAAATCATAAAAGAAGCAAACACAGTGTTCAAAATATTTGTTAGGTCAAATTGACATTGTTTCACAGCTGTCACCGTACGTGACAGCAATGGTTTGTTCCAAGATTACATTAATTGCGAACTTCTCGATTCAAAGCCGATAACGGTAATAAGCTATACTTTTCTAATGAGTAATATTGATGAGTCGGACATAAGTTTTTGATTACCTCAGAACTTAATGTTGATTATAGAGAGCTATGAACATGGGCGCCCATATAGTAAATTTCAGGGAGGGGGGCAACCAGCCAAAAAACCCTATGTTGCAAAATCACGAAGCTGCACTGGTGTTAAAGACCACCGTATTACCCGACCCCAGGGGGGACAACTGCCCCCTACCCCCCTATGGGCGCCCATGGCTATGAAACAGTTTTATATCGAATCATTTGTCAGACATTATGACAACAGCGCAAATCGATATATTATTCACCGATTTATTATCCATATTATTATTTTATTGGTATGAAATATGGCGGGTTTTTCAATTCATTTCAAATTTTTAACGTTCAATATATTACCTTAGATTGTTTTAAGACAAATCCTATTTCTTTTTGTTAGATTGCACTCTACCAACTCTTGTTTTACTTATAAATAATTTTTAAATTCGATTGGGTGCAACAGACCCATTCGGGTCCAGAGTCCAGGCGCCTTCCTGCTATCATGATTTTTGGGCTCTTACCCTTCATCAGACAGGCTCATATCCAGGGTGTGTGAAGAACAGACTCAGCTCAGACCACGTTTTACCAGAATCAACATCAGACCATTTACATCCATCATTGAGTTTTGTATAGGTGAGATATTGTGGCTCGCGCCGACTAGTTTCTCCAGATGCATTCGACTGCTAACAATAATAATATGTCGAATTTCTTCGAAAGTATACATGCACTATTATACGTAAAGGTAAGGCACCAGCGAAAAATTTATTTATTTGCATTTTTACGAAATTACAGATCGAAAGAATTTCCCAATACTGGGTAATTTTGACTCTTTTCGTTTCAATACTTTCATGTCCTTATCTTTATGAATTCATATCAGAAATAAAGTACTGTGGAATAAGGCTGGCATACTAGTTAACAAAGACATAACAAATATGTGATTTAAAATCAATAAAAATAAATAATAAATATTAGATACCTATGTATGTATTTGAAACCTTGTTTTGATTTTCAAACACACATGAATTAAACAAATTTTATGCATATTCCATGTAACAGAAATTTTAACTGAGACGACAACACTGTATCTTAAGAACCTATGAAGAAGAACAATGTTTCCTTTAGATCCACATGTCGTACTTAAAGTACGTCTTGATTGTTGATTTTAAGCCGACGCGGTACTTTTGGATTTAAACGAAACGGCCGCTCTTTCGTGGGTGTTTAAATGTGTTTTCAGTGTGTTGTAATATAAAATAATATTAATTAATGTAATTTAAAAATTAAAGCAGGTATGTAAGTTTCGATTGTGATTGTAGTTTTTCTAGAAACCAGAAATTACCATTTTTAATATCAATATTATTGCGTGTGACTATGATAGGTTTAATTTTATGAACTTATTTATTTCTTATTGTATTTTTCATTAAAGGTAGTATTTTTCTATAGAAAGTTTATTTAAAATTGGCAATTTCTCATTTATGCACGAAAATTGTTTCCCCAAAACACTTTTTCATTTCAATGAAAGATTGTTTTGAATATACTCAAAATAAAATATTTTATTTGCTGAAATTGATTTAACCCCAAGGCAGAATTAATAATTTTAATCCATTATAAAAAAAACTGTGGCAAATAAGAAACATTTTTTCCTTTTCGAAAACATTCCTAGAATTGGCGGTAGGAATTCAGCATGGAGGTGTGTGCTGAGAAAAGGTTACAATTTATCTTTATTTTATTCTTTAACAAAAAAACTGCTTTCTCGAAGGAATGAATGTTCCTCACAGCCAAAAATCTTTCAGCGCTAAGTAATCAAACCGTTGTTAATACCCAAAACCTATTTATTTGTTACACTCTTACACAAAATGGCTTGTATTTTATTAGATAATATAATATATATATATATAAATATATATATATATATATATATATATATATATATATAATATATATTATATATATATATATATATATATATATATATATATATATATATATATATATATATATATATATATATATATATATAATATATATATATATATATATATATATATATATATATATATATATATATATATATATATATATATATATATATATATATATATATATATATATATATATATATATATATATAATATATTATATATATATACAGTGACCGGCAAAAAGTTCGCAACATATGGGAAAAAATTGCTTAGAGTTAAATTCTAGGTCCTTGTGCAAAATTTTAAGATTTTATTTAAAAAAATTGGAAAACTCAATTTTTTTTAAATATTTTTTTATCGATTTACAAATTTCCGGTTTTTTTCGTTTAGATAGCTTGGCTAATGTAAAGCCCATGTATCTGGATGAAAATAAACGAATGTAGTAGTTTTTTCTACAATTGACAGGACAAAATTAAAAAAAAACAGGGTTTCGCCGGACGCTAGCTGTTGCAATGATTTGTATCTAGCAGCAGTGTCAAAATTTTAGAGACATTTCAATGAGATTACATTGAGAAAACCTTAATCGTCTTAAATATATCTGAAGTTCGACTTTTTGTAAAGTTAAGGGGAGTAAAATAGATAATAAACAAAAAATTACCTGTTTATTTAATCGAAATTTCATAAACGAAAACCAATGTAAGAAAAACTTAAAAGTAGTCAAATTCTGTACTAACAACATAAAAAATCATTGTTTTTCCTTGGGTGCACAAAATTTAAAACTCAGTATGACCACCATTTCTCTCCATACATACTATTGTTCTCGAGCGCAACTCTCGATTAACATTTCGGAGCATTTTACGATTTATTTGCAATACACAATTTCTAATGACATTCTCTAAATTTTGTATATTCCTAAAGGGTCGATGTTTGTACATAGAGTTCTTTAGGTATCCCCACATAAAGAAATCTAACGGAGTCAGATCTGGTGATCTCGCAGGCCGCGGATTTTCAGAAAACCGTCCTATCCACTGGTTTCCAAATTTTTGATCCAGCCATCTCTTCACCTCATTTGTGGAATGAATGCTAGCTCCGTCTTGTTGAAAGTATAAATTTCTTCTTTCGGCTAATGACAAATTGTCTAAAAAGTCAGATATCTCAGTTTGTAGAAATTCTAAATATCGTTCTGAATTTAAATTGTCTCTAAAGAAAAAAGGTTGAGGTGAGGTTGAAAATTCCGCACCACACATTAACCTTAAAACTATATTGGTCTTTACTCTGAATTACAAAGTCTGGGTTTTCGGTGGCCCACCATCTACAGTTTTGTGAACTGACGGTTCCGTTAGAGGTAAATGTAGCTTCATCCGAGAAAAGAACGTTCTTTGGGAAATTAAAATCTTCCTCAATCATACCCTGGAACCAGGCACAAAAATCGAAGCGGGCGTCATAATCCCTATCTTTTAATACTTGTACAAATTTAGGTTTGTATGGATGAAATTTGTTTCTTTTTAATATCCTCCGCACAGATCTTTCGTGAATGTTAGTGATCTCCGATATTTGACTAACTGCTAATTGGGGTGTTTCTGTGATCGACAAACACACATCCAGAGAACCTTCGTCACCTGTTACCGGTTTTTCATGGGAAACTTTATACTGATTTTCTACCGATCCCGTTTCTTTAAATTTATTGACTAGACGAGATACTGTGGAATAATGGAGGGATTTATCGGGGTGCCTCTCATTAAAAATTGCTGCTGTTTCTCTATGGCTTTTGTAATTATCTCCAGAAATTAAAATAATTTCTATCTTTTCCTGAAGAAGTAGTGTGGGTGCCATTTTAAGGAATAAAATATTAATAAACTTATGTAAAATATCAAACTTAGTAAGATGCGAGACATAAACCAATGACATAGGTTGAAATCAAACAAATTATAATTCGTTTGACATTTTTCTGTTGTTTTTAACCTACTAGATTATTTGGTTGTTTTAATTTCAGAGCCTGCTTTGGTAGTTTTAAGTACAACTAAATAGACCTGGTTGTTAAATTTATGTGCGAAAAATCTTAATAAAATCTTGATACAGTCATTTCATTAGATTCAAACCATTGCAACAGCGAGCGTCCGGCGAACACCTATTTTTCGATTTTGTCCTGTCAATTGTAGAATTGTAGATCTGACTCCGTTAGATTTTTTTATGTGGGGATACCTAAAGAACCCTGTGTACAAACATCGACCCTTTAGGAATATACAAAATTTAGAGAATGTCATTATAAATTGTGTATTGCAAATAAATCGTAAAATGCTCCGAAATGTTAATCGAGAGTTGCGCTCGAGAACAACAGTATGTATGGAGAGAAATGGTGGTCATACTGAGTTTTAAATTTTGTGCACCCAAGGAAAAACAATGATTTTTTGTGTTGTTAGTACAGAATTTGACTACTTTTAAGTTTTTCTTACATTGGTTTTCGTTTATAAAATTTCGATTAAATAAACAGGTAATTTTTTGTTTATTATCTATTTTAATCCCCTTAACTTTACAAAAAGTCGAACTTCAGATATATTTAAGACGATTAAGGTTTTCTCAATGTAATCTCATTGAAATGTCTCTAAAATTTTGACACTGCTGCTAGATACAAATCATTGCAACAGCTAGCGTCCGGCGAAACCCTGTTTTTTTTAATTTTGTCCTGTCAATTGTAGAAAAAACTACTACATTCGTTTATTTTCATCCAGATACATGGGCTTTACATTAGCCAAGCTATCTAAACGAAAAAAACCGGAAATTTGTAAATCGATAAAAAAATATTTAAAAAAAATTGAGTTTTCCAATTTTTTTAAATAAAATCTTAAAATTTTGCACAAGGACCTAGAATTTAATTCTAAGCAATTTTTTCAAATAACTTTTTTTGATATCTCGTCAACTAACCTCACTTTCTGTAAATTAACAATTTTTTTTTTAATTTGACGCTATACCAGTGGTCACGTGACGTATGTCAAAATCGATTTTTAGGTTATCGGACATGCAGAACCGATCCCCTGGGAAAGTTTTTCCGATACTCTCCTAATAAAAATTTTTGCCATATGTTGCGAACTTTTTGCCGGTCACTGTATATATATATATATATATATATATATATATATATATATATATATATATATATATATATATATATATATATATTATCTAATAAAATACAAGCCATTTTGTGTAAGAGTGTAACAAATAAATAGGTTTTGGGTATTAACAACGGTTTGATTACTTAGCGCTGAAAGATTTTTGGCTGTGAGGAACATTCATTCCTTCGAGAAAGCAGTTTTTTTGTTAAAGAATAAAATAAAGATAAATTGTAACCTTTTCTCAGCACACACCTCCATGCTGAATTCCTATATATATATATATATAATATATTATATATATATATATATATATATATATATATATATATATATATATATATATATATATATATATATATATATATATATATATATATATATATATATATATATATATATATATATATATATATATATATATATATATATATATATATATATTATATATATATATATATATATATATATATATATATATATATATATATATATATATATATATATATATATATATATATATATATATATATATATATATATATATATATATATATATATATATATATATATATAATATATTATATATATACAAGTTTACTAATTACCTAGATGCTATCGTTAAATACGAAAACCGTTAAAATTCATTTTCCCAGTAAAAATCTTTACAAAATTTTTTCATCAGTATAAGTATTAATAATAATTGACAACTAGAATTCCCTAATGAGCCCTAGTTAAAACTAATTTTTACTAAACTTATTTTACGACCATTTAAAAATCATAATTTTCATGCAATTTTTGAAAAATATATTAATCATTATTTACGGGAATAACGATTTATTATTCACGGTCTGCGACCAATCGCAACACAACATTTCTATAATTAACGGTTTTTTAAACTAATCAGGATATAACTTTAAAAAATTTTCTAAAACACCAAAGCAAGCTTATAAAAACAATAAGGAATATGCACATATTTTTTATTGCATAAATCGTTTAAGAAAGTCATTATAAACCCAAAACAATTATTTTGAGGAAAATTACTAGGATTATTTCACTCATGTGTTAAAAGTCCCGTAAGATGAGTAAAGTTTTTTAAAATTACAGCGATACTTTTTTTACGTCAATTAAAAAAAAATACTCCGATAATTTTTTCCTGTCATTTTCTTGGTTGTCATATTAATTTGTGTTTTCATTCGTGAAATAATCCCCTAAATACCACTCGAGCTTTAAAATTACTGATAATTTTTTACTCTTACGTGTTTTCTTTGCAAATTTCACTCGTCCTGCGGAGTCGTGAAATTATAGAAAACACGCAATCGTGAAAAATTATCGGTAATTTTTAAGCTCTCGTGGTATTATCCCCGATAATTTAGCTACAAAAATTTTTTACTTTTTGGTAGGTACAATTTAAAAAGCAGCCATTTGTCCTTAATGAATAAGGACGCCAGGAGATCAGCAAAAATAAGTGTCAATCTACATGATAACGTAAAGCTTAACCCAAAGTCGAACAGGTTTGTTTTTCTCGGAAACAGCTAGAGGGGGAGAAATCGAATCTTTTGGGTTCATAGAGGAATAGTTCAACTAGCTTCGGTAAAAAATTTAGTTATACCAAATGTTTTGTTTCGGAGCTATTAAACGTCAAATTTGAAAATTCCACGAATTCTCTTGAAATCGGGTACAGGTCGCAAAAGTGAATTAAATCGATGTAAATTTTCGGAGGTTGTAGTGGAGCCGGAGCTACAGAACTCTATTGAAACTGGTGAGGATCTTGTAAGGGTGAATCTTTTCCTCTTCAAATGAATTTTCAACTGACTGGCGACAGACATTGTGGTCTAAGCAAAACTGTCGAGGTAATCAATTTGGATTATCTTGTAGGTCAATTAAGATATCCAGAGATCCAGAGCCTCATCACCACCAGTAACTATTTTTGGTCTGCCTGACCTGTGTTGGTCTTTCACACTTCCCCTTTCGTTGAATTTCTTCACCAGTTTTCTTACGCATGAGTGGGTTATTGCAGGCCGGTTAGGATAGGCATGCATGAATAACTCACATACTTGCTGTTGTGTTCTCCTGCGGTTACCATTGTCCCATCATCATTAAAATCTCAATTTTTTCTCCTTTAGTTAAAGCTACCATCCAAATTCTAGTTTTTGTAGTGCTTACGAATGAAGATTTGATAACTGTTTATTTGTCAGCTGCCAATACCTGACTGATTCCAAAGGTGTTTTCTCACCTTTCTATTTTCAAAAAATTAATGAATAATTTAATTTTCTACATAAATCTATTATTTTCACAAATAAATCCATTAAACCCTATATCATTGAATTTGTCTTTTAAGTGACTATTTGAATCATCAAAAATATATAGGACTTTCCATTTAAAATATCCACCCTTTAGGGACTGCGATGTGAAGCTGATATTGCCACACTAAAAATCATACGTCTGTTTCTCTCTTGATTTATCTTTACTGACTATTCGATAAAATGTTTATTTTTTTAAGACGCCGTTCTACTATTTAAATAAAAGTAATATAATTTATTTTTTTCTTAATTACTTACTATTATTATAATTTGTTAAAACAGCATCAAATGCTGAACATAACTATGATTAAGTTGCTGCTTAAACCATAGAAATGTTATTTTTATTTTGGGAAAGTTCACTGATGTTTATTGCTAACTCAAATAATTAGTTTTAAGGTTGTATAAGGACTTACAGTTTATTACTTAAAGACTGACATTATTGACATTGATGCGTTCACTGCATATATTTGAGTGGGTGATTCCTTGGGTAGTATACAGACATACCCAATGCTTTTTTCCCTCAACTCGCACACTTTTCTTATTATAAAAAATACCCTAAACCACCCCCATATCCGACGCTTCTAAAGAATCTGACGTCGTAGGCTCTAGTATTTTAAAGGAAAAACAAATGATTCACCTGGGGCATTGCTAAACTTAAATATCGTGACATCTAATTTTTTATCACCGACAATAATCCAAATTACTTTTAATTCCACAGACGCATTTTACCAAAAATATATATTTTCATTTATTTGCAATTTCTTTATTAATATGGGAAAATATGGACCACTCGTGAAATTAGGTTGACCTTATACGCAGAATAAAGCAGGCAATGATACATTATGACTGACCTGTTACTGTAATAATTAGATGAGCATTATTCCTACTAGCTTAAGCTTTCCACCTTGAAAAAATGGTTAGAAATTAAAACTGAAAACTATGGTTTCACATAATTTACTATCACACTAATTGAGCACAACTACACAGTATATAAGTTATAACCAAATTCTTTGATTGCAGGAGGAAATTTGGCAAAAAAAAAATATTATTCTATTTAAATACATAATAATATTATGTAGGGAAAGTCACGCTGAAGGGTTGTTAACCTCATTCCGCTATCGTAATTTAGGCGCCTACCTGATTTCAACCTCTCTGATTGGCCTGCCGAACTCGTGGGTCAGTGCCAGCTTTGTGTTCCAAATAAGAAATATGGATGCATATTGACGAGTTTAATAATACCGTGTACATTATTTTCGCTTTTTCCAAATTTATGAGAGAAAAAGTTAAAGCCGTTAAATATATTAATAAAAGTTAAAACCGTTTAATATTAACACGATATCGTACGCGCTTAGTAATGTGTATTTTAAATTATTAAACACTAATTTCTGGGTGTTTAGTTGAAATTTCGGTACTTATCTGTTAATTTAAACAGCTTTTCTCTAGAGTGTTTTTATTAAATTTGTTATAGGTAGTATTTTAACTTTCTGAAATTGAGAATTTTGGAAACGTTAGTAGAATTTCTTTCTTTAAAGGTAATGTATTAAAAATATTATTTCTTCAAACTTGACCATAGTACTCCTCACTCCAAAATTCATTTTTCCAGACAAGTCTCAAATCAAGAGCTGGATGATAGACGCAGATCTATGCACCTATCCCTTTCCCAAGATCTTGAATTAACCTTAGACTGGGATGCAGAGAACCTTGTTCAGTTCAACGCCTCCAGCTAGTGTTGTAAATATCCGTATTCATTAGATATCCGAATCATACGGAATCGGAATCAGCTAATATCCGTATCCATTATCCGAATACGAATTCATTTCTTGACCCGCGCGAAAGCGGTTACAGATCATGTATACGTATGCATGCAACAGACTAAAACATTTTCTATCCGGATACACGGCTAGGTAGGTCGATGCGGTATCGGTATCATACCAGTCGAAGTCGAAGTTTAGGGATAAGAAGGCACCCCGTCGCGCCGTTCTCGTTTGAATTCGGTTCGGGTGAGGCGGGACTAGTTTAACCAATGGGTCTCATCTCATATGATACCCGTTACCCCGATAACTATGCCATCTTTTTTTAGGAAATGTCATTAGAAAGAGAAAGCAGAATATCAAATATGCCAAATCGCAGACCGTGTTGTTCGCTTACACTCGATTCCGATTCCGTTTTCTCTTTGCACTTTGCATTAGTAACCACCCGATGCCAATTTATTTTGATTCCGAATCCGTATTCAAGTTCTCGGCCGGTTCCGGATAATCCGGATTCTTTTAATATTCGGATCCAACGGATTTTTGGATACGTATCCTTACATCACTACCTCCAGCCTCCAGAACCCAGTCTTGTCCCCTGTCACGCAAAAAATCTGGCAACGCTACCCCATCCACATACACAAACCCAAGCCCTACAGAACAATGAAACGTTCGACTTTGTTGGCATCGCTTTCGAATATGATTTTGGCTGGCACAAACACATTACTTCAGTAGTCACATCGGCGGCTAAAAAGCATAGTTTTCTCTTTCGAGCCAGAAAATACTTCTTCCTTTCCAACTTATACACGCTCTATGTTTCCCAAATAAGACCTAACCTAGAGTATTGCTCCTACATCTGAGGAGCGGCATCGCCTTTGACACTCAACGTCCTTGATTCCATCCAAGAGAGAGCCATTCGAATCATCAATGACCCAGTCCTCACAAGAAAACTCCCCTTGCTCATCGACGCGCTGTTGGGGATTTACCCTTTTCTACCAGTACTTACACGGATTTTGCACTGAAGAACTAGCCGGTATTATTCCCCACTTGACTGTTTCTAACAACAAGAGGCGCATTACGTATGCATCCCTTTACTGTCCAGCTACAGCATCCTAGAACAGACCACTTTTCTCGCTCGTTTATACCTAGGATCTCCAGATTATGGAACAAATTGCCTGCAGATGTTTTCCCTTCCTATCCCAACCTCCAATCCTTCAAATCCCGTGTCAATAGACGTCATTTCCCTTCTCTTCAGATACCCACGATTCGTTAGTACTTAGGCTACGTGGGATGCCTTGGATAAAAAAACACAGAAATATTGTTGAGACCTGGCAATACAACAATCTAGCTCACTGTTCTTTTGTTCTTTATATGGATATGTGTTTTATTATCAGTGGTGTGCAGTGATTAAAACATTTTTCTTTGAGGGGCGACAAGTCGCTTATTATCGCGAAGCGCGATTTATGACTATTTTTCCCCAATCTGAATTCGAATGAGGATTTACAGGTTTCAATAGATGTAGTGATTTTCATAACACCCCGTATATTATATAAAAGACGAAACTGACTGACTGACTAAGTGATATATATCAACGCACAGCCCACGTCTCTGGGTCTAGAAACTTAAAATTTTTCGCAGAGTTTTCTTATATAACGTAAGCATTCACTAAGGAAGGGGATTTTCAAAATTCAACCCCTAAGGGGTGAAACGGAGGTTTAAACTTTGTAGAGAGAAAAAATATTAGATGGTCCTATTAACTCGAAACTTCATAGAAATGCTCTAGAAACTAACAGCCAGATTCTCCAACGCTAGTCCGGTCTAATTTGACAACCAAAAGTTTTAAACTGACAGCTGTAAGAATAAGACAATTAAATTTTATACTATGAATTTATTTCGGAGCTTTTTCGCAAATTTATAAAGAAAAGGGCAGTTTTAGTACGCACTTTCGACAATAATAGAACTAAATTCACTCTAGCCACCCGTTCCAAGATGAAAATCATTTGAAAACCAAGCAAATCGCTGAAATATCCGAATAATTCATAAATTTTCAATGGCGTCTTATTAACAACGACAGGAGAAAACTTGTCAAAACATAACTGATCAACTAGAAGATCTTAATTTAAACCAGTACTAAATCTTAAACTTTCTTAGTGAATCTGGACGTATATGTTTAAACACGTGTTTTACAATTTTTAATAAATCAACCCCTAAGAAGGTGAAATGGGGGTTTAAAATTTGGACTGAAGTAAAATTTTTATATCGCGGATGAAGTCGCGGGCGTAAGCTGGTTTTAAAATAATTGTTTAATTTTCTTAAAGGAACTATATTACACTTCTGGATATATGTATTTGATGCAACACAGCAAAATTTTCCATATTAAATTGAAAACAAGTTATTATATATTTTGTGTATCTCCTCTAATACTTAATAAAATCATTTAAAAAGTAGGATGTTACAAAAAGATAATATTATTTTTTTTATTTAATTTCAAATTGTTGGCATTGTTAATGCACTCCACAGAGTGTTTTATATTTTCAGCAGAAAATAATAGTTTTTTAGAGTGTTATGTTGAAACTAAATTTGTTAAGAATGCTAGAAATTTCTATTACAATTTTGTTTTTGCCAAATACTGAGTGTTTAAAAATGTAACATATTGAGCTGGAAATTCAAAACACTCTGTAGAGAGCGTTAGGCAGCGTCATCAAAATTTAAAAATAAAAATTACACTTAAGTATCATTTTTTTATTATTTTACTTTTTAAATGATTTTATTATGCCCATTATTAGAGGAGATAAACAAAATATTCAATAACTTGTTTTTACAATTAATTAAATTTTGCTCTGTTGCTTTATATGGGTATGTCCAGAAGTGTATTTTATAGTTGCAATTTTAATGTATATTTATTAAATAAGTTGCACAGTACCGTTATAGAGGGGAACAACATAAATAAATGAATAAATGGAATAGGACTATAGTATATCTATGAAATATCTGAATATTGGCCTATGAAATATTATTGGATTTTTCCACTCGTGACAATATTAATTTGTGTATTTTGTAGACGAAGTGTCTAGTATAGGCTAAAACAACAAAAAATCATCCGGTTATTGCGCAACTTTTAACAGTTGTCACCGAGAGATTTATTGTATTTGTTAAACTTTTTTTTGATGTTCTATTTCCCACTCATGTGTGCCCTGTAATGGAACGATCCAGCTTCTGGAGCATAAAATATTTAAGAAAAATAAAAAGTGAAGTAGATACTCCCCTGCAGGAGTTTTTAAGGTTTCCTTGTACTATATGAGAACTGAAAAATCTCAGTTAGGTGTAACTGCACTGGAAAAAATTTGCAAATACACTGTTACTTTGACCAGTCGCGGCCCGTGAGCTTTTTTTACAGGTGGGGCAAATTTTGTGGACAACTAATAATATCAACGTAATAAATAAAATACACTTGTTAAATTAAGGAAGGCTTTTTAATAATGTGCCTAGTTCTGCCAAGAGATTATTTACCTACACATAAACACCGCAAAAAACATAAAATACTAAAATTGCTTAAGGTATGACAGAATCAACAAATTTTTCAAATAGGCAAAGGAAAGATTACCTGCTTTGGAGCACTTCAAAAAAAAAATCGGGATGATAAATAAAAATAAAAATTTGGAACGTAGCACAGCACGAATTTTTACATGTAGACAGACGACACACAACACCAAAAGTATGTTAAAATCAATTCTAAGAATTCACCGAAACTTAATATTTTTAAAATTTGTACACCGAAATTAATTTATAATGGCACGAAACTAATTGTTTACTTGTGAGTATTGAACTCGTTATTGAATTTGAAGTATCGTTCACTCACCGGAGTGTTTTTGTTTAACATGAAACCTTAGATTATCAAACCTTACAATGCATTTATTATTACATTTTCTACATGAATATTACCAGAACCAGATGGATTTCTAGTTATTGGTGCAATTATATCCAGTTTATCTGGAACATAAATTATTTACTATAGAAACACTAGTTATTGCATAATAGAAATGTAGGTACTTGGATGTTTCCTTCTAACGTGAGCTCCCAAGTGTGTGTTTTCTCCTGTCGTACATTGGCCTTTCGTACCCTAGCCAAACTTGACCTGTTTTAACTAATTTTATTATCGTTTCGTCTCCTGTATTTTGTTTACCTGTCAAAGGTAAACTTTTATTTTCGTTTCGCCCCCTAGTAAATTTACGACATTCGGTGGTTATGTACGCAACGAATTTTGACAAATCGACAAGAAAGCAAAACACAACCTAGAGCGCATGCCCGTGGCTTTATATCGATAGACGAGTTGGATGCTGCGTGGCCAAGTATTGTCAAAATCGTAATTACTGTAGGTTTTAATGTTTAAAGGCACAGTTACAATTATTATTATTATTATTATTATTATTATTATTATAATTAATATTATTATTATTATTATTAAAATAAAATTAGGCAAGCTTATATTAAATGTATCGCAAATATTGTTCTAATAATAAATTCGTCAGATTTAAATTAGTGAGCCAGAACTTGCAACAACCGGCGTGGCTGCGTTGACGGCCACGCGCGTCCCGAAGGCGATATTATTGGTGGGCCGTCGACAAATTTTGTCTCTTTTTAACTTCCTAGAGCGCGTATGTTTGTTTCCCTCTTAGCTTTAATGCATTTTATATAGTCCATGAGGTACCAATTTAAACTACGGCGAGTCCGGAGCAACTTTGGCTTGATTTTTCTTGGGGGGTTGTTGCATGGAACTTTTTTTAAAAGAAAATATAATACTATTTTTTGTTTTTAAAAAATAAACTATTAGGTAGGTCATTGGAAATAAATTTAGGTGGGTCATTGACCAAATGACCTTATGGACTTTTATTTAACATGAAAACTTAGATTACCAAAACTTACAAAGCAGTTATTACATGAATAATTACTGATTGCCTGCATTTGACACCGTAAAGAAAACAGAAAATTAATACAAATAAATAAATTAACACAAGCTGAAAATGTTAAATTTGAGGACGTACCAAGGACACTATTTGGGAGGGCGACCGGAAAGGAATTCGAAGATAAAACTAATAACTGTAAAGTAAGAAAAATGTTTCCTCAATTTTGCAAATTCTTTTCCGTAAGCTGTATCATAATATCACCCAATCAGTGTCACTTGCCTTTCTGCTCTCTTAAAAAAAAAGAGATATTTAAGTTGCAAGACAATTAAATAATAGTCCATGGTTAAAGACCAAAAACATTAAAGTTGCGGGGTGGGGTTAAAGTATAAGGTTGTCCTTGATTTTGGTCAATCATTTTGCTAAAATGCTACAAATAGGACAAAAATTTAAATATACCTAATAAAAGCAATTTTGCAGCAAGTGCATTTCGATTATTGCCAAAATTTCATAGATCCACATCAGATTATTAATTTGTTTAAATTATCCTTTACGCTAATATTGATCTCTATAGTATGCTGTTTCTGAAGAAATATTATTTTGATTTTTTTAGTGAAAAAGACAAATGACTTGTCAGTTATAAAGAAGTCAAGTAGCAAAATTAACGATGCTTCCTAAAGAATCTTGCTGTGCCAAATAACTATCTACATATAAAAAAAGATAATCGTCTAATTTGACCTACAGATGTAATAAAACATGATCTTTGCCGTGTGTGATATTTGAATAGATACATAACTTGTGTAATAGTTCGTCTTTCCGGAAGAAACCGGCTGTACATAGCTGAGATTTATATCATCATAAAGATAATATATAGTTATCATGAAATGTCATCCACAAACACTTGTTTTTTACATGATAAATAATAGGTATGTACGAGTACATGATACATGACCTGTTCTAACGGTACATACTCTAAAAATATGTATATGTTGCCGGCAACCTGCGCAATCCGACAATCTGCGAAATGCCTAGACATTTTGCAAGTCGACCTTTTCACCAGGCATTTTGCAAATTGACGAGGTCTTTAGATAATTTGCAAAATGACTTAAACACTTCAGGCAATCTGTAAAATGCCTGCTAAAATCGTCAATCTGCTGAATTGTAATCTGAATATCACACATTGGCTAGGCGTTTTGCGAACAATAATTGCCGGGACATCATCGCAACGAACTAGACCATGGAGGGCGGGAAAAAGAGTTATTTCTCGAGAAATTAAGTAAATTATACAATAGAAAGAATTATAACAACACCTTAGTGAGATTTGCTGAAACAAGCAAAAACAAATATCGTCATGGTAACTGCAAAAGGTCGTATGTCAAGAATATCACTTTTTATTTTATTGTGTTTTAATAACCAAAATTGTCATATTTATAAGCTGCAAACAGTCCTTTATAACTATATCACATACGACCTATTGCGAGCAACACGACCGACTGTTTGCAGTTTATAAATATGACAATTTACCAAACGCAATAAAATCTAAAGTAATAGTTTTGACATACGACCTTTTGCAGTTACCATGACGTTATTACAGATTAAAAACCTGTATCTAGAAATTTAGGTTTGCTCAAGTTTGTTTAATATATTTCACAATACTCCCACATAACGAGAATTGGTTCCAGTCAGCCAACGGTTTGCATAATGCCTACTCAATATTCCTAAGATATCCTTCCTAATAATATCTCTGTTAAGCATATTGACGATCGCAGCAGGGATTTTACAGATTGCCTAATGTGTCTTAGTCATTTTTCAAATTAACTGAAGATCTCGTCAATTTGCATAATGCCTGGAAAATTGGTCGGCTTGCATGGTGACTAGGCATTTCGCAGATTCTCGGAGTTCGCAAGTTGCCGGCAACATATATATCGTCTTACCAGGTAAAAATATGAAATGCCAAGTAACTGCAACGTATTTTAAAACAATATTGAAATGAACTGAGTGTAAAAAATCATGAATGTTTTTAGGTCTAGCTGCAATTTTAATAACTTCATTATTATTATTATTATCATGCTATTTGATACCCTAGTGATCTGCAAGATGTAAGAATTTTTTAACGAATAAACCCTTTTTTACCCCTTTAGGGATTGCATTTCTCTAAAGCGGTTAGACATATTGGTTCCTAATTCGTAACTCGCCACACCCACAATCGAAAATAAATTAGGTGTATACTATTTTACAACATAAAATACACCAAAAACACAAATCTGACCCAAAAGACCAAGAAGTAGGTATGTAAATTATTTCGTAGCGTTACGCTGTTTGAAGCATAAGTTGCTCGCGATCGTCGGTAATATATTATCTTTAAAAACGCCTGTATTACATATTGTGTGTAGTACATTTATGGCTATTTTGTGTGACGTTGCTTTTTCACATTTGTGATCTTGTTGGCAAGAAGGAATAAATAAATAAATAAATATAAATCACGGTAATCACGCGCCCGCGTCATGAGCGCGATTATATCCTACACTATCTCCTTGTTAGCGCAAATTACATACAGGGCATTTTTTTCTACGTTAGATACTTGAATTAAATAAATGTTTTATTTTGATGAGAATGAAATATCTATTCTGAAAAAGCGGTCCTAACTTTAACATTCATTTTTCATTGAAAGCTGCAGCATAAAAATGCTGCTGTCGAAGATGAACACAATTTTGGACTTTTTTGTAAAATATGTTATGCCCAACAATTTATTTAGATATTACATTGATGTATATCTAATTGCTTAGGCAGCGTTGTGCGAAGAAAGTCTCTAGTCGGGCGGTTTTTTGTAGGCTTGCAGCAAAAACGAAGCTTACGAAGGCTTATGTATAATATATGTCTCATAATATGTCGGGAAGTACCGACGATTCTTAATATTTTTATTAATTATTATCTGCCAACTGGAGTGGTTGGGATTGAGCATCAAGTGTGTATGCTGACGACCGACAGTAACATTCTTATCAGTGGGGGAGATCGTGTCGATCTCGTGGCCAAGGAAAACACTGCAGTGCATATTATGTCAGGGTTGCAACTAAATGTTAAGAAAACTGTATGTGTCCAATTTGGAACTATGAATAAAAATATTGATCACAGACTAATAATAAAAACTGAAGAAAAATTCGTTAAGAGGATCGCAAGTACTAAATTCTTGGGGTCAATCTTGACCAAAAGCTTACATGGAGTACGCATGTTAAATATACATATATTGGCCAAACTCAGTTCATATCGTTATTTTTTAAGAAATATCCGAGACACTAAAACTTTTATATTTCGGAATAGTACAATCTACCATTTTCTACGGAATCGCCTACTGGGGTCACGATGCCCGGCAGGTTTTTACCGCACAGAAAAAATAATTAGAATTATGACTAGTTTCTCGTTTAACATCGTGCCGGGAGTATTATAAATCCTTTAAAATAACGTCGTTCACATCGTTATACATCTATTCATTGATCATAAGATCAAAAAATTTATTGTTTGAGTGTTACGCCACTCTTCTGTTAAGGAAAATTAATATTTAAAAAAAAATAATAAAAGTCACTACGTTTAATACAAAAAACAAATCCTGAAAAAAGAAATGTTCTGTACGCTGTCAGTGACTTTTAATTATAAAAAGTATGCCTGGCCCTAATCTATTTTTAGTGTAGTATATATTCGGTCTAAAACCTAATCCGAATAAAATAATTTTTCTGATGTTTCGAGACCTAACATCTAATCTCGTTATCAAAGAATCTAATAAATTCATACTAACTAAATTAAAAATGAACTAAGTAATTATAAAAAATAATTTAAAAAGGATACAAGAGTTTTCTCATAGAATTATTTGGTTTTTGGAAAATAATTCACTGATAATGCGAAGTTTTCTGCCGCTCTGTCCTCTGGGTCGGTTTTTGTGAATCTTAGCCATTCCTTGCTATGGACGTTGAAGTCGCATAGAACGACAACTTCAGCGGAGGGAAATCAGAGATAAGATGGTTAATTTTTGCCGAGAGAAAGTCAAAGAACTCATTGTAGGAGTTGTCTGATGGGGAGCGGTAAATGCAACAGAAAAATTTAATAAAAGATTTAAGGGTAAGTTTTAGCCAGAGAGCATCGGGCTTCCCTGATTCGAGGTTCAGGAGCCTGGTGCAAGAAAGACGGCTGCGAACGTAGGCGCATACCCCACCATGTAAACGAGAAGATGACAGAAGTTCATAGCCTGGAGACAGATGATTGGTTGAGGATTTGGGTTTCGATCACAAAAAGAATGTGGGGTTTGCATGATTCGAGGTAGTGGTGAACAGAGTCCAAATTGGAGTTAAGCCCGCAGATGTTGGCAAAAGTTATTATGCTTTTGGAATTCTTCGATGATGGGCCCCCCTGAGCATCCCTCGCCTGGAGATCCGAATGGAGGGGTAGCTTACATTTTTTACCCCTGGGAGCGTCATCATCATTTTCAAATTTGTTTTTTTTTGAAGTGGTAGATAGTTAGAAGAGAGTAGGATTAGAAGTGACAGAGAAAGAAGAAAGAAGAGAAAGAATGACAGTTGGAAGACGAAAGGAAAAGAATAAACCGTCTCACGCAGCCAGGGCTGGAAATATCCGCTAAGATTTCACCAGCTCTTTAACTGGATGCATGGAGTGGTACCTCCTCGGTCGAGGAAAAGCTCCTCTACCACCTACGAAAAAGTTTATTAATTTTAAACGTTAAAAACCGATCATCTATTAAAATGCTTTTTATTTGCAGGTTACTAAAACAAAATTTAAGCAAATCACCCTTGTTTTTTCTTTTTATAACCATCAGTGGGGGTTTCCCATATAAGATTTCAATGGTAGTCAGCAAACATATTTGGGTTCGATCCGGCAATATCCTGATGAAATCTTTCTCCATGATTATCTGAAACCGTACCTAAATATTCGGAAAAAACTCCAACTGTCATCCTACAAAGCTTTGGATGTAGAATGAAAATTGTGTCAATGCAAAATCAACAATTTTACAGGAAAAAAATGATTTACATACCATTTTTTTTTGTATTATGCAACTCCAGATTTTTCGCAATTTTAAATAGGGACATATTATGCAATCTTCAGACTTAACTTACGCAGACATCATAATTATTTTTATTTAGTCATCTTCTGATATTTTAATAAATTAAAAAAGATATTTCTGTAGATTCGCCAAAATCCCAATTTGAATAAAAATGTGAACTTATCAATTTTTATATTAGGTCGGCAATAAATTCCTAGTCCTAGTAAAGTAATTAAAACTGCATTTTCTTTAATTTCAAAAAATAGTTTTCGGGGCACTTGTAGTGGTATTTTTGTATATTGGCACAATACAATACTTCTGGGGGAGTTTTCTAATAGATTTCATTGTTTAATAGAAAGAACTACACACATAATTACACTATAATTAAAAAACTGAATATACACTTTAGGTCATGCTCTTTATTTTGTAACGCAGTAGCGGTCCCAAGGGGGGGGGGGCCATAGGGGCCCGGGCCCCCCCCATGGGCCATGGGGTTGCCTCCATGTTTTTTTCATTCCAATCAATAAGAAGTTAAACCAAAACAACCACAACGAAATACATATTTTATTACACTTCCTCCGAATTAACCAATAAAAACCGCGCTGTCCATTTGCTTATCCTAATCAGTGATCGGAGGTTTGTTTTGTTTTGGTCTATCCATTGACAACATATATTTAGACCTTCACAACGTATTGGCGACACCAGCTGAATCAGTCCAATATATGGGCAAAAAGTGCGTTTGTACGCATCTGGCGGGAGTCAGGTTTTTAAAACTCTGTTCTCTCGAGGCACGCCCACTCGGGACGTCTAGCAAAAGTGGGTGGTTCTCGATGACGGCAACTCGGCAAACAGAACCGGACCGACGTCAGTTGCATTTTGCACTTCTGGGTGAAAAAGAACTAGTGTATGTTGCAAATATTTTAACCCCAAGTTTAATTTCTGATAGTAGTATCATGCTAATCAGTTGAAAATATTTTTCTTATATACGTACATCATTTAACAAAAACTTACTGAAACTTTGCTGTTTACTAGTATTGGTTTATTCTATGTTGCATAAAAATAGGCAGAAACAACTTCATTTAATAATAAACTAGCTTTCGCGGTAAAACAATTAATTTTACTCCATTTACAAACTTTGAACCTCCATTTCACTCCCTTAGGGGATGCTTTATTAAAAGCTGTAAAACACTTGTTTGAACATTTATTTTTAGAGTATTTCTATGAAGTTTCGACTTAATAGGACCATCTAATATTCTTTCCCCATACAAAGTCTGAACCCCTATTTCACCCCCTTAGGAGTTGAATTTTGAAAAACCCTTCCGTAATATATGTCTACGGTATATAAGAAACCTCTGTGCAAAATTTGAAGTTTCTAGACAGTTTAGTTAGTAACCCACACTTTAATTCCTTAAAGAAAAAGTGTGGGTAACTGGTAATTTTTTTCGTTTCAAAAGCTAATAGCAACAAAAAGCTTTAAAAAGAGAATGCTGTGTTTATTGGAAGTTTTTTATGAGCAGACCTTATTTTTTTCCAAAAATTGAACTACCGATAGTCCATAATTAATTACTAATTAACAAGACAGGTCGTCGAATGGACTCTGACCATGTTTTAAATAAAAAGTAATAGGAACACACACTTTTAATAAAAAAGTGTGTGTGTGTGTGTAACTAAAAAATTTAACGGCATTAATGACAGTTTTGTATAGCAAGAAAAATCCCAGTTTTAAGAAAACAAAATATACAATTTTTATTAAAATCCCACAAGTGGGTTACATTTTTACCACTAATAAAAAGGATAATGACATGTAATAAATAGTAGCATTTATTGCTCGATAAAATATTCACGTCATGTAGTGGGTGTATATATTAATACCCAATAAATTTTGAAGTACGGTCCTGTCTATCACAAGGCAAACGTTCGACAAGGCGCAAGCCCGTAGAAAATTGTCTTTGTTTACGGATTCAGCTCGGTAAATCTGCAAATAAGAAATTTAAAAAATAATAGGTTTGTTTTTGCCTAGAGATTTGTTTTAATTTTAGGACTCTAGTAATTATTTTTAAAAAATTATCTATTTTAAATTTTTCCTATTTAAAAATCCAGGAGTATCAACAAAAATGTAATGATAAAATAGAAATTTTGCAGCTAAAAGTAACCCAAACGGGTTAGTTTGGGCGTGGCACCCAAAAAATTTTCGCCTGCGGCGCATTTTTTTTAGCCCTCGTACCCTACCATGGGGTTATACCATTGATAGCCGCCCCGGGTGTCATCCACCCTAGCTACGCCACTGGTTTTTACCACCAAAAAAACAAACATAATATATATTTGTGAAAAACTGGTGAATGCACCGTAAAAAATTTTCGTCGCCGGCGTTGTCCTACTTTTCGGCCCCCCCCCCCATATTAAAATCCTGGGACCGCTACTGTTGTAACGGGCAAGTGACTAATTGTTTTAAACAATACGATTTATCACATGGTTGTTAAAAATTCCGAGCAAAATAATAAAAAGAATTACATTTTGGAACCTAGCACGCAATAGCGACGCGTACTTTAGACAATATTTGAGCCGGTCAGAGGAAAAGTGGTCTAACTGCATTTAGATCAACTTTTAGGAAATTCATGTTTTGCGTCTGAGCGGATTAAAAAATCGGTGTAATGGTTTTTCAAAAGGTTTTCACTCATTCCTATCAAAAATATGTTGAACTTGTACACAATATCAAATTGTGGTAATTACGCCTCATTGTATTAATTAATTAGATATTAAATCCGGAATACCAGTTTTCCAGGTAACTTTTTTCCAAGGCTCGGCGTCAAAGTGGTATAACTCACTGAATTATATCACTTTTCCACGTAACAATTCCAGACAACTGGTGACAAACGATGGCAGGAAGTAGCTTTACTTTTGTATATGCTAATAAGGGTATTGATATTTTGACCTGACTGTTCATATTGGAACATGTTTGAGCCTATTTTAATTTGTGACATTGGGCTTTTTTAATAATTGTCTGTATTTTTATATTCTAAGCAAGTTAGTATAGTGTTGTAATAATAATGCCAATAGAAACACAATCGGTGCTATTCTGAGATTACAAAAATGATATTAGGCTTGTAAAAAGATGATATTGGTTACGTCAAAATAAGTCGAACAATCATTTTTAAGCCAAAGCCGTTATGTGGACATAAGTTAAACCTAAATTATAGTCAACTTTCCACTAAAACACTAAACCACTAAAACAGAGCGGGTGGACTGGCGCGTATAAGCGACGTCTTGACTTATACCACTATTCTACCGAGCGCGAGGCGTTATCTTGAGAGGAATAGCGTTAGGAAGCTATAATCTCAGCTACCAGAATTATTTGACCTATACCTCTTATTCACTGAATACATTACACCCCTAGATACCAGAAAATTTGTATATATCAAAAATTAAAATTTTTGATTTATATATACCACTTTTCCTCTGATCGGCTCATTTGACGTCACTTATAACAGTAGGCGCGGGCAAATGCCTAATTAAAGTGTGGAAAATTATCACATAAATAGTATAAAGAGTGCATTAAAAATGATCACCAATTTTTGGGAAAATCCCTAATGAGTCAGAAAAAGCATGATTGCACGTAGTGCACGAATGTTTTGGCTTGCTCTAAACCGCAGAATGCACATTTGTCCAAAAATTTCCCATAATTTTCAATGCAAGCGTTAAATTCGTGGGAGAATTTCATGAACCAAATTTGCGACACCTCGTATAGGTACGGCGACTATAATTTTTTTAGAGAAAAAAAGTACATTAAGATTTTGTGGCGCATGCGCCCAATCGAGCGATTTATAATAAATAACTGTGGGACAATCGTCTCTAAAGAGTGAATCTCGCATCAGAAGAGAATGCATCTACACAGTGGCCCGAAGCTCCGAGAAAATCGCCAAAATATGTTAAAAGTGTAAGAATGAGACAACTAAGCTTATACTATGACTTTAATTATAATTCAAAAGTTTTTAATGACGACCTTTAATGACAGAAAAAAAACTTGTCAAAACGTAACTGATCAAATAAAAGATCTTCATTTAAACCAGTACTAAATTTTAAACCATCTTAGTGAATCTGAACATAAGAGTTTTAGTCTGCTTATAAAAACAAGTACAATTGTACGTACTTACAAAGATATTAAAGGACATAAGGACACTATCTAAAGGTAAGTACTGTCCTAATAAAATGAGTACATATGGTCACCGTACATATAGTGAAACTTTCACGTCGTTAGCACAAAAAAATTGGTGGTGTCATATTGTCATATACCACCCTAAATTAAATATTGATGCATGTATTCTTGGTAACCAAATAACATTCGTCAAAAAACAAATAATAATGTCGCGTTTCGGCAGCATTTCGTTGGAAAATATATCCAAAAATATTTAAAATCTAACGCCAGTAAATACTAAATGGCCAAGATCGTCGATATGGTTCCAGTTTGTGAGTTTGCTTAGGTTTTGCAAATAAAAAAATATATTTTGGGTCTGGAGACTTCTGAAGAACATTTAGTTGTGATGAAGGATTATTTACTCACTTTGGTGTTTTTCTGAATATGACTTTATATAATCAGTATAATTAATAACCCAAGGACAATAGAAAAAATCTTATGACAGTTGTCAAAAGCATGTTGCTGGGAAACTGTTTTCTATAAGCAAGATGCTTGACAAAGTTGTTGTAAGGTTTTTGAGCATTTGTGGATGTTCGAGGGTTATTCGTAAGAAAATATCTTTGGTAATTTTAGAAATAAAACAAAAATTTTGCTATTTTGGTATGTTAGATTTATTTATTTGATCTATTTTATCACCGACATCACAACCAGAACGTGACATTTTGAAATTACTAAATTATTGACAACTTCAAAATTAAAACATTTCCATGGTGACGCAACGAAGTGATAATTAACCATGGGTATCTGTTCTCGCTGTAATTTTTTCTGGTTGGTTGTTTTCAATAAGGAGTATGCATATAACCCAAATAAATCTGAAATATTTTTTTATATTCTCTACATAAATTAAATGTTTATAGCGGTTGCTGTTATCCATTTATTGTGGTCTTTATTAACAAAAAAAAATGAGATAAAATTGCAAATTTTCGCGCGAATTTCGAAACTTAAAACGTGATCCCATTGACTGTGCCGTCAAAACTAAACTTATGACTCATCATGAGTACATGGCGAATTCCAGTGGTGTACTCATCAAAAACTCAATAAAAATGGTACCTATTTAATGCGTAACTCATGTAATGATATATCCCTGCACTTAAAGTAGAAGGTTCCTAAAATCTTATTTATGTATACTTCAAGTCGAAATCGGTCCAGGAACCTTTAAATTTTGCAAAAAAATTGACATTTCTGTGAAATTTTGACATATCATCTTAATGATTTCGAGTAAATAAACTGCAATTCTTTATTTTCATGGCAATCTTTACCGAAAAAATACGCGATTTAAATTAGTGGGATTATCTCAGATAATTAACGGATAAAATAAACCCAAAAAGAATCACTAAATAGGGTAAATAGGGGGATGTCGGTTAAAAATAGGATCTGTCGGAAAAAGTCAAGAAAATCCAATTGTTACCCCTCAAATACGCTCCTGGATGACCCATTCGGTATTCATTTTAGAGTGTGATTATCCCTTTATAAGATAGTGTTGGAAAATTGGGGAAAAAATTGATAGGAAAAAATACAGAGTGATTCAAATGTACCGATGTCTAGGGCACAAAAAGTAAAAAAATAAAAAATTTAATCGGCGATTGCTCCCTTCCTATAGAGAATGAAGAAATTAAAAAATATGAATAACGAATGGATTGACGAGCTCTTTCCCATAACGTATATGGGATTTTAATTTGAATCATTTTGACCCTACAAAAAATTAACTATTCCTCTATCAACCCAAAAAATTCGATTTCTCTCTCTCTGACTGTTCCCGAGAAAATCAAACCTGTTCGACTTTAGGTTCAGCTTTACGTTAACATGTAGATTTTTACTGAACTCCTGACGTCACTTTTCACGAAGGACAAATGGCTGCTTTTTAAATTGTAATCAATTATACCGAAAATTAAACATTTTTTGTAGCTAAATCATCCTAGTAATTTTCTTCAAAATATTTTTTTGGGTTTGTAATGACTTCCTTCAACGATTTATGCAATAAAAAAATATGTGCATATTCCTTATTACGTGATTTTAAATTAAGGACTTTTATTCGATTTCGGGTTAGGAAAAAAACTTTCTGGGTAATTTTTTTCAATAATGAATGTAACTACGAAAGCAAACAATAAAATACCTGCATTTTATGTTAAAAATCATGATTTTGACAGATGAATGAAGTTCTCCTAGTAATTTTCTTTAAAATAGCATTTTTGAGTTTGTAATGACGTCCTGAAACAATTTATGCAATAAAAACTACATCAATATTCCCTATTGAATAAATTATCTTTAAAAACATAAAAAAATAAATAAGAAAAATAAAATTAACATTTTATCATTTTGTATCTCGGAAACAAAGCGTTTCCGGACCTATGTCAATAGAAATTTTCTTTCAAATTTTTGACTAATTGACAATTATCTGTACAATTTTGTCTTTAGAGTTTGCAACACCCTGTGTATATATTTTATTTTAATACTAGTTTGCCAATCAAAGGGGCGAGCTTTGTTATTTCTTCTTCGAGTTCTTGCCTAAAGTCGATGCTTAGAACAGTATCAAGTAGGTACTGGATTTAATTTATCTGTTCTTTCCGCCAGGTATAATTAAATTAAACGCAACCCCGCATTGCAAATATTTTACCTTCACCTGCAACAAACAAAAACGTGCTCTTCATCCAATTATTCACATCTCATCTTGCCGTAATCATCGCTAAAGACCGCTCGTGGAACGACGAGATTGACTCCCACAATTTGGTTGTGGGAAACGGGCAAAACGGGCTTAATAACAGGGGACCAAGGTTGTGCGTTACCGATGAGCTTTAAGTTATAGGATACAGTGTTGCCAATATGCAGCACGAATTTTTTGCATTATTGTGTAAACTAAATTTACTGAAAGATTTATAAATATATAATCAACAGCTGACATTCATCAGCGTTGTGCGTTGTGCGTTGTGCATCCATTTGGATTGTGTCAGTTCAGGTCAGATCATCTAAAATCATCATACAATTTTGATTGCGTTACCTAGGGAGAAAATTTTAAAGTTTTTTGGATCACTTTTTTTAATTCAATTGTTTCGAAAAAGTAACAACTTGTCCTACTATATTTAAGTGAGGATACTCGAGACCGCTTGATCCGTCAGCATACATCCACAGCTTTTATAAAGGTTTTTTTGTTTTTTCTCTTGATATACAGCGTGTCCAGAAAAGTTCTAGACATATGGGAATTTTCTTTATTGTTGATTTTACGAAAAAAAGTTATTCTTTATAAAAAGTTCTGCTTGATTCGCAAATAATATTGACATATCAAAGCTTAAGATATCTTGTACAGGGCGGCAAAAAAATGCAGAAACACAGAATTGCGATAAGAGAGAAGTGCCCTCAATTTTTATTTTAGAGCAAATTGTTATAAGAAAACTTTACTAAGGACTACAAAACGAGGTCAGATACAATTTTTCGTTGAACTATTTTAATTTACAGGGTACCATAAAAAATACATTGAGCATTTTTATTACCTCTTGTTTGAAAGTAATTACGTAAACATGTCAATTTTCGTTACAACAGTATTGCACACATGTTCTGCTTGATGCGCAAATAATATTGACATATCAAAACTTAAGATATCATGTACAGGGCGACAAAAAACTATAGAAACGCAGAATTGCGTTAAGAGGGACAATTTTTATTTTAGAGTAAATTGTTATAAGAAACATCAAAAACATCTAAACATCAGTGATCTAAAAACAGATAGTTTAAAATAAAAGATTATATCTCCACAAGACATGCCCTCCTTCTTTTTCCATGCAAACTACAGTACGTCTTGTTACTTCTGATACTGTCGCCCGTATCATATTGGGAGTGATTTCTTGGACACAGTTTGTTATTACTGCTTCAAGATGGTCAATCTCCTGAAAAGGTCTATGCTTATACACCATTTCTTTTAATCGGCCCCATAAAAAGAAGTCCAGGGGTGTGATGTCAGGCGATCTGGCTGGCCAAGGAATATTTGAACGTCTACCTATCCAACGTTGCGGAAATACTTCATTCAAATACCCAGTTACTGTGTTAGTACTATGGCATGGGGCTCCATCATGTTGATACCAAATTATACGTCTTATATTTAGTGGCAGTTCGTCAAGAAATTGAGACAACTGGTTCCTTAAGAAGTCCAGGTAAATGGCAGCATTTATATTTTGTCGAAAAAAGTATGGTCCAACGATCCGATCATTAAAAATGCCACACCAAACATTGGTTTTAAATGAATATTGACTACGGCATTCGATTATAAAATTTGGATTGTTGTCACTCCACCACCGACAATTTTGGGTGCATACCACGCCGTTGGAAGTAAACATGGCCTCGTCCGTAAATAATATTTTTCTTGCAAAAAAAGGATCATCTTCACACTCGCCTTGGAACCACGCGCAAAATAGGAAACGAGAATCAAAATCTCTGGGAAGAAGCGTGTGAACGTATTTCGGTTTATATGGATGAAATTTATTTATTTTTAAAATTTTACTAGCAGTAGACTTCTTGACGTCATTTGGAATAGTTTCTGACAGTTTTCTTAAAGAAATTTTCGGGTTTTCGATAACCGCTTGCATGACATTGAGTTGATTTTCTTCTGTTGTGGACCATTTGTTATGTTGTTTCTTAAAAACATTTTCGACGGAACCAGTAGCCATAACTTTATTCATTATATTTGCTATAGTGGCGCTACATACCTACCATTTTGTCAGGGTGTCTATTATTAAATATGAGTGCGGCTTCCCTAATAGAGTTATAGTGATCTCCGACGATAAGTACAATTTCTATTTTGGTAATTATTGATATTACAGGAAACAGCGAATTTTTTCATGAAATTTTGCACATACCCTAATTTTGGGTCGTAGAACACGAATCCGAAGTCAGCTTTTGGCGGTCTCGTATGGTTTTTCCAAAAAAAAATTGTTTTTGGAAAACTTTTAGGTTAACTTTTAGGTTACCATTTTGTTATAGATTCCTTTAAGTTTCGACACTTTCACTTCAACATATCTGTAAACTTATAATTTTTATTAGTTTTCGTCACACAAAACACCACATTTAGGCAAAAATAGCTAAGAAAATTGCTTGTTTCTATAGAAAATTCCATTTTATCGCTACTAGACGTCATTATTTTTCCAGCTGTCAATTTTCCGGCGTTGCCACGTTTACAAAGCATTTTTCTCGCAAATTTTAACAATTTCCGGCCACAAATAAATCCAAAAAAAGAGATGGCAATATGAGAGTAAAATAAGACAGATAGCATTTTATTTTCCCTAAAAGGGCAAAAAGATGACCCCAACCAACACCCTGGGGCACCGATCCCTCTTCGCCTGCGAGGAAAGAGACTGGTCAGGGCCCCTAACCAGGTGCTAACCCTGCTCCGACCTTAGGGTGCCCTCCGATCCACCGTTATACCACCGTTATATCGAAAATATTAGATCTGTCACCTAATTCACCGACTTAGAAAAGTTTTTGATACGAACGGTGGATCGGAGGGCACCCTAAGGTCGGAACAGGGTTAGCACCTGGTTAGGGGCCCTGACCAGTCTCTTTCCTCGCAGGCGAAGAAGGATCGGTGCCCCAGGGTGTTGGTTGGGGTCATCTTTTTGCCCTTTTGGTTAAATTTGGTTCATTTTCGCATTTTCCCGCCAACTTTATGTAAAGCTAGCAGTATTTGAGGGAAAAACGATTATGCGAAAATGAACCAAATCTGAGGAAAAAGGTGTATACACCCAAACAAACCTGAGCAAAAAGGTGGTCAGGTTTGCTCAGTTTTCATTGATATAGATACATATATATCTATATCAATGAAAACTGAACAAACCTGACCACCATTTTGCTCAGGTTGGGTGAGCAACAAGGTGGTCAGGTTTGCTCAGTTTTCATTGATATAGATATATATGTATCTATATCAATGAAAACTGAGCAAACCTGACCACCTTTTTGTTCAGGTTTGCTTGAGTTGGGTATACACCTTTTTGTTCAGATATGGTTGCATGCATCAGCATATGCAGGTGTTGGATTGCTGATAAATAGGATTTTGGTTACGTCTGATGTAGGTTAAAATTAAAAAATGTTGTTGACTAAGTTGGACAGAATAGTGAATTTAGTTTGTTATGGTTAGCTTTTTTATTATTCCTAATTTACAATTTTTTCATGAAAAATAAGTAAACCTGGCAACGCCGGACACTTGACAGCTGGGAAAATAATGGCCCCCTAACTAACCTTAATCTATGAATAATGGCATCTAGTAGCGATTAAAATGACATTTTCTATTGGAAAAAGCAATTTTCTGAGCTATTTTTGCATAAATGTGCTGTTTTGTGTGAAGAAATAAAATAAAAATTATAAGTTTACAGATATGTTTAAGTGAAAGTGTCGAAACTTAAAGGAATCTATAAAAATAAAGGTAACCTAAAATTTAACCTAAAAGTTTTGCAAAAAAAAATTTTTTTTGGAAAAACCATACGAGACCGCCAAAAGCTGACTTCGGATTCGTGTTCTACGACCCAAAATTAGGGTCTGTGCAAAATTTCATGAAAAAATTCGCTGTTTCCAGTAATATCAATAATTACCTCTATTTTCTCATGCAGCGTTAACTTTACAACCATGACGAAACTAACTAACAACTTTTGTTAATAAGTCGCAAAATAGTAAATGATTTTTGACTAACGTCAATATTCGTTACTATAGTATTACACATAGTTGTTGCAAAATTGTTGCCGGTAAATGTTAAAGAAATAAAATAAAAAAATATTTTCCAAAGGCTTTTTTATGGTACCCTGTAAATTAAAATAGTTCAACGAAAAATTGTATCTGACCTCGTTTTGTAGTCCTTAGTAAAGTTTTCTTATAACAATTTGCTCTAAAATAAAAATTGAGGGTACTTCTCTCTTATCGCAATTCTTTGTTTCTGCATTGTTTTGCCGCCCTGTACAAGATATCTTAAGCTTTGATATGTCAATATTATTTGCGAATCAAGCAGAACTTTTTATAAAGAATAACTTTTTTTCGTAAAATCAACAATAAAGAAAATTCCCATATGTCTAGAACTTTTCTGGACACGCTGTAGAACACATGGAGTAATTTTAAAAAAGAATTTTGAATTTTTCCAAATACCTTTTTTCAGCAAATGACATTTTTAAACAGGCGAAAAATGCTTTAAAACGTTTCCGGCGAGGAGGGGGACTACCGCTTCTCGCCGTCTTATTAGGGTTTCTCAAGGCAACCGTAGCGCTTGTATATTGTTACTATAAGTACTACCTTTGCGGAAAGTGTCATCCTTTTAATGATCGCCTCTCACTTCAGCAAAGGCAGTATCCTCGATATACCCTCATAAGACGATGCGGGGGGGGGGGGGGGGGGGGCACCGCCTCGCCGTTTGATCAGGATTTTCCAAGGCAACCGCAGCGTTTGTGCAGTGTCACGATAAGTAGTACCTTTGATAAAAGTTTCATTCTTTCGGAAATGAGCATAGCATTTTTACGGTCGCATCTTCGCCTATAAGGTTAGAGGTTTGAACATTTGGCAACTTATTTAGTGCCTACCGTAAAATGGGGTGAAGTTGACCAATTTTGAACTTTAAAGACAACTTTCTACATTTAGAAAATAAAAAAGCAAGCGTTACTTTATACCATATTATTGGTATAGGTGTATAGTAATAATGCCTAAAATAGTTTTAAAAATATTTTTTAAACTAAAGCTAAAAAGAAAACAAAAAAAGTGGCTGTCAACTTGGCCCCATGTTGGGTTGAAGTTGACTGAGTATTGATTTTACCTGTTTAAATGTTTTTATAACAGCGCAGGGCGAAGTTGACCATAATGAAGTTATAGAAAATGTATTTAGATATTTATTATAATTTTCTTTTAAATTAAATCTTTACAAACACCTGTAATATGCAAAATTTATAAATTGTAAGGATAAACTATGACATGTTTACATTGAAGTGAATATAAATTACTAATACTGGTGCTGAGGTTGACTGAAGTCGGGGGGCAATTATGATGTAATGGCGTTGTTGACCGGTCAATGGGGGGGCTTGAGCCCCCGAAGCCCCCCTCCCCGTAGATCCGCCACTGCCTGTTGTAGTTTGGTATATCGTTGTAACTTTATTTTTTCCCGATGTTGTTCCATCTGCTTCATTTCTGGCCCCCCTGTGCATTTTATATTTATTAAACAGCTCAGATTTTTTTTTATACTTTTTTGTATTTTTTTATATTTTTAATGTGTATATTTTGTGGTTACTATTAATTTTATAAATATTCTGTTAGTCTGAAATAGTTTTGAAATTTTCCTATATATTTTACATTTACAATAAAATTTGTTGATCTGACAATAGCAATACCTGTATTACCTGGCTATTTTCTTTAGTTTAGTTATTTATTATAGGTTATTGTATTATTTGTATATATCTACACATCTACTGACGTGCCATGCATATTCTGTATGTAATTGTTTTTTCAAATGGAAAAATAAAGAGAATTGAGTACTGAGTTGGAGAGCGCTAAGAAATTTGGTACTTTATACAGTGACCGGCAAAAAGTTGGACACATATGGGAAAAATTTTTATTATTGGAATATTGAAAAAACTTTTTATGCTGATTGTCTCTGCATGATGGGTAACCTACAAATTCATTTTGACATTTGTTACGTGATTACTCGTTTGCCGGCAAAATTGAAAAAAATATATATTGTCATGGAAAACTGGTATTAGGTGACAAGATATTGAAAAAAGTTATTAGAAAAAAGTGTTTAGATTTTAATTTTATACTCCTTGGCAAAGTCTGGAGCCAACATTTAAAAAAAAATATTTTACATTTTTTGAAAAAAAAAATGTACAATATTAGTTTCATATTCCCATGAATTTAATAAAAATGTGTTAAATGATCGAAAACCAAGGTAATAACCTATTATCTCAACATTTTTGTTATTACTTAAAAGTTTTATTTGATAAAATTTAAATTTTAGCTTTTTTCCATGTACTTGGGTGTGGAAAGGTCTTGGACTCCCCGTACTTTAATGCAAGAACGTAACTTACTGGTTTTGTCCGATTAACCAAGATTTTCCTTTCGTATATATATATATATATATATATATATATATATATATATATATATATATATATATATATATATATATATATATATATACATATATATATATATATATATATATATATATATATATATATATATATATATATATATATATATATATATATATATATATATATATATATATATATACTGTTTGGTAAAAGACCTTGAAAACTATTTTACCAAATAGTAGTTATATATATATTTTGAAAATGACCCGAAAAAGGGTCGAAACGTCAATAGACTTTCAATAAAAAAAATGCTCTTACTATGACCCTAATCAAAAGAAACAAACAATTAATATAATAATTATATTATATAACAATATCTATAATTATTATATAAAATAACATGTCCTGACTAAGTGACTGACTGACTTACGTCGCCGACACAGATTACTTCGCCGAGCAGAAACCGCTGAAGCTATAAATGTGCTATAAATATGAAATTTGGTCAGTAGTTATGATGTAGAGAGCCACTAAGAAGGGATTTTTCAAAATTCAACCCCCAAAGGAGTCATAAGGGGGTTTAAAGTTCAAGGGCGTAGATAGAAATTTTGAAGTTGTATATCTCTGTTGCTACTTACGGGACCCATGCCAAGTTTAGGGTTTTTAATAGTGGGCCTACTAGGAATGTTTTGCTAACGGAAAAAACCATTTTGTAATTTGCGAAAAAAAGTTGAATTTTTGCGGTACACCACCCCAGGAAAAAATTTAACACGTTGAGGTATTTATTTATAATTTTTTCTAAACCAATTTTACATCATTTTGTCGACAATTCCTAATTTTTACTAGAAAAAAGTATATGTATATGTTAGTAAAAAGTTATAGTCATTTGAATTTTTTTGAAAAATTCAAATGATTCAAAAGATTCATACAACTTTTTCTTGGCAGCTAAACATTTCCAAATAACTAAAAAAGTAAAAAGGTCAGCATTTGAACTCAGGACCTCGGGCACAAAAAGAAATGGCATTTGCAAAGCAAATAAATAAGTTGTATTTCACCAACAGCAAATTTCACCTTAGCATCACATTAAACGTCTAAAAAATAGCCACTTTAATTTGCTTGGTTCTAAAAATTTGTATCAAAAAAACGCCTGAAATTGGAGATTTTATAGTGGTCTATTTAAATGTAAATCTGTACATCAACTGACGTAAATATGTTTACAAATTTGCTATCTACGAATAAATTAATTGAAATTGTTTCATCACGCCTCATCAAGACATCACTAAACAGTTTTCTTTTTTGGTGGAACTTTTTATTGCCACTCATCGAAACGTACAACATTCTTACAACATACTTTATCTATTTTAATACCATTTAAATTATAATAGCCACTATTAACTTAAAAATACAATCGCTGAAAATGGGTTAATAAAGAATTTAAAATCAAGTATGTAAGTAGTCAGTTTTGGTTTTGTCAGAAAAGAGCAAATTGAAAGGATTAACATGTCTAACTGTATCTGACAGGAGGGAGCAATGGCCCACGATGATTTTAAATTTACTACGCCGTACTAAGAAGTAAAAGTGTTGTATTTATGTAATTGTCAAGTTTAAATAAACAATTTGCCGTACTAAATAAAAAGAAGTAAATTTATACTACTAGTCAAAAACAAAAGCTATGAATTTGCTTCTTGTTTTAAAATATTTAAAATAATTGGTGGTCTCTAAAGATGGGTATGATTTTATATTTGCTTATTCGACGAACAATTAACGGTTTTGAGATGGAAATATTTTTGGTGTTGACCAGTATATATGCATTATGGATGAATCCTTAATATCTGTAAAAATTTTATTACTTCGCTCGCTAGAGGAAGTATCGTATTTGAGAAAAAATCACCTTTCGAGATTTCTTCAGATCTACACGCTTTGGGGTACCCAGTTCTCGAAAAGTGTGGTTTCCCATTGCCAATCTGTCTGTTTTAGACATCAATGAATTTAAAAACTCGCTCAAAGTTTATTAGAAATGTTATGTAAAATAATTCTCTTCTCTGGGTCCCGCTTGAATTTTATTGTAAACAAAAAATGAAAAAAGAAACTGCGCAGGGTTAAAGCTGAACGACTAAGCTCCATGTTAGGGGCAAAAGCAACAAGGAAATATTCTAGAATACTGGATTTGTATATGTACACTCGCATGTGGATATAACAATCTGGAAAATTTTGAACACCATTTACAGGGACAAATAGATGTAATAATTAAAGAAGTCAAAAATAAATGCGACAAAATAAAGCAACAAATTATTGCAGTTAACTGTATTTTATTTTAAAAGATACAACAAAACATAAAACATTTAAAAAGTATTGCAGGCATAAAAATTATGTTAATAATTAATAGAATATACATTATTACTCATAATTTGCTGACAACGTCGCGGCATTGAGGCAATCAAATTTTGAATTAGTTTTAGGAAGATTTCTTCAAACCTCATTGATTTTGTCCACCTGCGAAAGTTTTTTGGAAACAATTTTACGCGAATACGACGTTCTACTTCATCTCACATATTTTTGATAGGATTTAGGTCTGGGGCTTGTACCGGCCGCATTTTTTCGTTTGCTATACTAAATAGCGCTTTATGGAGCGCTAATGACATTTGATACGCAAACTAATAAAATATTTAATTTCCTATGCGATTAGCGCATATCTTATTTTAGCAACTGTAAGTATTACAAAAAAAGAGCAGTCTTTTACTCTTTCATAACTGTAGAATAAATTAATCATCAAGATACCATAAATTTAATAATAAAGATCTACGTAAAAATCTAGCTTCAGAGGGATAAAATCCATCTTGAAAGTATTTTATAAAATTTTACCTTGCTTCTTAATTCATTCACAAAAAACTATACGCTTCTGCTAAGTACATCAACACGATGGCTGTGATTTAGACCAATCTAAAAAATAAAAATAAACTACTGTTCATAATAACTTAAATTTTGCAATGTTTTGATATAAAATTGAAATTGTTATTACTTTTTAATAAATGGGTGTATTTAGACGCAGTTTCTTGATTTTTTAGGGTCACTTGAAATTTTTATATATAGGGTGTATAAGAAAAGTATTATTTTTTATCAAAAGTTATACAACCTATAAATAAAAACTAAACACAATATATTCATTTACTAATATGTTACAGCAATTTGAATTTTATGAAAAATTTGAAAATTGCAGTTATTATGAACATTACAACTTTAAACCGCTTATTTTTTATTTTTATAATTAAAAATGGTTAATTTTTTTAAACCATGTTTATAAAACATGACAACTTTTTACTTTTAAACAATTATAGTACTATAAAACTCCTTTCTCCACAACCATTTAAGAATGTAGAAATTCCGAAATCATTTTTAATAATAGAACATATACATTCTTACTTCTTATGTGTTTCGCATGTATTTTCATTCCATAACAAGGTACGGTATGAATATTCTGTAATCGAACCAAACGACATAGATAGCCGTGGATTTCAAAATTGTCAGTGACAGATGCAAATGGTGGCGGTGTCATAATTTTTGTCAGCAAAAGCTTCAATTTAAATGAAATAATGAGTGAAAAATCGAATGAATCAGATATAGAATGTGACAGTACTCCACCTGAAATAACAAATTAATGGTTGTGGAGAAAATATAGTCTGTTACTCAGTTAGAATGAAAAAACTCAATACTCGTGGTTCCTCACGCTCGCTAGCGCTCGCGTTCGGAATTTTCCACTCGTATAGAGTTTTTTCATTCTAACCTTGTTACAGAATATACTATACTGCAATAACGGCGTTCCAACTTTCCTTTAGCAATGGATCTCTACATTTAGTAAATCTGTTAATTTTTTTCAATTTTACAACTATTTTTGCTGGACAATCCTTATTTATATTCCTTGTAGTCTCATTTTTTCTTTTTTTGTTTTTTCTATTATGCTGTAACACAAAATTTTTGCGATATCAAATCTTTGTAATTTCGTATATTTTTAAAAGATAATCAATCCACTGTGTACAAGTTTCCGTGGAAAATTGTTCCATAAAAGTATCGCACTGTTCATTGTAATCACAGTCTAATTTAAACTTCCCTCGTAAAATAAGTTTTTATCTGTATTATTGTCAGGTGAATAATTTTATAATCTCCATTAAATTTTGAAAGTATTTTGAAATTTGAAATTCTATAAGTCTACTTACACGTTGATGTCAAACTTAACACTACAAGATGAAGTAATATTTGGAGGTGCGCTAAAGCAAGATCCAACAAGACTAATCGCATAGGAAATGAAATATTTTATTATTTTTCGTATCCTATATCATTAGCGATTCATATAGGAAACGGAAGAATGCGTACCAGCCGCGACCCTGCAAAGCTGAAACATTATTATCACGAAACCATTCTTGAATAAGTCGCGAGGAGTGCCTTGTATCATTATCCTGCTGAAAAGTAAACCGCAACGGCATTTCCTACTCTGCATAAGGTAGCATGATATTTTCCATTATATTGCAGTGCATTATTAGGTCTATAGGAACATTAGTAAAGTGTAAAGGGCTAGTGCCTTGCCACGAGAAGCAACGCCATAGAAAAACGCTGCCTTGACCAATTTTTTGCTGTAGCTAGGATTGAACATGGTATTAATTAGCCTCTTTACGCACCTTATTCCAGCAGAATTAAAGAATGCCTCTCATCTCTAAATGGTAATCTGGTCATATATTGATAATACCAAATCCCATCTGGTAATATACTGACGAGCGAATCCAAGCCTTCCGAGCCTATTTCTTCCCGAAATAAGTGGCTTCTTAGCTGGGCGTCTACTAAATAGCTTTGTTTCTACTAATCTTCTCTGGGTCGTTTTAGAAATTCTGGAATTACAGCAATAATTCTAGGCGCAGACTTCCAAGGACCGTTTTGGGAAATCCAAAGCACTACTAGCGGTTTAAGAAGAGTTTCAGTTTGGCAGTGATCGGCATAACTCCTAGACCTACACGAAAACCCCACCGAAAATTTGTGAAGTTGTCAGGAAATAATAAGTAATAATGGATATTCTATTAATTATTAACATAGTGTTTCTGGCTGCTATAATTTTTGAATGTTTTATTATTTTTTTGTTGTTTTATGTTTTTTTCTTTAAAATACTGTTAAATGAAATGGGTTACTTTTGTCGCATTTATTTCTGTCTTCTTTAATTTTTATAATTAATAATACTTGTCCGTGTAAATGGTGTTACAAATTTACAAGATAAGATAATACTAAGATTGTGATGAAAGTATTTAATTAAAATAAAATAGCGGACACAGGCTTATAAAAAAATTAATGAATTTAACGAAATAACCATTTTGTTGCTCTACTTCTCAGGAAGTAGTATACAGACAGGGGCGCGCCAACGAAATTTGCCGCCCGGGTGCAAGATCTTATTTGCTGCCCCTATGTACCTATGTCGACAATAAAACACAATACCAGTGATTAATTTATTGCAGGTACTCGTTAGTGATGTGATTCGCGATATTTCACGAACTGTGATTTTTCCACTGATATCAAAACATGATAAACGTTTTTTATGATTATTATTATTATTATGAAAAAACGAGGCAGCTTTTTGCCGCCCCTGAAATTTGCCGCCAGTGTGCGGTGCACTTCTTGCACCCTCGACTTGGCGCGCCCCTGTATACAGAATGTATTCCAAGAATATGTCTTCGATTAGTTATCCCAAAACTTGATTGCCTTGGTCCTTCGGTAATCTTAACATAGCCAAATGATATTTCTGAGATTTTTTTAGCAAGTTAATTTAACTTTTAAAAATAACACCAACTTCATGATTTGAGCTTCTTCAATACAGGAAGGCAGCACTTAAAAGTCTGTTTTACACTAATACTTGGCCGTAGTTTTGAATGTACATTGTTTTCGAACGATTCTTTAGTTAATATTGTGGTATTTTTTTTTTCGTTGAGTTTTCTTTACCAAATAGTAAAATAACAGATAAACAACCGGTCAAGTGCCATTCAATCATAGCGCGATAAGAGGCAAATTGAGGTATTAATGAATTTAAACATCTGTACATTATTGCCAAGAAGGCATTATTTTTCTTTTGATGTCTTAGTTTAAAAATCAAATTTTAGGCGCTTATTGCGTTATGCTGGTGGGTTTTAAGTTCCTTGGAGCATCTGTTCATATGGTACTAGAGACAAATAGGGTTTTCGGAATATTTGTAGTGCTGGCACCAAAATGAGAAAATTGTATATAAAAATGTTTGTTTAGCGTAATGCAAAAATAATATCATTTTCAGCTGGAAAAGTTTTAAAAATATTGATTCAAAGTGTTTATTAATTACAAATGCCATTTTTAATCTCAGTTGCAACTTACGCCTCCTGATTTGCCTAGTATACAAAATTCCACCAATATACGCGAATTTTAACTGCCGTTTTTTTATCAATAATGCTGACATTGACGAAAAATTCGCAGCCCCTGCGGCAGTGAATATTCGCTTTAGGTGGTTGGGGGTATATTTAATGCGTTAGTATCCTTCAGGAGAAAATTCAGCATCGAACAAATTACTAGTGCCGGCGCATTTGGTAAATACAACTAAAATTAATTATAAATAAAATTATCTAGAAATGCCATATCTGAGCACTACTTACTTATAGAAGAGAGCAACTGTTTTCAAAACCCTCTTTTAAACACCCGAAATAAAAAGGTTATTCCTGCATGAGCATCCACAGAAGATTTATTTTAGTTTTAGACAATAGTAGTTAAATTTTATTTTAGGTGTCTATACGTCCATACCGTGTAACAGAAACTTTGATCATGAATCTCGATTATGCTACTTCCAGATGAAACCTACGAGCAGAGTAATGAGGCAGTATACCAAATATTACAGGTTTTGGAAGCATATGATAAGTTTCTTGAAACACACCGTATTCGCCCAGAATTTTTTTGTCGGTAAGTACGAGACCGATTTTCATCTAGAATTATGTACAATTATCTGAGCACAAACCTGAGCAAGCCTAATAAAGTATATTTCTCTAATTCGAATGGAATTTTAGGAAATTTTAAATTTACAAATAAGAAATGCGTTTTAGTTCAAGTTTAAGTTGTCTTGCTGTTGCAGTTTCTCATAAGATACTCTTGTTTGAATTACAGCTTTGCAAAAATTAAAAAAAAACTAAATCTGCTGTTGTTGTCGCTTCTAGGTTTATTATTTTTAGTGGGATACTTATAAATGGCAGACATCAGACATGCATTCACGTTGCTTTTTAAACACGACTCTCTACCTTTTATCTACATTTTTCGCCCCTCTTTTACACACAGGGTGTTATGAAATTCACTGCATATATTGGAAATGGGTAATGTGTGACTTCTGGGGTAGTTTACAGATATACCTAATACTTTTTCCCTCAAATCGCACATTATTTTATTTTAAATAAGCCCAAATACCGGTACTTATCTGATTCTTCTGAAGAGTCTGACATCATAGGCTCTAATAATATAAAGGGAAAATAAATGATCCAGCCGCGGCATTGCCAAACTTAAATATTATCGTGACATGATCAGTTTTAGTGAAAACCGAAAATAATCCAAAGTACTTTTAATTCCAAAGACGCATTTTACCAAAAATGTTTATTTTCATTTAATAGCAGTTTTTTTACTTAAAATGCAAAAATATGGACCACTTGCGAAATCGGTTAAAATTTTAACCAGAACGAAATCGGCAACACAAAGAATTATGTCTTATCACTGAAAAATTCGTTTGGACTTTTTTTCACACAAAATTGTAGCAAAGTCTTTGTAGAGCAATTTACTCTAATTGGATTATTAGTTACAACAGTTTTTATACATTTTCATACAATTGTAGCAAATTTTGCTACAAATTGGTCTTTTATGTTTTTGAGAACAAATTGTTGGAAAAAGGTACACAATTGTAGTGAAATGTCCCACAATGTTTTTTCAGTGTACCCTATACCTATTACGTTACTAATGAGACGATCATTATTAATACCAGCTTAAACTTTCTGTTAAAAAAACGGTTAAAAATTAAAACGAAAAATACGAATTGAGCACAACTACACAGTATTTTAAAATCATAACCAAAATTATTTCATTACAGCAGGAAAATTATTCTGTTTCAGGCAGCATGTTCAGAAAATTGTTATTCGCCCTTTTGTTAAGAAATTTATCGAAGCTTACTGATTTTTTTGAAAGGATCCCCTGAATGAGTTTTTCTAAAGTCTAGATGTCGTATCTAAATAGCTTTCTTGAACCCACAAACGTTACTTACTACGTAAATAATATTAGTGTTAAATTTAATTTAGTTTTTAACCCTATTAAGGTAATTTATCAAAGCACAAACTAGATAAAACTGGGCAAAATATTAGTTAACAATTAGATAATATGTCAGATAACTTATCTTGATCGGACCGCAAGAGTTGTGTTGTTTAACAAATAAATAGGTAACTTTTTAGTTTTTCAGTGCTGATAGTAAAAAAATATCGTGGATTCTTCTATGCGTTGTGTTTTAACTAGTTAGTGGTGGATAAATATTTATCCAAATTCAAAAAAAGACTGTTGTAGTAACCTATTCAAATCGTCCTGCAGTTTAACACAATTCTCCGGGGCCTCTATCGTGCGACAAATCTTAAAGTCATCGGCAAACAAAATAAAGCTACTGGCAAGAAAGCATTTACTAATATTGTTAATAAAATAGATATAAAAAATATAGGCCCTACATGACTTCCCTGGGACACACCCGAATGCCCTGGAGTGATACTCATCTACAACAACTACCTGTTCTCGACCACAAGTGTAGGACCAAACCCAAGTCAACAGCGACTCGCACACCCCGACATCAGCAAGTCTCGCAATCAGTCGCTTATGGCTGATCTTGTAAAAGACCTTGCTAAAGTCGGTATAGAGCGTCTACCTGTTTTTGACTGTCCATAGTTGAGCAGACACCTTGGGCGCAGTGGTGGACTTAGGGGGGGGGGGGGCGCCCTCTGAAAGCTAAATAATACATAAAGGATTTCAATAGCGAGTTTTATAAAAATAAATATTGTAGCATAAAAATTAACCATTCCTACATATACTACAAACTATTGTAACAATAACAAACATTTGCCATCTATGTAAGGGCTTTGAAATGAATCATACTACAAAAATATGAATATAGATCAATACTAATCCGTTGTATAAAAGTGCTAGCCTTTTTTTGGCATTTTTGATTTACATGCTCTTTGATTTTTTCTGAAAACATTCCTTACACATCTAATTGCGATTCTATAAAAATTTGCGCCGGATCGTTTTGACTAAAGGAAACAAATATTCAAATCGTTTTTTTTTCTTCAAAAAACATTCTTTTAAAAGTAAATTTTTTGGAAAAACCGCTTTTTCAAAAATGGATTAACGAAACTTTTCAGAAATATTTATTCGAGCACACAAATTTCGAACGTACATTTTTTCAAAAATGTCCTGACAGCTTGTTCAAAGGTGCTTTTTTGAAAATGGATTTATGAGGTATTTTCTCGAACACACGTATTCGAAAGTATATTTTTTTCAAAAAATTTTTCAAAAAATAATTTATAAATAATAGGCACATTTTCCAATAATATATTTTTTCGAAAACGGTGTTTAGAAAATTAAATTATGAACTCTAGTAGCTTGGAAAATGTTAATGAAAAAAAGACGAAAAAAGATCCTGAACAAACCTAAACGCACCTTTTTTGTGTTTGATCAGGTTTCCTTGTTTTCTAGAAAACATAGTTTTTCTAAATTTAAATTCTGAAATCTACTGGCTTAGAAAATGTCAATTAAAAAATGGCAAGACGATCGTGAACTAACCTACACGAACCTTTTTTGTGTTCGGTCAGGTTTACATTTCCTTTTGTCTGCTATGTTAGTCTGAAGTAAATTAAAATTACTTTCAAAAAAAGTGTTTTTTTTTAATATGAATTTTCGAAGTCTTTTTCAAAACAGTGTTTGAAAAAATGTACTCTCTAAAAACACGTTTTCTTAAAAAAAAGTAATTTCGAAAAAAGGTTAAAAAAAATTGGAAATGTTGGTTTCCGAAAAAAAAAGTTTTAAAAACTTCCCTGGTTTTGGAATAAGTGTATTTGAAAATATATTTCCAAAAAAACGTGCTTTCAAAAAATATGCTTTCCAAAAATTTTCATATATCAGTACAAATGGACAGAAGGTATAAATAAAAAAATTCTAGAATTTTGGTGAGTTCAGATGACAAACCGTTCTGTTTTCGCAAGAACAGGTTTAGATATTTCGCCCATGAGGGTACATTTCGTAGAATCCTATATAAACAATAAAAAAAATAATGTCGCACGCGAACTTGCCCGTTTTTTCTTTTTGGTATATACTTTTGTGTAGCTCGACGGACGTTGCGCCCCCCCCCCTCCTAGACGAAATCTTAAATCCGCCCCTACTTGGGCGTAGCATAAATGGTTTGACTCCAGAGATCTTCCTGGAAAGAAGCCATACCCTATAAACAGGAGCGGCTAGAACTGCAAACAATCCGACGTTGCCACATGTGCGATAGCTCAAAGATTTTAAAATAACGGTATTTTTTCTTCTGTCATTCATACTAGAGTCTAGGGCCTAGGGAATGGGCAGAGGAAGGAACAATAGTGGATTTTTTCGCACCGATCCCTCTTCGCTTGCAAGGAAAGAGACTGGTCAGGGCCCCTAACCAGGTGCTAACCCTGTTCCGACCTTAGGGTGCCCTCCGATCCACCGTTCGCTAGATTTTCTGGACAACAAACAAAACATAATTTTTAGGTTAAAGTACCTAGACACGATAAATTTTTTGCTCGGTACCTTTAAAAAAAGACAAAACAAAATTTTTATCGAGGAAGGAGTGCTAACCCGTTTCCAATACACCTTTTAGAGCCGATTTCTTAATTTTTTATAATATTTTAAGTGACAAAAATAAAAAAAAAGAAGCGCCCGAGCACGGATTCGAACCAAGACGTCTGGGTCAATAAGCGGACTCTATACGTAGCCGTCCGAGAGATCCGGACGGCTACGCTCTATACCACTGCACTACGTGGCTGATCTACCAGCAAAGGAAATAAAAGTTTACCGGTGCAAGACAAGGAAAACCGAAAATGGCAACGTCGGATTGTTTGCAGTTCTAGCCGCCCCTCTATAAACAACATATTGGGACCACCATCCTTCATCAGTATAATACACGACCGTGGTTGCAACAAGTTGCTCAGGTGTCTGTCTTAGACTCTTAGTTAAGAATAAGGAATATGCACATATTTTTTTATTGCATAAATCGTTTAAGGAAGTCATTACAAACCCAAAAAAAAATATTTTGAAGAAAATTACTAGGGTAATTTAGCTACGAAAAATGTTTACTTTTCGGTATAATTTATTACAATTTAAAAAGCAGCCATTTGTCCTTGGTGAAAAGTGACGTCAGGAGATCAGCAAAAATGTACAGGTTAACGTAAAGCGCAACTTAAAGTCGAACAGATTTGATTTTCTCGGAAACAGTCAGAGGGAGAGAAATCGAATTTTTTGGGTTGATAGAGGAATAGTTGAACTAGCTTCGGTAAAAAATTCAGTTTACAGGATGTTTCGTTTCGGAGCTATTAAATGTCAAAGTCGAAATTTCCGCGATTTCCGTTGAAATCGGGTACAGGTCGAAAATGTGAATTAAATCGATGTAAATTTTCGGAGATTGTAGAGGACCCGGAGCTTGAGAACTCCACTGAAACTGGTGAGGATCAGAAAATGGCAAGTAATTCTTTTCAATTTTTTTAGGTCGAAAAATGCCATTTCCAGACCCCTCTTTGATATCTAATACCTCGAAAACATAACGTCAGATCGAAAAACGGACTCATAAGTGAAACTTTAAAATCCCAAATACTTTTTTTTGCAATACATTTACCTAAACCTAAAATCATTGGAAAATGGAAATATTTGGAAAAACCTGGAAATTTAGATTTTTACCCAAATATTTCAAGGTTTTTAATTTTTTGTGGGGTCAAAACGGTTCAAATTAAAATCCCGTTACGTCATCGGAAAGAGCTCGTCGAAGTATATGATATCCATATTTTTAGTTTCTTCATTCTCTATAGGAAGGGAGCAATCGAAGGGATAATCACACTTTAAAATGAATACTGAATGGGTCATCCAAGAGCGTATTTAAGGGGCAAAATTCGGAGTTTCTTGATTTTTTCGGACAAATTCTATTTTTAACCGACCTTATTCCACACTAATTACTCTATTTAGTGATTCTTTTTGGTTTTATTTTATCTGTTAATTATCTAGGAATATCTCCCACTAATTTAAATCGCTTATTTTTTCGGTAAAGTTATAAATAAATAGGTTTATTTGCATCGGGGACATCTAAAATTTGAAAATTTTAGGAATGTTCGAAGATTGCCATGAAAACAAAGAACTACAGTTTATTTACTCGAAATTATTAAGATGATATGTCAAAATGCCGCAGAAATGCCAATTTTTGTTGCAAAATTGTAAGGTTCCTGGACCGATTTCGCCTTGAAGTATACATGAATAAGGTTTTAGGAACCTTCTACTTTACGTGCAGGGATATTTCATGGGATGAGTTACGCATTAAAGTAGAGGGATATGATGCTCCCCGAGTCTCCGCATGCGCAGTAGGGTCGACCTTGAACGCCCAGGTGTGCTATTGTTATTTGGCCTTGATATGCGCAGGTGTTATTCCAAGGTCAAGGTCAAGAACTTGGCCTTGAACGCGAGCAGATGTTTCTTTGTTTGGTGATGACCAGGTGTACGATGCTTATTTCAAGGTTACATTTGCGGTGCATATTTTCAATGAATGCGAGCAGCTGTTTCTTTGTTTGGTGATGACCAGGTGTACGACGCTTATTTCAAGGTTACATTTGCTTGGCCTTGAACGCGAGCAGATGTTTCTTTGTTTGGTGATGACCAGGTGGACGACGCTTATTTCAAGGTTACATTTGTTTTGTATTTTTCGAGGTCGTCGGATGTATTCCTCCCACCATAAATAAATACTTGACCTTGGATTACTTCCTAATAAATATGGCTCATTTCGAAAATAGCTTTCATTGTCACTCATACATCGTATGCGTTAACTGTTGCTTTGGCATATAAAGTATTGTGTTTGTGGTGTGTTCTACAAGTGTTTATTCAAGGTACTTGACAGTAATTGTTTTTATTGTATTTTAAATCATGAGCATTTCAAAGCAGACCATAGCCGAAATTAATAATATGATAAACCAAGATATTCAATTTCTGGAACGTAGAAAATTCTCTACATTAACGGTGGGCAAAATTTATATGATAAAAAAAATTAATTCTTTGACTTCACGTTTTGGAAAAGCCATTATCGTCACATTGTTTGATCCAACACATCAAGCAACATTTGAAACATTTTTACCATCACGCGTAGCTGAAATTCTGACAGAGGATACTATTGAAATGATGAATAACTCCGGTGATCAGTACACCTTAACTTATTTGGGGCAAAGCTCACATGTAGTCTCTGGAGGTAATACTAGAGCGTTGTTAAATTTTGGTTGTTTGTAATATATTGTTGATTAGGCTATTTTAATGTTGATTTAAAATGTAATAAAATAGTTCTTGTTAAGTATATATCAAAAAACACACACTCACACACAATCACATGTCCATTATTTTCTATTTAAGATGTGTGACTGCCCTACTGTCATTGAAAATCGAGATATGTACATTAATTGGTTATCATGTAAATTAAGAGAGCTGGCTGAAGAAATACTACACTTTGCAAATTATGGTAAATCCGATGTGGGTTTTAGTGAAAGTCAGTATAGGAAGTATATGAAAGACGCCGTAAATTTCACGGCTGGAGCACATACGTGCGAGAAATACCTATATGGAACCATTGATCTGGACGAATTTTGCGCTGGAATGATAAATGAAGAATTGGGAAGCTACCTATTCGAAGTGCCTCATTTACCCGATGAATTAGCTAGAAAATATGGTTTGGCTCCCGCAGATGACACCACTATTCTTGATGACCTTGGAAATAAAGCAGTCACCAATGAAGTTGATAGTAAAGCATTGGGTACTGTTAGCGATGACGAAATAGAGTGTGTTCAAGAAGATGAAGAAAATCTTTAATTCATTGTATAATATAATAACATGAGATGTTAAATAAATGATTATGTACCTAAATTATTGTTTAATTTTTTTATAAATAGGCAACCTTCACAAAAATCACATCAGTTTAAGCTAAAAATGGGTCGTGTTAACAACACAATTGATAAATTTGGGCGCCAAAAATTTAATGACCAAAATCACATTGTTCTTGTTGGACAACCAGGAGTTGGATTTAGATTGACCGATGATGGTCAATATGATATACAAGGGAAATCTCTAACTAATGTAGCACCACCAAAGAATCCTGGGGATGCCGCTAATCAGGAATATGTTCTTGAACAAAGGCGTGAAATTATTAAAAAACTTAGTGAATTAGTGAATAATGATGTTTTGGAATATGTTAGAAAAGAACTTAATGAAATGAATAAAAAGCTTGCTGAAGAGGCGAATGAAGATTTTTTGCAATCTGTTACAAAATGACTTAAGGAAATCGATTCAAAATTGTTGAATCAAGAAAAAGCTATTCAGCGTATACGTATTACGCGCATGTAGATAAAGAAACAAGTCTATTCTGTGTATGGTGACCTCGATTTTACATGGGATATGAGAGTGGAGGGGTTTGAAGGTCACCTAACAGATACAAATAGAGGCACAAAACTTTCTTGTTTCAGTCTGCATTTCAGTACTTCCAGAATACTGCATAGTAATTTATTTCCTCAAAATGCAGTCACCAAAAAGTGAACGTCAAATTGCAGTTGTTCGCCCATTCTCTGTAAACGGTCGTCAGATGTGTGCCAATTGCGAAAATTGGGAATTTATTAGTGGAATAATGGGTTTCTGTGAATGGTGTCAAAATGAGTACCATAAGAAACATGGGATGAAATCACCGCAACAAATATCTCGTGAAAATTCTAGTGAATCTCTGCAAAGTCTCGCTGTCTCAGTGGGAGGTTCATCAGAACATAATAATCACGATACGCCGGAATTCAGTCAAGAAGGGCAGCGCTGGACTTCTTCAAGCAATTTTGAAGATCTCGAAATAATTAACGAATCACCGCAAAGTCCTGTTTTCTTAGAAGGAGGAGGAGGAGGAGTAGGGGGAGGAGGTTCATCAGAACGTAATAATAGTGAGACCATGGAATTCGACCAAGAAGGGCAGCGCTGGTAATTCCGAAAAATAGAGACAATTTAGATATAGTGTAAAAGTTTCTTATGATAGTCATGTAATTTTAAATTTATGTGAATAAGTGCGTTTTTCTAATGATAGTGTGGATGTATTATTTAAATCTTAATAAAAATCTTTTTGTACTAAATATGTTTATTATTCACCATACATTTGAATTAACAAATCGCTCTTGATATATATTATTTCTGTGGTTCCGTTCTAAAATCCTCGCTAGCATTACATCCATTTTTCCAATTCTCCTTTGAAAACGATATCTATCAAGTATTAGTTGCTGAAAATTACTTTGTCTGGCTTGTCTATATGCAAAACACCAAACAGACATACGGTGGATAATATTTCTTTCTTCGTCAAATCTTACTTGCTTCATGGTGTATGGTAAAATGAATTTTTATTAGTTATGTCAATTATATATAGGCTGAACATAAAGAGAGTGAATTAGTTTTACTTTAAAATGGGTCGTGTTAACAACACAATTGATAAATTTGGTCGACAGAAAACTCCTGTTTGTAACAAGTTATCGCGAGGGTTGCCCGGAATCGGATTTAAACTTACTTCAGATGGACATTTTGATATAGAGGGAAAATTATTAAGGAATGTTGCCCAACCGATAAATGATAATGATGCTGCTACCAAAGAATATGTCCTTACGGAAGTTCATCAACTTGGTTCGCAGATAAATACCATACTTAGTAATGTGCTAGTACCGGTTTTTCAAAAAATGTTTGAAGATGATGAGACCAAAATTACGTATCTTAAGGAAAAAATGTATCAAATTCACTCACTTGCTGCACGGTATACTACAGCGAAGATAAAGGATCCAAAAAAACCAAAATGGAAACCAACCTAGATAAAGTTCTATTTAAAAACATAATTATACTGTTAAATTGAAAATAAAACGCATAATTATGAAAAGCAATATTTATTATTATCATTTATAATGCATACATACGTAACGTAAAACCTATTTGATAATATTTATAAAATATCTGATTTGTCTATCCAAGAATTAAATTGATTTGGAAAACCTAACCATTTTACAAACAATTGATCGTTTTGATTGTTCTTGCGTTTTCTAAGAATTTTCTCAACTAAATAAACACCAGGGCTAGCTGTCTTTTGCAGTTCTGCTTCGTAAAAACATCCTTTAATAGGTTGACCTTCCAATGATTGTAGCAAGTAGGTAGGTGGATTTGTAATATTAACTTTTGCTATTTCAAACAGTTCCGTGGACCAGGAAGGCGTATATCCTTTGTCAAATACACCTTTGTACTTGCTAATGCGAACAATGTCACCCAAATGAAATTTTTTTTTCTTCGGAGCAATTTTCAAATAGTCATATGCTTTAATAGGGGTATCCTCTTTTACACTGTTAGGCTTCATTCCAATGGTGCGGTGTTTAGTGTTATTATAGGTCTTCGTTATAGCTGGTAATATTTGTAACCATCTGTAAGAACCTCTAGCCGAGAATTGTTTATATAACTTATTTTTCAAAGTTCTTATAACACGCTCCACAATTGCCGCTTTTTTCGTGCTATATGTGGAATAATGGTTTATATTATATTTTTTCATGAGTGCTTGAAAGGTGCTATTATAAAATTCCTTTCCTTGATCACTCTGTAAATTGTTTGGTGCATATGATGCTTCTTCAATGATGCTTTTCATGGCATTCGTAACTTCAACACCGGTCTTATTCTTAACTGCTTTGGTGTACACGAATTTGGAGTAACAATTTATACATACAACAATGTAACGGTAACCATCATTGTCAGTAGCATATTGCTGCATTTCCGCCAAATCAATTTGCCACAAATCTCGATATCCTTTTATGACCGTACGTCTTCTAACAAAATTTTTTCTTGCTGTCCTATGTAATTCATTTACGACTTTAATTTTTTCTCGGCTAGGATCCATATTATAAGGTTCCACGTCTTATCAGACACTGAGGATGGCAACTACGTGCAAAACTTAATATATTATTCCTTCTTCTCGAAGCTCTTCCATAATTGACATAATCTCATTATCATGTCCGGTATGTCCAGCTACTTTTGACCCCCACAATAATCGTAATCTATCCACTAACTCCTTAGGTTTATTCCAATAAACATATTCAGATGATTTCGACGATAGGCGCTTTTTTGCTGGTAGTTGGATTTTGTTGTCGCCTTTTTTTCTTCCTACACCACCACCCAGTTTGGTTCCCATAATTAGCGGTTTTATGATTCGTAAATATTTTCTCCATCGGGTTTCCCTTAAACCACGTTTCTTGTCATAACCGTCGTAGGCCGCATCCGTCAATTTCAAAATGGTTTGGTATTTTCGAAGTACATCTAGACTAATTTCGTCTTCATTATCTAAGCATGCTGGATTTTTTAGAAAAATCAAATCGTAAAGCTCAGCCGTTCCATCGAATTCAGCAATGTTTGTTTTGTTCTTGTATAACACCATCTTTCCGTTTGTTAGAAAACGAACCACCAAGTTGCCAATATATTTTGTTGATTTATTGTCTTTTTTACCAAAGCGTACACCATACACGGTATCATAACGGGACGGTTCGAATTTTAATCCATTTAAATAATCTTGAATAGTTTTTGCGGCTGAACTGCTACCACTTGATGTGTGTGGTGATGTGTAAGATGATGTTATCGTTGATGGGGAAGGGGTTTCGAACAGTGACTCACGATTTCCACGTTTTGGTGTAGGAATTTGTGTTTTTTGCGAAATCGGTGTAGATGTTTCAAAATCCGCTTCTGTTGGATGTTCTTCAAACAGTTTCGCCATTCCCACCGAGCTGCTGCTGCTGCTACTCCGACTTTGTGGTTTAGTCGTAGTACTTGATTTTTTAGTTGCGTACTGTTGCTGCTGCTGCTTTACGGCTTTAGATATAGATTCTAGTGGTTTAGAAACTGGTTCATAAAACTTTTCCAAATCATGTTCATTCTGCACTTTAGCTGCTTTAATTTGTTTAAATTTTTTTCTAACCGCATTTGTAGTTTCCAGTAGCTTTCGTTTTAATTCGATTTCTTCATTCATGATGCTTTCAAAGCACCGTTCAACGATGAAATGATTATCCAAGTTATTATTATAGGAATATATAACTATCGAATCCCTTGCGGTATCTGCCCGAATTTACATCACTGTCCTTGTCAATAACTAAAAAACCATATTTATTATCCCAACATTTAGCACACATCTCTTGAAATTGTGTAAACGTCAGGTCGGGTGAAACGTGATCGGAAAATATATGTTTCATATTCATCTCATCTTGTTTAAACATAATAATGAAGTTGGCATTATCCCGGACGAGCTGCTTAGGAACACGAGAATACGTTTGCGCCAAGTAAAAGGCATCCACATTTTTGTGACGTCCCATGCTAAAATACGATCTTATAACGTCCTGTTTCTCACACATAACGTCATCAAAAATAAATATTGAATTAGGTTTAGCATCTGACGGTTCCACAATGTTATTTGCGTCGCTAAAAGCGTAGTAGCCAAGACCTTTGATTGGTGATAAAATTTTCTTTAAATATTCATATTTCGGTTGATAGAGCGACTTTGAGTAGATATAAACATTTTCGAAACGCAGTCCCGAGGGGTGAGTAAGCAGCGAAATCATAACATTTGTTTTTCCACAGTTTGAAGGTCCTATTAATAATCCACGAATAGATGACGGTAGCAAAGGACCATGTCTTTTAAATAATTTTTGTTCTAGTCCAGATCCGACCTTTACATCGAGATTATCGACGGGAAGTTTTTGTTTAAGATTGACGATACGCATCTTAACAAAATCTATATTTTATACTGAACTTGCACGTAAACTATCATTCAGATGTCGCTCGTCAGACGAAGTAGACGGTCTCGTTTATCAAGTAAGACTGGAAGCGGTATTGTTAATTCAGTAATTAATAGGCTACCGTTTGAGTTACACATTCCCGGCTATCAGTATTGCGGGCCCGGGACGAAAGTAGTAAAACGTGTGGCAAGAGGAGATCAAGGAATTAATTCTTTGGATGTCGCATGCAAAAAACACGATTTAGCCTATTTGCGTAATAGTGAAAATTTAAGTGCTCGCCACCAAGCAGATCAGGAACTCGAGCAAAGCGCGTGGAAAAGAGTAAAATCTAAAGACTCTAGCGCTGGTGAAAAAGCTGCAGCTTGGTTGGTAACCAACATTATGAAAGCGAAACAACGTTTTGGTATGGGTGTATCATCATCATCAAAATCGAGAAAAGCATCCACTAGAGGTAAACGTCGCTTCCAGCGCCGCCGCCGCCACACTAAAGGTAAAGGCGTTGGTAAACATAAGCGACTACACAAAGTAGCTTTTGGATCATCTATTAGACGACCCGTTCGATCAGAATTGTTAAAAGCTGGTGGGAAAAAACTTGTCGAGAAAAATATCATGAAAGCATCGAAAATAGCTGCAGTAGCTGCACGTAAATCCCTAAGAATAGCCGGTGGCAAACGAAAAATTCGCACGCCTAGAATCATTCCAATTCCGAAGACTGGGGGGATATTACCGTTAATACCAATATTTGCAGGACTATCGGCCTTAGGTTCATTAGCAGGTGGTGCAGCAGGCATCGTGCGTGCCGTAAAAGCAGTAAAAAAGTCGACTGCAGAAAAAATAGGTACCGGCTTACATCTAAGTTCAAGAGGAAATGGATTATACTTGAAACCATATCGCACAGGTTTGGGATTATATATAAACAACGGCAAAAATAAGAAATCAAAAAACTAATAGAATCCCTACCTCAAAGACCACTATCCAATATTGATATAGAAAAGTACGCCTTAAAAATGAAAATACCACACTTTCGAGGCGTATATATGAGAGATTCATTACCTGTACGCGGTCCCAAACGTTATGAATTTGGATAGTATGTCGGGTGTAGGGACTCATTGGGTAGCATATAGAAAAAGCAATTCTGATGTAACATACTACGATAGTTTCGGTGATTTACCCCCACCTATGGAATTGGTACGATATCTGCAGATGGGTTCCGAAGCGACGAAGAAAATTTACTATACATACGACCGTCAACAAGAATTCGGAACAGTCTGGTGTGGACATTTGTGTTTGAAGTTTCTTTTACAATCGTAAAAAGTATGTCTTTGACACCCCAAATGGAACGTGACAACTACACCAAAATGTTGCTATCACTTAAAGCATATCGTGAAGTCGGAGGATTACAAAAAATGACTGCCGAACAGTTAGAAAATACGCCCAAAGAAGTGTTGATCGCATTAGCTCCAAATGAAATAGCACTAGTTTGGGATAGGTTACCTAATCACCTAAAAAGTGACGTCGATATATTGAAATATCAATACTGTTTCGAACATTATAATAGCAATAATTCAGATTCGGACGAGGGCGATGGACCGATACCAAAAAAAATATTTTGTTGTTATTGCAAAATTAACGATGTGAATATAAAGGCAGAAAACAGTTTAAAAACGTCCAAAGGAATAAAGCAACGCTTCAGCTTAAATCCATTTAACTGTTGCAAACAGCAATAAAATAGCTACACAAATAGTTTCGTGGTCAGTCATGTCTTACACATTCACTCTAACAGGACATACAAGTGTCTTAAGTGCGGATTTTTACCCACCCATCGAGTTAAATACAACAGACAAATATGGAGTTGCACTGCTGGGATTTTACACATATAATTCGATTTTTAATATCGACGAAAGCAATAATTCATTCAGCCATTTGAAAACAGCGATACCAAAGTATGTAAGGATTCCACCAGGAGCTTACGAAATTAATGAAATAGCAAAAGCCATGTACACCGCTTTAAAAGAGTCATGCAATGAAGTTGGTACCGATTTATTTTCATTAACAGCCAATAATAATACGTTAAAATGTGAGCTAAAGTCAAAATATAGCATCGATTTTCGAGGTAGCAATAGTATCGGCAAAGTGCTCGGATTTGGCTCTGTGCTGCTGCAAGGTGGACAACGACACGAATCAAGTACCATCGTGGACATAATGAAAGTGCGCATCGTACGTGTGGATTGTAATATAATTTCCGGAGCATACCTGAATTCTTTGGAAAGTCATACGTTATTTGAATTTGATATTGACGTCGAACCCGGTTACAAAATCTCCAAAGAACCGCAAAATAATATTTACATGCCGATAATGCCGGATGGTCGTCAGTTTATCGACAACATTACTCTACGCATCTTGGACGATAGCGGTGATTTGATCGATTTTCGAGGTGAGAAAATAATAGTTAAACTAGAGTTGAAAAAAATCGTATAATGGGTTTTTGCTTTAACCGTCAACTGCATAAGCTGTCAACAATTCAAGATTCAGTTAAACGACATAAAAGTAAGCAGACAACACAGTCAAGGTTCATTCGCAAGTCAGACGGACGATCGAAAACACATCCGCACAGCAATCGCCAGCTCTCCGCGAAAGATTGCAAATTTCTACAATCGATCGGTTTGAAAGTGAGAAAAATTAGAAAATGATGGCCGCTAGCAGTGACAAAATCGAAGTTTTTACCGAACCCATTTTTGATAACTCCATTATTAGTTTTCAAGAACACACATATAAACCTTACGGTTCTCCAACATTCCGCAATTCCGATGAAATTCGTATACCTGTACACTTTCAAGATATCATTTTGGATATATCGGATAGTTACATTTACATCGAAGGAACATTTAAACCCAAAGATGTTAGTAAAAAATGTTATCTATCAAATAATGCCATCGCCTTTCTATTCGACGAATGTCGTTATGAAATGGGAGGGGAGCAAGTTGCCGTCGTTCGGAAACCCGGAATTACCACAACGATGAAAACTATGGTGTCATTGGGTGCCGCACAAAATAGAGCTCTCATGGCATGCGGATGGGGTCTAGACGAAGCAAATCAAGGGATACTAGATTCCACAAGTAACATGTTCTCCGGCAAGCTTCCTCTAAAATATCTCATGGGTTTCGCAGAGGATTATTCAAAGGGTATTTTTAACGTCAAGCAAGAGTTGATTTTAATTATCGCCCGCACTTTCAACAATTGCTATATCGGCGAAGTAGATGCAGACATTTCAATTGAAAAAATTGAATGGAAAATTCGTCACATTATTCCAGACGATCGACAGAAGTTAAAGATATTATCACGCATGAATAAAGGTGGCAGTAACGCAAACGTTCCAATGGCTTACCGTAAATGGGATCTTTACGAGCTACCTTCTTTGAGAGAAACATCGTCAGACGTTTGGGCCTTAAGAACTAGCACGAGTCTCGAAAAACCGAGATATTTGATTATCGGTTTTCAACCAACTAGCTCGTCCGACAACAGAGCAAAAGATAGCACACAATTTACAACGGCCGATATAAGTGATATTAGGCTCTATCTGAACTCTGCCGTATTTCCGTACGAAAGATGGAATTTAGATTTTTCAAAGAAACTGTATGCCGCAGCCTATTATAATTATGAGAATTTTCAAGCTAGCTACTACCAGCGAGAACTGAGCGATCCTATGATGAGTTTTGCCGACTATCTGAAAAATCCGTTATTCGTAATCGATTGCAGTCACCAACCAGAAGCCGTGAGGACGTCCACAGTGGACGTGAAATTGGAGTTTGAAACACGCAAAAGTAAATTTCCTAAAGACATTAAAGTGTACGCGTTAGTTATTCACGATGCATTTTTTAGCTACAATATACTTAATGGTTCTGTTACTAACAAATCAATACATTAGTTTGAAGTTATGTAATTCTCCAAATTATATATTTTTACATATTTAAAATAAACTTATAAAGGACATATTTGCGTTTTATTTTTACTATTGCCTTATTTTAATACTTCAAATGTGGGGCTTTGGTAAATAAGGTTATGAGGCGAAAAATAGAGAGAAATTTAGGAGAGGGGTGGGGAAAAGAAAGTATATAAGACGGGATTTAGAAAATTAAATTCACTCGAAGCCACAATGTCGTCAAGCTCGGATAATGGTTATTCTAGTGACGACGAGCAGGCAGTCGCACCAAATGTGCAACATAGGCTCGTACGCAGACCGCGTAGGCTTAGACCTAGGTATTGCATCATGCAATCCTACGTCTCATGGGGGTCTAGAGATTTGTGTATGAACTGCTACACGAGAGGATTTGGAGCTGCGATTATGGATGTTCATTTCGTCACAACCCATTTTACAGTGGGTTCGCGAGGTGATCAAAGGCGGAACCACTCGAGGTGTGCTTTGTGTAGGGAGAGACTGTTTACCGTCGTTCATCAGCAGTCTTGCCTTATTTGCAATAGAATGTAAATTCTATTACAAATAAAGCTCCTCATACGACAACCCTGCCTGTCCCCTGACAAAATCAGTCCTTTTCAGGACTACAGAATATTTGATCGTAGTTTGTAGTTAAACACTATGTTTCCTAAGGAAGATATTTCTCGAAGGAAAAATTGTGTTAGTTTGGGTGAGAGATGCATTATGTGTTTAAATCATACATAGATGGCGGGAGAAAGAGCATTTGCAAGATTTAGCTTGTAGTTTTTATGTATGATAAGAACGCATATGCCTCTAGTTATTCAAAGTGACATAACTTTCTATCAAGAAACATATTTTAAACAATAAATTCACTCTGGGTTGATACGCTCAAAAAGATACATCTGAATTTGTGTCGTTTCACATAGAACGTTGGCAAACCTGCTCTTAAGTATGACAAAAACAGACGTATCCTTTCAGTGTAACAAAATATTTCGAACAAGAAATCTATTCTATAGGAAATATTTTGTTACTCTGAAAGGATATGTTACAACTGTTTAGCCCCACTCTCACCCCCACTCTCACCCCCCACCATCCTAAATGCTTTTAAAAGCGGGAGCAGCCATCACAATTTTCATTTCTCAACCAGCCATGAAGTGGGACAGGCTGATGTTAAGGACGACAAGGGAGTCCAAAATAAGCGAGTTTTGGGAGGCTTGGCGTTTAAAAAACGCGAATAAGCCAACGGCTATCGTACAGCCGATCCCAAGACCGCAACCACCACCGGAGCCGGCTCCAACAGAGCCCGTGGAAGTGGTGGAAGGACCACAGATGCTGCTGGGTCCTGAAGAAAGGGCGGCTCTGTTAGAAGAGCTCACGGAGCGTCGCCGGAGCCGTCGCAGCACTCGGCTGGAGGTGCGAAGACGGCGAGCTGCACCGCGATCGGTGCAGATCGCGAGAGGGGAACAACCACTCTAGGTTTCCCTCTCCAACCCACCGTGAAAACGGCCCTTTTCAGGGCCACAAAAGATTTGATCGTAGTTTAGATATTCTTAGTCACTTTGTGTTTGACACTGAATCGGTGAAAAATGCAAAGATGACCAAGGATGACATTTTCAGGACGTTTAAAAATAGACGTTGGCATTTTTGCATAACTCTTTTCGATAATTTACCTAGAAGTGTCTAAAACTTATTTTAAGTTAAAGGTCCAAGATCCGTTAAAATTGTTATTTTTCTAACTTAAAAATTGTATCCATTTAGTTATTTCCGAGACGTATATTTTTGGAACTAAAAATCGATATTTGTCGACCCACTAAGATTTTTATTTTTGTATATTTTTAACAAAAAAAGCAACCACATTAACCCTTATATAACAAAAATATTTTTATTTCGGATCAAAGCAATGACAACAAGCACATAACTTGTGGGTTTGCTCAGGTTTGCTTGGGTTTGTTTAGCCAATACAAATAATAAGAATTTTGTTATTAATATTATTATTATTATTTGATAGTTCAAGGACATTTCAGAACATTTGACATAAAACTTTTTATGATCAAAATGATCAGACTAATCAAAATTTCAAGAATTATGGGGTTTGATTGGGTTTGCTCATGAATAACGGGAGAAGTGTAGCTCAGATCGAAAAAAGTTATAGGAAAATATTTTAGAGTAAACTTTTTGTGATTGGAAATGACTTTTCAATTTTTAATTTGGAAAAATTGAAAAAGACATTTTTCAGATTTCTAATTAATTCAAAGGGGTAGTATAGGGAAGCTGTGGGGAATAGGGCGAAGGCATGAGGGATGGGTGGCATAATCGTTTTTAAATAAGACCCGAGTGATTTGAGTCATTAAAAGTAATAAGAGGTCGGTCAAAAAAAGACCTAGGGAGTAGGTATGTATTTTAGGGAAAACAGGGAACTATGAAAAGATAGTCAGGTCCAAACTAATGTGAATTGTACAATTTGACTGTTATTCCGGGGTTCGGGGGCGAGGCCCCCAAACCCCCGCCAGGGGCTACCGCCGACCTAACCTCCGCGCCGCCCCCGGCCGCCCCCACCGCCCACCCGCTGGCCCGCCTCCGTTGCGCAAAAGCCAAACGGGGTCCAGGGGCGGTAGCCCCTGGCGGGGGTTTGAGGGCGGAGCCCCCGATCTGGGGGGGGCCCGGGGGGGCACGAAGTGGCCACCCCGGGATTTTTCGAGGTTTTTGGGGGTCTTTGGGGGTCTTTGGTGCAATTTTAGACCTTCCAAAACTGAATTTTATATATTTCTTTTTCTTATATCTTTGCACGTAAAACACCCTTCAGCGTTTAAGTTTGTCATCTCCTAAGGGTTCTATCATATCTTGGTAGTCGTCATAGAATCGCACCATCATCCCCTCCTGTATTTTTAGCAAGGGTGGGGGAAGCTGAGGTCTTTAAAAGCAGCTCGAGTCGACTGCTTACTTCATTACATTCGCTCATCTCAACATGGCATCATCAGATGATGATGGATACTTAAGCGATGATACTCCTAGGAATTTGGATAATTGGGCACTTAGACAGAGGAAAGTTTTCCCCGTCCGATCCCGCCGGGTGTGCAAGATCTTAAACCTGGTGAAGGTGGGTGATGACGGCTGGTGTATTGGCTGCTATGCCGACTTGGAAAACAAGTCGGCTGGTGACCAATTCTTCAGTGGTCATGTAACCCAAGATTTCGGTAGTCGCGCGCACATACCGAACTGTAAAGGTTGTGGAGTAGCTCTTGGTACTCTACAACATAAGAGTGCGTGCCTTATTTGTAATCGAGCCTGATTACAAATAAGATTTTATCCCTTGAAAAACGGTCCTTTTCAGGGCCACAGAATGTTTCATCGTAGTTTTAGTTACCTAATGCCATAGTACATGTGGTGTTAGGTAGAAAATTATATAAGTCCAGTCGGATCGACTATAATTTTCCTTGCAAAATCCGTCCTTTTCAGGATGACAGGATATTTTGATCTTACTTGTATTTATCTAATGCCACGGCATCTGTACAGGATATTTTGATCTTACTTGTATTTATCTAATGCCACGGCATCTGTGACATTAGATAGAAATTATGTAAGTCCAGACGGATCGAGCATAAGTTTCTTTGTCGGTCACCTTTCCACAACACAATTACACCATTTTTGCGAACTAAAAGCAGTTTTCGACAGTGAAGTCCGCCAGTATCATTTTTGGATGGAGGGCATTTGTATAATAAACTCTAGTTTGTTGGCGGTGGAAAGGTGGGGATGGAGTGGTGGAGGGGGTAGATTATCTCTATTTAAACGGTTACGAGCGGGTCACAGAATCACTTCATTTTTAAATCTTAAAGTACGAAGATATAACTATGGATTTCGAAAGACCATTGAGTCGCGGTTCATCGGTTTTTAGCGATGATACCGTTGACATGAATGATGTCGATATGGATGACCTACTCTTGGACATCGAACGACTTCTAGACATCGAGGCAGAAGATATGTTTAATGCCTGGGAAGATGAGCGGGCGGTCGAAGAAGCAGATGTGGGTCTGGAATTGCCAAACATGGATTGGCAAAATGGGGAGTTGTCGGCTGAAGACATGGAGCCAGACTCCAGCACTGATTGGGTGCCACCACCGCCGCCGGAAGGTCATGACGGTCCGGCCGATTCATCCACTTGGTGGATCACGGACCATCAGGATGATGATGGTCCAGCTGATTCCACCAACTGATCCCGGAACCATGCCCTCCCCGACCTACCCCGACAAAATCAGCCCTTTTCAGGGCTACAAAATATTTGATCGTAGTTTGTAGTTGATTCATGTCACATCCCAAGTAACATGATATTTCTCAAGAATTAATTTCTTTTGGAAAATATTGTGTTACTCTATAAAGACATGTACGTTCTTACCATACGTTAGAACTAGCTAAATTTCTAGTAAGTTCTCTACGAAAATGCCGAGAGTTTGGTCTATTATCTTACTTGCAATAAAATTCACATTTTATTACAAATAAGATGCATGTTCTCAGGCATTGTAACGGGTAGCCTCTCTTCACAGACATAACACTTTATCGCATACTTAAGTTGTGTGCATCTAATGATTACACACCTAAAGTTACGGCCCTACATTTTTTCGTCTATTCTTTTTTCTATTTTGCATTTTTATTTTATTTTGTGTAACTTTCGCATACTTATTTTAGAAATAAAAAATATTGTTTCATTTAACTTTATATTATCATATATACAAAAACATTTTATTTTACTTATATATACAACACTATTACAAAAATAACTTAACTCTATATTTACAATAAAATTCTAAAATTAATTATATGGAAAATTGTCCAATAACTTAAGTCTTTTTCTACACACTTCCCCTTCACTTTTACACTGTTCAATTTTCGCCTGCAGTTCCTTAATCTGTCTCTCGTATTGCGCCACATCACTATTATTCTTTTTTAGTTCATCAACTAGTTTTTGCCTCGCACTAAAAGCCACGGAGAAGGCACACTTCTGGCTTGGAGAAAACTCTTCCATCCAGTCCGGTATCGGCACTTCTGCAGAAGAAGCAGCAGCAGGTTGACGGGGTTGACTAACCGCCTCGAATAGCCGCTTGCACCGCTTCTTTAATGGTTTGCGGCACATTCCACGCCCAACTATTGGCGATATCGGCGCACTCGCGATCGGCGATTTTTCGTCAGCGTCGGCCACCAACACAATCGGAGGCATAGACTTCGGCGGCTCGGGCGTTGTCGAGTTTGGGCCTTCATTAATGATGACGACCGGTGACAGAGGCTTCGGTGGTTGTGACGTCTCCAAAAAATCGGGGTATTGAACTGGCACTGTTGGTCGCTTGAACACGAATTTCTTCTTCTTCTTCTGTTCACCCTCCATAGCTGCATAAAATTGACTTTTATTGTTGCCGGCTGTCTTTGGCAATTTCAGCAGCTTTTCCAACTTCGTAGTGGGTTGCCGCCTCGCCTTCTTTACCACCACATCACTTATGATATTGATGCGCCCGCCGTCCTTCTCCGTCCAGTTGTTGACGTAATCAACCGCCGAAGATACTTTTTTTTCACCCACATTCTCTTCTTCCACAAACGCAGTGTTTAGCACGTCGTCATTGTGCCACTCGTCAAACACACCCGGGGTCAGCAGGTCAATAACGTCCTGCCCCATCAACTCTGCTTGGATACTTCCATCCAAGTTAAACGCATTTAACAACGACTCACTACCGGAATTCATTTTTCTAACTAACTCACTGCACTTAACTGACGAATGTATTTACTTGGCGAACTGTTCTAGCGAACTATGAAATGCTCTGCCTAGCAAACCAAATTTATACTTATCACCCCACCATAAACTCCCCCACCCTATCTGACGGTTGATGCTTTAGAGGCCAAACAAGTTAATTCAACTTACAAGGTTGCGTTCTACGGCTAAACAGCGATTCAAGGACATATTTTCAAGGTAATCGTGTGTCCTTACTTCTGTTATTGTTTGTGCTCTCAAGGTTATATGACCCAGACAACCCATATTTATAGACACTCTCTTTCCTTCGATGCCTATTATCAGAAACTATAATGTTGCCCGCAGATCAAGATAACAGTCGTCCAGCTGAGACTTTTTCGGGAGCACAAATAATAATTTCTGCTGTTTGCTATAATTGTAAAAGAGAAGTATATATTTGGACTGACCACATGCAATCTTACAGTTACATTGAATTGTTGAGAGTAAGGATTGTTAAGTGTCATTACTGTGGAACGCTGATGTGTCGACGAGGGCCGATTAGCAGATCTGATATGTTGAGAAGACAATGGATGCTACGAGAAGTTTACAAGCCAGACATTAATTAATTTTTATTTTTGTAACTTTATTACTATATTGTAAAATAAAACAACATATTATTGAAACAATTATCTATGTATTTTCCTATCCTGCGTTATAAAATTTCAACTATTGCTATTACTATAGTGGTTAATAAAACTACGTGACATTGGAGTTAATATTTTTTTATTTTTCTAAAACATAGACTTTCCAACATTTTTCTAATTATAACTAATATTTTCGGGTAAAAAACTTTGCATAGCTTGTATTAACATATTTAGGTTATCTTCAGGGTTTGTTTCGTAAAACTTTATGTCTGGGTGCCCCCAAGGTAGAGTTTTTGTTGTTGATGGTATAATATAACGTTTATCGTCGTGGTGACATAAAGCAACTTTATTAATTATTTCGGTATAAACGTCGTGTTTATAACTTCGAAAGGTTTTCATTTTTCGAAATATCTGACCACCACGTTCTACGATATTCCGATAATCTTCCAGGTGAAGCTGTTTTTCAATTACACGTTTTTTTATACCTTTCGCTTTTTTAATTTCGCTACTGATTGAGTTTATGTAATAAGCTTTGGCTCCGGTACCATAAAAACTTATTATTGGATCACCTGGAAATTCATCCTTCATTCTACCTACTACTGACTGACTTTTTTTTATGTTAAAAATATTTCCTTCGGTATAATTGGATGTATCGAATTTATCCGGATTTTCTGCAATTATACGATAAAAATTTTCGGTGTAAACTTTTAATATTAACGAATCTGTGTCGGTATACAGTAAAGAAGCATTTTTGCCAAATTTTGCTTTAATGAATGAGTAGAAAAAATCATAAATTACTGTTTTCGACATGTCCAGTATGGAAAATCCGATATAAATTGGTTTATTATAAGTTACCTTTAATCGATCCATATGAATGGCAACGAATTCTTTATTAAAAACCGTTGAACTTTTAAAATAAGGACGAGAAATTAATGCTCGTGCCCCAATTTTATTCCTGTCATTTTCCCATCGGGTGACTAGTTTTATATCATTACGATTCTCCACATTTTCCATGGTCTTGCCGAAAACAGCATTAATGATTAATTTAAAAGTGTCTTTACCAAACTTTGTTGTTGCCCTATTGCGCAAATCTGTATTTAAGTCGATATATGTCTTTAACCAGGGGGATTGATTAAATTTTAAAATTCTGTGTGTTTGCATTACCATTAGGCCGTTATTGATTGCTTGTTTTAATGTTCGGTAATGAATGATGTATTTCTTTTTATCGTTTAAATTCGGAATTAACTTTGAAAATTTTGCCGATTCCGTGGGTGGTACAATATTTTCAACTAAAAAGGGTAAGTCGGAATGATCATCATATAGCGTATCCGGATAATGAACGTCAACTTCCAAAACGTATCCTTCTGGACCATTATCGTCCACATCCATAATATTTAAATTTAAAATTTCATGCTCTGATAACCATCTAAAGCCGCCAAATGGTAATGCTTGCGACATACTATGACCGTACAGATTTGTTGCATCAAGATAAACAATGAAAGATGATGGCTCGTTAGGATCGTAGTTTGGTACATATATGTTGTTGGCAGCGTGCATCCTTTCTGAACACTGACTTATACCGCCTCGAATACCTTTTTTGAAAAAATGAACCGTGTCGATATCGGTCAATAGCTCTAACTCTACCTTAGAAATACGCAACATACAATCAAACGAATAACTTGGAAGGGTATGGTACTGTGCTGGATCCAGTTTATACGTTTCTAAACAAGTATCGCGAAACTGTTCAAAAACATCGGTTAATAATAAAACATCAGATTTCAAATATAAATCCGAATAGTCCCCCAAATTCTTACAATTAAATGTGTCCCACACCTTTTTAGCTCTATCATAATCTTCATCGCTAATGTGCTCCTCTGACAAACTATCATAAAACTGATTTTTTGTGGGTAAAGTTGGATGGTTCATTTTGTCTATTGAATCGACAAAACTATAGGGAAAAACACCTTTTTTACGCATTAAATTAAACTGCTCATTATCAGAAAAATATTTTCCTGTTTCCCTGAAACTACCCACAGCTAATCCATTACCCAAATTTTCCAGTGACGTTGATAGAAATTTAAAACTATCGATGAACCGCAATTTCAAATATTTTTTCTTTATTGTCCCACTTTTATTATCGACATAATCGTGAACGTAAATACTTTTCGTAAACGAAATATACTTTTCCTTGCTTTGAGCTAAAACATCGATCTTGTCTCCGTGACGACACAACTCTTTAATAAACATGTGGCAATCGTACCCGCTCAAGTTATGAAATATAATTGGAATAAAATTGGGTAACTTATAATTTAAATTGCAAATCGAATGAGCAGCACCAGGTCTTTTTTTCCCAGTTATGTGACAGTGGTCCTTTACTTTACAATTATTATTTTCAAAAGGTCGTTCACATATACCACATTTTGTGGCATTATTGAACTCCGCTATTTGGTCAGCCGTTAAAGTTTCCATTGCTTTTATATCTCTTAAGTATGTATTGTAAAGAGATCTTAAATCACTTTCAAGTCGAGAAACGAAAACCTGGGCTGCGTCGTTTCCCCGGTAGAGCTCAAATTTTGAAATCGAATCGTCAAAGGAGCACTTAATTAAATACGCAAAAGAATACGGTTCATGTTTGATGCTTTTGACTAAGTAAGAATTTGTGGGATTCGGTTCCACTGTATCCAGTGGTTTAAGCACCGATTCAAAATCCGCGTAAACGACAAACGGTACACGCATTTGCTTTTCTATGTTGTCAAATTTTAATATATTTTCACTTACACTCCTTCCAAATTTATCTATTTTTAAATTTAGTGATGGTGTTAATGAATATTTGTGGTTACAGTCATTTTTTTGGTGTGATATCAAAGATGATGGTGAACTAAAATATATCAAACAACCATCACAAAAATACATTTTATCTCTACGTGATGTAATTTGACTGGAACATAATTTCGATAAGTCTTTTATCCAACAATAATGACTTTTAGAACAACGCGTATCACAAATATGTTCATCATCATCTTTAATACTACAATCCTTTGTTATTAACAACAAGTTGACATGTCTGTTAAGTTTTCTACCCGAATACCTTAATGGACCGACAACTTCGTACTTTAACATATTATTTTCGAAATTTTTTTGCAAACCATAAACGTTAACTGAAATATTATTCATTTCTTCAAATTTTGATATATCACGCAACTTTACTGGAAAGTCTATACCTGTAAAATTCAGCACTCTTGAATAGTGTGGATAAGATTGAATCTGTGATGCCATTCTAGTGGTGGGGCACAAAGCAGACACGATTGACCACGCAAAACAACACTCATCTTGATTAAACACATTGATGATGGCTTTTTTCAATTCGATGAATCGGGGTAACTTTATATATGAAGATCCACCAAAAGGTTTATACTCGTTGACATTTACTTCCAGGTATAGAATTTTTTCCAGAGCCCAACCTACGAAAACAAAAAGGAATGACATAAGTATTTATTTTATTTTTAGTCGTTAATTTATAACATACCTGAATCTTTTTCCTGAAACTCAGTCGATTGAGTCTTCATGGCTTCCACTAATGATTGATATATTTCTTCCAAATCGCTTCCTGAAGTGACAATTTCATTGCGTGTATTAAATGACTTGTCACTGTACATATTATCTTGTGTTGGTAAAAGATACCGACCAACAACCACCATATTAACTTTCAAAGCACAACGCACTCTTACTAGGTCACTTACTACCTCTAACACTCTTGCTTTAATTTCATCAAAAAATAATGAATAGTCAGTATGTTCATTATCACTTGATATACGGTATGTGGCAATCCTATTTCTAAAAGCACTGGACACTAGCTCAACACCAGCTGATATTGGTGAACATGCATTACTTTTATGGTGTATTGTTCTTTGATGACCTGCCATTCGATTTGCTGGTATGGTTATATTGCAGCAAGTGCAAGTACGCACCTCGGATGTTGATGCCCCATCGTCAACTTTTCGCTGTTTTCCACCATGCATATTTTCAAATCGTGCTACGCACGATTCTCGTTTATGTCGTAACATATTATAACTCCGAGTAAATGATTTACCACAATTTTCACACACGTACGCCATGACTTTCAAATTAACTTGCTTGAACCGTTTTACTCAACACAATGTTCTATACTAAAATTTAACCCCCCCTACCCTCATATATACCGATCCACATTTAGACCCAACCCACTCGACCGTCATACCAAAACATGTTACACCCCAGTAATAACTCAAGGTAAACTAACATCATAAATGTAACCTTGAAATAAGCGTCGTCCACCTGGTCATCACCAAACAAAGAAACATCTGCTCGCGTTCAAGGCCAAGCAAATGTAACCTTGAAATAAGCGTCGTACACCTGGTCATCACCAAACAAAGAAACAGCTGCTCGCATTCATTGAAAATATGCACCGCAAATGTAACCCTGAAATAAGCATCGTACACCTGGTCATCACCAAACAAAGAAACATCTGCTCGCGTTCAAGGCCAAGTTCTTGACCTTGACCTTGGAATAACACCTGCGCATATCAAGGCCAAATAACAATAGCACACCTGGGCGTTCAAGGTCGACCCTACTGCGCATGCGGAGACTCGGGGAGCATCATATCCCTCTACTCATTAAATATCATTTTTACTGAGTTGTCGATGACTCTACAACACTGGAATTCGCCATATACTCATGATAAGTCATAAGTTCAGTTTTGACGACACAGCCAATGGGATCACGTTTTACAAGTTTCGAAATTCGCGCGAAAATTTTCAGTTTTAAATCCTTGTTTTTTGTTAATAAAGACCAAAATAAATGAATAACAGCAACCGCCATAAACACTAATTTATGTAGAGAATATAAAAAAACATATTTCAGATTTATTTGGGTTATATGCATATTCCCTATTCCGCTTAAAACTTGGACCACACACCAATAATTTACCACATTATCAGAATAACATAAGTCCAACCAACAATAATAAAATTAATTTGAAGCGAATTGTAAATTAAATTTAAATTATCTAATAATTAGGCGGAAAATTCTGAGCCTAAAATTTATTAATCATATTAACGGTATACTTTTTAATAAATGCATTCTTTTTACGATTATTAATTTTTAGGTACAAAGAGAAAGAAGTCCTACACGGAAATCTAAACGAGTTTGTGAATGCTTTACGACGAAATAATTTTTGGTTAAATAAAGGTAAGTTTTGTATAATCAAATTTCATAAAGTATGTTTTAAATACAGTTAAATCGATAGAAACTTGCCCATACTTCAAAGTTGATATTTATGAAAAATAAATCAAAATTTTTTAATAAATAATGTAAAAAAATCGTATACAAAAGGCACCGTTCTTCTTCTAGAAAAAATGACCACCGTACAAGCCTAATCTCATTCATTCATATTAATTTATTTAAAAATTGCTAGGCAATTAACATTTTTAGATTTAGATAATCTCTTCTACATTTTTGGCTTTAAGGCGGCCCTGTGAAAAAAGACAGAGTATTTTTAACTACTTTACAAACTAAAAGAATGCACCTTCTTTTCATATACTTAAACCTTTGTTGATTTGAAGGGGGGGTGAATGAAGGGGCCGTATTTTTTTAAAAAGTTGCCGTAATATGTTAATTTTTGTACTAATGACAATATATTTGTCTAAGCCTTGCTTTATTACTAGGGTTCGTAATGTTGATAACGATAACATTGACCATGGGCGGCGTGACCGTAAATAAACTGTTTACAAGTAAGAGGTAATTTACATAATACTAAAACCACTTCCCAGTGCGATAGCAGGTGACTTCCACGAACGTTAAGTTACCAAATGTAACCAAATTAATATTTTCATACGCTCTGTAATAACAAAATAGCGAGGTTTTGTCCAAGTTTTGGTGAACTCTCAAATACTCTTCACATATGGCTGATTTATGAATTGGTAATCATTTTTTTAAAAGATAGCCGCCAAAGTACATTAAAAAATTTCTTTCTAATGAGCTATTCTTTGGAAAATCAGCCTAAAATTTAGATGTGGCATCTTCTGGCGATGAAAATGATGTCGAAACAGGAATATCATCATCTTTTAGTCGATTTAATAATTTTAATCGAACGTTATCCGCATTAGCTTCACAATTTTTATCACCAGAATGAAGATTCGAACATAAAATAATTCTTTAGATGTTCTTTCGAACTGTAGTGGCGTAGTAGTAGGTTATCAATGGTTGGAATATTTAGGCCCAATTGTTAGCATAATGTTATTTAAATATTGTTTGTTATTTCAGGATTTTATGAAAATGTAATAAAGTAAATAATAAAAGATTATTTTTGAATTTTAAAATAATGAAATATTTGAAACTAGATACTTGTATAAAAAACATAAAAGTAATGTAATCAAATATTGGATACATATATTATCATATGTGTATTTACAACAGTACCTTACACTCCGAAGATTGCTACCGCACTGACCGTTTCAGGGTACGTTTCCGGGTATGAGGTTTGGAGGCCACCGGTCGTCGCGCTTGACAGAGAGGTATCTTCTGGTTTATTTATTTACGGCACGGCCCCATACCACCGAACATCACTACCTGCCAGGTTCCGGAGTACATACACGTTTTTGCTTATTTTAGCTGCAAGGTTGTCAATATGACACCGACTTTAGAGTTGGATCTAACGTAACCCCTAAAAACCGTACGGCATTCTCAGTTTCGAGATCTGTCTCACAATTTCGTAATGTAAATACCATTTTACTGGTCTTTGATTCATTTAAAACAAGGTTGTTCCTGCAAAACCAGGCACTAACAGCCGATTGTGTCTCGCGCGCTCTTTCAGAAATTCCTTCACAGGTCCCGGCCCGCAGGCTGACAGCAGTATCATCAGCAAACAACTTGAAGCTAGCAGCAGCGTCACTCTCAGGTAGATCATTTACATATACCTATAAGAAACAGAAGCGGTCCTAGGACCGATCCTTGAGGATCCGAAGCATACAGCTAGGATGGTACAAGAATGGATGATACAAAATGTGCCACAGCAACTTCACACACCGCCTCAGTCACTAGACAGACGTCAACCCCATAGAGCACTTGTGGGAAGAGTTGAAACGCCGTGTACGCAAAAATGAAACTTCCAGCGAAGAACAACTCAAAAGGGCCATCATCGAAGAATGGGAAAATATTCCTGAAGAAGTGATCAAGAAACTTGTTCTAAGTATGTCAAATAGGCTAAGAGCTGCAATTAAGGCGAATGGTAATTCTACTAAATATTAGAATTGGAAACATCACAGAAATATTGGTTTAAATACTATTGTATGGAGACTTTTTTGGAGTAATTTATGCTGCATAAGATATTTATTATGTGTTACTTTTAAAATAAATGCATTTTTGAATAAAATTATTTGTGTGCTTCTTTTTAACAGGTTGCTAAATATATTTTATGAGATATTTCAGTTCAGTTGTGTTAAAGAAATTACGGGGGGGGGGGGGGGATAAAAAGGGCGGCTGGGAATTTGTCTAAAAATGTTAACTAAAGTGTTATTTTCGGAATGATTAAGGTCAGAAAAAATAATTTAGTCCAACAAATTTAACGTGGGAGGGGGGGGGGGGGGGGGGGGGCGATAAAAAGGAGCGGTTAGAAAGTTCTCCAAAAATGTTAACTAACATGTCATTTTCGGGGCTATTGAGATCAGAATATCTAATTTTCTCTAGCAAATGTTAAAAGAAAATTTACGGGGGGGGGGGGGGTAATAGAGAGAATAACAGGAACGCCTGGGAGTTTCTACAAAAATGTTAAAATGTGTCATTTACGGGGTTATTGAGGTCAGAAGATCTAATTATACCTAACATACCTTAAGAAATATTGAAGGAATGAGGCGAGATAAAGATAGAAAAAAGAGAAAGCAGGTGAGATGAGTGTGATGAAATGTATCGCGAAAAGATTATGTTTACTAAAATTTAGTGGAATAAATACTTTTTTTATTGATATTGTGGTCAAAAAAGCCAATAATTATTTATTACACACTACAAATAAAAAGAGGGTGAGATAACAAAAATCGTTGAGAGAGAAACTAAAAATAAAGACTTTTTTCAACCAACTTCACAACCACAAAAGCACTGAAAAGTATGAAATAACGTAACGTAACGTAAATTACGTATTTATAATATAACTGATGCTAATGGTAAGCTTAACTTTGTTCTAATTTAGGTAACTTGTACACCAAAATTCTGAACTCTCAGGTAAGCGCAAATCCTTATAAGCAGCTTATTAACTATCATTACGGATCCTTCTACTCCATTCTCCATCTCCCTTCTTTGCAGATACATACGCATAATATGTATGTTATAGTATTTAGGCTTGAAGCCCATGTAGCCTGTCCAAAATCAAAATATTGTTAATCGCCATTACAAGAATATAGCTTTTACATTTCTTTAATATCATTTAAAAATGTCTTGTTGTCTTAGTAAATCCTCAATAGGCCTTTAAATCACCTTATAAATATGCAGACGAATTCACGTATTTGCATTTAACATGCATCACTGTAACCTTTCTGCTTTATTACACCATTAAACTCTTATAAAAATAATACGATACAACGTCCTTATTTGCATCGCAATTTTGTTATCAGATTCCTGCAAATTAGCTCTCCAATGGATTTAGTATACTTATTACTTTGTGAATTTTCAAAACTAAAATAAAAATCGACAAAGTTATTGTGTTCCAGACAGTTTTTGAGAAAAATCATAAGAGATCATTAAATTTAACATTAAATAACCGTCAGGTTCTTCTACTTAATTTATATGCAGCTTGTTAAATACAGAATAAAGACAAGTTGGTTTGTGTTAAAGGGGTATCATAAATACTTTCCGGAAATTTTGGTATTAATTATATTTATATTATCACAACTCTAAATTCGATAAGTTACCTGATGCATGTAATAAATGGCCACTAGTCTTAGTATTGTTATTATTGAAGCCTGGCAATCACCCAATGATTTTCTTCTTTTTTATTAGGAGTTAAAAACGAAGAGCACTCGTCATCTGCCACTTTTCTCATCTGACTTACTATTGTGAGAATTGTGCGAACACACACGCTGGAAGCTTGTAATACGCTCTTGAACTCTCTTTAAATCCTTGATGAGTTTATTCGCTTCAGCTTCTTGGCTCATAAAATCAATAATATTTGCCAAAATTTTAGACCTTGCCCAGATAACACTTTGCCTTTTACTTTAGACAAGAATCACTTTCAATTGAAGACATATTTTGTGGCAAAGTTGGTTGCTGCAATGCAGCATTTAACAATGCAGTTGCAAAAGCTACGTCTAAAAATATTAAAATTGATAGAACAGAATTTGAAAATTTTGTTTTTATATATAAATGATAATTTACCTACATATTTACTTAAAAAAATAATTTAAAAATATGAATATCACAAAAAAAAATAACTAAAACAACAAATAATTTGTAAAAGTTTTAGAATGCTCTACTTTTTATAACTTAACAATAAATTTTTAATGATATATAACAAACAAAATTTATTCCCTACACGTTTTATCTTTGGGATGTTATAGTTTATATAATTTCTTACAAATATCTGTCTAAAATGTATTTTATAAATGATCTACACCAACTTATTATTATTATTATTGAAATATAACTTTATTCACTGATGTGATTAGTATCAACAAACATTAGGTTATGAATTTTTGAATGAACTATCGCTTATTTTTATGAATAAATATAAAAAAAAAACAACCAAACTAATATGTACCGTTCCGTGCACGTTGAGCGTCGTCAACCGACACCTCTATCTCAATAATAGGGAATATGCATATAACCCAAATAAATCTGAAATATATTTTTTTATATTCTCTACATAAATTAAATGTTTATAGCGGTTGCTGTTATTCATTTATTTTGGTCTTTATTAACAAAAACAAGGGTTTAAAACTGCAAATTTTCGCGCGAATTTCGAAACTTGTAAAACATGATCCCATTGGCTGTGTCGTCAAAACTGAACTTATGACTCATCATGAGTACATGGCGAATTCCAGTGTTGTAGAGTCATCGACAACTCAATAAAAATGGTATTTAATGCGTAACTCATCCAATGAAATATCACGGCAATAGTTATATTATCTTATTCATGTATACTTTAAGCCGAAATCGGACCAGGAACCATTTAATTTTGCAACAAAAGTTGGCATTTCTGCGAAATTTTGACATATCATCTTAATAATTTCGAGTAAATAAACTGCAATTCTTTGTTTTCAAGGCAATCTTCGAAAATTCAAAAATTTTCAAATTTTAGATGTCCCCGATGCAAATAAACCTATTTATTTATAACTTTACCGAAAAAATAAGCGATTTAAATTAGTGGGAGGTATTCCTAGATAATTAGCGGATAAAATAAACCCAAAAAGAATCACTAAATAAGGTAAATAGTGTGGAATAATGTCGGTTAAAAATAGGATTTGTCGGAAAAAATAAAAAAAATCCTAATTTTACCCCTTAAATACGCCTTTGGATGACCCATTCGCTATTCATTTTACAGTGTGATTGTCCCTTTATAAGATAGTGTTGAAAAATTGGTAACAAATAGATAGGAAAAAATAGAGAGTGATTCAAATGTACCGATGTCGAGGGCAAAAAAACTTAAAAAGTCGAAATTTAATCGGCGATTGCTCCCTTTCTATCGAGAATGAAGAAACTAAAAAATATGGATAACACATACTTTGACGAGCTCTTTCCGATGACGTATATGGGATTTTAATTTGAACCATTTTGACCCCACAAAAAATTAAAAACCGTGAAATATTTGGGGCAAAAATCTCAATTTCCAGCTTTCTTCCAAATATTTCCATTTTCCAGTGATTTTAGGTTTAGGTAAATGTATTGCAAAAAAAGTATTTGAGATTTTAAAGTTTCACCTATGAGTCCGTTTTTCGATCTGACGTTTTGTTTTCGAGTTATTAGGTATCAAAGAGTGGTCTGGAAATGGCATTTTCCGTCTTTAAAAAATTCGAAAGAATTACTTGCCATTTTCTGATCCTCACCAGTTTGAGTGGACTTCTGAAGCTCCGGGTCCCCTACAATCTCCGAAAATTTAATTGACATTTGCGATCTGTACCTCATTTCAATGGAAATCGCGGAAATTTTGAATTTGACGTTTAATAGCTCCGAAACGAAACATCCTGTATAACTGAATTTTTTACCGAAGCTAGTTGAACTATTCCTCTATCAACCCAAAAAATTCGATTTCTCTCCCTCTGTCTGTTTCCGAGAAAATCAAACCTGTTCGACTTTAAGTTAAGCTTTACGTTAACATATAGATTTTTGCTAATCTGACGTCACTTTTCACTAAGGCCAAATGGCTGCTTTTTAAATTGTAATAAATTATATCGAAAAGTAAACATTTTTTGTAGCTAAATTATCCTAGTAATTTTCTTGAAAATATTTTTTTGGGTTTGTAATGAAACGATTTAAGTATGCAATAAAAAAAATATGTGCATATTCCTTATTGAATCTGTTTCGGAATTATATAAGGAAAGAATCTAAGTGGCAATTTTTCGTTTGATGTTAGGGCGCGAAATAATTAAACGACCGCATTAACCCACTGCAAAATCATAGGCGTTGTGGGCTCGAAGCGGTCTTCAACAATGACGTCATCCATGACGTTCAAACACGATCCCAAGCCTGCGGCACAGTTGAGAAAACGCGTAAACGCGAATCAGTTTGTCAACTCCTGCGAATTTCATTCATAAACGTGAAGCACAAAAGTGCTTTTTATAGCTGTCTGCCTATCTCGAGTGTGCGCAGTAAGAGCCACGTGAGAGCCGAAATATCGGCAACTGGTTCAATTTACGACGTATGTGCTACGATTAGGCAGAACCTGATTACTACAGTTAGAGCAAGAAAAATGTTTCACGTACGTCGTATCCGTATCGTAAGCATTTCTTGCAGCGCTGCCAATTCTCGATAATAACCCTAAACCCGAAGAAGTTTGTTAGTAATATTGGAGAAATAACACAATCAGAGTAAAAATTATATTTTTAGGATTTTTTATACTATAATGTATTACTATTCTTGTTACAATAAAACTACCTTTTTACAGCCTAAATTAACCAAGCGGAAGCGTAACCCATCAATATATTAACGGAACCAGTTGGTTCAGTCAGGGTTAACAGATATGTCTTCTGTATTAAATTTGACTATAATCCTTTGATTAGAATTACATAATTAGTTTTAGCTATATATAATTTACATGTTTTCCTACACCTACCACCTACTGCTTAAACAAACGTTCGTCGTGGCAACAATGTTGGCCGCCTGCAATAAATTGAAAAATGCGCAAGCGTCAACTAGGCAGGCCTGCTGCTATTGGTCCAAATTCTTGGCCTCAACGATCTTGCTAAGATACCCAACTGATTCGGGCTGAAAAGCCCGTTTTTTAAACTGTGCCTGCGGTCGCTTTCTGGAATGACTCGGTGGGCATCACGAGCGTTACAGTTCCTTAGTGGAAGGCACCCAACGTCATGTTAACGTTTGGTCGCCGTAGCTCTGGATCCGAACTCTGTAAGTTTTGAAGATAGCGATAGATGTAGGTATAAGGAGAGGATTGCCATCTATCTCTATCTTATAAGGAGAGGATTGCCATCTCTATATAAAATTAGAAAGCGATCAAAATCGTTATCGCTTTTTTTGTTATAGAGTTCGGCTGCTGCATATATTTTTGTAAAAGAGAGGGTGGTTCAAATATGACCCAGACTTTGGCTCTCAACGCCAGAATTTTTACACATTATTATACACTCTAGAAGGCCTATCTGTCCTAACGATGGCTTTTGGTTTCATTTATTGTTTACAAGATGTCTGAACAACCCGTGCATAGTTCTCTAGAGAAAATGTTTACTATTATTCAGGCGCGGCCCGTGAAATTTCAACGTTGCATATCTCTGTTGCTACTTATGGGACCCATACCAAATTCAGGTTTTTTAATAGCGAGCCTACTAGGAATGTTTTGGTAAAGAAAAAAAATATTTTGCAATTTGCGAAAAAAAGTTGATTTTTTGAATTGACCCACCTGGGTAAAAAATTACCACGCTTAGATATTTTATTTATTATTTTTTCTAAACAAATTTTACATCATTTTGTCGACAATTCTTAAATTTTAAGAGAAAAAAATGTGTTAGTAGAAAGTTATAGTCATTTGAATTTTTTGCAACCGAAAATTTAAATTATTTTTCGGTTGAAAAAATTCAAATGACTATAACTTTCTACTAACACATTTTTTTCTCTTAAAATTTAAGAATTGTCGACAAAATGATGTAAAATTTGTTTAGAAAAAATAATAAATAAAATATCTAAGCGTGTTAATTTTTTACCCTGGTGGGTCAATTCAGAACATCAACTTTTTTTCGCAAATTGCAAAATATTTTTTTTCTTTACCAAAACATTCCTAGTAGGCTCACTATTAAAAAACCTGAATTTGGTATGGGTCCCATAAGTAGCAACAGAGATATGCAACTTTGAAATTTCACGGGCCGCACCTGCTATTATTAATCATCTGCTGGAACTTCTGTTTTTAAACACAACCTCAACATTTTTGGAATTTCCAAGATACATTTTGACTTGGAAACATTACAAATTATACGAGATTTATACAAGAAAAAATTTCCAGGTTAGGATTTTTAACAACGATCATTACCATTGACCTTCAGCAAGAGGAGACAGCAGCATTAATTCACAACTAGCATATTGGTTGCTTTATACATTTTGCGTGTGTAGGACAAAGACCAACCGCTATAATTCCGTCTCGGCGCGCCACTGCAAGGGCTTTCCTGTATTCTGTACTCCACCAAGCAAACCTCTGAAAAGACGGTTCCGCACGAAAAAAGTCAATTTTTCCAGACAGTTGGCACTGACGCATTATTCCGGAAAGTTCATGGATAAAGTTCTGTTAGCAAAAACTAAAAATTATCACTACATACGTATATTCCGACCTGCCTTGAAAACACAAACAAAATTACGCTTCTCAGATTGATCACATTATTTAATCTCTTGGGGATGGGATGGATTGTGTTTTTGTATGCGTGCTACAGTTTTGAGAGGCGTGCATTTACTGTTAGTTTTGGTAGTGGTTACTGATATTTAGAGATAAAGTCGAGAAAGCCCACATTAAAATAAATAAAATTACATTTTATTGTGGTATTTGTCATGTCATCTCAAACTACTGTTAGTGAATATTAAGTTTGATTTATATTTTTATTATAATTTTATTATTTATTAGTTACAAATAGTTACGAAAGATTATAATAGGCTACACCATCAGAATAATCATCTAATTGAAAATTTGATACCCTTGATGCCTCGCTGTGATCATGCTCATTTATTCCACCGTCTCTATCAGGGCAGCGCAGCGGGGAGAACGCGCAAGATCGTGACTTCAAGTGGCCAGTTGTTACCATTTGGTAGGGCCCTAAGAGTAGTTTTTAATTCAATAATATTAAACTTATCTTCCTACAAAACTTCCTTGGATGCAAGATTCAGATACCTATAGCGCTAAATTTTTTAAAACTCATTAATATAGGTGAATGCGCAAGGAAACAGCCCAATTTATTATTTATTTATATTAATTAATAATTATTTTAGAATTTCTTGATTTTGTTTAGTTTGATGACTGTATTTATATCTTGCTCCAGTACTCTAAAGTTTTTACAGCTTCGGCTAAAATGTTTAATTCATTAGGTACTTCAATTATTCAGTAGAACATTATCGCTATGCATATTAAGAATAAAGTGACCTTATTGTCTAAATGACGGACTAAACGAATTTTTTTTTAAAAAACATTCTTTTTGCAGAACAGTCGACAGTTTTGCAAGCACTTATTTAAAAAATTATCTCATTTTGCAAAGCTTTCCGGAGTTATAACCTGTCGACTTTTGTTTACAAATAATGCTTCTCAAAGTTAAAGACATTTTGTTGGTCAGTCATGACTGAGGGAAATTTCGTTGGACAGTCATAAATGAGGGACATTTTGACGGGCAAATTTTGACAACGGACAAATAGGTCGAAAGATGGACTATCCGTCCTGATGAGAGACGTCTAGCCCTATTAATTAAGAACGATCCTGCTTATACCATACTTATACTTAGTTATAAACAGCAAAATAAGAAAAAATGGATTGTGTTTTTTCTGTGGACATTCACGTGGAGTGGGCTCTCTTTGACAGTCATACTTTGCGAGATACACTATTATTTGTAACGGGTGATTGCATTTCTAGTTTTAAGAAATATTTAATCTCGGATAATAAAGGCAGGTTCTAATTATTTTGTCATGTTCCGTAGGGCGATACTACAAAGTGTTAAGTTTTCTTTTTCTAGCGCTGATTATAAAGTTTGTTTATAAATATAAATGTATTGGTAAATAGTTTTTGAGGAAAAAACATTAATTACTTACTTAGTATTATTATAAGAGAAAAAACCTATATAAAAATAATATTAATATGTCCAGGAAAATGTAATTTTATAATAGATATTTATTTATACTACCTAGTGAAGTATTGAATAGGAAAAAAAACCTAAATCTTTCAAAATATAAAATAATAAACAAAATTAATATTTTCATCATTTTATGATTTTGTGATTTTACAAAATTAACTTATTTCTGCACCATTTCGACGATCGTTTCGGGCTAGTCAGCCATCCTCAGGCGCAGGATATACATACATATACATAATCAGTTCCTCTTTAATACCCTTAGGGTGTCGAGGTTTAATTCATTACAGTTTATTGTCTATTGTTGTTTTACGAACTTTTTCCATTTCTTCCTATCATCCCTTGCCAGTTCTTTCGCCGAGTTCCAGTTTTCACCCTTTCCCCTTAAAAAATCTCCCACTGTGCTATTTCAATTCCGTTTGGGTCTTCCTCTTTTATTTTTTCCCAAAGGTTTCGCTTCCCCTATGTTTTTTACTTGTCTTTCCCCCCCATCCTTATTAAATGTCCGAACCAGTTTAATTTTTTCTCCTGTATTTTTTCTTTTGCCGATTTTACACCTAACTCCCTTCGTATATCTTCATTTTGTCTCTTATCCGTTTTTCTTGCCCCCACTACTTTTCATTTCGGCCGCTTGTATTCTTTTTCTCTGACTTTCTGTTAAGTTCCAATTTTCGCTTACATGTAGTACTCGTAGTACTGGCAGGTATATCGTCCTATATATCGTTGTCTTGGTTTGCCTGGAGATTTATTTATTCTCGAGAAATTTCTTGTGAATTGCATAATATATTTTGTTTGCTGCCCTTATTCTTTCAGTCAATTCCTCTTCCATATTTCCCTTATTATTTATTATTGTTTCCAGATATTTAAATCTCTCTACTTGCTCTATTTTCTCTCCATCTGCTTCTATGTCTATTTTCTCCTCTTGGCTGCTTATGACTATGTATTTTGTTTTTTCTACATTATTTGATTGAAAGTTTTGTTTACCTAAAGTGTCTTTCCCTACTTTTATATTTTTCTCTAGATATTTTTCTGTGCTAGCAAACACTGCAGTATCATCTGCAAACGCACATGTATCCAGAAACACTGGTTGTAGATTTTTAAATCCTATCACTACTTTTTCCATTTTCTGCTGGTATTCTTTTATTTCCATTGCACCTATGAACAGGAGGAGGATATTATTTTAAACATATATTACAAGGAAACAATAGTTGGTATAATGCTGCTATGTCAGAATAATGTTACGGACAGAAGTTTCAGAGAGTTTTTGTAGCTTTAGTTTATGTTACCATTTGAATTAGAGATTTTGTTTGCGGATGGGATGGTGTGATAAAACTGTCCCTTGGCCCTGCTACAAAGCAAATAGGGAAACGGCGCCTTTTGGGCAAAAAATCAAGTACGGAAATATCAATCACGTATACCAACAAAAACATTATAATAAATGTAACCAAAACGTATTTTATTTTTGAATTTGCGGCACTGTCGCCACTTGACAACCTTGCGTTAGCGTCCCCACTGCACTCTGTGCTGCACTGGCCCCATACTCTCGGTACAAGAGTAAATAAATAACCAGAAGGATAACTCTCAGTTTGATCTAAGCATCTAACGCCGAGGGAGCTTGAGTCAGTGTTGAAGCCAAATTTTATGATATTGTCATGGGCGTACCTAGGAAATAATATGTTGTAATATTAAATTAGTAAAGAAAATATGAAAAAATGTGATGAGCGGGTTGTCTTAGGTAGTGCGCAATGCTTTAAAATTTACAGGGCCTCTATATCCCACGGTATTTTGACGTATTTCACAAAAATTGTTCTTTTCACAGAGAAGTTGTTTACTTGCAGTTATATGGGGAATGAGTAAAATAAAAACGTGATTTTTAGAGATTAAATTGACAAAAGCGGATGGATTGAAAAATGCATGAAATAAAGGTACTTTTTAATTTTATTTTGAGTTATGCAGGAGTCAGCAATGATAAAATATTTTAAATAGGAAAATTATTTGAAGTTAGGTGAATAAAACAGGTGTTAAGATAATAAAATAATTTTATTGGTATCTCCAAATCAACATCTTACTATTTTTTACAGTCCTAAAATTTCTATTTTTTAAAATTTAAGAGCGTAAAATAACCTTACTCTACACCTAATCAAATACTGATGCGGAAAACTTTTGAAAGGATGAACAAGGCGGCTATCTTTACAAAAATGTACAAAATGGGTCATACCATCATTTTCCAGATCCAGGCAAACAAAATATGTTCGTTAACAACTTTTGTATAAATTTGGCCCGCCGAAGTACATAGACAGACATTTATATTTAAATATATCAGAGTACCGTCTACCCTAATAACTTGTGTAATTTAAATATTAATGAAATCTGCAATATCCTTCTATGGACAAAATTTATAATAAGCTGTTGATATTGTTCTAATGAAATCTCGTCTAAAGCTTTTTTAAGTCGAATGTTTTATGAACTTTTCCATTTCTTCATATCCCTTGCCATTTCCTTCGCTGAGTTCCAGTTTTCACCCTTTCCCCTTAAATATCTTCCACTGATATTCTATTTCCTTTTGAGTCTTCCTCTTTTATTTTTTCCCAAAGGTTCGCTTCTCATATGTTTTTAATGTTAATTTGAAACTTTTAAATGTATTTTTTGGTGTTTTTTGAGCTATTTGGCATAATTGGCAAATTAACATAATATTAAACTCTGAATTTTACCTATGTCAAGTTTTATCTCTATACTGACTAATAAAACAGAGCCCAACATGGGGCTAAAAAATTTACAGCGATTGATCGCTGAGAAAAATATGAAAAACAATCATAAACATTGGGAAGTAGGTGTAGATTGAGCCAAAATTATCAGGAGTAAAAAATGAAAAAATCTATCAATTTCTATAAACAATTGAATTGTTTATTTCCTAATAACTGCTGGACCAGTTTTAGAGAAAAAGTTTTTCGACAAAAAATATTTCTCACGATGTAGGGAACAACTTTTGCCCTTACTCAAATTTTTTAATTTGGCTTAGTCGAAGCGCTCCCCACACAGCTCCGTGCATACGAGATGCGATACGGCATTGGTGCCGTCGGCGGCGGGTAGCGTCGAAGATTTGGCGGAGATCGGGCGGCCCAGGTTTGCTCAGGTTAAGTGGGTGGCTGATGACACGGAACACTAATTGTGCAACCATAGCTTGCACGTGACCGATTTTTTGGCTGGAATTAAACTCTCGACCTTTTTGTGCACTTTCCCAAAACTTAGCTGGCGACGTTGTTTTAGTACGAGGTCCTAATAGCCAACTCGAGGATCCACAGGGGATGCTCCCCATCCCCCACGAATAAGTCCCTGTAAAGGACCAAATAATTCAAAATTACCTGTGCTTTAGACAGTAATAAAAATTTAATAAAAAAACGATTGTTTGAGATAGTATTGATAAAGTTTTTTTTTGAAACTAAATACGAGCTTCGGGATTCACTAAAAAATGTTAAGAACAGTACTGGTTTCAGTTTAGATTTAATTGATGTCTTTCTATTTTTTCTGCGACATAGTTGCTTTCCAAATAAGTTTGATCTTCGAATTTGTTGCTAAAATGAATTTACATAGTCCTATTATTATGGAAAATACATACTTAAACTCGCCTTTTCTTTATAAATTTGCGACAAACTCAGAAAAATGTTTATAGTACTGGGTGTCCAATTTTCAAAACTTTTGCAGGGTATTTCGGTTATCTTTAAAGATAGAGAGCTGCAGGTTTCGCTATACTGTGTGACCCTAAGGTCCGCTATAAAAAATACACTGTATATTAAGTTGTAATTGATGCTGATAATACTGATGTCAAGGGAATTTTCCACTTTGCTCGAACTCCCCCAATTTAGTGTAAAAAATTGGAGTATTTGGTTCATTACATTTACCAAAAAAAAAAAAAACTAAATTAATAACACCGCTTTCGCACATTATGGCATATGAAAATATCACACTCTGAGCAATAGTAATGTAAGATTTATTAACATGATTCATAGAGAAAAGCAAGTATTTGCAATAAGTTTGCTTAATATGATTCGAATAACAAACAATGTTCCATTTAATTCATTTTAGGTAGAAGTTCACTATAATTAATTTTATCATGCAGTGTGCTACTAGCCCTGGGGACACAATGATTAACATATGAAAATTTAACCTACGCATCAATGCAAAATACTACGAAAATATTTAAATTATAAGATAACGTAAATAAATTGTAATGAATTACTTTAACAATTGGTACTAAATCATTGCCTTTTGAAACTTAGAAACCTAAAAGGACAAACGCCTAAATTGTTATACATTCCGACTTTGTGTGGGTTTCTGTTACAGATCTGGTTTTCTATAAGGCAGTAATTCCAGTCCCGGCTTAGGGACCAAAATTAGGTCTCAGCAGTCGAAAAAAAAACAACCTCTGCGGGCCCAGAGAACCGTAGTTAGGAAACGAATTTGGGTCTCGGTGATCAAGAACTATTAGTAGTCAAGTCGGGAATCAAAAGTAGATCGGTAGGTTGCAAATTCCGGCAGCAGGAATTTATTATCTATCTTGGCGGTTACATGACTTAATAACTAGCAGCCGATCATGCCTATGGCAGAACAGGTCGTTTTCTATATTTATATATCACTTTTGAAAATTATTTTAAAATCCAAATTTCTCGCAAATTAAAAATTCCCAGTTTATTAGGCAATTTAAAAGAAATTTGAAATTAACGTAATTTAAAGTTTCACGGTGCCTCGGGGAGACGCTAACTGTACAAATGAACATGGCTCCTGGCAAATATTCTAAATTCTTTTAATATCCGCGTGCCGACACTTATTTTGGCTTCCGGCTGCCGCCGCGCCGGTAACTTTTAAATAAATAACGATACCTGAAACTCACAGTGTAACGTCCCATGAACAAAAATCAAAATATTCATCAGCGAATTAGAATAGATGGCCAAGGCCGTTAAGTAGCAGGGTCATTAGTGTATTTAAATTCGCAATCTATACTTTTGTATCTACACTCATCTCTTAAATTTAAATTTTATTATAACATTTACCAGAGGGAGAATTCGGAATAGGTATAACTTCACTTGTCAAATACTTGATGAAAATGTGATATTTTTTAATTAGTTCCCGTTTAGCAAACTAAGAACTACTTAGGTGGTTACCTAAACAAAAAGGTGCATATAAAATTGTCATCGGTCGGTATGTATATAACTTGTGTTCTGAACAAATTTAAAGATAAATATCTATTTTTTTTTTTATATTATAGTATGTTAGTACCTTCCATGTTTCTCTCGTTTGTCCATTACTGCCTGTTTAGCAGTTTTCCCATTTTTCAGAGTTCAGCGATTGAAACAACGTAATCAAGAATTAAACTAATTTGGCACTGTAATGTAATGTCATTGCGAAAGGCGACTCTAAACGTCAGTTAAATTTATTACTTCATTAAAGGTTTTAAGCGACAGGCTGTAACTCAGATGTCGTTGAAAAATGGCGTTTGGTACTTAAAACGGGACGATAGGAAGCAGTGCACCAGTATCTATTGATTATAGCGGCTTCCGGTAATTCATTTTTTTTTTATCGTTTGGCTCGGACTTCTTAACAGGCACGTGGTCAGTCGTACTGAGAACTACAATGAGTCATGTGTCTGTCAAAAATTCTGAGCAAAACGATGCTGCTGCTGAAATTTTAAAGTTGTATATCTCTGTTCCTACTTACAGGACCCGTACTAAATTTATGGGTTTTAATATTGAGACCACTGAGAAGGTGTTGGTAAAGAAAAAAACATTTTGTAATTTGCAAAAAGAAAAAATATATGCTAGGTTTAAAAAAATTCAATGACTATAACTTCCTACTAACACATTTTTTCTCTTAAAATTTAAAAATTCTCGGCAAAATGATGTAAAATGTGTTTAGAAAAAAATAGTAAACAAAATACCTGAACACATTAATTTTTTAAAACTTTTTGTCGCAAATTACAAAATGTTTTTTTTTTCTTTACCAAAACATTCCCAGTGGGACTATTAAAACCCCTAAATTTGGTACGGGTCCTGTATGTAGGAACAGAGATATACAACTTTGAAATTTCACCAGCCGCCACTGTACTTCTGGTAACATTCCTGATTGTATTGTAATAGCTTGTCTTTTATGCTTGGAATTTGGGAATGAAATGGGATCAAAGCAAGAGGACTAGAAAATATTGAACACAAACACTGATCCTGGTTAAAGAAGAAGGTGGGCAATGTTTTGCATCATATTCAGTACCTGAAACCTGCTATTAATTCGCTGGGAAAGCCTCTTAAACTGGTAAATTTTCTACTGTAACTGAAAAACGAACAGATCTCCATTTCCTCTCCCAGAAATTTGTTAAAGACTGAATCTACCCTTTATGTAAATTGAGGTTGAAATTTCAGAAATTATAACACACGAGAACAGTGAACACTTTATACAAATCAAATAAATTTAATAAATTGCTTGCGATACTGCATGTCGATTACTTTGCCTAAGTTACTAATTCATGGTCCAGAAGCAGTATACTCACTAATGAATACTGATATCCGTTGACGTGGGTCAGTTGTCTAAAAAAGCCTTAGGCGCCAGACACCGAAATGTTCGATCTACAATAAAATACTTGCAAAACTTCTTATTGTAGGTACTACTAAGAAAGATCGCATTACAATGCTGCTTCTTAAATCTGACTAACAGGTGTCTATATTAAGAAAAAGAGAGCTATGATGAAAAAGCCATATGGGATTCAAATGTTACAACATCTGTTTTGGAAATAGGTAAAGATAGAAGTGTAGAACTAAACGACAAATCGCCCGATGAAGACTAAAAATATTTTTTAACTCTTACTCAAAATAAAGATGATGAAGTTTAATTTATGATATATTTGTCTTGCTATCATATATGTTTTGATTCGTAGAATTAATTAATTTATTCTAAATACAACACGTAATTACTGATCATATATGTAAGTGTTTATTTTCTGTTAACATATTTTAATTTATAAGAATTTATATTGCTTATGACTTAATATGTATTAATATGTAGGATTATATATTTGTTACAGGAAACATCTGGTAAAAAGAAGCGTTTCGCAATTTCATCAAAAACGTTAACTAAGGCGTCATTTTTGGGGTTACTGAGACCAGAAAATCCAATTATGTTTAACAGATGTTAAAAAAGTTATCGGGGAGGGAAGATAAAAGGAGTGGCTGATTATTTTTTCTAAAATGTTAGATGTTTAATATTTTTGGTTATTAAGGTCCAAAAATCTAAGTTTATGTTACAGATGTTAAAAAAATAACGGATGGAGGGGGGATAAAAAGAGAGCAACTGGAAATTTTTCCAAAAATGTGAACTAATATGCCATTAAGGTTAGAAAATCTAATTTTGTGTGATAGATGTTAAGAAAATTAACGTGAGGGAGGCCTTAAAAAAAAGTGACTGACAATTTCAACAAAAATGTGAACTAATTTTCGGGGTTATTGAAGTCAGAAAATCCAATTTTGTCTAACAGGTGGTAAAAGAGTTATAGGGGGGGGGGGGGGATAAAATGGTGCGGCTAAAAATTTCTCCAAAAATATTAACGAATATGTCAGTTTCGGGGTTGTTAAAGTCAGAAAATCTAACACATGTTAAAAAATTAACGGAGGGGGGATACCTGAGCTTTTCAAAAAACACATCAAGGGAACTGTTGGGAGACCTATAAGCACAAACAATTACAATATTTACATATTTTACTTCAACTGCAACAACCTCAAACTCTTTAGCAAGGCTATCGATACTATTAAGTTTTCTACAATAAAAGTTATTTTTAATATCACCACCTCCATTACAGAATTAACGACAAAAATAATTGGTCGAGTGTAGTTTTCAATGCTAAAATAATTAACATACTATTCATTAAGCCAGTGCTGGCATAGACAAATAAAATCAAATTTCTATTCTCCTAGTAGTAGTTCACGCTCTTCCATTTTGTGTTGAAGAGTTCTGATGTTTAGAAAAAGTGTTGTGATGGTATATTCCTGCATAAGAACAGGGTTCCTGTGATTTTTGCCAACTAAAAGTTTTGTTTATAACTTTTTTGCTTTTTAAAATCAAACCCCCTTAGTCCTTATGCCTAATCCCTTTGGCCAAAACTGGGATTCATACATGTCATTCTTTTTTCAAAAGGTGCTACAACTTGAAAACATTTGTTTTTTGTTGGGTCTACTGGTAGCTCGGTAACATCTATCGTAGCTCCTTCAAAACCAGGTTTTCTGCTAATGTATTCCTTAACTTTTGCAGCTGTTGCGTATCTTTAGACCCTATTCAAGGAAAGTCATCATTTTCAGCTCCACTAAAGTGAGCACTGTTGTCTTGAGTTGACACCTCAGCAATGCCAATATTTTTAACGTACCTTCTGTTTCTTTTATTATATATTTTAATGAAAGGTTCTTCCTTATCTATCAATTTGTTTCCATTTGTAGTATCTGTTATATTTGTCTGTTGGAGCACATTTGATGTTTGCGGCTACTGTTCGTCCACGTTAAGGTTGGTCATTATTTCCATCTCTTTGTTTTCAATCTGCTTAGTCTCACTAATTTTGCCTGTAATTATCCGAGACCGCTGTTTAGGACGGCATTCTTTCAAGGTCTTATCCTTTTGGGGTCCCCTCGCTGTTTGTTTTATCTTGTTTGTTTTGGTTTTTTGAGGTTAGGTTTTTCTTCTAGAAAACCAATTTCTTCTTCTTGAAGGCGAATTATGTCCTGTTTATCTTGGATGATTGTTTCCTTTTCACTAATGATTTGTTTCAACAGATTAATTTGTTCTTCAAAAGAACAATAGTTTGAGGTTATATTTGTATTTTCATTCTTATCGAAACAGCAGCACTGGACCACATTTTCTGATAAAAATTTTAGCTGTTCCACTCTTTCTGCACAAGAAGGGGGCCACACTTCACCATAATTTATCCATATGCTACTGCAACATTCTTTTTTTGACAACATTTAAAAGTGCGAGGTAAAACGTCCGCCATCATAACATCAATGCAATGTGCGCCCATACCTGTACGAAATAATTTATAATCCTTGAGCCGGGACTGAATTACAGCTTTTCTATAATGGTTAGAGAAATCTAGCTCTGGCTTTGCATTTTTGGGCTTGTAAATACATATTTACATATTGGACTATAATGTCTCTGATTATTATTCATTGTTTAATTATAACAAGACATAATACACAAACTTGTAATTTTTGTTTATTATTACAACTGGCGTAATTTTTTGTACGAAATAGGGGTTAATACCTACATCGAAGAAAATAGCAAAAATATTAAAATAACTCTAAGGTTCAGATTCAATAACTGGTTTAAATTAGAATCTTTAGGTTGATCAGTTAGGTTTGGACAGGTTTTTGTCCTGTCATTATTAATAAGTCGCCATTAAAAACTTATGAGTTACCCTTAGAGTAGCTCTATTATTTTAACGATTTGCAGGACTTCCACATGATTTTCACCATTTAAGGTGTTGCTAGAATGACCTTAGTTTTATTATTGCAGAAAGACGTACTCTAGATATCATATTATGTAATACGTAGTAAAGGCACCTTTACTGCACGTCTTCTGGTGAATTGATTAGTAGTGCGGTAATTACAGCACTAGTGTGGTGGTATTTGCATAACAGCATTAGAACTGTAATAAAAATAATTGTGCATGGATATTTTTTGCAGAATGTTAATTTTGAATTGATATTTTATAAAGTATTTCTCACTTCTATTATTAGTCTTTTTCTAAAAAATTCTACGACACACAAATTTATTGTGGAACACAATCATTTAAAGAGGTATTATTTTTTTTTTGTAAAAATTGCTTATAAAAATAGTCTTCTAAAATCCTCTTTAAATCTGTTTGTCCTAAGATGTGGTTGGTAGTGTTGGTGGGATCAGACCAGTTGGTTAAGGAAAATCCTTATATTTTTAATGCTGACGTTTCGATTTATTTAAATCGTCCTCGTGGATCTACAGAAAAAAGGCAATAGGCACCAATTAGTTTTTTTTACGTAAAGGGTAAATCAGAAATTATACTTTTTTTACATTACTGATATGAATAGTTAAATAATATACGAGTATATACGCGTTGTCATAACACTTCAATAATTGTTACGTACAGGTTTTGGCTAGAAACCAAGCAAGTAAGTCCCTCACAAAAAAAAAACGGAGTTTCCGTGTCAGAGGTTGTTAAAATTTGATTTTTTTTTAAATAAGGGATAATTTTTTTTCGTAGTTACCTCTCGTGTGACAGTTAACATTTGTGTAGTAAAAGCATCACATTGTTCAATTACGGAACGCAATGTTGTGCAAGAACGTGTGTTTATAATAAAAACATTTTACAAATATGGGAAAGTATAGCCGAAACAGTTAGAAAATGTCGTGAGGAATTAAATTTGGAGAAACCAAACAGGTAAGTTTCCAAAGAAATTTAAGGAAATTGATTACCATCGCACATTGGAGTATTTGAGCAAGAAAACCGAACAAAAGTCCAAATAACAAAGTCCCTTGTAGCCTCTATTGTTAAGTGGTTTTGAACAACTGATTAACTGGTCTACCAGGTAGCCGCTATGTACCGCGCAAAATTTGAAGATTTGTATTACATAAACCTCCCCAGACAATGACGCAGTATCTTAAAATAGACTCTACGAATTATACAACAATAATAACATTTTTTATTACAAATATCCCTTAACTGAAAAAACTTGTACCTAACACATTTCACTTATTTTCGAGCTTAAATTAATGACGTGTTCATTTCATCTGAGATACTGAGCAACTACTCCCAAATAGTTAATTTTTTCGGTTCTTTTAATTTTAAAGCAGTCGCAGTTAGGATCACTGTTTTCACAGTTCAGAGAATGAACTGTCAAAAAATCATTTAGTGGTCGATCAACAGTTGTGGCAGAGAAAGTCATAAAATAGGTTTTACCAAAATTAACACTCAGTTTACTAATAATCATACAACAAAAGATAGTAAGGTAGGTTTCCAAATAAGGCCCGGGTCCTAATAGGGCCCATGCTCTAATAAGGCCCATGCCGGTAAAAAACAATACTGGATAAAAGTTGTTAACTCGGTCGCAACTCCCTAATAACAAAGGTCCATCTAGCGGCAGACAAGTATAATTCGCGGCGACTTTCTTCAGTTTGATAGAATTCGAACAAATGGTTAATTTAAGGTAGGTGCATTATTTCCAATTTTACGTATCATATTACCGAATTTCAAATTATTCTCTGCCATTTTTTAGCTTAGCCTCTGTACATTTAATGAACGTACATAGTTTTTGCTTATAAAATGTCCGAACTAAAAGAATATGAAAATGTGGAGTGATGTAGGATGATCCTATTAAAGCCAGGGTGGGCCTTATTTGGAACACGGCTTAGAACAGGGCTTTTTTTATTTGATTTAACATTTTTTGGTTGTATCCCATCTATTTATATAGGTGCCTTTTTTTAGTTAAGAAAAACTCAAGATGGCGAAAAAAGAGGTTTATGGACTTCGGCTCAAATGGCACAGGCATTGCAAGCAATCGGGAATGGAATGTCTTCAAAAACCGTAATATTTAATTGTTCCTAATTTTTTTTATTCAAATGTTTGACAAATACTTCAAAATAAAGGTTATTCGCATATTTTAAGCCCTATTATTTCTAAGCACATTCTAACTAACGTACTTTGTTGGTATTTAGCATGGGCCTTATTAGGAACAGGGTGTTCCTAAGAAGGCCCCCATACAGCTTTTTCGTAAAGGCCTTAAAACCAGGGTAAACCTGTGTTTGTATTTTAAATTGCAGTTGCTGCTGTTAGCCAGTTGTATAAGTATCGTTACCCATAATAACGAAAGCTTTTTTTTCAGTGCAACCAAAAAATAAACAACAACCTTCTCTTAAGTGGGCCTCATTTGGCGCACTTACGTGATAGGTTTTACCATGCATTATATTTTATTATTTTAACATTTTTTGCCAGATAAAAATAGGATCAAAATAATTGACTTTCGGTCATCCTTTAATGCGAGTTACGTAGTTATTACAAAATTTCTAAATCTAATTTAAATAAAACAAAACGTTGCAACATAGCAAACGCCAGGTAAGTCTGCGGTAGGTGATAAAGGTCATGAATTAAGACAAGAACTGGAAAGCAAAGTTGTAGTTAGTTGTTAAAACATTATTAAGCACCATGTATCATTACTTGATCAAAATAAAATACATATATTAACAGTACATATTATTATTATGTCTGAAATATTATATTACTTTAGTATTGCAGGCTACTTGAGAACCAGATATTTGATATTTTTGAAGCTTTTCGGTATTTTTTCAGCAGAAACAGAAAGATTATTTAACACAGATTATCTAAAAAAACTTTTTTACGCATTTTTTCTGTGACTTCCTAATTGAGAAGTTTTTCCGCACACATGCAATATTATCTCAGAGGTTTCAAAGGCATATGGGTTCATTTTGCATGTTCTAGAGACTTCAAGAATCTAGAGGCCATTGTATCCTTGAAACACTCATACGTAAGAACTAAGTTAGAGTTTAGAGTATGCGGCTGAAGTGTGGGACCCTGGATACAATATTCACAATGACAACTTGGACAATATACAAAGAAAGTTTTTAAAATACATGGCATTCAAGCGAGCTGGCTTTTATCATGGTCGCGGATTTCCACACGATGAGTTGTTGGAGAGGTTTAAATTCTCGTCTCTGAAAGATCGTCGAAAATATTTTTTACAAACGACTCTATTGAAATTACTCAATAATCATATAGACTGTCCTAATATCGAGAATAAATTTTGGTGTTCGTAGGTTGAATAACCATCATCAGAATTGATTTTATTTAACTACACCTTATACAAATATTTTGAAATTCTCCCCACTGCCAGTGCTGTGGTCCGAATTTTGGAAAAAACGGAAATAGTTAGGATTATTTTTTTATTTGGTGTATCTTGCTAGAAGAACATCTGAAAAAATATTGAAAAAAAATCAATAACTGAGTTTCAAGAGGCCCTTTTACGATAATATTTTGATAGATATATAAATAAAATACTTTTCTGAGATTTTTCAATTTACTATTTATATTACTTCATGACAAGGATTAAAATAGAAAAATATTGAAGAAAAGTAAATTAACATGATTTTAATCGCTGACAGAATCTAAATCGTCTGACGAAAATGTCAAATCCTTATCTGATTTGGAATCCGCTGTTGCACTTTTCTGCCGTGGAATATCCACCAGTTTAAAAGCTGGTAAACCTCCAGGGGCAGAAATGAAATATTTTTTTTAGGAAGCGTTCTAATTGATGATATTAAAGGATCCGAAGGTATAAGTAACCTGTTTAGAAAATTTTCATTCGTAGCTTTCCGTGAATTTTTACTTGTTTCGGCATTCCTGAGCTTCCTTAGACAATAATTGTCCTATTGGAAGTAAGGCGGCATTAGTTATTGCGGCGTCATGAAGCAAATCCTTATGGACAGTGACTGGCATTAAAACCAACCATATTTTTGGACAAAAATTCTGGCGATCTATACAGCATATTTTTGAAATTCATTTACATTTATTTTATACCCAGAAGACAGTGTACACAATATCATAAAAAATCGTTTAATTATGGTTTCGTCAATTCCTGTTATGGTCGATGATTCTAAGGTATTTTAAAAAAAATGCCGAGCTGTATTGCCGTCGTTTGTGGACCCGCTTCCACCTGTCCATTCTATTTAAAAATCATCTTCTTCAATTCTTTTTTTTTCGTGTGTCATAGATTGCTCTATTTTCTTCTCCTCTTACTTACCATTTCTGCAGGTCTATCCTATAGGATAGATGGAGAAGACACTCAAAGAAACGTATCTATGCATGAAGTGTGGACAAGCCAAATCGAAATGTTTCCTCTTTTACTGTTTTGGTTAAAGCTTTGTCAATGTTTTTCTGGGCCTTACGTTACATTATGTAGCATGCCTGGACTGATGATGTATCTGTTAGAGCGTTACAGAGTTTTCCGTTAATCATTCACATGATAAGAATATATTTGACAGAAATATTGGAATTTTTTATTTGGTAAGTTGTGGGTGAGAGAGGTTTCTTATTTGATTCTGAACGTGGGCCTGTTCTTGAATGATTGGTGCTGTCGATTCTTTCTGATACGAAAACCGTATAGACCGACAAAATCTCGTGGAAGAAGGGCGTGAATTTTGCGATATAATCACTTTGTTATATTTCGATTTGTTTGTTCATTTGGGTTTTGGCAGTATAATTGTAGAGGGACACAACAACTTAAAAAATAAACTACCATCTTCTGATCCTAGTTCTGCGAATTGTTGTTTGTACTCAATATGTCCTGTACTGCCATCGTAATCCCAATTAACCAAGTGGGGTAAACTTCGATGCCACTTCAATTTCCAGTGTTTCTATAACAGGCTTTTGTATTTCAAGAAGGCGTTGAATTGTTCGGTTAAGCAGTTCTTTTAGTCGGACTTCGGCTGACTGTTCAGTTACTATTTTAGCTTCACTAGGGGATAACATCTGCTCTTTGATCTCTGCTCTCTGTTAACACATTGTGATATGGCGGATATATATCCGCATTTCCAGATTTTGTTTCCCGCCTAATAAGCAAATATTGATATTTGTTTAGTTTTGCCACCATTATTAGGAAAACCTAATCTTCCGTAAATGGCATCACCTATTTAATTTTTTCGTTGCTTTCCAAGCTGTTGCTATTTTAGTAGCTCTTGTAGGAGTTAACAATAAAGTACATGCATACCTTTAATTATAATCGTTTATTATAAAATCATAATGGCTTTTCTACTATGGAAACTAAAATTTTCTTTAAAACTGTCAATGAATTTTTAAGTTTTTACCCGAAAATTCGAAACTATGAGCGATATTTTTATTAATGAAATTGAGAGAGATGCTGCAGATGCTACGTCTAGCTTATTGCCGTCCAAATCAGAAAAATATACAAAAAACAATACGAAGATTTTGCAACCTGGTGCCATTCCAAAAAAAAATAACTGAATATACAGAAAACGTACCCCTAGCTTATTTTCTTCAAAAGTCGAAGAACTGCGAATCTTTACCTTATAGTCCCAGTATTCAATTGTCAAAGCGATGTTTCAGGTTAAAAACAATGTAGACATTGGTAAAATTTCCAAACTAATATCATTTAAAAAAAGGTGATGGGTACAAACCTAAGAGATCTAAAATTTTGAGGTCAGAACAAGTGGATAAATATTAATAATCAGCAATAATTATTCGTTATACCTAGGCAAAGAATATAGGTATAGCTACCACTTCCTTTGATCTAGATAATTTTTGACGTTTTAAATAGGTTAATTTTCAATGTTTTAATATAATAAATAGTGTGTCTCTAACGATACTTTTTTGTATTTTTATTGTTACTAATACCGTTAAAAACATCTTTTAAAGGGACTTAAATCATTTTGAATACCTCAGGGATTAACAGTGACACTTTAGTCCCTCAAAATAGGGACTAAATTAGTTTTTTTTAGCTACCGAATGCAAAAAATATAAAATAATGAGTGACGATGAATTTTTTATTCCTGGAACTCCTTCAAAACTAGTGGAAGCGGCAAATACTGCCACATTAGATTTACATACTTCCAATAAAATCAAGACAAAAATATGAATATGCATACAATTAGAAGAACAGAAATACGAGTTCTTTCTAGGAAAACCTTGTAATGGCATACTTTCTAGAGCTGTATTCAGAGATGAAATCTTATAAAATTAGGTTTTAATAACTTTTGCAATACACTAGCTAAGGAAATATTATTTCCTTACGATATAGAAATGGATATTTCCAAATAGGTATTTTTGTAACATTGACTTTTTCCACAAGAAATCTTGTGGAAAAAAATTGATATTGTTTTAATTGTAGGCGACAACTACAAAAGTTATAGGGAAGCCGCTGCGATTTTCCATGAAAGGCATCCCGAAATATCTGTATCCCATCACACTGTTGGACACATAATGGTAAAATTTAAAAATAGTGGAAGTGTGGAAAAACTTGTCAATAAAAAAAAATCTGGTTGAGGCCGAAGATGATGAGGAGACTTCCTTTAGAAATTTGATAAAAGTACTTCCTAGAAACGATAGATGCTGTAAATTTACTGCTGGAAGAGTTCTTAAAGCAAATCATTTTTATCCATACAACCCTACCTTTATCGACATATTGAAACCTGGAGATTTTAATATTCGGTTTGATTGTTCGGCTTGGTATTAAGGTATGCATGAAGATGATGCGTCTTTTGGCAAAAAAATTATATTTTCTGATAAAGCATGTTTTACATCAAAAGGAGTAGTTAGCTGCCAAAATTGTCTTTGGTGGAGTAGAGCTAATCCGTGATTTGTTATCCAGTGTCGAGATCAGTATTATTTTAAGAAAAATGTGTGGCGCGGTATTTTAGATAACCAAGTGATTGGCCCATTTTTCTTCCGCGGAAATATAGCATCGGATGATTATCTTCAAAGTTTGAGAAAGCTGTTTAGGTTTATTAAAGGCCTCCCACTTAACATTAGAAATAATTTATTGTATCATTTATGGTGCGCCATGCCATAGTTCCTGAAATGTTAAGTTTCTTCAGGAAATGTTCCAGGGGCGTTGGATAGGCAGATTTTCAGAAACTCATTGGCCGGCGAGGTCACCGGATCTGAACTCACTCGATTACTTTCTTTGGGGATATTTAAAGGAAAAAGTGTGCATTTTGAAAATATTGGCAGCTTGGAAAGAGTAACAACCCGATGTGCTCTAGAAATTCCTCAAGTTGTTTTGGACAAAGCTGTTTCAAATTCCCCTATGTTAACAATAAAATGCATCGAAAAGGAAGATATTGAAGTTTGAATTTTATAAATTTATTCTTTCTTAATAAGTACTACATTATTTGTTTTATATTAAAACTCTCTAATTTTTTTTTTCGTAGGTGGCTGTGGTTTCGTATTTAGAGAGCAAAAATGATTCCAAATAATTCTTTAAAATATCTTTTCTTTGTATCTTGCTAAATAAGGGTACTTTATTCTTGGGTATATTTTACGTTTCTGTCGCTACACTGTATACTATGGGTCAGAACTTTTCTACAGCAAAGTGACTTTTTTTCAACGTTCAGTAAAATTTTTTCGCATAATAATATGGCAAAAACTCCGCGGAACAGCTGTATAAACACGGATGTATCTTTCACTAAAAAGTTATCACCTGAGTGACTATTTATTTTTCAATTATTCCCAAATCTAACATGGTAAACTACATTGCAATAAAAAATAATTTTATTGAAGACTAATACGATCAACACGAGCGAATCGAGCCATCACGTTATTAACCTTCGTATCTACACCACATAAAAGCTCTTATAGTATATCGTTATGAACCTAACATAGTTTGGCAACAACCATGGTCCGTGCCATTAAGCGGCGATGCCGGATTTTCAATGGAACGAATTAAGATAAGTTCAGTTTTATTTAATATGCATAGTATAATTTAATTTATTTAGATGGTTTGAGTCAGTTATATATTTTCCACAGAAGAAATATTTCCATTTCTTCGCACCGAGCATTTTAGGTTTCCCGCCTTATTGACTGTCAGTGTCTTTGTATTAAATTTTGTGGTTAATTAAATCTTAGTCATAAATTGTATTTTTAGTTCACGTACAGTGAAAATTTATGGGTCAGTCACAATAGCAGATGTTTTAAAATTCGTTTAATAATACCAGAGACTATAAAGAATATAGACAACTCCTCGAATACACCGAAATGGGACCGAAAGCGGGCATCCTTTGAAACATTTATATGAATTTACTGGTTTAGGGTTTAGGAATTTGTTTGTTCACCATTATATATCTATACAGTACATATAAACGCATGGACATATAATTGTGGACAAACAAATTTCTAAGCCATAAACCAGTCAACCCTCAAAATGTCTCAATGGATGCCCGCTTTTTGGTCCATTTTTGTTTTACGCCAGTGTTCGTCTATGTATTATTTAGTCTATGATAATACACAACTGTTTTTAGAAATGTGGTGTATCTACAGTATGTCCACGGATGGGGTAGACACGAGGACAAATGGACCAAAAAGTGGAAGATAAGAAGAAAGGTCATTCCTTATAAAAGCTTTTGCTTGCTTTAAAAATAAGGTTTACCAAGCCAAAAAATTTTTTTTTGTACAGGGTATGCAAAGAATACAAAAACGTAAAATTTAGTTAAGAGTTAAGTTGCCTTTTTTAAATTTTAATGCCAAACTTTAAATAAAAAAGTTGTTTTAAATTTTAAAACAATTCTTATTCCATATTTTTAAGCAAAAATTTGAAATATCTAATTAACTTATCAAAATTCTAGCATTTTTTCTAGAAAACATGTTTTTAGAAACTACATTTTTTCAAAGATTGCTTCGAAAAAGACTTCGAATATTCATATTAAAAAAAGAATTTTTTGAAAGTTATTTACTACCTACAGAGTAACATAGCAGACACAAGGAAACGTAAACCTGACTGAACATGCATAAAAACGGTTCGTTTAGGTTAGTTTAGGATCTTTTTGTCATTTTTTCATTGGCATTTTCTAAGCCAGTAAAGTTCATAATTTAAATTAAGAAAAACTATGTTCTAAAAAATATATTTTCGAAAAAAGGATTTTTGAAATATTCTAGTTATAAAAAAATATTTTCGAGAAAACTTTGTAGATCCACTTCCGAAAGACCATCTTTCAAAGAAGCTATTTTTCGAAAAAAATTGCTTAATTTAACATAAAAACGAGTTGGTCATCTTAGCTTATACGCGACAGGACAAATTGTTTGATATTGATTGAATTGTTTAATTAATAGTCTAAATATTGTAGCATTTTTTTATTTATTTTTTCAGAGAACATCTTTTTCGAAATTAAATTTTTTCGGGCATTAATGATTTCAAGCAGCGGCTTTTTGAAAAAGTAATTTACGAGGAAGCAACATGCCAAACGTAAGAAAACCTTATCAAATCCAAAAAAGTGCGTTTAAGTTGGTTCAAGATCTTTTTTCGTCTTTTTTTTTATTAACATTCTCCAAACTGCTAGAGTTCGTCATTTAATTTTCTAAATACTGTTTTCGAGATAATATATTTTCGGAAAATGTACCTATTTTATTAAATAATACTTATTGAAGACATTTTTGAAGATATGTACTTTCGAAATACGTGTCTTCGAGAAAATATTTCACAAATCCGTTTTCAAAAAAGTATCTTTCAAAAAGGTTTCAGGACATTTGTGAAATAATGTACGTTCGAAATATGTGTATTCGAGAAAATATTTTTGAAAAGTTTCCTTAATCCGTTTCCGAGAAAGCTCTTTTTCAAAAAAATTTACTTCCAAAAGAATGTTTCTTCAAAGAAAAATTGTTGGTTATTTGTTTTCTTTAGAAGTGAAAACGAACCCGCGCAAATTTTGTTAAAATTGCAGTGAGATGTGTAAGGAATGTTTTCAGCAAGAATCAAAGAGCATGTAAATCAAAAATGCATGCAATGGATGCACTTTTATGAGGTCATTTGAAGGATAGAATAAATGCAAATAATATAGCGAACCTAAATCATCTCACCCATCTCATAAGAACTGAAATGAATGCCTTAAATCAATATGATTCAGAGTCCATTAGGAATTCACTGGAAAAGCTAAGAGGAACTTTAATAAAATGCATTGAGGTAAATGGCAGTCCAGTCGATCAGTTCAATATTTCGTATCTAACAATGTAAGAAAATTAAAGTGTTAAAATTAAAACTATAATTGGTAGTTATATGGAGTTATATTTTAGTATAGGTTTGTTATATGTTGTTATAAATAATCTATATTTTTCGCCTGAAGTTTTTGAATGAAAATTCTGCTTTTTAAATCACCTGTTTAATTCCTGCAATTTTAGATATTTGGAATACTGAGTCCTGCCAATTTTCGAATGTTAATATCTCGAAAACGGTTGAATTTGGGTATAGGGTACCTATAGGTATTATATAAATTACATTCAGAATTTGACGTAGAATTGGAAACTCAGTTAATATACAGGATGTCCAATTAAAAAATATATAACATTTTGATCCCCCCTGTATATAAGCATACCTGAAATGATATTCGATCCTATTGCAAATACTACTTTGAAAACCTTGAAAACCTTGTATACCCATAATTTTTAACAAGTATAAAAAAGTTAAGATTGGGGACATTACACGTGATCACCCTGTACAAGGCTTCATGGGGGAGGGCCCTGCGCCCCCTCTAAATCCGCTACTGCACTACCTAAAACTACTTACCGCTGTATTCAGCTGATGAATAAGTTAACATACCTACTAAAAGATATCAAATATTAAATCAAGAATGTGGCTTTATAGAGATTTTATTGAAATTTATGTCTCTAAAATATGCAAAGCTAATTTTTGCTGTATAACTCTAAATAGGGTATCTTTTACGTCGAGTTTGCTGTAATCATTAATTTGTTAATCAAATCAATGGTAATTTTATAGCTACAAATTACTGGCGTAATTGAATCAGATCTAAAAATGAACAAATATTTTATTAGTGACCAAGCAATTTGAATATTTAGGTATATAAATAAATCCCTAATAAAAGTCATCCTTAATTTTTTATTCGAGATGATTTTTCTTCTAATACATTTATGAAGCGCGAGGTCGTATATTGTGCTGCTAAAAAATATTTCATAAGCAAATATGCAGCATATTTTAAGCTGCCTGGAAAGCTTTAATATGGCGCTGAATAAAAACATTTAATTATTATTTAAATAAAATTTTGTCAAAAATACCTTTTAAAAATAAGCTTTTTTTTTATTTAGATGTACTAAAACTAAAAAAATAAGTATAGTTTTTTCATTATGGCAATGCTAAATGCTATTTATAAGTGGACGTAGTTCGCGTGGGTGGATCCTAGTAAAAGTAGTGTCAAAGATATCACTTCAATTTTCAATTTCAATTCCTTTATTAATGATCTTAAAATCGTCACAAATTTTTCACATTCGTTAAAGGGTTGCCAAAATAATGGCTAATGTTTAAAATAACAAATATTTAAAATAATGTAACATGTGACAACCTAAAAATATTACAATAGTAAAATGCGAAAATCACAAACGAGAACTTACATACGACATATACCTAAACTGACTTTCGCAATAATTAATTTTATTTTTTATTCGCGGGACACTGATTTAGTGATGCCACAAACACTGTGGGGTGCTATGTCTAGGGTAGTGTTTAAAAATTCATGTATACTATACTGATTTTTTCAGTTGTGTTTGTATTTAGACATAGTTTATTTGAACTGAACCATCCCTCGATGCCCAACATGGATTCCTGCATTTGCTCAAGAAAAGAATTTAGATTAGCATCTTTCAGATCAGACTAGCATCGGAAGTTGTTTCAATATAATTTATAAATATAAGAAATAGGAGCGGGCCCAAAATGGAATCCTGAGAGACTCCATGTTTGTTATCTATGCTGCTTGATAGTCTTCCTCCAGAGAGAGTTTGCTGTGTTCTATTCTTTAAGTAACTGGTTACCAGTTTAATCCTGAAGAAGACCATAATGCTTCAGCTTTGCCAGGAGAATATCGTGGTTTATACAGTCGAATGCCTTGGAGAGATCGCACAGAACGGCCCCCATGTATAGACCATCCTCAATGCCCTCGACTATATATTCCAACAGAGACTATACTGCAAGTGTTGTTGATTTTTGTTGTTGATGCGAAAAGTTCATAAACGAGTTAATTTTGTTTGGCAGAAATTGTAAGCAGATACCTAAGTATGTATTTTTTTCTTTTCTGTTCACGCGACAAGCTTTTACGACAATAAATTTAACATAATATATTATATACTCGTATGTTTCAGTGATAACTTTGTTACTTTGACACTTTTAATAGGATCCACCCACGCGAAATACGTCCACTTATAAATAGCATTTAGCATTGCCATAATGAAAAAACTATATTAATTTTTTTCGTTTTAGTCCATCTAAATAATAAAAGCTTGTTTTTAAAAGGTATTTTTTACAAGATTGTCTTTTTAAATTTTTAGTTATGTCTTAACCTATGCATTTCTGATAATGCATTATTATTACGAGACATTCTACCAGTTATCGCATTCTACTCGTCAAACCCATTTGACACCCATATCAAAGGAATGTGAAGAAAACAGTAATCCGCCATCTTGTGGCGTCCGCCATATTGGGTTTATAATGACGTCACTGAATTATCCTATTTTACTCGTCAAACCCTTTCATTTGATACCCATATCAAGGGGATTGTGGAGACAAAGGTAATCCTCCATCTTGGAGCGTCCGTCATATTGGATTTAAAACAATATTGAATATACTATAATATTGCAGTCACCGGACTTATATACGTGTGCAAAACTTTAAAGCTCTAGCTCAACTACAACTAAACTGCTGGCCACTCGAACTTACACATAGAGATTTTTAGGCAAAATTTAAAGTTCAATATTTTAAACAAGAATGCAAATTTTCGAACGCGTCTTGCAGATTTTAAGAGCTAGTTTTTTTCGGATTAAGCTGCATGACGTATATTTATCGTAGGGCCATAGATTTATTATATACGGGGTGATCAATGAAGTCATGCAAAAAATCAAAAAGTTTGTATGAGTGAAATTTCCGCAAAAAATTTTTTTGGTCGTTGCAATATGGGTCGTTACTAAGGTAACATCAATATCTCTAGACGTTTTCGTCACTTTTTGGATTAAGGCCCTTAGGTCTTGTACACACTACTAAACATAAAATTTGGGTAGCAAAATTTTTAAAATGCTATAACTTGACATTGGATTGACGGTTCTTGATGATTTTTACGGATTTGGGATCCTTATTTCACGTAGATTTTCTATAATCCAAGCATTTTATTTGGGGATTGAAATATACAGGTTGAAATTTACACATTATAGCGGGTCGATAATAGACAAAAACGTAGCGACAAGAACAAGTTTATTACATTATATTCTACAATATACAAGATTAGTTAACAATGGCCAAAAGTCAATTCTTACAAAATTTGTAATTCTAAACCTAATTTAAAGGTTCCTGCAATCCCTAAAAAAACCCGGCAAATATCAATGGAAAATTGCCAAGTGTCCTATCTTTAAATACCTAATCTTTGGTAATAATTTATAGACAAAGAACTCTATAAAGCTGAATGACTCTTTGAGACAATAAACTGGGGTGAAAGTTTTGGACAGAACAGTGAGAAGGACATTAAACAAAAGCAACTTGAGGTGAGAATTTATTTTTACAAAAACTTAAATAATGCCAAACCGTAGAGCGCGTCGTACCCTACGTTTTTGTCTATTATCGACCCGGTATAATGTGTAAATTTCAACCTGTATATTTGAACCCCCAAATAAAAAGCTTAGATTATAGAAAATCTACGTGAAATAAGGATTCCAAATCCATAAAAATTATCAAGAACCGTCAATACATGTCAAGTTATAGCATTTTAAAAAATTTTCTAACCAAAGTTTGTTTAGTAGTGTGTACAAGACCTAAGGGCTTTAATCCAAAACGTGACAAAAACGTCTAGAGATATTCATGTTACCTTAGTAACGAACCTATTGCAACGACCAAAAAAATTTTTTGCGGAAATTTCACTCATACAAACTTTTTGATTTTTTGCATGACTTCATTGATCACCCCGTATATAATAAACCTATGGTCCTACGACAAATACACGTCATGCAGCTTAATCCGAAAAAAACTAGCTCTTAAAATCTGCAAGACGCGTTCAAAAATTTGCATTCCTGTTGAAAATATTGAACTTTAAATTTTGTCTAAAAATCTCTATGTGTAAGTTCGAGTGGCCAGCAGTTTAGTTGAAATTTTAATTGCAATATTTGACTTAAACATACTAACATACATACATACATACATACATACAAACTAATAGATGAAGTTAAATAAAAGCTTGTAAAAAAAGCTATCGTAAGTTTTAAAACCTGCCGATTTCGTTTTACATCTATAATTATAATCAGAAAGAAAAGTGTTATAGCTAAAGATGAATTTTTGAAGTTTCATGAAACAGCCACCTTTTCTTGTATCTTTTTTTTTATTTGAAAGTTGAAAAATCGCTCAGTAAAAATATGTATTTTATTAAGTTCAGGTTATATTTACTTTCAGTTTACTTTAGATACACTGAGTATAGATTGAGGATGCGAAATTTTAATCAAAGTCACATTCTGAAAGTTACCTTCCGTACATCATATTCCTGTATCTTTAACTACTTAGGCAGTATTAATACCAGTTAATCCACATTTAATGGATAAATTTTATTAATTAATAAGATGAAACTATGTTTTAAGCTTACTTTCATGGTCAAAGCATTTTGTTTTGTTAATTTGGCACGAAAATTCCTTGCATTTATTGTATTAACTTTAATTTTATGTATTCAGTTACAGATAATTACCACAGCTTACCAATTACCATGTTTACAATTTGCCAAGATATGAAATGAATGCGTATGCGATAGAGATAAAACACTGATTTTCAAAAAATTTATTGAATATGATAGTAATTGATTATATCAATTTTAAATTTAATTAAACTCTGCTAAGATCAGGGACTAACATTTTAATAAATATGTTATAAAGATAAAACACTGATTCCGAAGATATACGGAATATAAGTCTGCTTTTATTACTACAAAATAAGATAGTTTGTGGTTTTTGACTATTTCAATTGAAAATTGAATAAAGATTTGCTGAGATATGAGAGTAATATATTGAAAAGTATATGATAGACACAAAATGCTGATTCTGAAAATATAGGGAGTATAATAGTCTAATTTTTGAAGACTAAGTAAGATATCTTCTGAATATGTCAATTTAAAATTTAATCAAGATTTGCTAAAAGTGGAATTATACATTAAAAAGTATATACTGGAAAAAAAATGCTGCTTCTGAAGATATAGGGAATATTATGTCTGCTTTTTGACTATAAAATATGATATTTTGTTGTTTTTGACTACGAGATGTCATTTAAAAAGATTTGCTAAGATATGGGACCAATATATTAAAAAGTAATGATTCCGAAAATATAGGAAATTAATCAGTCTAATTTTTTTACTACAAACTAAGATATTTACGTCGTATTTTACTATGAGAATTTAAAATTAAATCAAAATTTGCTATGAGTGGGACTAATACATTAAAAAGTATAAGATAGAAACAAAGCTCTGATTCCGAAAATGTTGGGAAATATACTAGTCCACATTTTAAACTGTAAGATTTTGTTTATTTTTGACTATTCCAATTGAAAATTTAACTGAAATGCACTAATATATTGGACTAACTAATTTATAAATATGTGACAGAGACAAAACGCTGATTCCGAAAATAGAGGAAACATAATAATGTTTTTAATAAGATTATTATACAATGGTTCTTGTCTACAAAATAAGATATTTTGTTGTTTTTGACTATTTCAATTAAAAAATTAATTAAGATTTGCTGAGAAATGAGACTAATACATTAAAAAATATATGGTAGACCTAAAATGCTGATTCCGAAAATATAGGGAGTACTTATAATAGTCTACTTTTTTGACTACAAAAAAAGATATTTTGTTGTTTTCGGCTATGTCAATTTAAAACAATCAAGATTTACTAAGAGTAAATAATACATTAAAAGATATATAACAGAAACAAAACGCTGATTCCGAAAATATAGAGAATATAATAGTCTGCTTTTTGGCTACAAAACATGATATTTTTTGGTCTTTGACTATCATAGGAGTAGTTGGTGGGGCTTGGATGTGTTTAGCACCCCTCAAACTCTAATTAGCACCCCAAACAGATTTTTTGCCCATATACTGAATAGGGTCTAGGGTTCAAGTACCCCTGAACTTGACTGCCAAACTGCGCCTCTGTGGACTATGCCAATTAAAAATGTAATTGATTTGCTGAGATATTGGACTAATACATTAAATAGTATAATATGATACAGACAAAATGCTGATTTTGAAAATATAGGGAGTGTAATAGTCTACTTTTTAACTACAAAATAAGACATTTTGTTGTCTTTGAGTATGTAATTTTAAAATTTGATCAAGATTTGCTAAGATTATACATTAAAAAGTATATGATGGAAACAACATGCTGCTTCCGAAGATATAGGGAATATAATAATCTACTTTTTGACAACAAAATATGATATTTTGTTGTTTTTGACTACTAGTATTTAAATTAATTAGAATTTGCTAAGACATGGGAGATATGACATTAAAAAGTGCTGATTCCGAAAATATAGGAAGCATAATTGTCTATTTTTTGGACTACAAAATATTTTTTTTTGGCTATGTCAATTTAAAATTTAATTAATATTTTCTAAGAGTGGGACTAACACATTAAAAAGTGTAATATAGAAACAAAGCTCTGGTTCCGAAAATGTAGGAAATAGACTGTTTCAAAAAAATTTACTATTTTTTTTTCTCTTAAATATATCGAAAATATTGTTGGAAACGCCGAAAAAGAAATACTGGTAAAATTTGAGCTCTTAATAATAATAATAAGGGGTGCCGCATCGCAAATTTCAATTTCCCATTTGATTAACATGGGAAAATTTTGTTTTCCAACTTTGGAATTTTCTAGCTCGTTAACGGTTCGTAACGGTCGTATTTGTATGCCCATAACATATTTGTGTAGAGAATTTAATGCTCTACAAAAAGGTCCTGAGCACTTTTTTGATAAACTCACACCTACAAAAGTAATTCAAGGTTACAGTTGAATTCATAATAATTTTTTACAATTTTGCAATTTTACGACAAAATTATCGACTTTTTCGAAAAATGTTATCATCTCTTTTTTGTAGACCTTTTCATTTTCTACAAATTATCTTTTATAAATTTTCAGAAATTTCGTAAGCTTTGCGAGTTATCTCCACTATAATATAAATTCTCGGAAATAATCGTAAGCCATTAGAATATAAAATTAAAATTATTCAGTTTTGGGAGTTTGGAGATAACTCGCAAAGCTTGAAAATTTATGAAAGATAATTTGTAGAAAATGAAAAGATCTACAAAAAAGGTCTGCTAACATTTTTCAATAAAGTCGATAATTTTGTCGTAAAAATGAAAAATTGTACAAAATTATTATGAATTCAAATATAACCTTGAATTACTTTTGTAGGAGTGAGTTTATCAAAACATTGCTGAGGTTCTTTTTTGTAGAGCATTAAATTCTCTACAAAAGTGTGTTATGGGCATATAAATATGACGAACCGTTAACGAGCTAGAAAATTCCAAAGTTTGAAAACAAAATTTTCCCATGTTAATCAAATGGGAAATTGAAATTTGCGATGCAGCACCCCTTAAAATTAATATTAAGAGCTCAAACTTTACCAGTATTTATTTTTCGGCGTTTCCAACAATATTGGCGATATATTTAAGAGAAAAAAATAGTCGATTTTTTGAAACAGTGTAGAAAATATACTAGTCCACATTTTTAACTACAAGATAAAACTTTTTGTTTGTTTTTGGCTGTTCGAATTGAAAATTTAACTGAAATGCACTAAGATATATTATTAATTTATTAATAAATATGTATTAGAGACGCTGATTCCGAAAATAGACGGAACATATAATGTTTTTAATAAGATTATTGTATAACACAGTGCAACACGAAAAAATATAACCATATACGGACACCACTACGTGATAAAAGACCAAAAAAAAGACCCGTGTCTCCCAGTTTTGCCCAAAGTCATGCACTTTTTTTTATGGGCCCCCAAAGATTTGGGGTCTCGGTGTCATTTTTGCAAAAAGTGATCATTTTCTCAGGCTCATTTCTTGCAAACCGTTCGGAATTTTGATTTACTCTCTCAGGCAAAGTTGTAGCTCTTCTCATAAGGAACAAAAACTGTGAACATATAAAATCAAAAAAACTTCATCTTCAAGATCAAAATCGCAGATAACTTAAAAAATTCGATTTTTTTTTACCTTTTTTCCCCTGTTCAGGTCCATAGGTAGCAAACCGTTCAAAATTCAAGGAAACAATCAACTACAAAAATGTACCTAAGATCTCAATAAACAACTTCTAGAACATATGAACTTCCTAGGAATGATTCTTAACACCGTTTAGGTAGCGTTTAGGTAGCGCTTAGGTAGCCCCAAAAGTGAAAAAGTTCCCGAATATTTTTTTTGTAATAGATAGCATAGTATCTCAATGTTGAAGTAAAGAAAAAGAAATGAAATTAAAAAATTTTCGGGAAATTTTTCACTTTTGCGGCTACCTAAGCGCTACCTAAACGGTGTTAAGCAGTGGCGGCTGGTGAAATTTCGAAGTTGTATATCTCTGTTCCTACTTACAGGACCCGTACCAAATTTAGGGGTTTTACTAATGAGCCCACTGGGAATATTTTGGCAAAGAAAAAAAAAACATTTTGTAATTTGCGAAAAAAAGTTGAATTTTGAGTGTGCCCCTCCTAAGAAAAAATGAACACGTCTAGGTATTTTATTTATTATTTTTCTACACAAAGTTCACATCATTTTGTCGACAGTCTTTAAATTTTGAGGGGAAAAATGTGTTAGTAGAAAGTTATAGTCATTTGAATTTTTTTTAAATTATATTTTAGGCTTAAAAAAATTCAAATGACTATAACTTTCTACTAACACATTTTTTTCCCTCAAAATTTAAAAACTGTCGACAAAAAGATGTGAAATTTGTGTAGAAAAATAATAAATAAAATACCTAGACTTGTTCATTTTTTTCTTAGGAGGGGCACACTCAAAATTCAACTTTTTTTCGCAAATTACAACATGTTTTTTTCTTTGCCAAAATATTCCCAGTGGGCTCAGTAGTAAAACCCCTAAATTTGGTACTGGTCCTGTAAGGAGGAACAGAGATATACAACTTTGAAATTTCACCAGCCGCCACTGGTGTTAAGAATCATTCCTAGGAAGTTCATATGTTCTAGAAAGTTCTTTATTGAGATCTTAGGTATATTTTTGTTGTTGATTGTTTCCTTGAATTTTGAACGGTTTGCTACCTATGGACCTGAACAGGGGAAAAAAGGTAAAAAAAATCGAATTTTTTAAAGTTTTCTGCGATTTTGATCTTGAAGATGAAGTTTTTTTGATTTTATATGTTCACAGTTTTTGTTATTTATGAGAAGAGCTACAACTTTGCCTTAGAGAGTAAATCAAAATTCCGAACGGTTTGCAAGAAATGAGCCTGAGAAAATGATCACTTTTTTGCAAAAATGACACCGAGGCCTCAAATCTTTGGGGGCCCATAAAAAAAAAAGTGCATGACTTTGGGCAAAACGGGGAGACACGGGTATTTTTGTTTTTGGTCTTTTATCACGTAGTGGTTTCGGTATATGGTTATATTTCCATGACTTAAAAAATTACACACAGTGTAATAGTTCTTGACTACACAATGCGATATTTTGTTTATTTTTGAATATATCAATGTAAAATTTAATTAAAATCTACTAAGATATTGAACTAATACATTATCTTATATACGACTAAAAGTTAAGTCCAAAATACAAGAAATATGGTAGTTTTTGCCTACGAAATAAGAGTTTTTATTTGTTTTCAATTATATTGGCTTAAAGTTTAATGAAACAATACTAAGATATAAGACTAATACATCAATGCATATGAACTACTATCCATTTCTAAAGTTTTGACCCCTCAGTCTGAGGGTCAATAACAAAAAAACCACGGGGCAGAATAAACTGAAAAAATTACAGCTTGTTAGGACGTTGTCCAAGAGTTTCTTCCAAAAAATGTATTATTGTAGTGTAAACGATATTGAACTTAGTCATAATCAAGTAGAAAAAAACAACGATTTTACTGCGTTAATACTGATAAACGATTTTCTCATGTCTATATATTGGTTAATTTTTTCCCTATTTAAATGCAATTTTGAAGGTAGATAGAAAAATATCTATACTTTCGCAAGAGATTGGTAGTATGTGTCTGACATTCTATTTTTTTATTTTTTAATGATGTTTGTGTATCAGCTGTACTGTGGACAATTTAAAACCTTAAAAAAAATCTTTACACTCGTAGACGTAGTTATTATTATACAAATGTATTTTATTACACAAAAGTAAAAAAGCACCTTTAGTTCTTGTAAAAATTGTAATAAATATTAAAAGCCACATAAGAAAGAGATGCAAAGTCTTAAATGCCTTTACCGACATAATCACAGTACGGTGGCGTCGTCGTAAAGGTCATATGTAGTCCGTAGGTCCATGTATTTTTATTTCTTTAGAATTTAATCTATTTGTTATGTATTGAAAAGATTTGTAAAATAATATTATTTAGTTGATTGTGGTTGTTTATATCTACTTATTGTTGATTTAAATTTTTGGTTTTAGTGGTAGATAGTAATTTGAAATTATTATTGTTTTCACACGATTTTTAAGATTATCTTGTTCGAATTTATATAAATACCTGATGTGATCTGAACCAAAAATACGGTACCAAACTACAGTCTAATAAGCTAAAATGTCTCGTCAGTGCAACGAACAAATGAAAAATATTATATTAAAAGTCAGAGCGTACTTTCAACAAGAGAAAGACAACGGTTTGGAAAATATTTTGATTGAGCAAGTGGTTAAAAGAACAGCAGATTGCCTGGGTATTAGTGAAAGCACCGTTAAACGTGTTACCGCGGAAGAAAAAAGTTCCGGTATTATTATACCATCAAAAGGGAGAAGTGGAAGGCCCCGACTGGAATGTGATGAGATTTTGCAGGGCGTCATAAGGAGAACAATATTAAATTTTTACCTGGAGCGCCGGTTTCCTTCTATAAAAGAAGTTTACCAGAAATTGAAAGAAGATGTCGATTATTTACCAGAATTTTCAGAAATGACTTTGTACCTCTGGATTAAAGAACTTGGGTTTTCCTATAAAAAACTAATTAATAAACCAATTTTAATGGAACAAAACACAATTGCTGCCAGAAGAGCGGAATTCTTATACGCCATAAAGAGATATCGTGAAGATTCTTGGCAAATATTTTATACAGATGAAACATGGTGCGGTGCAAATCATTCAAGGAAGTTTGGCTGGGTTGAAAAGTTAATCCCACAAAACGGGATAATTTTGATGAATACAGAGGTGATATACAGGAAATTAATGGCTTTAGAGGTGGAATAAAACGGCCATCAGGATCAGGATAACGGGTTATTATCTTACATATTGGTAGTAAAAATGGGTTTTTGGATGGCTGCCTGAAGTGTTTCGTTGGGAAAAAAGTGCGGCGTCAGTGGATTACCATAACGAGATGAATAAACAGCATTACGAAGAATGGTTTAGAACAGTGCTTTCCGTAATACCTGACAAATCAGTAATCGCAATTGACCAAGCACCGTATCATACAATGTTGGATCCTAATTTTCGAAATCCTACAACTGCCTGGACAAAACAAAAAATAATAGAATGGATGTCCCAGCGAAAAGCCACATTGCCCGATGGATTTACAACGTTTAATGAATTAACCAAACCAATGCTTTTAGACCTATGCAAGAACTATCACTTTCCAAAAACGTATCTTTTAGATTTAACGCAATTGAATTAATTTGGGCATATGTATGTGAAAAATAAAGTGGCAAAATTGAATACTACGTTTAAAATCACAAATGTACTAAATTTGTGTCTTGAAACGATGCAGAACGTGCCAAATTCTGTTTGGGAAAATTGCGTTGGACACGCTAATAAAATTGAGGAATGCTACAGAGAAAAAGACCACTTAGTTGATGTTGTTGTAGAACCATTAATTATAAAGTTAGATGAAGATGACGAAGATGATGATTCAAATGAAGACTTTAGTAATGATGAAGAAGGAGAAAACGATCCACAAGTGTAGGTATTCTTCGGTAAAAAAGAGTGGTGTAATCCAATCAGGTTATTTTTAGTTTTAGGTTTAACTAAATTTTATTAGGGCTTTGTACCTTAAAAGTTAAATCAGATGTGATTCTACGTAAACAGGCCACTTTCACATATTTCTGTTATTAGTAAGCAAAGGCAAATGCAGACAAACTTACCACAGCATTTGTTACAATTTTCCAAATATGCGAATCATAAAAATAAGGGAACATCAAAAATATTGTTTTTCTTTTAGGTGAATTATAAATAAATAAAGCTAATTGGCCTATTTACATTACTCACTTTGAAGTAATATTTTTAAATTACTATTGTTCTACTACACACGTTTTGCCTATTTTATAGATCTTAATGAAACAGTCGAAAATCGTTAAATACAAATAAATGTAAATATTTACCAATGCATATACTTATTTTTTCTTAATTTTACCAGTTACCTAATTTATCATATAGAGCACAAAAAAACCGTCACTATATTGCATTACTTTAATGATTATTACCTTAACACCCATACTATTGCACCTTCGACGCCCCGCTCCATCCCGCAAGCACAATGCTGCTATCCTTTACACAAATTAATTGTTTGTATTTACATTTATGACAACTGCCAAAACAAAATTTTCGTTAAACGTAAAGTTACATCTCTTTATATGTAATACAAAAAAACAAAAATTTTTGCTGTAAGATTACTGGTAGTAATTCCATAACCACAATCATTTTTTGCATATTACTACCAAACCTAAGAAAAAAAAATAAAACTAATATTTTTTGGGACTAAAGTAAGGTTCACTTTATCTCCTGTAAAAAATTAGTTAGGCCTGGGAGTACCAGTAAGGCACAATAAATTTTTACAATTGAGTAATTGATGAAATAGGGAAAAAATGGTGACAATTTTACACTTACCTTCCCATTAGAAAGGTACCAAGGCATCTACGGTTACAAAGTTTTACATGTGTAATAGAGACAAGTAACTTGACCGAAATATGTGAAAATTATATTTTTTAAAATTGTACTTTTTACTTTACAAGCTTCCAAACTGAGGGGTCAAAACTTTAGAAATGGATAGTAGAGGCAAAACGCTGATTTCGAAAATATAGGTAAAATATACATATTTTTGACTACAAAATAAATATTTTGTTTGTTTTTGACTAGGTAAAAAGATTTAAAATTGAATTAAAACTTGCTATGATATAAGACTAATACATTAATAACAATGTAACAGACAAAACACTGATTCCGAAAATACATCGTCTGTATTTTTAAGTACAAAGTAAGATATTTTTACAAATTAGGATATAAGCATCAAATTTAATTAAAATTTGCGACAAATATATTAACAAGTATCTGATAGAGACAAAATGCGAATTCCGAAATATAGGGAATCTTATAGTATAATGTTTTGATTAGGAAATAAGACATTGCGCTTGTTTTGGACTATACCAATTTAAAATTTAATTAAAATCTACCAAAATATTGGACTAATATACTAATAATTACACATATGATAGATACAAAACGCTGATTAAAAAAATATAGAGAATATAATAGTCTGCCTTTTTGACTACAAAATAAGACATTTTGTTTTGAAATGTTGGCAACACTGCGAGGCAAGCTTACAGGTAGAAGGCGGTCAAGACAATCAACCGGTCTGAAGAAAAGGCAGTGCACCTTAAGATATAATCCGTGGACCCGACCGTTCATGTAAATTTTAAACCAACCGTCATATGTGTTTTTTCTGTTTTTGTGTGTTTTACTGTTACAAAGTGTACAATAATGTGACAGGATTATGGATACACCATCCTTGGATACCTAAATCTTAGGAATGGCTACTTTAGGACTAAGTAAAGTCTTTATTTTAGACAAATACTTTACTGAGCTGCAGAAGTTTTGGGAGACCGAGAAGAAGCTGCAAGGTATAGATCTGGAATGTACGGCGTTTCAGTGGTGTAGGGTATCAAATATAAATATTAGATCATCATATCATAAAGGAACCTTTAGTTTTAAGTTTGGCTGGTTAAACCCTTTCAAAATTTGGTGTTGTTCGTTGATATATTAAACATAAAAATAGTTTTAAGCTTAGAGACTACAGTATTTTTAATACATCTGGTATTACATTATTTTAAAAGCACGCTCTGCAATAATGAGTTCATATGATTTAATATAATAAAATACTGTGTATCGTTGAGATGCAGATTTACTCTAAATCAGATTTCGGACATCGGTATGCAAAGAATTTGTATTCACCAAAGAGTTATTCAAATACATAAAATTAATTATTGCTTGGGGACTCATTTTATGGAGGCATATATAGCCAAAGAGCTCAAATTAAAATGGCTTTACAATACTCTAGGTAATGCGTAATGAAATGAGTTAATGACTGTGATTCGGGTAGTCTTGTGTCGGGGTGTATTGTGGGAAATAAATTTTAAAACTTGGCGACAGCAATAAACCTATTTAACATTTTACCCAGATTCACTAAAAAGTACAGACATAGTACTGGATTTAAGATATTCTAGTAAATCAGTTAGGCTTTGAGGGGCTTTTGTCCTATCATTAAAGAGTCGCCATTAAAATCATGTATTATTCTAATATAGCCTGGTAAAATTTGACAACCAAAAGTTTTAAACTGACAAGAATAAGAATAAGACAAGTACCTAAGTCTTATACTATGAATTTATTTCTAAAATATTGCAAAAAAATTAAGATTTCAAAGTTTCACTTATGAATACGTTTTTCGATCCGACGTTTTGTTTTCGAGTTATTATAAGGTACCAAAGAGGGGTCTGCTAATGGCATTTTCCGACCGATTTAAAAAGAATTACTTGCCATTTTCCGATCCTCATCAGTTTCAATAGAGTTCTGAAGCTCCGAATCCTCTACAACCTCCGAAAATTTACATCGATTTAATTCACGTTTGCGATCTGTACGAAAATTTACATCGATTTAATTCACGTTTGCGATCTGTATCCGATTTCAACGAAAATCGCGGAAATTTCGACTTTGACGTTTAATGGCTTCAAAACGAAACACCCTGTATAGTAGAATTTTTTACCGAAGCTAGTTCCATTATTTCTCTATCAACACAAAAAAATCGATTGCCCTCCCACTGACTGTTTCCGAGAAAAACAAACCTGTTCGACTTTGGGTTAAGCTTTACGTTAACATGTAGATTGGCACTTATTTTTGCTGATCTCCTGGCGTCATTATTCACTAGGAACAAATGGCTGCTTTTTAAATTGTAATAAATTATACCGAAAAGTAAACCTTTTTTCTAGCTAAATTATCCTAGTACTTAATTTCCTTCAAAATAATTTTTTTGGGTTTGTAATGACTTCCTTAAACGATTTATGCAATAAAAAAAATGTGTGCATATTCCTTATTTAAACCAATACCAAATCTTAAACCTTCTTAGTAAATCTGAATGTTAGTGTTGCAAATTACGGGAATATTAGAAAAACTCATGAGTTTTTAATGACGACTTATTAACACAAGTTTTTGTCCTGTCATTGTTAACAAGTCGCTATTAGAAACTTACGAATTATTCTGATATTTCAGCGATTTGCTTGGTTTCCAAATGATTTTCATCTTGGAACCGGTTACTAAAATGAATTTAGTTCTATTATTGTCGAAAGTACGTACTAAAGTTTCCCTTTTTTCCCTTTTCTTTATAAATTTGCGGAAAAACTCATAGGATAAACTTACAAATTCATAGGATAAAACTTAGTTGTCTTATTCTTACACTTGTCAGTTTAAAACTTTTGGTTGTCAAATTAGACCGGACTAGCGTTGAAGAATCTGGCCATTTATGTTTATGTTTAAAGACATGTTTTACAGTGTTTTAATAAATCAACCCCTAAGGGGGTGAAATAAGAGTCAAAGTTTGACATGGAGTAAAATTGTTATCCCGCGGACGAAGTCGCGGGCGAAAGCTGGCTATACATAAAGAACTCTGGCGAGACTGCGCAATATGGACACATAGATGCCCCAAAGATGGACAAAAGCATCAGTTTACTGTCAGATACGCTTCCCTGATGTATAAAACTAATAACTAAAAACAAATCTGGCAATATTTTGCTAAACTTTCTTAATACTAAATTACTTTTGCATTTACGGTAGTTTACACAGTTGATCGTTACATGGACATCCTGCTGATATTTCATGTGAATTTTCCTCAACTTGTTTAGGCTAGTTACTGACCTTTTGAACATGCAGAGATGCAACAGCTGATTTGAGTATCACATTAGCGGTATCTAAGGCGCAAGTGATCTGAATGCAATTCTTATGCATCTACGAAAATTTTAGGAAAGTATTTTTTTTTAAAATACTTTTTTTTATCTTTTTTGATGTTAAAAAAATGGTTTCAAACTATTTTTTTTGAAAATAGTTTTTTAAAACGCAAATATATTTTTTTTGAGAAACTCCTATTTGCTTGCAAACTTTTTCCAATTCCGTTACGGCAAATGTAATAACTAATTACTAATAGTTACCGAAAATTACCACTAAACTGCTCCCATTTGTATACAGGGTTTTGCAAAATAAGACCCGACAAAATTTGAAAATAAAACAAGAAAGTTTCTGTGAACAAAGGTACGAAAACGTTTCGTTTCCGAGATACAGGATTGTACTATCTTGATTTTATTTTGGCTTTTCTTAGTTCTTCTGCAGGTGTTGCAAAACAACACCAGACAAAGTTTTACAGATAAAACGAAAAAAGTTTCTATTAACAAAGGTACTAAAACGATTTGTTTTTGAGATACCGGCTGATAATATTTCGATTTTATTTTTGTTTTATTTGTTTCTTTTGCAGGTTTTGCTAAACAACACCCGACAGAATTTTATAGATAAAACAAAAAATATCCTATTAAGAAAGGTATGAAAACGCTTCGTTTCCAAGATGTTGGGTACCTAATAATATTTTCATTTTATTTTGGCTTTTCTTATTTCCTTGCAGGTGTTGCAAAACAACATCCAACAAAATTTTACAGACAAGACAAAAGGGTTCATATTAACAAAAGTACGAAAAGGCTTCGTTTTCGAGATACCGGTTGATACTAAGTATTTTGATTTTATTTTTGTTTTATTTATTTCATTTGCAGGCGTTGCATCCTACAAAATTTTATAAATGGAACAAGAAAGATACTAAAGATAATATTTTGATTTAATTTTGGTTTCTTTATTTCTTTTGCACGTTTTTAAAGATCATTCGAATTCCGAACAAATAATACTTTTTGAAGTAACCATTTGAAATAATTCAGAGAGTGGCATCTTCTAGGAGTCACGATCTTTTTACCCTCCAATTTCTTTTGCGACAACACTGACTTTTGTAAACAAACGATATTGCTGTTTTATCCTTTAACTTTATGGTATTTTGGGTTTTTTTTTATATCTTGTGCTGTTTGGATGATATTTGACAAAAAATGATCCAAAGTCATGTAAGCTTATTAACACAGCCTATGGGCTAATTAATCCCAATGAATTAAGTTTAGTTCATTGGATTGTGACCCCAAAAAATATAATCTTATAGATTATTTGAATGGTTATAAGGTTATTCCATAGGTACCCCACAAACTTTTGTATTTACGAAATTGGAATGAACTTTGCAAATGTGCAAAATAGATAATAAAAACTGGAATAAAATTAAAATTGTATCATAAGCATTCCTTTTCTTCTTTTTGGTCAGATAATCACGTCTAAATTTTGTCTGAACGGTTTTCCAAGACCCTATTTTTTCTGGCCCGTGGTGCATTTTGTTCAGGAGACAATTTTGGTTACCCATGTCTTCTCTGTCTTTTCCTGACTTCCTCTATAGCCTACACAACTATATTTAGGAGTAGCTTGCATTGAGCATAAAATTCTTGTTAACCGAAAAAATATATTTCAAAACTCAAAAGGTAATCAATTAATAAAAAGCTCCAGGAAAGCAGCTTTTGCCGGTGGGGTTTGTTACACCCTATTCATGTAGGTCCGACATAATACTTGGGTCAGGTCAAACAAGATCAAAAAAGTCTGCTATCCCTTGACACCAAAAAATCCTTCGGTCTGGATGGCATACCAGCAATTGTTCTAAAAAATGCGCTCCAGAGCTCGCACCCATCTTAACTCACCTTTTCCAGATCTCATATGATACGGGTATCTTCCCAGACTGCTGAAAGACTGCTTGTGTGCAGCCTGTCCCGAAGAAAGGTTCCAAGTCCCTTCCATCTAATTATAGACCTATCTATCTGCTCTCTGTTGTCCGCAAAGTTGTGAAGAATCAACTTACAAATTTTAAAATATTTAGAAAAATACAAAATCGTCTATGACAGACAGTTCGGATTTCGTCATCAAAGATCCACAGCTCCTTACTTTCATCACACATAACTGGAACACGTCTCTCGAATTTCATGGCGAATGTCAGATTGTTCCTCTTGATATTTCCAAGGCTTTTGATCAAGTATGGTATTCCGTACTCCTCAACAAACTGCATGGTCTTCCTCCCAAACTATATACCTGGATCGGTACCTTTCTCTCTAATCGGCGCATATCTATTGTGGTGGACGGTCACTCATCTAACTTCCCTCCTATCAAGGCTGGCGTACCCCAAGGTTCAGTCCTGGCACCAACCCTATTTCTTCTTTACATTAATGACCTGCGTTATTCAACTATCCATCCCATCCACAGTTCTGCCGATAGTACTCTTCACTCTAACATTTATTTTTCCCGACAAATCTTGAATCAAGAGCTAGATAATAGACGCAGATCTATGCACGTATCCCTTTCCCAAGATCTTCAGTTAATCCTAGACTGGGGTGCTAAGAACCTTGTTCAGTTCAATGCTTCCAAAACTCAGTCTTGCTCCCTGTCACACAATAAACCCGGATCCACTTACCCCATACACATGAATATCCAAGCCCCGCAGAACAATGAAACGATCTTGTTGGCATCGCTTTCGAACGTGATCTCAGCTGGCACAAACACATTACTTCACTACGTGGGCTATCTCAGTTCAAAAAAAAACTATAGAATATGAATCTACCGTTAATGTTGTGAAAAATATTCACACAAAAGTAAATTAAAGCAGAAAATTAAAATAAAGCTAAGTTGGCAATAAATGGGTGTGATCGGCAAACGATGCCTTAACCACAAAGCTTGTTTATTTACAAGAATATGGAGATTTCTTAATTTGGTAATTTCTATTTTTATGTACCTACTATATAGACTGGCTTACGACCTAAACATCTCCTAGCATTTTACTTTATTAAAAACTTGATTAAAAGAAACATCCAAACCAACTTACTCCCGGATCTAAGTTTTAATCAATAGATCGAAGTTTGGTTTAAATTCTGTGAACTAATTAGATGACGACATGGAAAGAAAAGCTGACCTTTTATGAACAACGTGGACTTGTTAATGAATAGGAGGATCAAACATAAATATGTATTATTAAACATAAATAAAATTAACCGTTATAAGGCCTAGTCGAGGTCGGAGTATAAGACACCTGTAACCATCTTAAACTTACGCCAGATTTCTTATTCAATATTTATAATTTATTGCCATAAATAAACTTAAAAGAGAACTTTTTCGATAAAATTATAATAAAAAGTATTTGTAAGGTACCACATGACACGGAAAGTAGACAAGCTGGCGGCAGACATTATAGTCCGAGAGCGGATAGACAAATTTCCTATGTATCAGGTACACAAAAATATTTATGTGTGAGTTAGCATTGCATTGACATAGAAAAAAAGAATTGGTATTATGGTAGAGGAGACTGTTCTAAAATGACATACCCTCTAAAAAAATTCCTTATGTTTTAAAATAAATGAAGTTTTAAACAAGAAAATCCCCAAGTTTTCGAACAATTGTGACTTAATTTTGGTTAAGTTTACCAACAAATTGCTTGATTTTTTTTGGTGACTCCATCACATACGGCGTGGCACTATTTTAAGCACATTTGGCACCTAATCCAAGTTTCTATGGCTTTGAGAAAACTGTACAGTCCATTACAGTAAATACCTGATGCATTTTCTTCTTCAGTTCTTCAGTATCTTTGTCATCTTCACTGTCACTGTCAAAAATAATTTTCTTCTTGATTTTATTGCGATTTTCTTCTCTCTGTTTCAATTTTCTGATCATATTTATAAATTATTTTTTCGGAGATTTTTTCCAACTGTGGTGTACTAGTTAATACACTATATACTTGTATCCTTCTTCTTTTCTTTTCAGCACAGATTGCCTTTTGTGGAGGCGGGAAAACAAAACTGAAATTTTGGTGTAAGCATTACAGATTTCCGTTTCTTCAACGGTGCTTTTCTTACTTATAAAGTCATATTTTCTCATGATTTAATATGATCTACAAGTTAATTTTCGATATGTATTGGAAAAATTGGGCAGAATTGTCCGAGACCTTCCTGAATCCCCTTAACCCTCTTGTTTTTATTTTTTGCACGTCTTATTAATGTTGCTTTTGACACATACTGTTTTGCATCGACCAGTCACCCAAGACTTCCTCAATAGCTAGCCCATCGACTCCACGTCTATTTGTTTTTCTAATTCCAACCATTCTGCAAATAACAAATGAGCACAAACTATACTTGGGTAAAATGATATACCTGCGTCATTTTAGACACACGTGACTTCATTTTAACAGAGTTGGACCTTGAAAGAAAAATATAAAAAATTAAAGTTCATTTACGTTTTTAAGGAAATCACAACTATTTAGAGCAAACATAAACACAATGATCTGCAAATCTCAAAAAGTTGCTTTTAACTTAAATGCTTTAAATACGTTTTGGTCACTGCGATGAAGATCGATTTAAAAATCACTAGTACCTAGTCGAAAACCATAAACGACTGTCAAAGCTACGAAATAATAGGTGGCGTGACCGAGGTTGCAAGAAAGATATTAAACTTACTTTTGTATATCACAGATGGTACAAATATAAATTTTGCTTTCAGGAGCAAATACCCTAGCTGTGTCCATCGTGCCCAAAATAAACTGGGACAGCAAATTCCGAGCTCCTGGACTTTAAGAAAATTACAAACCTTAGTCAAAAAAGGGTATCATTGTTGTCATGGAAGTGGGAAGGTTAAAACACCAAATTTTTAGCAGTTACCATTGCTACAAGATTTTTACCTATAACAATTTTGCATTGAGATAAAATCTAATGAGGTTTTATGCATTGGGGTCAAATATGGGATAATATTCTTTTATCTTTTTATACATCGATTTCATCATTTCGCACCAAACGTTCTCTATTGGGTTGATATCGAGACTGTTCGAAGGCCACGATAAAACACGAATATGGTTTTCTTCTAAGTAGCCTTGAACTATGCGGGCGTTATGTATGGGAGCATTATCATGTTGGAAAATACAATGTTGGCCATATACAACACCTTCTTGGCCACCAACCGATTGTATCATGACTTGTCTTAGTAAATCACAATATAAAGCTGCAGTGAGTTTACCCTGAACTAGTTGACAGATTCCTGGGCCCCTAGCACTAATCCAGCCCCAAACGTTTACAGAAAAATGTCCACTTTAACTCGTTTTGCGCGTATATCTTTCATCGCACCTTGTGCCAGAGAGCCTATTAACGCGAATTTTCCCATTGTGTTTTTTCATCAGAAAATATAACTGTCTCCCACAAATTGTTTTGATTTACATATTTATGAGTAAATTCTAATTTTCTTTGCTTGTTGGTTTGAGTCAGAAATATTTTGTTTGAAGCACAACGATTTTTTATATACGAATTTCTAACTCTTCTACTAACCAGGAAAATTTGTTTCTTCTTCAGTTTTAACTGCAGTATCAAACGGATCATTTCTTAAATGATTTACTAACTCCCTATCTTGAATGTCAGTAGAAATTTTGGTACGACCAGAACCTGCTTTTCTAACTATATTTCCATATTCTTGAATTCTTTTCTTGGCCAACAATACGATATTGTTGTTGATTCCTAGTTCAACTGCGATAGTCCTCATATGAACACCATCTCTTAAGCGAGTATGAATTACGGCTTTTTGCTCGGGGGTTAACGCGGGCATATTTTTGAACGTAAATTTTCTTAATACGTCAACTGTGACTTTAACTCAAACTGACAACTGACAATTTGATATAAAGTATTTTTTAATAGTCCATATTATTTTTCGCTGTCCCACGTTTCATTTTTGGACACTATGGTACATAATAATATATCATTTTATCTGGCTATGTCATTTTAGGACAGTTTCTCCTATTTAGTTAGCCCGTAGTATTTTGACGCCAGTTTCAGTTATATTTTTGACTGAAAAGAAATTGACGTCAGTTTCATCTGTATGGATCAAGACAGTCCATAACGTAACCGGAAGTGACATCAAAATTCTATATTCTGGCCAAATTAGCATTGTAATAACGGTGGCTCTGTGTTCATCCATGTCACATATAGAAAGCTTTTTGCGCGTTTGATACACAGAAAATTGAATGATCGGCGCCCCGACTAGAACGTGAATACCAGCTTAAATGTAGGAATCTGTGTAATGTTTTAATCACATCTAAATGGCCTGAGGAGTTCAAATAAGATTTTGCAGACATATCGTCGCTGATCTTACCAAGGGGCGAAAGCGACACTTTCTTCGATTTTGAGTTAGGTGCATGATGTGATTACATTTAAAGGTATCTATGATCTGACAAACTGGCGAACGTCCAGCTCTAGTAGTTTTCAGTATACAGCAAATCGTCTATAGGCATAAGCGACACTAAACACATTATTAGGATCAGACGAAGAGGCGAACATCCACAAAATGGAGTTTCACTTAAGTATTCGATCCCACAATAGCAATTTTGGCTGTTACGCTTAACAGCTAAAGGCTTTTAATATAGATTCGAACATTACTATTTAAGTTAAAAACTAATAAACTAAATGAAATTTTTACTTTTAGTAGCTATAGAGATGGAACATTCTCGAGAATTTATTTTTGGGAAATATTCTCGGTAATTTACCATTCTCCGAAAACATTCCCCTGAGAACATTCTCATGGCACATCTCTAAGTAGCTACTATTAAAATTTGTGTGCTTGCACAAGTTTAAAACATATGTTTTTTCTTTAATTTGTAGAAGTTATTGTTTTTTTTTTAATATTACTAAAACTAGTTGTTGTTTCCGTTATTAAAAACATACCAGCTTTCTTAGTTTATAATTATTTAATACTTATTACTATTAATACCTGTGTAATAATTTAGCATTAAGAACATAATTTTTTTGTTATTTTTAGCAAAACCAGTTTCTGATTTATGTTTAGGTTTAAATAAATACTACTCAAAATATACTTTTGATGGTGTTTGATAATAAGTTTTTGTTTCTCGACCGTTTATTACAAATAAAATGCCTAAAAGGCCACTTACGCTTTTTGTTTAATTTACAAGTTAATAGACAAAAGCAGGCGAATATCCCATATATTATTCAAAAGAATCTGACGAATGGGCGAACCTCCATTTAGTACCTATTTAGGGGTGATAGGGCATGACTTTTCAAATTCTCTACATGTCTTTCGCAAGCATGTATCTTGACCTACCTTATACCACAATAGAGTAAAATAATAATCAACTACTTAAAGAAAGAGCGTGCTCCAAATAGGACCTATTTTCTATGCTCTCCTGTAAAATTAGCAAATTGGCGCTTTCGCCCCTTGGTAAGATCAGCGACGATATAATATAGGGAACAAGGAAGTGCTAAAAAAAGTCGTATCGTATACAGACTGAGTTTTGGAGCCTATTGGGTTGTTTAGTTTAAGAGCATGCAAAAATAGAAAATATTATTGCGGTGACCGAGGTTCTTGCGGTGCGGTATGGTTCAAAGAGCGAAAGGGATAAAGTTGTCTAAGAGGATGTTCTGTCGTACATATTTTTCTCTGTTTCGTCCATGGATTTATTAAGAATGGATACGGGATGATTTAACATTCTTTGAAGCCAAAACAAACCATTCTTAGCGACACTGTAAACACAATTTGTAAACATTGGCCACATCTTATTTTACCTTGTATTTTTGTACAAAAAATACGTTAGAAGCATCACAAGATTTTCTGAAAGTAATAAATGGCCTAAAATATTTTATTTTTCTGCTAAATAATAATAAATTTAAGTTAAAAAGGTTTTATTATTTATATTTATAAACCTTTAGAAATAATATAACCTTATTTCTAAAGGTTTATTTAAAGTCGCTCCGAGTCATTTAGTTCATTAGACAAAGACGTACGTGTAACCGAGTGTTCAGACGTTTTTCCTAAGCAACCAGTAGAGACAGGAACACTTCTGAGCTCCAACACTCCAATGCTATTTTATCACTTTCTACTACCATTCTTGATTCAATTACGTATTTCCTTAAGTTCGTAAACTGTACCTCCACGGTAAGATGTTTTCATAACAAACAACAAATATAAGGCTTCACGTTCGATACGCTCACAGTATACGGAACATCGAATCCTTTCTTAATAAATCCATGGTTTCGTCCCTGAAAACTATACAGAGTGTTGCAAAACTACTAACGAAATAGTACGGCTGGATTTTTAGCCAAATATGAGTATAAAAGTTCCTGTTAACATACAGGGTGTCCGAAAAGTCTTAGTATGGGCAAATATCCTTGCTATTAGTAAAGATAGAGAGAGCGAATTTTAGGTGTAGCTTATTGTTTAATAAATATACTTTTTTATGTAACTTAACTTTTTCATCCCCCTGAGGTGTGACGCTAGGGAGTCGAGGTCAAAAATTTTAAATAGAACCCTATGCCGTGAGGTATCTCATTTTGAAGGTCTTGAAAAAAGAAACATTTTACCGCAAACCCGAGGTGCGTCTCGTAATTCGTTTTTAAGTGGCAATCGCGAAAAAACAATTAAATATCTTTATTTGTCTTTATACTTTAAAAGTTGTTCAAAATGACCAACATGAACTTTTTGGCAGTAAAAAAGTCGATTTTGGAACTCACTTCTCACATTTTCGAGAATGGCACGTGTTACTTCTTGACAGAGTTCCGAAATCGGCTTTATTACTGCCAAGAAGTTCATAGTGGTCATTTTGAACAACTTTTAAAGTAATAAGATAAATAAAGGTACTTAAATTTTTAATTTGTTTTCCCGATTTTTATTCTTTATATTCTTGCGATTTAAAAACGAATTAAGATACGGACCTCGGGTTTACGGTACCTTTAAAATGAGATGACACACAGCATAGGGTTGCATTTCAAATTTTTGACCTCAATCCCCTAGTGTCACCGCTCAAGGTGGTTGAAAAAGATAAATTACATAAAAAATTACATTTATTACCCAATAAGATACACCTAAAATTTAGTGTCTCTATCTGTACTAATGGCAAAGATATTTGCCCATACTCATTATTTTCGGACACCCTGTACGTAGGGTCGAAAATGCATTGTTTTCCAGATACATAGTGATAAAATCTAAAATTTTGATTATGTTACATAATCTTGGTGAATAAAATTTAATCGTGACCCACAAAATAATAACACAGGACCACAAATGGGAACCGAAAAAGTCCTTTGGCGAGATTGATATCCTATATGTATTTTGGTGCGCTGATTACGAATCCGAGGTCCATATAACCCCAGCACATCACGTTCAAGGTCATTTGAAGGTCAAATGCATATATTACGGAAAAACAGAAAATCTGACCACGGATTCGGAAAGAGCGGGAAATTTTACGTCCAAATATGTAGTTTTCAGTTTTTCCAACATGACCCTCCAAGGTCATCTGGGGGTGAAATGACTCACCGATAGACCAAATTCATATTTCCCATATACATCATCACAACTTGAAAGTGACGTGCTGGGATTATATGGACCTCGGATTCGTAATCAGCGCGTCAAAAAACCTAAAGATACCTGACTAAGTTGTACGTAAAAGTCTGTAGTTGTGATGATGTATATGGGAAATAAGAATTTGGTCTATCGGTGAGTCATTTCACCCCCCAGATGACCTTGGAGGGTCATGTTGGAAAAACTAAAAACGACATATTTGGACGTAAAATTTCCCGCTCTTTCCGAATCCGTGGTCAGATTTCTTGTTTTTCCGTAATATATGCATTTGACCTTCAAATGACCTTGGACGTAATGTGCTGGGGTTATATGGACCTCGGATTCGTAATCAGCGCACCAAAATACATATGGGATATCAATCTCGCCAAAGGACTTTTTTCGGTTCCCATTTGTGGTCCTGTGTAATCTGCAAAATATTTCAAATGCTTATTATAAGGTTATTGCATGGGAACTTTAAAAATTATTGTATGTACGAATTTGAAATGAATTATTTTTTAAAATCTGTAAAGAAATTAAAAAAATCTGAATAAAATTAAACCTTTTTTACAGGTATGTAACTTTTTCTTGTTATTATGAAAAAATGTAGCGCTTTCAAATATCAGTTAATCAACTGGCTGTTTCGAAAAAAAATAGATTTTTGAGTCATACTACAAGAATGTCGTGTTCGATTATTTTTCAATCCTAAATCATAACGACGAAACCACGCAAATCGCTAAAATGTCAGAATAATTCATAAGTTCTTAATGACGACTTATTAAGAAGACAGGACAAAAACCTGTCAAATCATACTGATCAACTAGAAGATCTTAATTTAAACCAGTACTAAATCTCAAACCTTCTCAGTGAATCTGAATGTTAATTTTTATACTGTAAATTTGTTTTTTGAGTTTTTTGATAAATTTGTAAACAAAAGGACAATTTTAGTATGAACTGTCAACAACAATAGAACTAAATTCTTTTTGGCAACACGTTCCAAGGTGAAAATCGTTTGGAAACCATGTAAATAGCTGAAATATTAGAACAACTCATAAGTTTTTAATGACGACTTATTATCCATAATAGGACATAAACCTGTCAAAACCTAACTGATCAACTATCAGATCCTAATTTAAACCAGAACTGAATCATAAACCTTTTCACAGAATCTAAAGGTTAAATTCGTTTTCGAAAAAAATAGTTATTTATGATATAAGTGTTAAAAGTATAATTTTACGGCACGAATTTGAAAGTTTGCAGAATGAGCGAAGCGAATTCTGCAATTCAAATGAGTGCCTTAAAAGTACTTTTAACACAAATATCATACAAAATTTTTTCTACAAACGACAATAAAAAACAAAAATACAATTACAATTTTTAGAAAGTTTAACATATTCGAAACACATAGTTTTAAGTAGCATCGCAGATATAATATAAAAATATGAAGTTGACATTTGTCAAAAAATCTAACAACCATTGTTGGCGTCGTAGTTGCCATAGTAGTACTTTTAACACTAGTGCTATATAGTACTTTTAACACTAGTGCCATAAAGTAACATTTTTAAGGCGTCTGCGGCGTGTTAAAAAATGCATTTTTAACACGTTTGTAGAAAAAAACATTTTCGGACCTATGTGAATGGGTCAATTTACTTCGTATACAGCGTGCCCAGAAATCATCATAACAAATTGGGAAACTTTTTTATTTTTGACTTTACGGAAAAAAGTTATTCTTCATAAAAAGTTCTACTTGTTGAGTATAACACTCAAATCAAAAATTTTGACCCAGCATATACGCGGGGCCCAAAAAAAAGTAAAAACGATAAATTCCGTAGAAGGAAAACTATCTTTAATTTTAATTGCAAAGTACAATAACGTTAGAAAGTATCGTCCAGAACTGAAAAGCATTCGAATATGAAATTTAACAAAATAATTTCATGGTCATTCATATTCATTTTTAAATTTTTTAAAGAAGTGTTGTGAAATACATACATGTTGTTTAAATAATATAGTAGCAAAATAAACAACAATAACATTTAATGAAATATTACACTAAGCTTCAACATGACCACCGTTTCTTTCCATACAAAGTATTGTACGTCGTTAAAATTCCACTACTGTATTTCTAACCATCTGAGGGGAGATGTCTTGGATACATTTTCTGGTAATTCTCTGTAAATGGTCTATGTTTTCGGAAGGTCTGTGGGCATAGACTTTTTGTTTTCAGAATCCCCATAAGAAAAAATCTAGGGGAGTTATATCCGGGGACCTTGGTGGTAATATGTTATTCCACTTTTTTAAAAAATCCAAAGGAACCTACTTAACATGAATGACCATAAAGTTAATTGGTCAAATTTCATATTCGATTATTCTTCAGTTCTGGATGACACTTTCTTACCTTACTTATTGTAGTTTGCAATTAAGATTAAAGATAGTTTTTCTTCTACTGCATTTATCTTTTTTACATTTTTTGAAATCCTGTATATGCTGGATCGAAATTTTTTAATTTAGCATTGTTTTCTCAACAAGCAGAACTTTTTATGAAAAATAACTTTTTTTCGTAAGCCAAAAATAAAAAAAATTCTCATTTGATGATTTCTGGACACGCTGTATAGGAAATAAATTGACCCATTGACATATTATTATGTCCGAAAATGCTTTTTTCCGAGAGCTATACTTCTGGCTAAAGGTGAGTTTTTATCGGCAGAGTTTTGCAATATCCTATATTGCCTCCTATTCCTTTTCGTTTAAGAGAGAACTCGGATAACTCATCTTTACTCTCTTTCCATGACTTCCCCTAGCCTATAAAACTATAGTCTTAGCAGTTTCGCAGTAATTTTTGTTAACCTAAAAATATTTTAAAACTCTAAACATAAAATTGAAGACTGGCTGGATGCCGGACAGGCAAGAGGCCATAGGAATCCTCGAACAGAACAGAACAGAAAATTGAAGACAATCGGTCCCTTTACAAGCCCCGAAAACACCCATTGTGATATTACAAACTCGACCTCTAAAATGAGAAGTTAAGTACCCGGCATTGACATCAACCCATAATTTATTTCTAACACCCAATTCTGTATGGGATACTGTAAAATCTACCTGAGGTCTTGTGTGACTCAGGTGCTATTATACTTCTTGTCAAGTTCACTAGTTTATTGGTGCTCTATTTGACAAGAGTTAACCGAGGTTCGTAAATCAATATTAAATGTTTGTAGTTTTATATGCGTTAATAAGTACACTATTATTTTCTACCCTTTGAATAATTATTTAATTTAAAGTTGTGTAAATAATCCTGCAGCTACATAATATGAATAGAATATTAATATTTGGAAAGAGCTTGGAACTCTGCACAAAACTTTTAATCCATTGTTAAATTCTAATTCAGTGTTAAAAACAAAAGATTTTAACCTTGCGTTAATTTTTAGTGGTCCATGATAAAATTAGCAAAAAGGACACTTATGGAATCACTTCGGTATCCGTTCGTCCGTCCGTCTGTACAGGTTGGGTTGGGTAGGGTTATAGTATATATATATATATATATATATATATATATATTAATATATATATATATATATATATATATATACATATATATATATATATATATATATATATATATAGTATATATATATATATATATATATATATGTATATATATATATATATCTATAGTATATATATATCTATATATATATATATATATATATGTATATATATATATATATATATCTATATATATATAAGTATATATATATATATATATATCATATATATATATATATATAGTATATATATATAATATATTATATATATATATATATATATATATATATATATATATCATATATATATATATATATATATATATATATATATATATATATCTATATATATATATTATAATATATTGTTTTTAATTTTGTTTTCTTGGGGATTTAGTCCGTTGTGAGGCAAATAAAATGTGGGTGTTTTTGGTTACATTTTATATTACTAACGTTTCGGTAATAGATATACCCTTCATCAGAGTGCAGTAGCTGAAAACATTTTTTTTATTTTAACAGTTTTTAGGTAATATTCTAGGAACTAGTTACTAAGTTTATATATAAGTATAAAGGTGTTACCTTTTATTAAAAATCCCAAGGATTGGCACATTGTACTGCGAGGCACTTTATAAAAAATTGCACTTTTCTGTTACTTTGAAGTTTTTAAACAGATAAGTCGGTACTTCAAAGTAACAGAAAGTGCAATTTTTTATAAAGTGCCTCGCAGTACAATGTGCCAATCCTTGGATTTTTAATAAAAGGTAACACCTTTATACTTATATATAAACTTAGTAACTAGTTCCTAGAATATTACCTAAAAACTGTTAAAATAAAAAAATGTTTTCAGCTACTGCACTCTGATGAAGGTATATCTATTACCCGAAACGTTAGTAATATTAAAATGTAACCAAAAACACCACATTTTATTTGCCTCACAACGGACTAAATCCCCAAGAAAACAAAATTAAAAACAATATATATATCAACAGTCCAAGAACCTGCCAAAAA